>VDFB02105785.1:484469447-485160977 GCA_007258455.2 Sequoia sempervirens | reverse complement strand
CCAACATTTCTCTTTCTTGTCTTGTGTGTTTACAGATTTAGGAATCGTAGAGGCTTTGAAGTCATTGAAGATCAAGTTGTAAAGTTTTTGAAGATACCTTCCTATTGACCAAAGCAAAATATCAACAAAAAGTCACTTTCAGGTTTAGAAATCAGACTTTTGGAGGTGGACACCTATCAGGAGCCGAAGAGTAGATCTGGGACTTCAGTTTCCACTTTTGGATTTTTAGAAATTAAAAAGTGGACTCATTTGACAAGGGTAGTGAATGAGTTCCACTTCTAGGCTTTATTTTGGTGTTCTACGGTTTTGGATACCCATTTGTCTAAAATGGGCTCTGGTTCAGTTTTCCATAACTCGAACTAATTCACCCAGGATGGCGAATGAGTCCCAGTCAACATAAAAGTTAGATTTATCATATTTATAGAGTGTTTTCTAGTCATATTTAGCTTTATAGGTGCACTTCTTTAGTTTCATGTGTTTCTATTATAGTTTACTTTCATTTCTAGGTGTTTATACATTACACAATGTGTTTTCAAACAAGTGATATTTCCCTAGTTTCCATTCAATAAACAATATCTTTCTTTACTTTTATGCATTTAGTTTATCTCATATAGGCATATTCCATCCATATTGAATTGAATTTGAGTGTAAAATTTCCCATTTTGGCCCTTCTTTTTCCTTTTAGGTGAAAAACCCTTGAAGTATTAGAAAGGATTTAAGGATCATCTCAGTCGCCACTTAGGTCTAAATAAGGATTTTAGGTGAAAAAACCCTAGAAGCCTTAGAATACATTATTTGATACATTTTGCATTACCAAAAACTAACATCTTAGCCTCTATTGTAAATCCAGAAAAGACCTTGTTTAACCAACTTGGCACCTCTTTTGAGAGTACCCCAAATCATAGAACCTTTCCCCATAAGACTAAATATAGGTACCTCAACACCCTCCACATCCCCTAGATATTTAGAGGTAAGGATCTTGGCCCAACATTGATTTTTTTTAGAGCACCATCTCTAATAAATCTTAGCCACCAATTCTTTTCCATTCCAATCATCCCTTCGCAATCCCATACCTCATTCCTACTTCAATCGACACACAACATCTCACTTAACCAAGCTCCACTTCCTCGAAAGAAGATTACCAGACTACAAAAACTGATGACAGACTCTCAAAGTATTTGATGAAACTAGCAGGGGTAGAGAACACAAGACACCTATATATCAGAAGGGCTTGAACCATAGATTTTAAAAGAGTTACTCTACTAGTCGTAGAAAGCCACCTACAAGTCGGAATGGAAAACATTTTTTGTGAAATTTATCGATCACATCCTACCAATAACCCCTTGGAAGCGTGTAGATAGCCAAAGGAATACCAAGATAATTGAAGGGAAGTGAACTAATCTAAAATCTTAAAATCCTAGCAATTCTTTGTTGAATAAGTTTAGGGGTATTAAAGAAATAAATACAAGAGGGTGATCCCACAATAGTAATTTACACTTTTTGGGACATCCTGATTTTTACTGAAATCACATATTTTTAGAAAATATAATGATTTAAGCCTTGAAAATTTCTATTTGAAGGATTCCAATTGAAGAGAGTTTGATCAAACCACCTTAGATCAAACCCTCTTGGATAGAACCTTGCTAGTTTTAAACCATGCCTATAACAAAGTCTCCTTTACACCTATCAAAATGCTCATAAAAAACCACTTTTGATTTACCCTTTGGGGGATCAAATTAATTTATTTAAAATTTATTTTTTGTAAGTTTGTATTCCTTATTACAAGCTTCCCAAAAAGTATAATTTTAAATATATTTAATTTGATTATTATATTTATTTTTTATTTTTTGTGAATGTAGGTTTTTCACTACAAAATCAAGCTCTCTATTTTGTACATGTGGAAAAATAGTAGATTACCAAAAAAAAATTGAAAAACATGTCTATGCTAGATATTGATGTCCTTGATCCAACAAAAAAATAAAATTGAATTTCAATACATACAAAAAAAGTTATGTTGTATACGGTCTACCTATGTCTAAATTGTAATTGGTTTGAATTCAAAACTTACTTAAGAAAAGAATATCCAATAAAACACTATGAAACCAAATGAAAGTGCTAGATATCATATTTGCAAATCTAAATTTGAAAAAATTAGAATTTTATCCTTCATAGAAAAAAAGTTATGTTGTATACAGTGAACATCACTCTTTAAAAATGGTGTTTATTGATAAAACTAGTTTTCGAAGGAGATGGAAAAAGAAATGCAATTTGATTCCAATTTTTTAAAAATATATATGACCAATTTTGACACTTTTTAATCTACAAAAATATTTTTAAATTGTGACAAATTATTTGAGTAGGAACTTAGGGTAGTGAGGGTATGTGTAGGATCATCATGGAAAAATCAAGCCCTTAAGTGGCAAAAAATTCAAAAAAATCAAAGTTAGGAAACTTGACGTAAAAATTTGAATAAGTTATCTATATTATTTCAAAAATATGTAAGAATAAAATCTATAGCAAATTGAATGTAGTTTCTAAACTACTATAGGTTTCTTTTAAAAATCTATTTGGTGAAAATTTGAAATTTCAATGCAGTAGTACTTAAATTTTAGGGAAAAAATAAGAAGTAGGTGCTTGTCTAACCAGCCTAACCACAATAAAATGATAATAATTTTTTATAATATTTTAGATATAAGTAGAGGACTCATGTTTCAATGTGATGCATATTTTTTTGTAATTTTTTTCAAAGTAAATAATTAATTATGAATTTTTATTACAACTTTTAAAAAATATAAAAACTCATATGTCTGACCACCTTAATTTGGTCAAAACTTTATGAAATCTATTTTTTGTTTTTCTAATCCTATAGTATGTGAAGCATAGAATGTGATGCATGTTTTGGATTCAAAAAAATTTATACTGTTTGAAAACTATAGATGTTTTTCAACCAGCCTATCAATCAGGACTTTTGTTGTAATTCAAATACAAAATGAATAATAATTACTTATTAGATTCAAAGTACGAAATAATTGATATTGGTGGAAAGCTGAGAATCTCATTTAAAAACCTTTTTTGTTTCATCAATTTTGGGTGAAAAAAAAGTTGTTAGCCACATACCCATCATATTGCCACTTTTTGGCCCATCATGATCCTGCACATACCCGTGATCATACAGTTCATGGGAATCTATTCACATACCATAGTGATACCTTTTAAAATATAGTAAGTAGGTATCCTACATAAAAAAATTGATTTATATATTATTATTTAGGTATGCAAACATTTAAATCACTATATATCTTGGGGAAGGAAACTATCATCCACATAGAACACAAGCCTCTTATATTTATTTAAACACAAAGGAAAATGTAGAATTACATTCACCAAAAATGGTTTACCTACTTGCAAAAATTTCACCTCAAAATTCACCGCAAGAACAAAATTTGTAACAAATTTGTAAAGTACTTGAGTAAACCTATATTATATCTCGAATAGTAGTGGTAGATTATTGTGGCCATTAGATTGGCCCCAATTGTATGGAATTGATCTTGATTTTCTTGACATGTACAATAGGCTAACATAAGGTAATATAAAGTCCCTAATTTCTACTTGTAAGATGTGATCCTCTATCACATGGGTCACATATGTGCTCCTACTAGGGAATGATATGAGATGATATGGGAAGTACGCTATAGTCATGTTGCAGGACACATTGAAATAAAAAAGATTGTTTTTATACTTTAGAGGTATTTTTATTTTCCAAAAAATGAATATCATGATGTCACTTTATATATTTATTTGTGTATAGCTTGTACCATTACAAAGCCTACAAATCCAAAACAATTGTTGCATAAAGCTCTTTCTATTGTTTATAATCCCTAGCACTCAAATTTGATGGAATTCATGTCAATACTTCTCACTACCAAATGCAGTAATGAATTTATGTATGTGGTGTAGATTTTCAATAATGGCCACTATGGTATCTTGCCAAAATGGTATCTTTGTATTTGAAACTACCAATATTTTCATTGATAATGTCTACGTCAATTTTGGTTTTCCATAGAGTATTATATCTAAAATGAAGTATAGGTTTCTTTAAAAAATTGGTCATCATTATGGGACATGATGGACACAAATATGACAAACTCCACTACATTCTATCCATAGGAAGATAGAAAAATTGAGGTGGTGAATTCAATGATCATTCAAATTATACAAATACATTCAAAGCATCCTTTCACATGGGATGACAATGTACCGTATGTATAACATACTTACATTAGTACACTATATGGATTCATGGGGTATAGACCATTTGATGTAGTCTTTGGTACCATCCTTTTGCTTCCATGGATATAGTACTACTATTCATGCTACATGAATTTTCACCACATATTGAGATGGAGGTGGATAAGGAATTTTTTTGAAAGGATTTGTAATATCCAACAAAATTTTCAATAGATACTATAGTACACTAATTAAAAGTATATTGAATAATATGAACACCATCATACACCTCATAAATCTTAGGTTGGAGAAAATTGTAGCTTAATTTTCAAAAAGAGTGACTTCAAGGACTAAACAAGAAAAAAAATCCTATAATTTTTTCCATACACCATCCTCAAACATATTAGTGAGAATTATTTTAAGCTCAATATTCTATCATGTATGGGACTACATCCAATTTTCAATGTCAAGTTATTGCATTCATATTTTCCATAATTGTTAGACATCTTAGAGCACTACTGAATTTGACACCATTTTTCGACGATCGTTCATCGGTAGTTTGAAAAATCTTTGTCGGAATAGTGACGAAATGGTGAAAATATTTCTATCACTATTTTTTTGTCGAAAGGCCGACAATGAATTAAACGTTGAAATAACGGCGAAGAATCGTCAGTCGACGGCATCGTGAAATGTTTCGGTTGTTCATCATAATATCGATGAAAACTTCGTGTATCTGCCGATGAATTACACCAGAAGTTCGTCGCCAGTTTGAAGAAATGGGCAAGCAGTAGCGTCAAAAAAATAGTAGACATTCATCGCCATTGCGATGAAATGGGCAAGGAGTAGTGTCAAAACAACACCAAAAGTTCATCGAATGTGCGATGAAACAGGCAAGTAGTAGCATCAAAACAACACCAAGAGTTTGTCAACTTTTTGATGAAATTAGCAAGGAGTAGTGTCAAAAGAACACCAAAAAGTTCGTTGAAATGGGCATGGAGTAGCGTGTTAGCAATGCTGAAATTTCATTGCAATTGTGACGAAATGTGTAGGGAGTCATGATGAGATCTTCGTCGTAGCTATAGCAACTTCGTCGAGCCTTTCTGTTGTTTCGTCGGTGCTTGTCGTCGAAATTGCGACGAAGCATCAATTTTTTTTTTAAATATTCGTGGAAATGTACCATTGTGGAGACTGATGATTGGTCATACATACAAACTGCATATTGGTTTGATGCTTCAAATGATGCATTTCTTATATTGAAAAGTGCATTACCTTATTGAGCTTCTCTTTGTTTCAAGAATAGTTTAATATTCTCTACTTAACAGGGCCAACCACATGATGGTGGAAGCTCATTTAGCCCCTCCCCCCCTCACATCACTCTCAATTCCCCATACCCAATCATATAACATTAATCATTCATTCATCCATTAATAACATATAACATTCATTCATTAACATATAACATTCATTAATTAACATATTCACATTCATTCATTAACATATAATATTCATTCTTTCGGTTTTACATATTATCAAAAATATGGTTGTCATGATATGATTACAATCACTTTTTTTTTGTTTCTTTTTTAAAGCTAAAAAAAATGAAGTGGAGTATCATTTTCTAAATCATCTTTCCCCCCTTTAGTTGTTCTTCCCTCTACTTGTGATCTTAATGTCGCAGCGTAGTCATCTGCGCTTTCATGGATGCCACTTCAAGGGGGTATCTGCTGCAATAAGAAAGAAATGTTAAACTGATATCTTTTATTATTATTGTTACAAGTATTTGATTAATTAAAAGAACATTAGAGTGGTTCTCTTTACGTGATGGGTCCACATCATGTTCCTGAACTTTTGTTATAGACTCATGCTCAACATGTTGAACACCCTCTAAATCGATATATGATTCCAAGGAAACAAAAAGTTACATTAATTAATACACCAAGGTGAAATTAAATATGTTTGAGAGAACATGAGGGTCCTCTTTGCATTGATGGGGCCACATCGTGTTCCTAATCTTCGTAAGCTTGATCGTAGCAAACGTTGATCACACTCTACATGCTCTAAGAGTTGAAACATGAAAGGTTACATTAATTAATACACCAATTGCAATTAAATATGTTTAAGAACTTTAGAGTGGTCACTCTTTACCTGATGGGGTCACATCCTTATTCTGATCTTCTCTGGCCTAATCATGCTCAACATGTTGATCATACTCTACATGCTCTAAAGTAATGGGATGCACACCATGACCTTCATCTGCAGGTTGTGCTCCACCCTCATCAGGATGCATTCCAATGTCATGTGCAGTATTATCATTGCTTGAATGTTTAAAATAAATAGGCATGTAATTACTTTATGGTGAAAATTAATATTAAATAGATTGCACAAGTATTCAATTTTAAATAAACTTTATTGATTTTATTTACCTGCGTGTCGGATGCAGTGGAAGATTGTGTTTGCCCAGTCAAGACTCTTAAGAAGTTAAATTGACTACATCAGCACTTGCTAGAAGGCAATCTTCGAGGTCTCTTCTATGAGACTCTATTGAATTGACCTACATTTCGCAGGAAGATCATGAATTTTGCTTCTATGGTGTGATAAAACCAAATTTGTTTGCAATTTATTATTTGGATGCAATATTTCATTTATTGATACTTACAATTTGTGCAACTAATTTCATATAACCACCAAATCCAAGTTTGTGTTGCTTTCGTGCTTTTCCTAGTCTTTCCTTTGTTTCCTTTGATGTGTCGGCTAGCCTATGAAAAGTTTGAAATATGTTAGATTATGTAAAAAGAAGAGTAATCAGTATATAATTACATTGTTGATAGTATCACACATAGCATACTACTTTTAAAAAAAAAAATTAATAGCATTTGCATGCATATAGACAAAGGCATATAAAATACAAGAGTTCATCCACTTTGAATTATAGAAAATGATTTTTGTTGGTTATATTCATATCAGCGGTGCATTGCACAAAACATACTACAATTGCACAAATATCAGATGGTGACAGTTGTCTATGCTACCACATTTTTCATACATGTCTACCAAAGCATTTTATCAAACAGATCACTGCCTTGTTGCTATGGCTAAAAGCCTAAAATAGGTGCTTTTCAAACAAGCTATGGATGCTTGGAAAAAATCTATCAAAGCATAATAGTAAGCAATAGCATAGACAAGGCAGTGAGCTACATTTTCAAAATCACCTCAAGAAATGTGAATTACCATGGTGATGGAATGCCATGATAATCCATAGCAATTTAGCATCATGGCATTCGTTATGGCATTCCATCACCAGCTTGAGACCAGCCTGAATCATTTTCAAATAGTTCACTACCGCATGCTACCACATTTTTTCCTTACATGTCTACCAAAGCATTTTATCAAGCAGGAGTTCAATGCCAGCTACATCATATGGCTAAAAAGTAAAACCTCAAGCGAGTGCTCAAAACAAGCTATGGATGCTTGGAAAAAATCTACCAAAGCATAATGGTAAGCAATAACGCATGAACAAAGTGATGAATTGTTTGAAAAAATGCAAATCTGGAATCTCACGATGATGGAATGCCATGACAATCCATAGCAATTTACTTGTCATGGCATTCGTCATGGCATTCCATCACCATGAGACTACATTTCTTTGAAACATTTTTTTCAAGCAGTTCACTGCCTTGTCTATGCTACTGCATTTTTCATACATGTCTACCAAAGCATTTTATCAAACAGTTCATTGCCTTGTTGCTATGGCTAAAAGCCTAAAATAGGTGCTCTCAAACAAGCTATGGATGCTTGGAAAAAATCTATCAAAGCATAATAGTAAGCAATAGCATAGAAAAAGGTAGTGAACTGTTTCAAAAAATGCCTCAAAATAAATGTGGTCTCATGGTGATGGAATGCCATGACAATCCATAGCAATTTGCTTGTCATGGCATTCGTTATGGCATTCCATCACCATGAGACCACATTTTTTTGAAGCATTTTTTCAAATAGTTCACTACCTTTTCTATGCTACCACATTTTTCATACATGTCTACCAAAGCATTTTATCAAATAGTTCAGCGCCTTCATGCTATGGCTAAAAGTAAAACCTCAAGCGAGATTGGCTTTTCAGACAAGCTATGGATGGCCGGAAAAATCTGCAAAGCATAATAGTAAGCAATAACATAGACAAGGCAGTGAATTGTTTGAAAAAATGCCTAAAAAAAATGTAGTCTCATGGTGATGGAATGCCATGACAATCCATAGCAATTTGCTTTTCATGGCATCCGTCATGGCATTCCATCACCATGAGACTACATTTCTTTGAGACATTTTTTTCAAGCTGTTCACTGCCTTGTCTATGCTACTGCATTTTATCAAACAGATCATTGCCTTGCTGCTATGGCTAAAAGCCTAAAACAGGTGCTTTCAAACAAGCTATGGATGCTTGGAAAAAATCTATCAAAGCATAATAGTAAGCAACAAGCCATGGTCTCATGGTTTTTTTTGCGTCAAAATCAGCTCAATTTTATTCACGTTTTTTGCACATTTTAAAACTACATTTTTTGAATTTTGAAGTTTGAAAGCGGAAAAATCATTGACCAAAAGTCAATGATTTTTTCAAAAAATTAGGGAAAAAATCGTCCAACCTGCAATTCTTTTTAAAATCACGATTAATCGGGATTTTTTGTAGATTTATGCTTCTATATCACATACCTTCCTTGGCCCGGTGGTGTCTTTCCTTTTTTATTTTCAACCTTCTCCTTTCTATCAGACACCAAGTCCTTCCACTCCCTCTCCAAAATCATGGGGGGACGCTCGTACTTTTTGTTCTTCTCTAAATGTGACCTATATTGGTCCCTCGCATACTTTAGATAGGTACCATCTTTCTTAAGGACCTTAGTTTGGTTGAATGTTTTATCACGGAACAACACAACTAAATGGTTAATGAGCTCATATTTTAAATCTTCATTTTGGGCGAACACAAAGCCATATGCATTATAGATGAGCTTTAGAAGAGCTCCAATGTAATATCACTTAGATGTTTATAAAAAACATCATTTCCTACAAAATGATCATGGGATCAATAGTCTAAAAAGAGCGATCAATAAGTAAATTTCAATTGGATTATATATAATAATAATTAAGACATTTTAAAGTACCTGGGACCTTCTCTATCTTTATGGGAACGAAATCCTCGGTCACAACAAGTGTGATTGACAATGTTCCCATACTAGTAATACGGGAAGATCCAGGAAATGCTGCTAAAACATCACCAGTACTAGTGGCCTTTGCATCCCTAGGTACATGTCCTGATGCATGTTTTGGTATTTGTTCACTGCTAGAGGGTGTGTTAACGGATGCCTGCACAGTATGTGTTGCCAACATTTCAAACGGAAACATAGGCATAGATGATGGGGTCAGATAATGTTATGTATGCATAGGAAGATCAGGATGGACACTTGTACCAACCCTTACTTGTCAAGAAGCATTTGCAGTACCCTGATCATGGCCAGGAGCATCATGAGGAGGAAAATAACCCTATAAAAACAACACATATTTTAGTTCATGACATAAAAGAGTACAAAATATAAAACTATGAATGAACTTATGTTATAATTAAAGACCTCATGATAGCTTACTTGCAAGTTTTGTAATCTCTCTATCAATACTTTAACCCTCTCTCTTATCTCATTTGTTTGAGGCATTTTGAACATCAACTAAGTCATTTCTTCATTGTATTTTTTCATGAGCTTCTTTATCGTATCGAAAGGGTTTGCTGAATAAGCCATGTCATCATTGAAAAATATTGACTGCACCTCACTATGGATTCTCTCTTCTATTGCTAGTGCCTTTCCCTGATCAGTCGACTGCAACAAGAATATTAAAAACATTATCGAAATTAATCCAAAAAACTTATGAAAAAAACATAATTATAAAACATTTTGCTCGTATCTAATTTGTACAATTACAATGAGGTAAACCTATCAGGTAGAAGCGCCTGAAGATACATCGCGATCTATGCTCTGGGCCAGAGCCTTCTCCATATGATCAATGTCCCCCTGTGACAAAAATTAAATATAAAAAAACATTACCAAAATGAAACCAATAGACTTATGAAAAAAAACATTAGAATAAAATGGTATATTGGAGTCATTAATTGGAGGTTGGGTAAAATGGTACATAGTACGTACCACCCCCATAGTAACTGTGTTTGTAACTAAGCAATTCAAATTGTAATTGATTAGCAACTCTTCCCCTGCAGTTATTGATTTTATCGCACATATGAATACATTATTTCCCTCGTGTGCCTCAAATATGCAATTGGGTTGCTTATTTGTTGACCCAGGTTATGTACTATTTATAAACCTTGCAATATTCCCTGATGCTTTTGGCCTTCTGTCAATGTACATAGCCACTTCTTTATTTTGATCCTTATCTTTTAGTTGTATATAATTTGCTGACAATGCATACCTACACATACTTCGTGTATATCAAACCACTTGCATCCAATGTTTGTAACTATAACAGGGTCCAACATACTTCATCAATTCAGTAACTTTGTCGTAACAGACCTTTATGCCGTCCATGCAAAATAGGCCCAAACCATGTAATGACGATGGTGCTATGTGATATATCCTCTCGTTGACACAAAAATCGGTGTTTATTGGAGGAAGTTCTTTGGGTACCCATTGTTTCTGTAGATTTTTGTACCTCAAGGGCACCTCGATGTCGCCTATGCTCTCATCATCATAAGAACATCACACCCCTTCAGCAAGACAAAATTCCATGTGTTTACGGAATTTTCTTCTAATCTTTTGGCCTCTAGTTGATCTCCCTCTTTTAGACATACTACATGTCTCACTTTCCTCTTCTCTTCCTAAATTTCCCTCGCTCGAGGAAGACAGATTTGACAAATACCTATTTGGTGGTACCTGCACTTGTAACGATGTTGGATGAAGTTCTTTCATGGTGATGTGATCCGAAGGTGACATTATGATTAATCTATCATTTCATGGCTAGAATTTCACAGGTTATAAGGTAATCAAGTCTTGATAGATTGCAAGCTATTGTTACTACTGTCCAAATGTGTCCATCACAAATCAAATCTACTTAATGTTTTAACTCCCAAAATTTGTAACAAGTGTTAAATGTGACTACGGTCCACCAGTTATACAACCAAGGCCTCAAATGTATTCTCTAATTGTAATCAAAGGACTTTTTCTCTTCATTCAAGTAAAGAAACTTGAAGGGAAACACCACCAAGTGGTTTATTGGACACCTACATGACTAAAAATAGAAGCAAATTAACGTTTAATTTCCATATATCTAAGTGGTTAATGGGGAGGGAGTGTGTACTAGGCCTAGTTAAGTCATCATAAGTTTATGCTTTGACAATAAATTTTTTTTAAGTCATATTAAATCTTCCTATGTCTAATTGCTAGGAGATTTTTGGTATGTTTTAAGGTAGGATGACTGATGAAAGAGCCCAAAGACTAGCCTTTCTCCATGGTATCTAGGTATACATAGCAGCGGTCTTCTCTTATACGGTTGGACATGATTTAAAGAACTTAGCCAGGAATTATTCATTTAACCTAAGGTTTTCTCATAATGCCATCATTGGAAAAGTATGATCAAATTCTTCTATTATGAAGAATTGGTCTATGTGCCTCTAGTAATCACTATAAATGTTTGTAAGGATAAAATGACTAATTGCATCAGGTAGGAGAGAATCAACTTTGAGTTCTTCAAAGATTATATTCCTCTATTCATAATTTTTAAGGGTTGTGTGTGGAGGAGGTTATCACTACCAAGAAGGGAGGAGACCTTTCCTTGTATTCTTTTATAATTTTCATTATTCTTATTTATTTTACACCTACATTTACAAATACACATACATATGCATTTACTGTTTTCATTTATTTCTCATGTAGTTTAGTAGTTTGATCTGATGGAGCCTCAAATTTAAGTCCTTAGTTTCCTTTTGTTACTAGTTTGTCTTGATTATTCGAAAGGTACCTGGGGCTGGAATTTTGCTTTGCTTCCATGAAACCTTGGTGTTCTATCTTTGGGTTGGGTCTTTTCTATCGTTACCTTTAGAGGAGGGGTTCTAAAAAAAACTTATGTCCCATTGAATCATCTAGGCCAGGCCCCTTTTTAATAAAAATGCTAAATATTTCTCCTGCCCCTTTTATTTATTAAAGTTTGGGTCGGTCTGTGCCTTGTGCTTTTAAAACAACATTGAGTCATTGACCGTCGTTGCCCTAGGCAGTCCCTTTCCCCTTATTTTCTTCTAAGTAATTTTAATGTTTTGCAGGGGTTATTTTGATGACTGTCAATTTCCCTACGGTTGATTTTGACCATTCCCCACGATCTCGTGATGACACCACTGCTGGCTGTTTCTTGATCGCGATATCGTAGGCAAGCACCAAGTGTCCCAGTTTGCCAATGCTGAAAAGAGTAAAAAGAAAGTGTTTACTATGTGTGTCAAACTTTAGTGCATTATGGAATGGGTTACTAAACCACATGTGAGATGCACGTGCTCATGATCAATGGCGATATTTTAACATTGGTGAAAAAAGTTGCTCGACGGATAGGTATTGATGCTGCTCCCTGTTATGTATGATCATGATCACCGATGAAGGGAATCAATGGTTGCTCGCTATCGCATGATCCTAAACTGAAGGGAGTTTAATGATCGTGATAATGCAGGAGGGCACCACGTGTATTCTTTTGGCGCTGCGTATTATGGTGGGTCCTTGATAATGACATGGAGATGTTGTCAGCTTATTTGAAGATGACCATTCGATAATCTGACAGAAACAAGAGATTGACGACGAAGATTCAAATTTGCTTTAAATACAATTGAAGCTATTGGAGTGGCGTGCAAGTAAGCTTTAATGGTGGGCAAGACGTTTTATGTCCATTTCTCATAAAATCTAAGTATTTAATTTCAAACTATCTTCACCACAAGGGCATTCAAGTGTTTTTGAAGTGGTCTAGAGCCAAAGATAGAGTTTTTTCAAAGCAATTATAGTAGGGTTTGATTTTCTGTAGGGCGCAAAATCCTGTGAGTTACTTTCTTTATCACTATTTCTATTTGAATGTGATTCTTGTGGAGGGTTATTTGTGTTGGTCAACATTTTTCTGGATTAATGTTCTAGGGTTACTGGTTCTTTTGAATTGTGGGAAATTGCAAAATTCTACTATAATTTCGTTTTGGGTATCCCTAGTTTGTTCACAAATTTGATCTTAGGAGAAGCCTTGGTCATTTGAAATGGCGCCACTAAGGCAGCATTCTAGCCTTATTGATTATTTGCAAAGGAATCTATACAACAATTTCCTTGACCAATTCCCTTTGTCAACAAATGACAAGAAGAGGGGTTTGATCTTAATAAATGGGACAGCCTTAGGTGAGGGATTAAGATATAAAACCTATAACATTGCAGATGCTAGGGTACAAATGACAGGCTTGGAAATGTTTAGCAGATGGTATGGGAAGCAAAATATGTCTCATCCTTTTTCAAATGGTTGGAGCTATGATATGGGAAAACTTGTGGTGCCGAATGTATTTCTTGATGTTGACCTACTCAGGGCAGTGGCTACACGATATGATCCCGTCACAAGGATTATCAGGGATAATGATGGCGGGGTTTTACTGAATGTAAATACAGATGAGATTCAAAAGGTTTTTGATTTAAGTGTATATAGCTCATTCTTGGTCCGGATAGACCTTGATGAAATGAAGCAGGAATATGCCAGGGCACAACCTCTTTTCAGATTAAAGTTGCTTCCTCCTCATCTAGCCAGGGCAGGTAGTTCAACGATTCACATCAGCCCAACTGACCGGGAACCTTTTAGGTTGAGTTTTTTTGCTGATCATTTCTTGGCAACTTTTTATTCACTTTGCCAAATTTTAGGGTTCAGCTCTAATACGGTGATTCCCATTACTTATATGTTTATGGAGGCTCAAATTCAACATCCTAACTTTTCTGTAGTCTACGACTATGCTTCTTTCCTTGCTGAAAGGATACATGAGGGTTTTCTAAACTTGTATGTGGGGGACACTGGTACTCCTTTCTTTTGCATATGTTCTTGTACAAGAATGCCAATTTCTTCTCAGATAAAATGGAGTTGAGGTAGGAGATGAATGGAGAAAAATTACCAGTGCAGGCTTGGAGTGCAGACTTGTCTTACAATAAGGGAGATGTTAGTTTTGTGTAGTTTGATAACTACTTTGCTTCCAGGCTTAGAGCTAGACTGATGGTGAATATGTCAAAGATTCCTAAGGATTTGTATGACTTCCTCTGACCCAAAGTGAGGAAGCCTGATTTGAAGGTGTGTCATAATTGGGGTGACATCATTCTATACCCTGTAAGCACTGTCCTAAGGGTTTATGGTTTCCAGGGAGCTCCTCATATTCTCCCATATAATGTACCATCAAGAATGGGATTTGCAGAGGTCATGTGGCAACTAGGTTGCATTCATGAAGATAATTTGATAGGAAAAGGAAAAGGGACTTTGTTCCCTGATTATACTGTTGTTTCAAACTTTATTTTTTCCAAGGGAGGATGGGTTCACTTTGACAGATATTTTGATGACTACCATTTGAAGAGTGGATCTAGGAGGCAACATGACCCTAAGGGATTCTTTGCCCTATTTAGGCAAAGAATTAAGGGTGGAAAGTTTTCTCATGTTTTCAATTTTCCTAAGGATTTGATTAGAAATGAGTTCAATTTGAGCCAGAAGGAATTAAATAGAGAAGTGGATTTCTTATGAGAAAATACTGGCCATGGTGCATAAACTGGATCCAAAATATGATCCACTAATGGAGTTCACTCCATTTCATAAAATAATTGATTTCTTGATGAATAATTTCAAATAAATCATGACCACCCTAAAAACCAAGAAAATGAACTTGGAACTAGACTGGGGAATTTAGGGATTAGAGGTGAGACCTGAAGAAACAAGGCCAACCTATCAGCCACTAGTGGATATGCCTCTATACAGGAGGAAGAGAGATGATAGTAGTGATGAAGAAGGAGGAGATAAAAAAGGGAAACAAATAATGAAAACATCATCACAACCGGGTTATGGGATTAGGAAACTTGGGGGGATAAAGATTGTGGATCTGGATTCACCACCTAGAAATGACCCTGTAGAGTTGCCATCAGAGCCAAGCCTTAAGAGGAAAAGATTTGAGGAGTCACAAGAGGCTCTGGTGGATTAAATAATCATAATTGATCAGGACATGCAGGTTGGTATCCCCTGCCCTCCTAGATCAACACAATTGGTGCTAACTAATATGGATATAAAGGGGCAGTGTGTACAGGATGCCATGATGGTGGCTTGCAAGGCATTCTTGGATGATGATGCCTTCGTGAAAACTCTTGTGTTCTTGCAGTTGATGTGGAGGATGAAAAATTGAAGAATATCAAGATAAATGCAAGACCAGGAGGGAATCAAGACCTAATAGGTCTGACCAGGAGAATGATGATGAAGTCAAAGTTGAATTAATGGAGCAATTCAAAAGCATCACTCCTGATGAAGGAAGGAAACTTGTATCTCAGGCTGGTGTCTTACTCCTCCCTAAATGGGACATAGCTGATGCTGTAGCATTCAATGCTATTATGCATTCTAAGCATCCTATGCAAAACAATGAAGAATAAGTCAAGGAAGCTCTACAAGACTCTGCTTTTAGTGAGGAATATGAAACTTTAGCCATATGGGCACTAGCACCTCAAGGTAGAAAACCAAATGTGGCTAATATTAGCCCAAGTCTAAGGGGTGGGATCATTATCAAGAGAGCTTCTGAAACCTTAACAACATAAGCCACAAGCCTAACACTTAATGTGGCCAAATTGGCCTAGAAGACAACTGAAAGAGATGAAGCTGAAAAGAAAAGCCTGATGGAAAAGTACAATGCAATAATTGGGGAGTATAGTAGAATGCAGTAGAAAAATGTTGAGGTGTAATCTGAAGTAGATAGATTGAGATACGAGCAGGTGGGAGAATCCTCCAGTGCCTCTGCTATCAGAGCATTACCTACTACTTCGGGGTCATTGCCCCTATTATCCCAATCATTTCTACTCCTGGATCCCCAATTCAAACACCTACTAATAGCCCTGCACCAGGGCTAGTTGAAGAGGAAGATGAGTATTCTGTAGATCCTACCAAAAAGCAGATGATGAATAAAATCACAAAATTATAGGTTGTCCTAAGGGCGAGTGAGGATGGTGCTATGGCTAAACACAATGAGGTGGTTGACACCATTTTGAGGCATTTAAATGAGAAGGTTGATTCTAGATTGCTAGATGTACATTCTTTATATTTTTATTCTTGGGTGGAATACAAAACATTAACATAGATCGGGAAGTGGTTCTACCTCTGGTTGAGAAGTGGATCCCTCGGGCCACTGATTTAGATGTTATGTTTAAGACTTCTAGATTTGATGTAAATAACAGGCCCCAGTCATTAAATCCTACTCAAATCTTTGTGAAATCATTGAAGGGATTCCAGGCCCTGCCTAATGATTTGAGTAGAAAAATTAGAGAACTAGTAAAGAGTTTTGATGATTGGAATGACACTTTTCTGCCATATGTAATAGATGCACAAGGAAATATTAAGACACTGCAGCAGTGGCAAGATAGGGCAGAAGAGGTTATTAATGCACAAATTAAATTGATTTGTGATGACTCAAACCATGACTTGTTGGTAAGCATCATGGATAAAATAATTAATACCAGCATATTCTTAGAGTCATTTGAGAGGGAGGCCAACCAGGTTGTGGTGAAGTTCACACCTTAGAATACCAAGGTGAGGGAGGTGGTGAATTTTAATTGGCCAATGGATGAGGACTATCAAAATTGAGTGGACAAGTACTTAACCAAAGAGGAGTGAAACTGTGTCTATTACTGGCAACTGACAGCTCAACGGTTATTTTATAACTGATTATGGTTTTGTTTCCATGGTGGATTTGGGCACAGGTTCTAAGGTGTAACAAATGCTGCAACTATTGTGTAATGAGTAGAAATCAGAAAAAAGATGCTCCGAGAGTTGGTGGTTTTGATCATAGTTTTGAATTGGCACATAGCGGTCCAATTGACCAGTGACATGTGTAATTTCTAGCCCGATGCTTGTTGCTCCTTCGTTTTCTATAAGAAGGATTTCAAGGCTGGAAAAAAGGGTTGGCAAGTTAGATATTTTGAAGGTTGAGTCTAGGTATAGTTGCAGAGAAGATTGTAAGAACCTTTTTGAATGTTAAGGCAATTTAGGTTTGGGGTTATCTTGTAATGGGTTTTAAAGTTATGGAGATTTGATGTTTCATAAGCAGCACTAGCATTTGATCTATGATGTTATATCTCAAGCTCATGTCTCTCCTCTGTACAAACATATCGTAATTTTCAATAGAATAATCAAGGATTATGATGTTCATCTCATTGCTCTAATGTGTGTGTTTTCCGTTTTGGCTTTAATTCAAAGAATTAATTAAAGTGCTTGGATGTAATCATGGATGGGTATGTTTGTAGAGGGATTTAGTAAGAAGTATTGGGCTGGGATAGGAATTGACACTATTTTAATGCAATATTTCCAGGGATCATGCATGCTAAGTATTTAAATATGTTGTTGAATCATGAATGTTTGTGAATTTGACTCCCCAATGGTATATGGCACTGATCTAAATTGTATGAATTTGTGAAACTCTGTGTCTGTATGTCTTTGCTTAGGGATTTCTGCCAAATTGCAAATAAAATGACTATCATAAGTTATGAAATAATGTTGTAATCATCTCATGCTCCAAGTAGTTGATATTACTTGTGAAAGGCCAATTCATTTTAGTGGTATCCTATTCTATTGAGCTATTTATGGGATTATCTATGAATCGTTAATGATTGTTTATGAGTTTGGTACAGAGATCATAAACACATTATAGGGACCACCCTCTTGGGTCTTGCAGAGCCCAAAGTGTAGGAGGTTATTATTAAAATCCTCGTCAGTTGGTCCAAGTCCTTCGAGCTGCCCTTGATTGGAATTGGCAATTCCATAGGTAGATTAGAAGACCAACCTGGTTTATAGGAAAAAACACCAACATGATCGATTTCATATTATATGTGTTGAAGAATTTAGAATTTCAATTACATTAATTTATGGATATGTTGTATCTATAACACTACAAAACCATATGCTCTTTTCATTTGCACTTGCATTTAAAAATACACATTTATATACATAGATATAGATTTATTTAATGATATGTTGCATTTATTGTTCTAGGAGAGCATCCAGTAATTGCATTTTCATTTATATTTAGTGTTCAAAAACAACCCATTAGGTCTGCACATGGATAAAAATTCATAAAATCAGATCTCCCATACATGTTTTGTTGAAACTTACACCATATTCATGCATCCTACAATTACAACAGTATCCATGGGGCCTCTTACACAAGCTGCAGTAATCAAAAAAAGTGTAAGAGCCACTTTATATCATGTTTGGGCTACAAAACCCTAAAAAATAGGTTAACTCAGATTATGATTTGTTGGTGAGCTATATGGACAAAATCATTAGCACCAGCTCATTCTTGGAGTCTTTTGAAAGAGAAATGAATCAGGTGGTAGTTAAGTACAAACCTTATAGTTTCAAGGTGAATGAGGTGATCAATTTTGATTGGCCAACTGATGAAGAGTAGAAGGTGGTCCAATTGGTTGGTGACACGTGTGCTTTCTGGCCCGATGCTTATTTGCTCCTCCTTTAAATTCTATAAGAAGGATTTCAAGGCTAGAAGTACGGGTTAGCAAGTTAGATATTTTTGGTTGAGTCTAGATGAAGTTGCAAAGCAAATTGTAAAGTTTGATGGTTTTAGGGAAAATGCAATTTAGGTTTTGAGTCATTCTGTAGTAGGTTTTGAATTCATGGGGATTTGATGTTTTATGATAGTACTAGCATTTGAATTGATATGATTAATTCAAACTCATGTCTCCATTGTACAAGCATATCTGAATTTTGAATCAAAATGATCAAGGGTTGTTTCATTCATCTCATTGTTGTGGTGTGTATGATTCTTGTTTTAGGTTTAATTCAAGGAATTAATTAAAATGCTTGAATGGGATTGTAGGTGGATATGTTCTATATAAGCTATTTTATTTTTTCTTTCTTATCTTATACCATTTTATGAGAATGGGGGTGCCAATGTATGAGAAGATCTTTGGAAACTAGGCATGAAAATTGAAGGTAAAAGAGAATGGGGGTGCCAAACTTACAATACTCATTGCCCCTTGGTCGTCAATTTTATGTGAGTTCCCTCAACCTCATCCTCGGCGCTGGTATTGACCTTGTTTTCACTCCAAACTCTTCCTCGGCGTTGATATTGACCTTGTTTTCACTCCTCCAAACTCTTCATCGGTGCTGGTATTGACCTTGTTTTAACTCCAAAATCTTCCTCAATGCTGGTATTGACCTTATTTTCACTCCTCCAAACTCTTCCTCGGCACTGACATTGACCTTTTTTTCACTACCCCAAACTCTTCCTCGGCGCTAGCATTGACCTTTCACTTCTCCAATTTGATGAGCTGCAACCTAGTTTCGTTAGCTTTTACATTAATTAAGTTCAAAATTTTGGCTCCATTTAGCTAGGTTTTAATATTCTACAATATAGTTAAGTATATATTAGCTATATTTTACATAATAAATAATATAATTATTCAACTTATTATAATTAGATATTATATTCTTTAACAAAATTATTAAATCATTATAAAATTATTATAATTAATAATTAATAATAAGTATATTTTTATATAATACAAAATATAATTAATATAATATATATTTAATATAATATAATATATATTAATATGAGAGAGAGAAACTAAATTTTGATTGGTTGTTTCATGTCAACAATCCAAGGATGGCATGTGTCCTTGGGGAATTATGCTCAAGGTAGCATGCCATTTGATTAAAGATATGATAGTTCTCCTTTAAGACCTCTTCAATGTACCCATTGCACACTTAAGGAGACAAAGATAAATATAGGGAAGAAAATATAGAGAGAGAGGGAGATAATGAAAAACATACAAATAGAAAGGGAGACAAAGAGATAGAGAGGGGTAGATAAAGAGATAAGGATGAATAGATAGAGATATAGGGAGGGTGATTGATATATCTCTCCCCCTGTCACTCTCTATATCTCCCACTATATATGTCACTGCCTCTTCCCCCCTCTATCTATTGAGCTATCTCTCCCTCTCCCCCCTTCTCTTCATTCACTCCATCTCTCCCTCCATCTCTCCTACTCTATATCTCTATCTCTATTTCTCTTTTTATCTCCCTTTACTCCTCTCTATATACCGAGAGTAATTAGGGAGGTGGAGGGGTGGGCTTAAGGGAGGGAGGGAGGGTAGAAGGGAGAGAGTGGGAGAGGGTGGCAGAGAGTGGGAGAGTGGAAAAGAGTGGGAGAGAGTGGAGGAGAGAGGCAGGAAGAGAGTGGGAGAGAGTGGGAGGGAGGTAGGAAGAAGGTGAGAGAGAGTGAGATAGGGTGTGAGAGAATGGGAGAGAGTGGGAGAGTGAGATATAGGGAGGGAGAGAGAAGGAGAGAGTGGGAGAGGGTGTGAGAGAGTGGGAGAGAGTGGGAGAGAGTGTGGGAGAGTGGAATGGCTAAGATCCAAAAAAACCTCTCAAATGATATTTCTTACATCCTAATAGAAGAAGAGAGGAATCTCATAATTCAATTGGATGGTGTCTATAGTTTTAAATAAATCTATTGGAGACAAAAATAAGGATTAGATTACTTAAATAAGGTGTAAAACTAGGTTTTTTCATTTAAAATGAAAAATTAGAAGGCAAAGAAACATAATATGAAGATTGAAAATGGAAAGAGGGAAAGAGGGAGGGAGTGGGAGAGAGATATGGGGTAGAGGTTAAACGTAGAGGGTAGAGGGTTTAAGGGTTTAGAGTTTAAAGGTATGGAGGGGAGAGAGATAGAGGGAGTGAGTGAGTGAGAGAAAGACCTAAGAGAGGGAGAAGGGGTAGGAGGTGAGACTTGAGATAGAGTGAATTAGTGAGAGAGAGACCTCAGAGAGGGAGTGGTGCTAGGCGAGAGAGACTTGGGAGAGAGAGAGATAAAGGAATGGAGGGTTAAGGGTAGAGGGTAGAGGGTTTAAGGGTTTAAGGTTAAGGGTTAAGGGTTAAGGGTTTAGGGTTTAGGGTTAAGGGGAGAGAGATAGAGGGAGTGAGTGAGAGAGGAGTTTATCTTATCTTATCTTTTTAACAATTTTTTGGTATCCTACATAAATTTTTTTCTATAAGTATCATGTTGTATACTCTTTATATGGAAGGTAGTGTTTTTTCATGGAGCTTAATAAGTTTTAATAATTTTTAGTCATTTTAAAGATTTTTATTTTTTTCTAAAGATAGGTATATTTAGACTTTTGATGGCTTATGTACAATTATGTATATTCTTTTATTTATTATATTTTTTGCAACATCATGTTATTATTGATTAATCACATTATTTGTTTGTCATGTTTATTTGTTTTGTTGAAAAATATTTTATCTTTGCTTTACATCTATGATAGTTTCAAAATGATAAAATTTAAAAATTATAAATAAAAACTTATTTTTATTAATCTCTTGAAGTACGTAGGTCCTAATGTTTTGTAGATTAATAACTATCTAAATAGCTATTTCTTTCCTTTATTTCTATAAATGTGTCTCATGTCTGTATTGAAATTTATGAGATGTGTATGTAATTCTTAGCACAACACTCTTAGAGATTAGGATTTATTTTCACATTTATCTATTTTCTTATTGTTCCTAATAGTGGCTAATTAAATATTCATTGAAAAACTACAAAGAGCTTGGGTCCTTTAATCTCAAAGCTTGCAGTCTAATTTCTTGATGAGAATCATTCACATTGATTTTCAATATTGTGGTCCTTGCATGATAAATTTATAAAATGCACTTGGTAATGTATTATGTGGTTGAAATATTAGAGTAACAACAAATGGTTCTTTTCATTTTTGGCACATGATTGGCCAGTTTTACTATGTTAAATTTTTATTTTCACTTTTATTTTCATGGTTTTCATGTTGTCAAATTTTCATACATTTCTTATTCTTTTAAAAAAATAAATGAAGGTTCTATTAGTGTCCCCAATCTTGCTAAAAATCATGTATAGAGAGAGTACAATATATAAACTATTAATTATAGAGTATAACAACAAAATGAATTTAAAAACTACTACATAGAAACAAGGTTTAGAATAATTCAAAATAGAGATACCATTCTCCTACAAATACTATGTATAGAAACCCTATGTAGCCACACTTTCACTCTCTCTCGGCACTCTCCCACACTCTCTCCCACTCTCTCCTACTCTCACACCCTCTCTCACTCTCTCCTACTCTCCTCCCTATATCCCACTCTCCCACTCTCTCCCATTCTCTCACACCCTCTCCCACTCTCTCCCACCTTCTTCCTACCTCCCTCCCACTCTCTCCCATTTTCTCCCACTTTCTTCCTCCCTCCCTCCCTCTCTCTCTCCCATGTCTCTCTCCCACCTTCTCCCACACTCTCCCACCCTCTCTCCCACCCTCTTCCCCCTTCTCTCCCACCTTCTCCCACACTCTCCCACCCTCTCTCCCACACTCTCCCACCCTCTCTCCCACCCTCTTGAAACACTAATGAAAATTTTCAGTGGTATTGTGGAAGATGTGATAAAAAATTTCCCTAAATGTGATTATAAATATATACTTCAATGCAAAGTGCAAGACCATACTTAATTCACTTGGATTACAACTTTTGAAGAAGTGGCAGAAGAAATTATGGGTGTAACAACAAAATAATTGAACACTTTGAAGCATGAAAAACAAGATGATGTTAAGTTTTCACACATTATACAAAAGGTCCTTTTCAATAGATACATATTTAAACTTCAAGTGAAAAAAGAGACTTATATACTTGAACAAAGGATTAAATGCACAGTCATAAAAACAACAAAGTTTGATTATTCATCTAAGAGAAAAGCTTTATTAAACTCAATTGCAAAGCTATAGGTTTCATAACATTCAAATGCTTGAACGTATATAATGTTAACAATGTATTCAAACATTTGAAAAAAAAAATAGTGGATATATCTAAGTTAGTTAATGCCATCTTGTCATGATATACTTCTTTGATGCTATCAATACTAAATCTAATGATTGATGAACATTTCTGCTTTTAAATTTATTGTTCTTGGTTGATTGTTGTTATAGACAAGTTGGTATGATTTCAAATCTCAATGTGTACCCTTATATATGGGAATTTAGATAAACAATGACACAAACAAGAATGAAATAAAATTGATTGCTTTCCAAATTCATGTTCATGAAAATGTAAGCATTTTTTCAAGTCAATAGGCATCTTGATAAAGATAACTCTCTGTGTGTTTTACATATATTATTAATTAATATAGGTATGCTAGTTAATTAAATTATTAACTATATTTGATTTGTATTATATATTGAATTGTTAAAAGATGTAAAAATCTTAATACTAGATATATAGGAAAATGGTTAGAAAATTACATATTTTTCAAAAATTAAAATATAGTGTGTAATTTAAAATACAAATTATATAATTCTTATAATATTTATATTATTATTTATTGAATATTTTATAGAATTTAAACTAAAAAATTAGCCTCCCCCTCTCGCTCTCCCTCTCTCTCCCCCTCTCTACATATATCTCCCTCTTCCCCATCTTCTATCTCTCCCTCCTCTACATATCTCTCTCCCTTTCTCCCTCCCTCTCTCTATCTCTCCTCATCTCTCCCCGATCTCTTGCTCCCTCCCTATACCCCTATCTATCTTCATATCTCAACCTATTTGTCCCTTTATCTTCCCATATATCTCTATGTTTATGTCTTTCTCTTCCCATTTATCTATCTCTCCCTCTCTCTTTCTCTCTCTCTATCTCCCCCTATTCCAAAGATCCACCAATCTCAACACTACTCCCAACTATTTTGAGCATTTAAGTACATATTGTATGGTAGATTAGGACGGATGTGTCAAAGCTCATAATTATTGATGCAAAATAGGTCCAAAGTCACATATTTGACATAGACTTAGTTATAGTTTTGTACAAAATTTCAAGTGCCACATAGAGCAAAGATATTCCAGTTTTTTATATCATGTCATCAAATTTGGCACTTCATCAAGATTTGTATCTTCATCAACATTAACAAAATCAAAGGTATGTACTTGAATCCCTTGCATTTAAATTTATAAATATATATATAAATATTTTAATATTTTCCCTCAAATTCATAAAATATATATTAGTGTGTATTTATTTAATGCAAAAAGAATTAACCTAAGTGACAAATTAAGAATTCTAAGGATTTGTGCTTGGAAAAAATTCATAACAATTTTTTTTGTTGGATGTTGTGTTGTATAGTTTATAAAAGCTCAAAATATGAATAGGATTTTAAAGCCATATATTATGGTAGCTTATAGTGCAAAAGAAGGAAGGAAATCTATTATCAATTTTAACCTACAATTTAATACCATATGAAAAACCACATGTAGTATTATCTAAAATTAATTCTTGACATATTAATTTTATAAAATACACTTACCATTCAATAAACTTCTCCCAAGAAAGAAACCCTAAGTGAATATTAATTGAACCCTAATTGTAGATTCATAACTCTAATCATAACCCTAAGCGAACACTAATCCTAATCAAACCCTAACCCTAGCCTTAAAGTTATCATATAATCTAATTATCTCTCTTATCTAAATTTGGGTTGAATTATTTTTTTTTATTTTTAATTGCATATATTTTTTGTTATTAGATCTTATTTTATGAATACATGCAAATATAATTTTACTTCTACATTCATTCTATGCCCATTTTTTTCATGATATTTTAACATTCATTTTCTGGAATATTAGATCAATGTCACACGTATGAATATGAAACCTCAAAATTTTAAAATTGAATTCTACCCAAAACATAGACACACAATTGAACAAATTCTCAAAAGAAGAATGACAACATCATTAACATTTCATTCAAAATTCACTCAAATCCACATAAGGAGAGAAAAGATATTAAAATTATATGTTTATTCATGCTTATAAGTCATATCTGCATACAATTTAAGATAATTTGCATGTATTCATCCAAAACTCAAAATAATCTATATATTATATTCCGTCTGCTTGGGGTTTTAACAGCCAATGGCACCACATATATCTTTCTACTGATATATTCAACTCAAAACTATCTTTCTACCCATATATTCAACTCAAAACCTAGCTAGAGCTTTCATCAACTCTCTCCCTACAAATGAGCCTTGAATTCCGTTTTATATGACAGGAGAGCAACAAGCTTTGGGCTCAAATGTAATTTCACCACAAATTTTCATTTGAACAAAATATCCATTGCATTTGACTTTCATTTCAAAACTTCCCACACATTGAATCTACAAAACATAGTGGTGCACGAACTAGGGAAAGCTAAAAGAATATGGAACACAAATTGTCATCAAAATCCCCTTGTCACTAGGCCATGCAAAAAAACTAGGCAACCAAATTGCCACGAAGGCACACAATAGCAACTTCTTGTTTACCCGCCACCCTACCCTTACCAACACTCAGACCCTAGTATACACACCCACTTCTAGTTGTTGCCCAATACGGTAGACCCTCAGCCTCCTCTTCTTTCTTGTCCTTGCCCAATACGGTTCTAGTCCGTCCGCTTGGGGTTTTAATAGTTAATGTTCCCACATATATCATTTCCTCATCAGATGACAGACTGTGATTGAAGTGACTTAAATACCAACAGTAGTCCAAGTCGGTCTCGGTTACATCATCAAAAGTGTTGCTCGTAAGGTCAATGGGCAAGTGTTGGCCACATCTAGAGCACACCAACTGCTTGCCTTTGTCATCTACTAGTTGAGCAGCAATGTCCTGGAATTGCAACCTTCTACTACAATTAGAAGGTTGCAATTCTAGGACGTTGCTGCTCAACCAAAGCACCTTCCTGAATAGCAGGACCAAGCTTTTGTGAGCTCAAACGAACATACCTCCTTACTGACTTACTCATTTTCTCTTCTAAGACAAGCACTAAAACTTGATTAGACTCAACCCAAAAAGCACTCTAACTACTCCAAGAATGACACTATTAGTAGTTAATTCCTCTTCTATTTATTGTGTGAGGTAATAGCAACCTTCATCAATGCCTAGTAAATATGCATGTGCAAACATGGCAATTTGACGACGTATGTATTATCACCATTTAACTAGAGCTGGATGAGAATACGAAGATCACCCTTCATGATTTCCAACAACATCTTCACATAGATTGAGATCGATGTGACTACACAAGTAAGGAATAATTCATTAATGCTTAACCAACCTTCATCTTCCTCCTGCGAGCTAGCAGGGAACATTAGAGATTTACACTAGCTTTTGATCTTGGTTGTCCATCTAAAACCACAGGTTATGAGCTCAATAGTGGAGATTGGGCCCCACATTCCTTATAGGACATACATCTTCCTTTTGCTAACCTCGTGCCAAATAACAAGGCGACAGCTTAGGTCTGCGAGTTGGCGGGGTACGATCGAGATCTTCTCCCATATCTTCGAATCTAGAAAACCTACACATTGCACAGTTAGTATTTAATGAAAGGCTTTGGGTAAGCCATTGGTGACATGACCACTGGAGTTAATGGCTTAGGCTTACATCACCGGATTAAAATTAAAACCCAACTTTTATTTTAATACTTTATTTCCTCCACAGGGTTTTATTTCCTAAGTCTCGATTGGCCCCGTTAAATTCTTATCCCAACCCTAACAAAGAACAAATGATTAAGCTAAGGATTGTATTTGTTGTTATAACTTTAGTTCTAGAGCTTTCTTAATTACCAATTCTTATTTGTGCATTTGTATATGAATCCAATTGAATTCCTTTCCATATCATTATGGAAAATTTTATTAATGCAACCCTAACTGTAACACTAATTAAACCTTGACCCTAACCTGATTGAAAATGTATTATAACCCTAACTCTAACACTAATTGAACTGTAATCATAACCCTAGGTATTGTTGAAACCTAACCCTCATTGTATCAAAACCCTAGAGAACTCTAATTGAACCCTAACCCTAAAATAGACAATAACCCTTACCTTAATTGAACCCTAACTCCAATCCTAGCCCTAATTTAAGACTAACCTTAACCTTGACCTTAATTAAACCCTTATTGAATTATAACCCTAATTGATCCCTAACCCAAATTGAATACTAATTGAAGCCTTAACCCTAAGTGAATAGAAACCTTAATTAAACTCCAACCATAATCCTATTTGAATTTTGACCCTAATCATAACCATAATTCAACCCTAACCTTAATTGAACCCTAACCCTAAACATGGGTTCAATTAAGTTTAAGGTTCAAATAGGGTTAGAATTTAATTAAAATTAGGTATAGGATTCAATTAGGATTAGGGTTGGGGTTGGGGGTAAAGATTAAGGTTCTATGATAGAGCTTTGGGTTAGTGTTAGGTTCAATTGGGGCAAGGGTTAGTATTAGGGTTAGGGTTATGGTTCAATTAGGGTTTCATTAATGTTAGTTTTAGAATCATAGTTATGTTTAGGGTTGGATATAAAATTAGAGTTAGGTTTGAAGTTAATTAGTGTTAGTTTTAGGGTTAGGGTTATGGTTAGAATTATAATTAATGTTAGTATTGGGATTAGATTCTATCACTTTAATAAAAATAATCTTCTATAAATTCATTCTTTTTTTTTTTAAATTATATAATTTAAAATATTTTCAAATTTACCTATGTTGATATATGAAAGATATATCAAATCTAAACTCTATACAATTTATAGTTAACTTGACATTGTGTATAAAAAGGTTTAAGTTATGAATGTTATAATATAAAAAATAAACGTGTTTTCAATGTTTATTTGTCAGTTTAAAAGATGTGCCAATAATGTTGCAATCTCTAATGATTAATTTTTTCTTGATGGTTAAAATAGATTGGTAAGCAAATTTATCTATAATAAGTAAATTTATCATTGATTTTTTCCTGATAAGTAAATCAATATTTCATAAGTTTATCTATCATTCTTATTTAATTTTTCTTAATTATATTAAATTATATTTTATTAAATTGTTAAAAAATTTAAGTTGCTTATAAATAATTTTATGTGTTTTTTAGAATTAACTTGATATTGTGTATAAAAGGTTTAAGTTATGAATGTTATAATATAAAAAAACAATTTTTTTTGAATGTTTATTTGTTAGTTTGATGTGAGAATAATGTTGCATAGTAATGATTAAATTTTTCTTGATTGGTTAAGTGATATTGTGAAATTATTCTATGTTAATTTAATGTTATGAATGCTATATAATATAAAGAAAAATATTTCTAATACATTTTTAATGCATCTTTATATTTTATAAACAAACATCTAAAATAAAAATGTGATTGTAAAAATAATACAACTTAATGAGTGAACATACATTTAAAGTTAAAAGTGAAATTATAAAAAAAATTGTAAATCTATTTTATTTTTCTTCTATAAATATAATTATTTAATTTTTCGTCCGCCTAGTAATGCCCACTTCTCCTTTTAATGAATCTTTTATTTTGTAAGGGTTGATTTAGTGCTGCCATTGATCTATTTCCTGCAGATATCAATGGTGCCCGCCATCCCATGATCGGGAATTGAAGGATTGCGAAATCACGGGCGGGTGCCACATGTCCTATTCGAGGGATCAAATTTGAGCTATAGCTGACCAACTACCATTTGATCTAAGTCATTCCCCGCCATCCCGCGATGGTGATTGGGTTGATTGAAAAATCACAAGCGAGCACCACGTGTCTCATCCAATGAAGCCTAAAGAGTAAAGGAAACATTAGATGGCTTTAAATGTATTAAGGGGCGAATTACTAAAGTGTTCTCCAGACGCACATGTTCTAAATTGACAGATATGTTATAATCTCGCTGGAAAAGCTTCTTGAAGGTTAATGACATGGCTGGTGACTGTGTTAAATGAACGAGATCAATGGCGCTTGCTATTCCGTGATTAGGGATTACAGGGATCGCGATATCACGGGCAGGTGCCATGTGCCCTTCCTAAAGGATGAAATCTGTGTGACCATTGATGAGTTTTATCTTCAAGATTGACGGTGCCCGCCATCCCGTGATTAGGAATTTTGGGATCGTGATGTCATGGGTTCCTACCACGTGTCTCATCCAATGAAGCCTAAGGAGTGAAGAAAGCATTCGTCGATTTTAAATGTATTACAGGATGGATTACTAATGCGCTTGTAAGATGCACATGTTTTATTTCAATGCAGATGTTATGATTTTAAGGGAAAAGTTGCTTGACAGTTAAAGGAAAGGACAACGCCCATTTTTGAAGTAGGATTTATGGTAAAAAAATTGACGGTGCCCGCCATCCCGCGATAGCAAATCAAAGGATTGCGATATCGCGGGCAACTGCCACGTGGCATTCCTTCCTCAGCCTGTTTTGAAGATGGTCGTCGATGATTTGATCAAACTGAAGGATCAACGACTCAAATTTAAATATGTATTAAATTATGGTTGGAGCCCTTCGTGTAGCCCACGAGTGGGCTTTAATGGGGAAAAAGACATCTACTGGCAAGATTTGATCAACATAAAATCAATTTACTCATCTCATTTGTATCACAAAGCATCCAAGCATTTCGTGAAAATAGTTTTAGAGCCAAAGGTGAAATTGTGAGCAGCTGCAGCCAAAAATTAGAGTTTGTGCAAAAAAAGCCGTGAGTTAATTTTCTCTGTTTCCTAGTCATTCTGCACGTAAATTTGGGAAGGGGGTGTCTACTATGTTTGTCATTAATTTCATTAAAATATTTTGTTAGGGATATTGTTTAATCATAAATTGTGAGGAATTGTGGTATTTTTACTCTATAATTTCCTATCTCTGCTTAGTCATAGCCACTTGAAGTGTAACATTGTATTGAGGCCCTAGTTTGTCTAAAATGGTGCCAACCAAGCAGCACTCTGGCCACATTGAGTATTTGAAAAGAAACTTGTATGATGATTTTCTAGATTAATTTCCATTATCAACAAATGAGAGAAGGAAAGGTTTGGTGTTGATGTGAGGGAAAATCCTAGGGGAGGGGTTGGTGTGTATTAATTCCAACATTGTTGATGCTAGGGTTCCACTCACAGGCTTAGAAATATTCAGATTATGGTATGGGAAGAGGAATTTGCCTCATCCTTTTTCAAATGGATGGAGGTACGACATGGGAAAGTTGGTTGTTCCAAATGTGTTCCCTGATGTGGACTTACTTAGAGAAGTGGCCAAAAGATATGACCCTATCACATGGGAAATAAGAGATAATGATGGAGGGGTTCTATTAGAAATTAACAATGATGTTATCCAACAAACTTTTGATTTGAGTGAGCCAAGTGATGACTTGGCTCCTATTAATTTTGAAGAAATGAAGCAGGAGTATAAAAAATTGAAATCTCTTTTTAGGGTTAAGCTGCTTCCACCTCATCTGGTTAAGGCAGGGGGTTCACAATTTCACATCATCCCTAGTGACCAGGAACCCTTCAGATTGAATTGTTTTGGAAAGCCTTTCTTGGATACTTTCTATTCACTATGTCATATTTTGGGTTTCAGCCCTAGTGCAGTAATGTCGATTGCATACATGTTCATGGGGGTACAAATACAACACTCTAACTTCACTGTAACATATGACTTTGCTTATTTTTTGGTGGAGATGATAGATGAAGAACTGTCGAAGCTGCAAAATGGTGATACTGGTACTCAATTCTTTTGGTATTCCATGTTGATGCATATGTTCTTGTTTAGGAATGTTGATTTCTTTGCTAATAAGATGAACTTAAGACAATAAGTTAATGGAGAAAGATTTCTAGTACAGATATGGGTTGCAGATTTGTCCTGTAATAAGAAAAGCCCCAGTTATGTGTAATTTGATAATTATTTTTCTGCAAGATTGAGGGCTAGATTGATGGTAAATGTACCTAGGATCCCTGAGGAAGTGCATGATTTCCTAGGCCGAAGGTGAGGAAACTAGAATTGAGGGTTTTACATAACTAGGGTGACATTATCCCATATCCAGTAAGCCCTATCTTGAGAATATATGGATTTCAAGGAACCCATCACATACTAACATACAATGTGCCACCAAGACTAGGGTTTGCAAAAGTTATGTGGCAGATGGGGTGTATTCATGAAGATAACCTAATTGGAAAGGGAAAGGGAACATTATTCCCTGATTATACAGTAGTGTCTGACTTTACATTTTCAAAGAGAGGCTGGACACATTTTAACAAATTCTTTGTTGATTACCATTTGAGATTTGGTCCAAGGTAATAGTATGATCCTAAAGGTTTCTTTGCTCTTTTCAGACAAAGAATAAAAGGTGGAAAATTTGCACATGAGTTCAATTTCCCTGAGGACCTGATCAGGAATGAATTTGATTTAAATAGACAGGAATTGAACAAGGAAAAGTGGATAGCTTATAGTAAGCTATTGGATATTGTGCATGAAATGGATCCTACATATGATCCATTGATACAATTCACTCCATACCACAAGAAAATTGATTTTTTAATGAATAATTTCAAGAAGATAATGGACACCTTGACAACCAAAAAGATAAATTTAAGGCTAAGTCTAGATATGCAAGGACAAAGTGATATGCCAATTGAAATAAGACTAGTATATCAGCCTACAGAAAGGTGACCCATCTATAGGAGGAAAAGGGATACTAGCAATGATGAGGAAGAAGTAGACAGAAAAGGGAAGAAAATAATGAAGGTGCCTTCATGACTAGGCCCAAAATTCAAAGTACCTGGGGCTGTCAAAATCATTGAATTAGGATCTTCACTAGAGCACAGTCCCCTATCACCACCACCTGAGCCAAGCCCTAAGAGGCAAAGAACTGACCACCTACCTAAGGATCTCACAAATGAAATTATTGTTACTGATCAAGACATGCAAGTTGGCATGTCATCCCCTCCTAGGTCAGCTGAATTGGTTCTATCCGATTTGGATATGAAGGGTAAGAGTGTGTAGGATGCAAGAATTGAGGCATGCAAGGAGTTCTTAGATGACAATTCATTTGTAAAGACTCCTGTATTCTTGCAATTGGAATGGAGGAGGAAATTTAAGGAATATCAAAATAAATGCAAGGAGAGAAGAGAACTAAGGCCTGGCAGGTCAAATCAGGAGAATGATCAAGAAGTGAAAGCTGAACTAATGCAAGAGTTCAAAAACATCACTCCTAAAGAAGGAAAACAACTAGTGAATCAGGCTGGTGTTTTGATTTTGCCTGAATGGGACATTGCAGATGCAATGGCTTTCAATGCCATTATAAAGTCCAAGAATCCTTTTCAGGATTTTGAAGAAGTTAAGGCAGCATTACAAAACTCTGCCTTTAGTGAAGATTATGAGACCTTGGCAATTTGGGCATTGGCTCCACAAGGAAGAAAGCCAGACATTGCTGATATTAATCCAAATTTCAAAGGAGGATTAATAATAAAGAGGGCTTCAGAGACTACAACAACCGAAGCCACTAGTTTAACTTTGAATGTGGCCAAGTTGGTCCAAAAGACTGCTAAAAAGGAGGAGGCTGAAAGAAAGAGCCTAATGGAGAAGTATAACATTTTAATTGAAGAATATAGTAAAATACAACAGAGGAATGTTGAGCTACAAACTGAAGTAGAAAGGTTCAAGTATAGACATATTGGGGAAACATCCAATGCTCCAGGAACCAACACATCACCTCCCAAAGTAGGGTCAATGCCTCCTGCTTCTCCAAATGTTTCTACACCAGTGTCTCCCATTCAAAATCCTGCTCTTACCCCTCCTTTAGAACAAGTTGATGAAGAAACAGAGTGCTTTGTTGATCCAACAAAGAGGTAGCTCATGCAGAAAATTGATCAATTACAGACATCACTAAGGGTAAAAGAGGAGGGTTTTCTTTCAAAATTAAAATAAATTGTTACTCTTGTTTTGGAGCATTTAAATGAAAAGGTGGATAATAAACTTCCCTCTATAGATTCTTTGTATTTTTTTCTATTTGAAGCAATAAATAATATTGATAGGGATCAGGGGATAGTGATTCCAATAATTCCAAATTGGATCCCTAGGGAAAATAATCTAGATGTTATGAATAAAGCCTCAAGGTTTGATGTAAATAATAGGCCACAATCATTGAAGCCTACTTATTTATTAGTTAAATCATTACAAGGTTTTTAGACCTTACCAGATGATCTAAGTAGGAAGATTAGGGAATTGGTAAAGAACTTCAATGATTGGGGTAACACACTGTTAACTGATATAACTAATGAGCAGGGGGAAATCAGAACACTCCAAAAAAGGTAGGATGAAGCAAGTAAAGCCATCAATAATCAAATTAAAATAATTTTTCATTACTCAGATTATGATTTGTTGGTAAATTGTATGGATAAGATTATTAGTACCAGCTCATTTTTGGAATCTTTTGAAAGAGATTTAATCAGATAGAAGGTATATCGGCCTTTATAGTACAAAGGCAAAAGAGGTGATTGATTTTGACTGGCCAACTGACGAAGAATACCAGAGGTGGGTGGCTAAGTATTTGAATGATGATGAGTAAAAAGAGTGGGCTACCGACAGGTGGCAAATCAGATGTTGTGGTTACAACGTTTCCAGTTTTGTATGGATGAATTTCTTGGCATGGGTTTTACATGGTTTTTTGTTATTGCATCAACCTTCCTCCGCTGACATGATGAACGAGAATATGCTCCAAGATGATTGTTGTTGTAACAATTTTTGAACAAGAATATTTTTCAAGGTGGTGGTTGTTTGCAAAATTTCAATATCACCGTGTCTAATTGATCTGCTAATTGTGTGTACTTTCCGCCTCAGCTTATTCTGTCTATTCATTTTCTATAAGAAGGATTTCATTTGCTACCCAAGCAGCGTTAGATAATTTTTGGTTTCCAGTCTGTATGAAGCTGCAGAAAATTGTAAAGTCCAGCTATGAAGAAATGCAAATTTAGGCTTTGAGTCATCATTATGTATTGTGGCTCTTTGAGTTCATAGAGATTTAATGTTGTATAATAGTACTAGCATCATAGAGTCTTGAAAATTTGAGCTCATGTCTCTCCATTGTACATGCATATCTCGAATCTCTAATGAAATAACTAAGGGTTGTTTTATCCATCTCAATTGTAGGTGTATAAGGGATTCTATTTTAGCTTTAATCAAGCAATTAATCAAAATGCTTGAATGGGATTATAGGCTGATATGTGTTGTATACACTGATAAGTAGCTCAGTTAGAATGCATACTAAATTGAAATTGTAATGCACATTGTCGATCTTATGTGATGTATTAAATCTTTTATAAACCTCTAGATGTTTATGAATTCAACTCTTGCAATGGATATATGTCACTATTCTAAGTTGTAATTATTAGTGTAGTTTAGTATTTGTTTGTCTTTTCCTAGAGCTTGCTACAAATTGCAAATCATTGATTATCTTATACAATGGATTGTGTTTAGTTATCTCACGCTCCAGATAGTTGATATTGTCTATGAACAACTAATTCTAGTTGATATTATCTTATCATGTTGATCTATTAAGTGAAATCATCTGCTATTGTTAATGTTGTTTATAATAACAGGGCAGGCTGTAAACACTTTAAGGGATCACCTCCCCGGTCTTGCATTCAAAGTGCGCCGAGGCTTAAAGTCCTGTCATTGGTCCAGTCCTTCTCGAGTCATTTCGATTGGAATTGGCAATTCCATAGGTAGATTAGAAGACAAACCTCGTTACATTGTAAAAAGAACCAACATACACATCAACCACTAAACAACCACCTCTACAACTGACTGTTTAATCTTTGATGATCACATGAAACATAAAACACACTAATTTCAAGGTTGTTAACATCACTATTGAAATGTTTTAATTTTTTGACCTTTCAAACATTAAAAAGTACATCATTAAATTAATCATGTAATGGCATAAAAATTAAAAACATCATCAATTAATTATGTAACCACATAAGTAAAATATAATTATATCAAGAAATTAATATCAAATAGATAATATAATCACATAACTCATACATTTCAATGTCATTAATCTTCTTCTTCATCCAACTTTGCCTATATCATCCATCCGCATTCATAGTAAGGATTGGTCATATCATCATCATCATCATCAATATCAGCTGGAGTAATGTCATTATCCACACGATGTCATCTTCATGAACATTAACTACTACATCATCATGATCTAGTTCCTCCTCTTCGACATCTTCATCAGGGACATCATCAACTAACCATTGATCCCGATCATCATCTACATCATCTTCTAGTTCTTCGGTATCTTCTTCTTCCACCACATTATACTTTATCGGCCTTCCTCTTGGATCATGTCTAATAACAAATGACCAACCTGGTTTACCTGGAACCTCTGAGTAAAATACCTGCTCACATTGGCTTGGAAGAACATAGGGCTCATTTCTAGCTCGCTCAATCAACCTTGTATTAACTATGGTAAATCCATTATCATGTTCAATAACAGTTCTTCTAAGATTATTTTCTATTGAATCAGAGCTTGTACCATAGGATGATCTAATAAAATTAATCCATGGACTTAAAGTCATATATCAACCCAAAAATCCTATAGTATCAATTCTCTTTCTAAGGCTTTTTGGATGTATGTCACTTCTAGATGAAAACATTAGTCACCCTAGACTTCACAGCCATAGTACCGTAATCATAAGTTTCTTCATGTCATCCAACATTTTGATTCAAAATTTGATAAATCCATTGCACCACATATCTTGTGGTGTTTCCACCCTAATATGTCTAACATGTAAAAATTATTGCAATATCGTCAGTTGATAAACATATTTATTCTTGGTTGAATGTATGCAAAGAAAACAATCTCAAGATATATATATATATATATCAATATACTTGAAAATAATTAAATAATATGGGTGATTAATATATTTATACATACCTGTTTATCTCTTAAACCATATGCTAAATAAATTTCCCTTTGTGTAACATTGGAATCTCTATTACGATGAGCTTCTTTAACCAATGAAGCAACACCTTCCCATGTTAATGCGCAACCAGATTGTTGACATCGTTCAATCCATACCGTCATTCAATCAAGATTGTTGGCGACGTACAAATGTAGTGCATCCCACTCTCAACCAACTATACCAAAATAAATTGAAATTCACAAATGACGTATAATTAGTTAAATACCATAGTATATGACCTTAATTTATAATTTATGTATATTGAAGATTAAAAATTAAATAAGTACAATATACATAAAAAAATGTATTCCAATTAATCTCCATGACCATCTTATAATTACCTCTCACTTTCCTCAATCTACCTTTCCCCAATAGGTACTCCCCTTCGAATTTGTTAATGGAGTTGGAATCCCAAATGCGATCTAAATGGATCTTTGTTGCAAACTTAGGAAGATATTCACTACTGTACACCATGGTTTGGTATACCATAGAACCCTCAGGATGTGCTTTTTGTCTAACCAAAGCCTTCAAAAATTTCAAGTGCCTCTCAACCATCCACATTGACCTTGTGTGTACAGGTCCACACAATTCAATCTCCTCAACTTGGTGTATGAGGTAGTGTTTATTGTGCATTGAAAAATGTTGAAGGTAGACACTTTTGCATTTCACACATTAGATGAGGAATTTTTCTCTTCCAATAATTTATATCTTCTTTATGGATTTCTTTAGATGATAGCCATCTACAAATGATTCAAGGCAGAAATATATTAACGATATTTAACAAAAATATATAGTATATTACATAACAAGTAAAAAAAATGGCAATTATAAGATGTATACAACGAATTGAAAAATCTCGCTACTTACCTCATGTATTTTCAAAGATCATATATAACTTGCTTGACATTGTTGTCAAAGTTGTCTGGGAGAGATAGAGGTAGAACATACTACAACAATTATAAAATGATCTTTTCATTATTTTTCCAAAAGTAGTAAACACAATACGCTAAAAAGTACATGCATTATACAAGTGTATATAAAATACCAAAATAATTACCTTAATGAAGGTATGCCAATCATGCATTTTCATCCCTGACCCAAATTCACCTTTCTTTGTTATTATATTGTTTATGTTTGCAGTAAATCTTGTGGGAAAGCAAATTTTTTGTATGACTTCTTTTATAGCATTTCTTTGCTACTCTGTTAATAACCAAGGAAGGGAACTTATATTAATTTGTTCTCCATCACTATTTAATTGAATGACATTTTTCATTGCATGATTGGCTTCCTAAATGTCACTACAAATTTTGACATTTTTTTCTTTGTCATCCCTTCCATCCAATAATTTCCATAACGTTTCTGTTATATTCTTTCTGATATGCATTGTATCAAACAAATGCACAATTTATAGCTGTTCATAGTAGGGCAACCTACTAAATTGTCTGGGATAACTTTTCAGTCCCTATGGAAGCCGACCATTAATGCCTTGACGACCTTCATGAAGCATATAAGTTAAACAAATTAACAATGACAATCGACATTGTCAATTACAAAATGAGTAAACACAACACAATATAAAAATATAAATTCAAAACATATCATATATGATAGATAAACAATTTGATTCGATGTATAACCTTGATGATTAATTCTATTATATTCCAACTTCCAAAGGCGAGGTGACATTCTTCGTGGTTTTGATGTAGTCTCCTCTTTCCCATTGAAAAGATGTTTTTCAATAGTTCGATACTTATGATTTCCATGGAGGAAGTCCCTATACTCATCAAACATCTGCTTTCCTAAACTTGTTGAACCTCGAGATTTCATCTTTGGACCACAAATTGGACATGAAAATTTTTCCTTTGTTTGAAGACCTGCAAGATGATATATAATTGGATTAAATATATCAATTTTTTATAATTATATATAATGAATATATTATTTTAAAAATATTCATGATATATACTTCATCAAATTAAATATTGTTAAAGTGCAGTCAAACTTTATAACATACCACAAAAATGTGTTAGCCCTGGGGCATCATGAATTGTCCATACAAGCATTGCATGGAATTGAAATTGTCTTTGTCCTATTGGTCTGGAGACGTCATACATAGTGACGCCATTCCATAACTTTAGTAACTCGTCGATAAGAGGCTCGATATATACATTCATATCTTTAACTTGGTACTTGCCTAGTTGAATGAACATAAACATTACATAATTATTATAACCATTTTATGCAATATATATAAATTAATGTACATGACTATTGAGTGAAAAAAATATAAGTTATTATGCAAGAAATAAGACAAATGAGATGCTACTACGTTAAAGAAAATTGATGTAAACAAATACCTGGAACAATCATTGACAACATTATGTGCTCCCCTCTTTATTGACATCCATGGAGGAATGTTAATGTTGATAACAAAAATAGGCCACACTGAGTAAATAGATCTCAACTCTCTAAAAGGATTGACACCGTCCGCTCCCAATGAAAGCCTAAGATTACGAGGTTCTTCTTTAAAGTGTGGCCATTTTTCCTCCATGTCCCTAAATGCAGAACCATTTGTAGGCATTCAAAGAATGTCATCTCCACTTCTATTATGTGCATGGTAATCCATCAATTGCGCTAAGCTTTCACACCTAAATAATTGTTGCATATGTGGAATAATGGGAATATAACGAAGAACCTTGCAAGGCACCTTTTTTGTTAGTTGATCTATTCAATATCAACTGATATGACATTCTGGGCATTTTGTTGCAAATTCCTGTTGTTTATGATATATAATATGATCATTGGGACATGCATCTATTGCTTGATACTCCATTTCGATATCTTTCATAATGGCACATAAATCTTGGCATGAGCGAGGTAAAATATTTGATGGTGGTAACAAAAATTCACTAATCAATCTACAACAAAAAATAATTTGTTCATATAAAGAATATTAATGGTACATATTTCATCCTTTATTTACTAGTGATGAACTAACAACAATTAAAATAGATGAAAAAAGATGACATATATGACATACCTTAACATCCGTGAGATTGCTATGTTTGATAAACCATTCATAACCTTTAAGTTCAACAACAACAATACAACAGAGAGAAGAGTTGTTTCAGAGCCTTCATAAAGGGGCTCGTATGCCTTCTCAAGTATAGGTAAATCATGAACATCATCAAAGTCATCTTGATCATCATGATCAACTCTGCCACTAAATGTGGCATGGATCAATGTATTTGTACCATCATCTTCAACTATGTTTTCTGGTGCATGATCATCTTCTTCCATAGGATCATTAACTTCATATTCGATATTCACAGCTCCATGTTCGTCCGCTTGCAAAACCACATTCTCGGCCCATGATAATCCATATCATTTGCCCTAGGGTGCCCCACCTTTATAATAATGATAGACACAAATAAACCATGATCATGATCAAGAGATTTTATATATATATATATAAAATGTTAAAACAATATAAACATTTACAAATTCAATCAATATAAACACATATAATGAACAACTTACCAATGGACGATATTCATGCCCCCCTTCAATGTGACCATGCTGCCTACAATGTTTCTTAGCTATTGTGATTAAAATTCATCTCATCTTTAAGCCCTTGCAATTATTGCAAGGACAATAACATTTCCCATCACCCTTTCTTTTGAATCTAGCCCACAATCTATCAAGTGTCTCTTCATTTTGTTCTAGACTAATATTATCTAACATGATCTTTCTTTACCAAGCTTGACTATTTAGATCTTCAAAAAATATCAAACTCACACTCCAATAATTTTTATTCATAGACAGGTAACATAATCTAATAATTCTGATATTTTACACAAAAAAAATGGCATGCAACCACCCCTACAAAAGAGAAGATAGTCTAAAGTTAATGACCCCAAAAAACACTTTACAATGCTAATTCCAAAGCTTATTAAATTTTTATTTTACTATGATTTCCAATCGTTAAGACTCCTAAAATTAGAATATTGAACTTGATCACAAAATTCCTACAACAATGGAGGTAACGAGATAGTAAGCGCAAGTGACCCATTCCTAAGGAGCAACGAGTCTGAATCATCATTGCTAATGTCAATACGGATTTATCCTTTTAGTTAAAGATGCAATGTGTCACTTCTATGACGAGCTTATCCCTAGGGCCCTCAATATTGAGAGATCCCTAATAAAAAACAACACAAGCATTAATAAGAGCATGATTAGGGTACAAACCCTAGGCCTTCGTAGAAACATAAACAATAACTATAGCGGATTAGTGAGGTTGCAATACCAGAAAGATTGAGACATTGTAGGTAATAACAAAATCTTGCAATCTAAAGATTGTAGCCAATAACAAGCACACTATGTAGCTTAGTGACATTTGTAAATGCATCTACGATAAGAAGAAGAATGACAATCACTTGAGATGTGACAGTCAAAAACAGGCTAAGTAGTGACAAGATAATAAAGCTCAAACCTTGCATAGTAAAGTGGAGATTTTAACAGTGAGTTTCCTTACCCCCTTGCTGACCTTAAGGGTTTTTCAAATGCTTTTGGTAGTGTTAGACAAGGAAAATGCAATCAGGGAATGATTGTCCAAATGAAGTAATAGTGGCAATCATAGGTTCAATGTTTCTTCTTAGCCATTAATATTGTATAATGGAGGTAGTGGATTGCATGTTTGAGCAGTGTTTTGAGACTCACCAAAGATGAGAAAATAGTGAATAATACCTTGTGGACTGTGAAGTAGTGTCAATAAGGTTGAAGGATCTTAAGAACTACAATACCATGAAACAATGAGTCCCCTATAGTAAGTAGGCAGTCTATAGGGCATAGTTTGATTTTATAGAAGGATACTCATGAAAGGAATCTTCAAGTGATAGTGAGTGAGATGTTTCAGATTGTAGTTGAGGGTGCAATACCCAATCTTAAAGGAAGTTAGCAAAGCAGTAAATGTGCAAGAAAATCTAATCGTACACAGCAAACAATTCACAATGTTATATTCCATAATGCCTTGAGTTTGAAGACAAAAATCTCATTGTATCTTCATGATGAAAGTGGTGACCTTAATCATCAATCACTGGAAACCATGATTTTAAAACATGCTATTGTGCTTATGGAGGAAACATTTTAAGCAAAGCAATGAGTGGTGGTTTGGAACAATGGCAGGTATGAAGGACTTGCTTTATATGCATACTATGCAGTCTAGCTTAAGACAACGTTCTTAGAAGAGATTGAAGGTGGATTATGGAACTCAAGGGTTACAATGAAAAGGATTAAAGCAAAGACTGAGATCTATTTAAAAGCCACGGTCATGAAGATATTAAAGATGTCACATGCAAAAACCTAGTAGCTGGAGTAATAAATATAGTGTCAAAGAGGACAGTGTGCTGTGGCAGATTTAGGAGATCTCCACATTATCTAATTACATGGAAATACATCATTTATTTATTATTTTAATTAAAAGAAATCATTCTAAACCCTATATAGGATACATTGATACTTCAAAAGCCTCTGAAGGAATTTGAGATTATGCAAATATATGTCAAGTAACATTCATAAGGTTTAGAAAATCTTGATCACTCTCTAGAATAGCCCATTAAACATGGGTTGTGCTTGAATGCACTACATAATTGATATAACACAACCACTTTGCATATCAACCAAAGTTATAGGCTCTTTATTGCAGCAAGAGGTATCACTCTTCGATCATGCTATAATTACATCCTAACCTATTAAACTTGAGACAACCTGAATGCACCCAATGATGATTGACACCTACATTATACAACCTGAATTAACTACATTATGTGAGTGCCTCCATTTCTATCACAACATAGCCACATTAAACTTGGGTCACACATGAATGCATCCTATATTTGTTATAGCACAACTATGCCACATGACCAATACAGTTATGGATCACATAATTACAATCACAAGAATTTGTTCCTTGGTTGTGATCTTATGGTGATTCCACACAACAAAATCTGGACATGAAATTCTCAAAACCCTTAACCTCTAAAAATGAAATCTAATGAGAAGTTGCTTTAAAAAATGATTTTCAAACCTAGAACTACAAATATGACTTCAAAACTTAATTCTACAAAAAGACAATGACTACCCTCAACCTGGCAATATCTTCTTGAATTTTTTCTAATTTTTCCCAAGAAAATCGTCCTTAGATCTCCACAAACTGTGTCAAGTAGATCAAAACACTATCGCAATAAATCAGGCGCGAACTCACTTTTCTTTATGTCAGCCACAATTTGATTTTTTTTAATTTTCCATGTTAGTCAAAAATTCGAAGAAATTGATAGCCGAAATTTTGACGAACCTTAGGGTCTTCAAAATTTTGACGAACGTCGGGGATAAAATTTTAAAAAATTGGAAATTACACATCAAATTTTACAAGCACCCGACAAACATCGTATTTTACATATTTTGTCGGACAGTTTCGTCGTATTTTGCAGTCAAATGTATTAGTGGAGGTTGTTGAGAACATCTATAGAATAGAATTGAATAAAAAAACTATTATTCAACTATTAATTGATTAGGTTATTAATTTCATTAACAACACATTGAAGATTCAACAAATCCCTCTCTACCACATTGTACAAGCTAGAAAATTTACTCACAAAGGAAAGTGGTTAACCAATGTTGATATTAAAATTTTTTCCCTCAATTATTGTAAAGTATAGGTGCAATGGGTCCTATTACCCATTAGAGGGTAACAAGTGATCACATATCCATCTAGGAGCACTTAAGTCATGTCTACATAGCCAAAGATGGAAAATGTTAAAAATATGATTGTTTAGTATTTTATATGCTTCTTTAATTGTATTTTCATAGGCCTTTAGATTAGGGATGGACTTGAGGAAATTTATTAGTTTCTTAGGAAGTATTTTATAGGCTTGATTCCAAAAATTAAAACTAATTATCTTGGATATATTTTAATGATTTAAAGAAGTCCATTTTTTACCCAATGGGCTAGGAGTTATGACCCCATCAAGTAGGGGTACCAAAATTAAATAGTATTCTTCTAATTTTAATTTTTTATACTTAGTTTTGTCCCCATCAAAAGGTTCTATGGATTTCAACTTCCAAGGAGGACATAGATTTGGTGACATTTCAATTTCTTTGAAAATGTACAAATGACTCAATTTGAAGCTAATAGAGGTAATTTTTAGATACATACATTTCTTACAATGACTTTAGCAACATGTGAAATCTTCATAACTTTAAAATAATTTATTATTTTCATATTGATGTTTGTGTTCTACAAAATTGTCAATTTGTCAATATGTAATGTTCACTAAAATCTTGAATAATTTTTTATCATATGCCCTAATTAATTGAAGGAAATTATAATGGGATGATTCCCCCTTGAGCTCTAGGGGAGCTCTCAAAATGATGAAATAGAGGTGAAAATTGGATAGAGGGGGAAAAATGAGGATCAATGAAATAAAAATATAGGAAAATAGATAAGGGATAAAAAAAGAATAAATAGAAGAGTGAAAATAGGGAGACTTGGGTGACCTATAACTAGGCCTAGGGGAAATAGCTCATTGGCACCATGGGATCTTAAAATATTGAACATAACTTTTTTTTAAAGTATTTTCAAGAAGATGGTCAATATCTCTTTTCACACACACCAAGTAGATAAATTGAAGTAATATAGGTGACTAGAGGAGGTTGAAGCACTATTATGTATCAAAAACCAAAACTTTAGTGGTGCCTATGTACATTGAATTTGGTTTAAAAATGGAAAAAATAGAGGTACTAATACATTGGAGAGGACATATTATTGCTTCCATAGTTGTGATTAGTGCTTGCACCAAGGATTTTCATAACAAGATCACAACATGAATTTAATTGGGACACCAAAGACAAGAAGGATCATGGTGGAATAAACATCATGAAGTATCATTACATATAACCTCATATTGAACAACTTCATTCCCTATTAAAATCATTTCAGGCTCCACCTTTTGTGTGACCTTGGTACCACCCCTTCCTATTGATGGACATGTATGGTGATGCAGGAGCATCCTTGGTTCTTGGCAATCTTGCATCAACTGAAAATATTTTCTTTCAATTTTTTGTTCTTGTTCCATTCTTGCTCAATTCATGTTGGTGGATTTGTCATCTTTTCTCACCATACCCTATGAATCTTTTTGTACATCGTGGACATGTTCATATTCCTTGTTCCAATATTTGAGCGTGATTTGATCTTTTTCTGGCAAGATATCACTTATGGAATTCATGATAGTTTCCTGAACCGGCACCATAATAGTTTCCAAACCTAACGACTAATTTTATCATTCATGGATCATCCCCATGACTTGTGGATCTTGATGGTGTGATCTTAAATGTTCCATGGAGTGTCCTTGACCTTCATTATAGTTCCACACTTCATTCTATGCACCTTGTTAGGTCTCAAAAATGTAGGTTTTAACCAAAGAGGTTACCAAGCTCTTGATACATTTTTGGCTAACGTACAAGACCAATTAATGCAATTAAATCTTCTTCCCTTTAGGAACTCCTAGACCTAGGTGGGTAAACCTATGTGAATGAGGAAAATTTTGACTATCTGTGCTTCTTATTCAAATAATCTATCCACAATGGAAATTGGGGTGGAAAGATGCAAACTTATTTGGTATAATTGTATGAGCAATATCAAGGTGGAATTTGTAACAATGTTCAGTTAATAGATGTAAAATAAAATGTAGTGGAAGAAACTAAATGATGAATTATATGAGACCAGTGCCTTGTTGGGTATGTGGAGTCAAATGAAAACCTAAGATGAGTGGCTTACTCCTAGCATAAACTATTTTTTTTTGGCATATCAACATTAGTTTATAACTTGTATAAACATGCAAAAATGTAATTACCAGATTCTTCTTAATGATCCAAATAGTACCTCCAAGTTATTGTGAATGAATAAGAGGATTTAATCTTTGCTTGAAAGAACCAATTAATCATACCACACAAGTACAAAAAATGTGCATCGATAAATTGAAAATATACTTGATATATCAATTTAAATAATAGAGAAATATCACCCTTGGAGACAGCCTGATAAATTCTTCAATTAACTCAACAATCAATTGATACCATCATAATGCCACCGAATTAGAGTTTTTCATTAACTTCTTCAAAATTTATACATGCATCTGAGTCTCCTTTGATAAAAAACATTGTTGCTATTCCTACTTTCTCCTGTCCTACCTAATATTTTTATAATTCTTATCTTCTAATAATTCCTTATGGTCTTGGTCTCTCATATTTATATGAGAGGCAACAAGCTTCAGACCAAAGGATGTGTCTTTTAATAACAAAACTTAACTGAAAGGATAAAATGTATTAGAGATAACTAAAACTAACACATGCCAATCTATTAATCTTCAAGTAAGAAACTCATGGTCATCTAAGATGTATGCAAAGCTTTTACTTTATGATAAATCCTCTTGATGATGACTAATCTTCATCTGAACCCAAATATTTCTCCTACCACTTGCTAATTGTTAAATCATTTGGCCACTTGAATTCCTGTGCAGCAGTGAAGTTTGTAAGGTGGCTCTTCCATCTACTATCAAGCAAGTTTCTGGCATCTACAAAAAAATTTATATATCCATTATCCAATGTCATAACCCCATCAAGCAGAGTGTGAAACTTCTCTAGATTGATATCACCATCACCCTGAATACATGTCAAGCATTGAATTTCATATTTTGATGCTGATTGATGTGACTGAACTTCATTTAATACTCCAACAACTGATTACCGTGCTACCGTGCATCATTCTTAGTTCCTTCATGGTACTGTGGTACATATTATTTACTTGTTCTCATTATATCGCACTACCGCACCCTTCATTGGTCTCCTTGGCGGTATTGTGGTGTATACTTAGTGATTTACCTTATATACCAACATTCTAACCCCCTATGGTATAAAAGTTCTTCCTTATGTCTATTCTTGCTTCACCACTCTACCACAAGCTTCATTCCAACCCACCGTGGTATAGAAGTTCCCTCTGCTAGTGCTAATGAAGACCCCACTTTATTGTGAGCGATGTATCAACCCTCCATAGTATAGTGGTAATATAGTATATTACTGCCCTCTCACCACACTACTGTGAGTTACTTTGTTGGAGGTCATGGTAAGGAGGTAAAAGGTAAGGCACATATGGGGTAATCAAGTATTGCAGTGGTATGGAAGTAAAAGGCTAATTTGACCTTATGGATGGAAAAAACATGATTTTTATGAAAATACTAAGGGAGTTATTTTTTTCTCAAGATAAAAACCTTAGAATTTTTTTATGAAAATTCTAGTTCTAACAGTGGCTCCAGTTGGGGATGAGTGATTTATTGATCACTACGAGAATCCAAGATCTCTGGTTAGTGACCACACCTTGAGATGGTATGGTGGAAAATGGAGTGGATGGAATGGATATGGAGATGGAAAATGATGAAGGTGGAGATGATCCTACACTAATATACATGGAAAGAAAATAATTTTTTAATAAGGGACACTTAGGATTGTCCATGTACTATCAATTCCTAGCCCCTTTTCAATTTTCCTAAACTACTGTGCATGGAGAAAAAATATTTTAAGAGGTTTGTCAAGAGTTGTCCATGCACTAGGAACCCTTAATCCTCTATGTCTCTCAAGAGAAAAAATGCTTCAGGTACTACCCATGTACAAAAAATTCCTATTCCTCACCAAACATATTCTACAAGTAATATGAGTCTTCTCCTCCTTTTCCAGTGACAACAAAGGGCCCTAACCATAAGGCTTCAAAATTTCCATGCTTTCCCTTTTCCTGACATCTAGCATTCCACATCAATACCAATTCGTTCTCCTCAAATTTTCTATTCTTATCTTTTTTCATCAAATCGATATTTCATCTATGATTGCAACTTCTTATTCTGCTTTTGAGTTGTTCTTATCTCATCCAGTTCTACAAGCTGCTCCATTCTCTCCTCCATTGGCTCTGGAATATCTATATCTTCTTGAAGGATAAAATTATAGATTGGCAATAAGTTTTGTAATGGCATCCTAGCTTGTGTTCCATATACCAATTCAAACAGATACTTTCTAATTGCCTTCTTCACAGTGATCCTATCTTCCCACACAACCATTCTCAACTTTGAATCCCATGTTTTTTTGTTACTGTCTAGCATCCTTATGATTTTCAGAATACTTTTGTTACTAATATTTCAATCTTATCTATTATCAATCCCATTGTCTATTATCACATCCCATTGTCTATTATCAATCTTACTAGTGTACCAAATCTGGTCAGAATATTTTCCATTAAGAAATTTATTACCACCTTACTCATTTTGTTTTTGGTTAGGATGGATTCTACCCATTTAGTGAAATAATCAATAGCTACCAATATCCACCTATGTCCCCCACTTGACTTCTCTTGTATCTCCCCAATAAAATCAATCCCCCATTGATGAAAAGGGGCTTTAACCTGTAAAGGTCTAAGTGGTAAGGCTCCCTAATATTTCATCTTTCTTGAGAAATTTTGGAAAGCTTCATACCTCCTCACATATGAAAAGGAGTCATTAAAGACCCTAGGCTAGTAATAGCCTACCTTGAGAATCTTGTGTGTAGTTGTTTTGGAAGAATAATGACCTCCACACACTCCTTCATGCATCTCTCTCAAGACATGTTCAGGCTGTGATTCATCTAGACACAATGATATCCTATCCCTATTTTTCCAAAATAGATCACCTTCTATGAATACATATTTAGATGCTTGTAACTTCAAAGTTCTTCGTCAGTTATCATTCAGTCCATCAGGGCATTTCATGTGTCTGATATAATACACAATATTTGTGTACCAAGGAGTATGTTCAATACTCACAACTGCATCTCCTTCATTTTCTACATTGCAGATTTGATTTGCTTCAATGTTAATCTCTACCATCAACTTGGCCAAACTTTGTCCCCTTACTAATTTAGTAATCTAAATCTCCATATCGAATTCTTTGATTTTATTAATCCATCTGCATCTCTTCCCTGTTACTTTTGTCTATACCAAAATATCTTTTATAGCTACATGTGGGACATAGGCAATCACTTTGGCACCAACAAGATATGGTCTAAAAGCCTTTTCTACTTTGACTAGTGCAAAATATTGTTTTTCCATAATGTCATACTTCAACTTTGACCCCTACAATGATTTGTTGAAAAAGGATACAAGCTGCTCATGATCCTCATCATTCTTTTGTAACATGACAGCAACAATAGTATGGAATGAGGCAAATGAAAATATTTGAAAAGGTTTGGAAAAGTCAGGAGACTTAAGCATAGGGGTTTCTTTGATGGATTTTTTGAATGATATAAAGGCTTCTAAGGCTTCTGCAGTCCAATCTATCTTTTCTCCCCTTTTTAGCATTTTGGAGATGGGTTTAACATTCTCAGCAAAGTTGGACACAAATCTCATAACAAAGTTAATCTACCCAAAAAATGATTGAATGGCCTTAATAGTCTTAGGAATGGGTATTTTATTTATGGCTTCCACCCTTTTAGGATCTATTCTAATTCCCTCTTTTGATACAATATGCCCTAAAATTTTACCCTCTATAATAGGAAAATGACATTTTTTAAGATTAAGAATGATACCATATTCCAAAGATTTGATGAATATGTTCTCCAAGTGCTCCACGTGATCTTCAACCTTCTTTGAATAAGTAGCAAGGTCATCTTGGTACACTACCATTATAGCATTGATCAGATTTGCAAATTCCACATCCATGGATCTTTTGAAGGTTTCCCCTACATTTGTGAGACCAAATGGCATTCTCACATAAACATACATCCCCCATGGAGTAGTAAAATTTGTCTTATACTGCTTAGATTCCTTGAATTTGACTTGATTGTAGCTAGAAAATCCATCCATCATTGATAACAACTCACACCCTATCACCTTATGCAGTATAGCTTCCATATTAGGGAGAGGGTAATTGTCTTGATTAAGGAAATATTCAAATTCCCGAAGTCTACACATAGTCTAATATCCCCATTCTTCTTTCTTACTAGAACCAAGTTTGAGACCCATGTTGAATGTCTAATGGGTTTGATAATGCCCCCATCTCTGAGTTTTGCTAGTTCCTCCTGCATCTTTGGTTCTAGAGTTGGGTTGATGGGCCTTTTATTTTGTTTTAATGGATTTTTGTATGGTTTCAATGGGATCTCATGCTGGAATAAGTCTTCCCTATAAGCCTTAAGATCCTCATAGGACCATGCAAACACATGTTTGTATTTTCTCAACAATGCAATCAACATTCTTCTTATTGTTGGGCTTATTTTCTTCCCAATATATACCTTTTTGGTGATAGTAGTCCCTAAATTGATTTCTTCAATATCCTCTCTTTTGACTGGTTTCTGCTTTATGAGAGATCAATCATTTCCATCATATACTCTTTCTAATGCCACAAGTCCTTTGGGAATTTTGTTGGTTTAAGTTGTAGGACCTCCTTCCCAAATGCAGTCTATTTCCCATCTACCTCCTCCACAAAAGAATTGAAGTCAATCTCCTAAGCCTTGTACTGATCTATCCAATGAAGAAACTTTATAAGGCCGGTGTCATCATTGAAAACCTACTAGCTATATATATTGTCAGGGATAGTGGGTCTTACCTTGAATTCCACTTGGGATACTCCAACCAAGGTGATATCATCTCTTCTCAAGGCTACATTTTCTAAAATATCTGCCATTATGTTTTTTGACCTATCTATCCATTCAATTGAAAAAGCATCAAATAACTCAATTGTATCCCATACAACATTCCTATATTGTTTCAACCTTTTGTGTTTTGCTACACATTTTGACTTGACTTGTGAAACAATTAACTCAAAATCTCCCAAAACTATCAGTAGCTTGATCTTATGTTTCACAACCATGTTTAAACCAATTATCAAAGCCTTATATTCTGCTACATTGTTAGTACACTCAAAAGTCAACAAAAATGAATATTTGAATGTGATACCTTCTGGTGAGATAGAAACTACCCCAACCCCATTGCCTTCTTGAATACATGCTCCATCAAAATACATCTTCCATACACCATGTTGATTTTTAGAAACATGTTTGTCAATTGGATCAGTATTGACTAACTTAGACTGAGAAGGTTCCACCCCGAAACTCCCCAAATCTACATCACAAAAGCAATTTAATTGATCTTGAGGCACATAGTCTACAATTTGATTCATCCTGTGCTCCCTATACAACTTGACCTCTTGACCATTCACTGGTATTGTTGCATAAGATAGGTTGAATTACACATTCCCTCCAAATTTTTTCTTCCATTTCCTTGAAAAAAGCATTCCAAAGTGAGGAGGTGCATCAATCACAGTTATATCAATGTTGTACACTTCTTGTGGGTAGGCAGCCAACTTCACCTCTACATCTTTCATTATCCCTACTATTGGAATAGGTCTACTATCCATAGCATAGCACTTGTTACCATTAGTATCTACCCACATGCCTAATTGTTTCATAACTCCCACTGGCATAATATTGATAGCAACACTTGAGTCTATCATACAATTCCTCACTAGTTTGTTAATTATAAGCAATGTGGTAAAAAATGGATCAATTTGCAAAGAATTTACTATAGTATCACCAATACAAACCTCTGGAACATTCACCTTTTCCTACTTATTACTGACCTTAGTAATCCCTTTGTTCTCAAAATTTATATTTTTATGATTCCCATTAGATATTAATTGAATGGCACTATCCCTATACTCCTTAATTTTCATCATTTCAAGCAATGGGATAGACATTTTCACCTAGGAAAAAGCTTGTGTAAAGTCAATGGAGGCACCTTCTGATTTAATCTTCTTTTGATCCATTCACTCTCCTTTGTTCTCTTCTTTTTCTCTTTTATTTGTGTCATCGGGATTTTTTTTATTTTTATGCAATTCTTTGTCTTCCTCCTTCTGAACATGCTTCTACACACTTTTTTCAGGCTACTAATTTTGTATTTTCTTTGGTTCTCCTTGTGTTTTATCTTTCATAAATATCCCTCTTGGGACACCCTCATCTTCATTCACTGTTTTGTTTCTCAACCAATATTTTCTTTTGGCTTGTTTTACTACAAAAATAGTTAATTTCTTGATCTCTTCCTTTATTGGTCTCCTTATGTTTCATTTGCCTGACCGATATGGTGCATTAGGAGGGCATTGTTTATCATTATTTTCTTCATGATCAAAAAATACTTGTTGTTTTGCCATGTGAATGTTGTATTTCTGGTGATTCACATTATATTAATAGCCTTCTTCTGAAGATGAATATTTATCCTCAACAGGATGAAAGGTATTGGAGGTTAAATATACTGTATGATCTTCTCCACCATTATCTACTAGCACTTCTTCTTCTTGCATTTATTGAGCTACAACACAGTGATCCAAGGAATGTGGTATGTCACAAATTTCACACCAAAGACTATTGTTGACCATATACACTCCTCTCTTCTTTAAAGGATCAGAAGTTTCTTTGTTTCTAAGTCTATCCATCACAAGTTTCCCATACTTCCAATTTGTATTGTAAGGCATGTCATGTAACCTCAACCTCTCATTTTTGTATGTATTCTCTTCTCTAGTTTGAGGATTGTTGAATTGTTGAGGAACCCTATGATTATCTCTTTTAGCAACCATTCTTGTAGCCTTCCTCTTGTTTTCAATAGTCAATGCTATTTTCTGAGCTTCAGCTAAATTTTTGGCACACCTATTTCTAAGCTCATATCCTATTTTGGAGCAAATGCTTTAAGATAAATACTTAATGTTCTAGGGTCTGTCAATTTTGACCCAGGTGGTATCTTATTTTGCAATTTGTTGAACCTTTGGTTAAATTCATAAATCGACTCATTCTGATTCTTTTGGATACCCACTAATTCATGAAAAGAAAATTTTGGTGCACACTGGTTCTCATATTGTTCAAGGAATTGATCATGAAGTTCTTGAAGGGAATCAATAGAAGCTGTTGGTAAACTGTTAAACCAATCTCTAACTTCTTTAGTTAAGGACATCATGAATAACCTCATTTGCATATCTCCATACTGCATATCCAAATCTTGAATAAAATCATTAAAACTCCTTAAATGTTCCTTAGTAGTAATGGCACTACTCCCTGTGAATTTTGGGACAAGACCTCTCCAGCTACTATCCATAGGGTAAAGATATAATTGAAATCCTGTTAAGTCAAATTGTCTAATCATGGTTGTGTATTGCTGAGGGGGTCGGTTATGAGGATTCTGATATTGGTACAATCGATTGTTGTACTATGTATGAGGAGGTAACACATATTGTTGACCATGAGGTGGTTGAGTATTTTGGTGTTGTAATGGGTTGTGAGGTGGAACATTTGACTTTATGTATTGATTCCCCATTTGATTCTGAGGAACTTTTGATGGATTTGAAGGTCCTGCATTATTGTTTCCTTTCCTGTGAGGGGGTATATATTTAGAAAGATTAGTGGTTTGAGCATTAATTTGAGCTTTTTGTAATTTTAAGTCTTGGAGTTCCTTTATCATTTGGAGCCTCTTCTATTCATGCTCTTATTTTTCTCTTTCCACTTCTTGTCTCTCAAATTCCAAGTGTGCCTCTAGTTCTCCCTGAGTAAAAAATTCATAACTTTCTTGAGGGGCTACATTATTAGTGGGCTCATTTTGGTTACCTTCCATTCTTTGATTATATTCCTGCTAATTCTTGACTCTTTCAGCCTCAAGTTTAGCGTCAAATTCCACTTGTTTCTAAGGATTATAAAAAGGATTTCTTCCTTCTTCAGGAGTACAAGGTTCTCCACCTAAACTAATTTTTCCATGTATCATAGTGATCATGTATCTCACCATGTGGTTTTGATGTATTGTCCTTATTTTTCATGCACATGTCATTAGATACCTTCTTACCCTTATCATCCTTATGTGGCCATTTACTGTTGCCAGTAGGACCTCCTCTATATAGGGACCTTCTATCATTCATCTTGAATTAATGTGATGTTCTAATATATACTTTGTTTTATCAGAGTCGCCACTCACTTTCTTAAAAGTGATAAAATGTTGTTACTTATTATTCCGAGCAGAGTTTATATAGGATTTTTGACTCTATGACTAAGGCCCTGACTCTGAGTTGACTCCCAAGTAGAGTCACCATATTTTTAGGTGTGTGACTTAGATGGGGAGTGAAAATGAAACAATTGTGAACCTTTCGTTGAAGACCAATTTTAGAATTTTATTGACTCTATGGATGGATAGGATGGAACCAATTTTTTTTATGTTTTTCCCCAGTAGAGTCACCAAACTGTTAGGTCTCAAAAACATAAGTTTGAACCACAAGAGGTTGCCAAGCTCTTAATAAATTTTTGGCTAATGTACAAGACTAATTAATGCAATTGAATCTTCTTCTCTTCAAGCACCACTAGACCTAGGTGGGTAAACCTATGTAAATGAGGCAGATTCTGACTATCTATGCTTCTTATTAAAATAATCTATTCACAATGGCAATTGGGGTGGAAAGATGCAAACTTATTTGGTATAATTGTATGAGAAATATCAAGGTGGAATTTGTAAATATGTTCAGTTAATAGATGTAAAATAAAATGTAGTGGATGAAACTAAATGATGAATTATATGAGACCAGTGCCTTGTTGGGTATATGGAGTCAAATGAAAACCTAAGATGAGTGGCTTACTCTTGGCATAAACTCAAACTTTTTGGGATATCAACATTAGTTTATAACTTGTATAAACATGCAAAAATGTAATTACAAGATTCTTCTTAATGATCCAAATGACACCTCCAAGTTACTGTGAATGAATTAAAGGATTTAATCTTTGCTTGAAAGAACCAATTAATAATACCACACAAGTACAACAAAATTGCATCGATAAATTGAAAATATACTTGATATATCAATTTAAATAACAAAGAAATATCAACCCTGGAGACAACCTATTAAATTCTTCAATTAACTCAATAAACAATTGATACCATCATAATTCCACTGAATCAGATTTTTCATTAACTTCTTCAAAATTTATACATGCATCTGAGTCTCCTTTGATAAAAATATTGTTGCTATTCCTACTTTCTCCTATAATACCTAATATTTTTATTCTTATCTTCTAATAATTCATTATGGTCTTGGTCTCTCTTATTTATACGAGAGGCAACAAGCTTCAGACCAAAGGACATTTCTTTTAATAACAAAACTTAACTGAAAAGATAAAATGTATTAGAGATAACTAAAACTAACACATGCCAATTTGTTAATCTTTGAGTAAGAAACTTGTGGTCATCTAAGACGTATGCAAAGCTCTTGCTTTGTGATAAATCCTCTTGATGATGACTACTCTTCATCTAAACCTAAATATTTCTCCTACCACTTGCTAATTGTTAAATCATTTGGCCACTTGAATTCCTGTAGAGTAGTGAAGTTTGTAAGGTGGCTCTTCCATTTTCTATCGAGCAAGCTTCTGTAATCTACAACAAACTTTGTATATCCATTATCCAATGTCATAACCCCATCAAGCAGAGTGTGAAACTTCTCCAGATTGATATCACCATCACCCTGAATACATGTCAAGAATTGAATTTCATATTTTGATGTTCATTGATGTTATTGGCCTTCATTTAATGCTCCAACAGTTGATCACCGTGCTACCACACATCATTCTTCATTCCTCCGCGGTACTGAGATACATAGTATTTACTTGTTCTCATTATACCACACTACCACACCCTTCCTTGGTCTCCTTAGTGGTACCGCAGTGTATACTTAGTGCTTTACCTTATATACCGCTTTACCATGGGCCACATTCTGACCCCTACAGTATAGTGGCTCTTCCTCATGCCTTTTCTTGCTTCATCGCTCTACCACAGGCTTCATTCTGACCCACTGTAGTATAACGGTTCCTTCTAATAGTGTTGATGATGACCCTACTTTACTGCGGGCTATGCATCAACCCTTTGTGGTATAGCAATAATATAGTATACTATCACCCTCTCACTGTGCTATCATGAGTTACTTTGTTGGAGTTTGCAGAAAGGAGGTAAAAGGTAAGGCACATATGGGGTAATCAAGTATGGTAGCGGTATGGCAATAAAAGGCTAATTTGACCTTATGGATGGAAAAAACATGACTTTATGAAAATACTAAGGGAGTTTTTTTATTTCTCAAGATAAAAACATTAGAATTTTTTTTATGAAAATTCTGGTTCTAACACACTTGTTGATGGAGTAATTCAAATTTGAGGCCAACCTATTCATGCACACGTTACATTTTCTTTCCTTGGAGAATGTGATGATCTTTGGCTGATGCAGATGTTTCTAGAATTGCGGATATGACATAAAGCTTGTATTCAATCATTAGGACGATAGTGATCAAGTAGAATTTGATCCAAAAGTATAATATAGATTTGATTGTAATATTCAACTTGCATATAGGAGCATATTAGAATGTTGTATTTTTTAGCATATTTATCAGGCCTATGTGCCAAATCTGTAAGCCTAGATGTTGCCGACTGAATGTAACTGAGATTTTTGTTAGTGAGAATATTTGTGCCTGCATTTTCCTCCATATTATGTGTTGTTTTTGTTGTTATACTCTTGTTGCATGGTCCAAATTGTTATCTTTGAGGACCCTCCTATCGTGACTATGGCAGACTAGTATCAAAGCAAGATTCATTCCTTACGAGATCATCAGAGTTCATGAAGTCCTATTGAAGATTTTTTGTGGGGTGCAAGATTGAGGATTTGACCTGTAGTTGTAGAGTACTTGTGTAGAGATGGTAGGAAGAAGAAATATTAGAGGAAATGGAGCACGTGGAAATGTAGACCCAACTTTAATGGAGATGAGAGGAATTGTTTCTAGATTAGATGTAGTCGAAATGACCCAGAGGAGAGGTCGACCAGTTGATGATTTGACTGATGAATAAGTAGAAGTTCGGGAAGAAAGAGGAAGAGAGGAGCAACCTGGCATAGATTAGGGAGAAGAGAGGTTCATAAGATCCCTAACTAGAGTGAATAAAAAACCCCATTTCAGTCCACCGGATTATAATTGTAAGTTGGATTCAAATATATTGTTAGATTGCATAACAAAGATAGAAAAAAAATTTGAATTTGAAGGTACCACTAAAGATAAGAAGGTGAAGTTTGCTTGTAAAATTTGAGAGGACATGCATCCCTTTGGTGGGAACATTTGCAAATAGATAGGAAAAGAAGAGGAAAAGAAAAGATAAAATCATGGGATTAGATGGTGAACAAGTTGAAAATAAAGTTTATGTCTACAAACTATTAGATAATTTTGTTCTGAAAGTTGCAAAATTTGAAGCAGAAAGAATCTAGTGTGATAGAGTATACTGAGGAATTCTACAAGTTGAATATCAGATCTGGACATTTGGAGGATGAGATTGAGCAAGTAGCTAGATATGTGAATGGTTTGAGGTCATCTATATAAGATTAAATTAGTTTCATCAATTTGGTGAGTGTGGAAGAGGCATATTAGTGTTCCCTAAAGGTAGAAGAGAAGTTGAATAAGAGACATGAGCAGAGATAGAGAGGAAGAGGTAGAATGTTTCAAAGAGGAAGAACTTTTGTTGGAGGAGGAAGAGGATCTTTTCCATATCAGAATAAGGATAAGAAGGTTAGTAAGAATGATAATGCATATCCTAAGAGTGATGGAAACTCTTACAGAAGAGGGGGATATGGTTGCTACTAGAATAAAGGATATAGAAGAGATGATAAAGGACAGGAGAAAAGAGTATTCAGGGGAACTTGTTATAAATGTGGTGGAGAATAACATAGAGCATTTGAATGCAATCAGGGAGAGACAAGCAGGAAGATAGAGAACAATAGAAGGACAACCTTTGTTGAGGAGGATCATGCTAGATCACCTAATAAACCAAAAGATGGAGAAGTGTTGGTGAATATAAGATTCTTGTGTCAAATTGAGTTGGAGAAGGAGCCATTGTAGAGAAAGAACTTGTTTCGAACCAGATGCAACGTAGCTAGTAAATGTTGCAAAGTGATTATTGATAGTAGAAGCTTTGAGAACCTAGTTTCTAAAGAGATGGTAACTAAAGTAAAGTTGGAAAGGTTGAAACACCCAAAGCCCTATCAGATTGCTTGGATTCAAGATGAGCATAAGATACTGGTAAGTGAACAATGTTTGGTGAAATTAAAGATAGGAAATTGCCATGATGAAGTTTTGTGTGATATCATGCCTATGGATATATGCCATGTTTTGTTGGGAAGGCCTTGGCAGTATGATAGATAGACTATTCATGATGGAAAGAGGAATATATACACCATTTTTGCTAATGGGATGAAGCAGATTTTGTTGCCATTGGAGGATGTTCCTAAAGTTGAGGTTTGTACGAATGCTAGAGTTTTCTTGGTTGATGGAAGGAGATTCCTTGATGGATTGAGACATGAGAATGTGTGTTATTCCTTAGTTCCTAAGAAGGTTGAAGAATTGAAACATGTAGAAGAACACCTGGAAGAGATAAAGGAATTGCTAATAGAGTATGAGATCATTTCAGATAATGTACCTGATGGATTACCACCTATGAGGAGCATTAGTCATTGTATGAATCTAATTCCTAGAGCTAGTTTTCCTATTAAAGAAACACACCAGATGACAATGACAAAGAATGAAGAGTTGAATAGATAAGTGCAAGAATTGTTTAGGAAGGGTTTGATCAGAGAAAGCTTAAGTCCATGTGCAGTACTTGTTATGCTAGTACCTAAGAAGGATGGAGAATGAAGGATGTGTACAAATTCTAGAGCCATAAACAAGATCGCGGTGAAGTATAGCTTTCCATTGCCCCAGATGGATGACATAATGGATTGTTTGACTGGAGCTAAATACTTTACCAAGATAGATTTGAAGAGTGGATATCATCATATCATAATTCGAGAAGGGAACGAGTGGAAAACATCATTCAAGAAAAATGAAAGATTGTATGAGTGGTTGGTGATTCCTTTTGGATTGACAAATGCACTGAGTACTTTCATGAGGTTGATGAATGAGGTATTGAAGAAATTCTTGGGTACATTTGTGATTGTGTATTTAGATGAAATCTTGATTTTTAGTAAGACTAGGGAAGAACATTTGTTGCATATAAGACAAGTTTTGTAGAGATTGAGAGAAGAGTAGTCGTTGATAAACATTAAGAAGTGTAGTTTCATGAAGGAAGAGTTGGTATATCTAGGATTTGTGATATCTTTGGATGGTTTGTAGATGGATCCTAAGAAGGTAAGAGCAATTGTTGAGTGGCCTATACTAGATAATATTGGAGAGGTAAGATCATTTCATGGGTTGGCTAGTTTCTACCAGAAGTTTATTAGGAATTTTAGTTCTATTTGTAGTCCTATGACATAAACAATGAGAGGAGATAAGAAGGATTTTAGGTGGACATCTAGAGAAAATCGTAGCTTTGAGTTGTTGAAGCAGAAGGTGACTAAGCAACCTATGTTGGCTTTACCAAATTTAAATAAGGTATTTCAAGTAGACTATGATGCAAGTGGAAATGCAATTGGAGGATTGTTGAGTCAAGAAGGGAGACCTATAGCTTATTTTAGTGAGAAGTTGAATGATGCTAGGAGAAGATATTTAGTGTATGATCAAGAATTTTATGCTATAATTCAATCCTTGAAGAAGTGGAGACATTATTTCCTAAGGATTTTTTGTTGTATACAGATCATTAGGCAATGCAATATTTGAATAGTCAAGGTAAGTTGAATCAAAGACACATGAGATGGGTAGATTTCTTGCAAAGTTATACTTTTTTTTTAAGCATAATTTTTTTTTAAGCATAGGAGTGGAAAGTAAAATAGAGTTGTTGATGCTTTGAGTAGGAGAAGGAATTTACTAATAGAGATGAGAGTGGAGGTATTAGGCTTTGATGAGTTGAAGAACTTATATGAGGGAGATCCAGATTTTGTAGAACCTTGGAGAGCATGTAATGAACCAGTTTTGGAGGATAGAAGTCTGTGGTTGGATTATTTCATTCAAGAGGACATGTTGTTCAGAGGAAATCAGTTGTGTATATCCCAGATTAAAATGAGGGATAACTTGGTGAAGGAGAAGCATAGTGGAGGAATGTCAGGACACTTTGGAGTTGATAAGACAATAGCATTGGTAAGTGATAATTACTTTTGGCCACAGATTCATAAGTAAGGAAATTTGTGCAGAGTTGCAGAGTTTGTCAAGTTTTGAAAGGAAGTAGTCAAAATATTGAATTGTATAAGACTTTGACAGTTCCAGAGAGACCTTGGGAGGATATCATCATGGATTTTATACTTGGTTTGCTAAAGACACAAAGAGGTAATGATTATGTATTTGTGGTGGTAGATAGATTTTCTAAGATGGTACATTTCATACCTTGTAAGAAGACAACAGATGCAGTGCATGTAGCAGATTTATTTTTCAAATAAGTGGTTAGATTACACGAATTACCTAGGAGTATTGTTTCATACAAAGATGTCAAGTTTGTTGGTTACTTTTGGAGGACGCTTTGGAAGAAGTTGAAGATAGATTTGAAGTTCATTTCTATTTTCACCTATAGACTAATGGATAGACAAAGGTAGTAAATAGGAGTTTAAGGAATTTTTTGAGATGTTTGGTTCAAGAGAAGACCAGAAGTTGGGATTTAGTCCTTGCACAAGCAAAGTTTGCTTATAATAATTCAGTAAACATGAGTACAAGAAAGACACCTTTTGAGATTTTTACTAGAGTTCATCCTAGAAGTATATTAGAATTGAGAGACATCAGTATGGAAGATAAGAGGAGTGTAGAAGTAGAAGAATTTGTAGAGCACATGAAGAAAGTGTATACTCAAGTGAAACAACAATTGGAAGACATGAACCAAAAGTACAAGGAGAAAGCAGATGAAAAGAGGATACATAAGGAATTTGAAGTTAGAGATGAAGTGATGGTATAATTGAGGAAGGAAATATTTCTAGTTGGCACATACAATAAACTGAAGATGAGGAAGTTTGGACCTTGTAAGACCTTGAAGAAATTTGATATAGGGAATGCATATGAAGTGGAGCTACTGGAAGGTATGGGTATATCACCTGATTGATCTGGATTTACATGGAGCTTCCTATACCTAGTCAAATCGTAGAAAAGGGGTGGAGCTTATACAGGTGAGATTAGATAGATCTTTAGTTTCCAATCACTAGTTTTTTGAGTACTACTGCTCTCTTAAAGCTCTCTCTAGGATTGGTTTTGATCATTTCCCTATTATTTTTGTTCCAGATCCTATAAAAATGAAGAAAAATATCCCTTTTAGAGTGGAAAAAATGTGGCTCTCTCATCCTGCTTTTAAAGAGGAAATTAGGAAATGGTGGAATATAAGTATTTCTGGCACCGCTATATTTAGAATAGCTAAAAAACTAAGGGAAGTGAAATGTAACTTGAAAAAATGGAAAAAAGAGTCCTTTGGGAACATCTTTAAGATCAAATCTGACCTTTAGATGGAACTGGGGTAGATTCAATATAAAATCTAGGAGGGATATTTGAATGACATAAAAGAAAAAGAGAATGAACTACTTATTAAAATGCATGACATTATTGGAAAGGAGGAGGAGTTATAGAGGCAAAGATCTAGAGCTTTATGGTTATCTGCAGGTGACAAAAATACCAAGTATTTTCATCTTTCAGCCTCAAAACATAGAGCTATCAACAAAATATCTCAAATTGAAGTGGATGGTACTAAGTATGAGGAGGAGGAGGATATTAGAAAGCATGATGTGTTATTCTTTAAAAAAATTCTTTCTAAGAATGATGAAATTAACCAAAATGATCAGGACCATTTAATAGATGCTATACTGAAAGTGATCAACCAAGAAAATAACACTATGCTATCTGCTATCCCTACCAATGAGGAAGTCAAGCGGGCTGTTTTCTCCTTTGATGGGAGTAAAGCTCTGGGTCTGGATGGTTTCCCTCTATTTTTCTTCCAATGGTTCTGGGAGACTATTGGAGATGATGTGGTGAATGTTGTAAAAGAATTTTTGGATCTAGAAGTCTACTAAAAGAATTGAATGCCACCTTCCTAGTTCTAATCCCTAAGAAGCCTGGAGTGATAAACTTTGAGGCCTCCAGGCCCATAAGCTTTTGTAATTCTATCTATAAAATCATCTCTAAGGTTTTGACTTCTACACTATTAATTATTTTTCCTTCTTTGATCTCACCTCAATAGAATGGCTTCATTCCTGGTAGACAAATCCTTGAATCTATTGTTACTGTGCATGAGAACATCCATTCTTTGGCGGAATCTAAGACTGAAGGCTTTCTGTTAAAACTTGATATTTCTAAAGCCTATGACAGAGTTGACTGGTTTTTCTTATCTAATATTTTAAAGGCCTTTGAATTTTGCAACAGGGTTCTTCAAATGGTGGAACAACTTGTGTCTACTGCTTCTATTTCTATTATGGTTAACGGATCCCCAACTACTTTCTTCCAAAGTACCAAAGGTCTAAGACAGGGTGATCCTATTTCTCCTATTTTATTCACTATCATGGCTGAGAGTCTTGGAAGAAACTTGAAAACGCTAATTGACAAAAGATCCCTCAATGGTCTCAACCCTTCCTCAAGTAACATGGTTTTTTCTCATCAACAATTTGTTGATGATACTATATTGTTGGGTAAAGCCTTGGTCTCGAAAGATAAAACTTTGAAATAGTTGCTTGAAAAATATGGGAGAGCATCTGGACAACTGATTAATAATAAAAAAAGTTCTCTTTTCTTCTTCAACACTCCAGCTCATAGACAGACCAAAATTGCTAGAATCCTTGGTTGTAGGGTGGATTCCTTGCCTGCCACCTATCTTGGCTTACCCCTGAGCCTTAAACCTCCTGAATCCTTTTGGGTTTTGTTGGTTGAGAGGTTTAACAAAAAGCTTGATGGATGGAAAGGAGCTCTGCTAAGTCAAGCAGGAAAACTTCAACTCCTCAAAGCTTCCCTATAGAATTTTTTGATCTATGCTCTGAGCCTCTTCAAGATTCCTGCTAAGTATGCGGATGCCATAGAAAAGATTCAAAAAAGATTCCTCTGGTTGGGTGTCAAAGAAAAGAAAAGACTTCCTTTAATTGGATGGGATCTGGTGTGTAGACCAAAAAAGACTGGAGGATTAGGTCTAAGAAGAATCAAAATGGTCAACAAGATCCTTCTAGCAAAACAAATATGGAGAATTTTCTCATCTTTAGGTGAATGGACTGATATCCTAGCTAGTAAATATCTAGAGAACAATTGTTCTTTTATTATTCTAAAGAATCCCCATCTTCTTCCTAGAGGTTCAACCTGCTGGAATAATCTAATCATTGGAAAAAATATAGTGGACTCTAGAATTCGTTGGCAAGTTAGAATTGGAAACAAAACTAGATTTTGGGAGGACAAATGGCTGTTCAAGAAGACCCTTATAAAAATTGATTCTTTTAGTGGGTGGGCTGAGAATTGCAAAGCTCATTTTGGATCCTATGTGAAAGACTACAAAGTGAATGGAAAATGGGTGGATCTGTGTCTTATAAGTCAGGCTCTTGCTCCTATTCAGTCATCTTTATTGGCTGTTAGACTCTGCTCTAATCAGTTGGAAGATCATCTTGTCTGGATTGATGAACCCTCGGGAAACTATTCAGTTTCATCTACCTTTGCTAGGATTACTTCTTCCTAGAGCTCTCCACCCTATTGGTCGAAGGCTTGGTTCAAACATTTGGTCCCTAAAATCAAAATTTTTTTCTGGATCCTTCTCCAAAACAAGGTGCTTACGATTGATAACCTTTGTAAACACGGCTTTCAAATACCTAATAGATGTATTATTTGTAAGAGGTAAGTAGAGTTCGTGTGTCATATGTTCCTTCATTGTCATTTTGCTACCTCAATCTAGGAAAAAATTATCAGCTTTTGGCATCTCTCTTGGGTTTTTCCTTCGTCTGTTGAAGACTTTTTCCTCCAATTGATAGATCTAACTCATAATCCTATTCTTAGGTGTCTTTGGGAACTCTCTTTCCCTCATGTTGTTGGGGGTTTGTGGAAAGAACGCAACAATAGAATTTATAGAGACAAAGAAGCTCCAGTGGATATTGTTTTTGACAGAATTATTAGATTCTTGAAAGAGAATATCAATGCTATCCCCCAGAAGGTTAGTAATTTTGAGAAAGTGGCTCAATTGTTTTATGACCTTATAGTTTCCAAGGAAAATAATATCAGTCTCGATTTTCCTTGTGCCCCAAAAAAAGCCAAGAAGGATAGAGAGGATGTTTGCTAGTCTTTCCCAACTAATGGATGGGTCAAAGCTAACTTTGATGGTGCAACTAAAGGTAAACTGGGGGCGGCGGGCTGTGGTGGAGTCATAAGGGACTCCTTTGGCAACTTTCTTGGTGCTATGGCCACTCCTCTTGGGTCCCAAACCAATCATTTGGTTGAGGCTACTGGAACTTTTCACATTATAAATTTAGCCCATAGTCTCAACTTTAAAAATCTCTGGCTTGAAGGTGACTCCAAAAATATTATTAACTATCTTTGTGGCAAGTTCCCCCCTCGTGGACAATCAAATCATGGATTGATGATGCCACCTTGACTCTTGCTAAGTTTGACAAAATTAAAATCTCACATACCTATAGAGAAGCTAATGTCGTGGTAGATTTCTTTTCTAATGAAGGGGTTAGGAGTAATGATCAGAGAACTTGGCTAAACTTTAATGATCTAAGCGTTAATGTCTACACTTTATTGAATTATGATAAATCACATGGATAAGAGGAATGTCATCTCTTTAATGAGGATATGATGTAGTTATTACATCACAATCATTAGATTGTATGGGACCGAGTTTATTTGCTTAGTTGGCAAGGTGGATTGGAACGCTTTGTGGGTTCTTAGATTTAGCAGGACCAGTTCTAGTAAAGATATCGTGTCTGTGTGCCCCACTGTGTTTGCTAAGATGGGCGGAGACAAGAAGAGAACTGAACCGGACAGATATGAAATGCACACTAGAAATGTTAAGGCTTGGAATAAAGTTAAAATTAGGGGGTTACTTTCGCTCCTGGAGAAGCTCCATGGTTCCAATCAAGAGGCCATGGATCTTTTTGAGAAAAATTGGGATAATGGGAATCTTACCCTTTTTGGTAGGAATGTCGAGCTCAACAAAAACCTGATAGCTGAAGTGACGGGATTGTCGACTGATGGGAAAACGTTTTTCAGGGATAGGGTTTTTTTCTGATGATGTCGTTGTCAAATTTCCTAAAAAAGAGAAAGAAAAGTTGAAACTGATAAAAATTGCTAATAGCTTCTTTGATGCTGACACCATAAAAGTCATGTGGAGAAAGGTCCTACGTGTCATCATGGAGTACATAACTATGGATGGTTGTTTCACTAGATTCTACGATTATCACTTTTCCCTGCTCAACCATTTCTACTACAAGGTAAGGGTTTCTTTCCCCTACTATCTTTTCTACTCTTTAAGGTAAAGTTTGGATGACCACAAAAAAACCCTAGAAGATTCCCTATTTTGCATACCGGTTTGATTAAATTAATTGTGGAGCATTACCAAAAAATTCCTGTCCCTGCTAATCTTGAAGCCTCACCTAACTTTGAGGATGATGATACTAAACCAAGCTACTCGGGGTTTCTTCCCAATTTAAGTCCGGCTAGAACTATCCTTAGTCCGCCTACTGCCCTTTCAAGAAAGAAAAACCCTAACCCTCTTACTGTTAAAGGTGGTGTTGTGCCTAAGCTAGAAAGCCCCTCCCTTAAAACCAATTTTATTGACAAGAATCCCAAGGCTAAAAACCTTGTTTCCTACTCTGAAGCCTCCCCTAACTCTGAGGCGTCTGGTGCTAATAATACTAAGCCCTCTGCTGACCCGTCAATGGATAGAATTGCTAGATCTAGGTCCCTTGTCACTCTTGCCCCTAATAATATTTATCTCAACACTGATAGAGATCCCTCTGTGGATGTTTTGAATTTAGCTAGAAATAACGTTGATACCGATCTCAAACTTTTGAAATGGACTTTCAATGAAATTAATGAGCTAAAGATAAAAACTAGGCATTGCAAAGTAAGCTAGATGAGTTGGAAGCTAAGGTTGCGGTGATTGGAAAAATAGAGGTGAAACAAAGAGATCATGGTCTCAACAATGAAACTCAAAACCAAGCTGGAAAAAACATAAACATTGAAATTGAGATGGAAAAAATGAAAAATACTATCAAAATCATTGGTGAGAAAAACTATCGTATGGCCAAAAACAATGCCATTATCATCAATGCCATGACCGAGAAATTGGACAAAGCCCAACAGGGATCTATGGTGGTTGACCTAGAGGAAACCAATGAAAGAAACCAAGAAGAGGATGTTGGCATCTCTAAGAGAACCAGGGCCAATCTGAAGAGGAAGGCTCCCCCCACTCCGCAAATGATTCAAACGTTTAAGAAGGGTGTTCATGAGATGAAGAATTTGAAGGCTGAAACTAAGTTTGTCCTGAAGACTTTGGGTTAGCCATGGCCATTTTTTTGTTGGCTTTTTTGCTGGCCTTTTTTTGACCTTCCTAGTCTCTTGCGGTTGGCTGCTGTTTGTTCTGGTTTTTACCTTTTGTGCAGCTGGTTGTTTTTGGACTTTTATCTCTTATCTATCTTGTTGTAAACTTTGTAGTTTTAGGTCCCTGTAAAACCCGTTTTACCCTTTATCAAAAACATTATAGATCTATATTAGTACCATAAAGAAAATTTCAGTAAAGATAGTGAAGAAAAGTTGGAAAATCAATTTCCTAAACAACAGTCAGATGAGATTGAAGAGATTTTGGATGTTAGAGATGGGAGGAAGACTCATGGAAGGTAGTACAAAGAATATCTTGTGAAGTGGAAAGGTAGACCAGTTGAGGATTCTTCTTGGTTTTTCTTTGTCCCTAGCTAAGTGAGGGACTCCCTTTTCAATAACCCCAGATGTCTGATGTAGGAGCATCCTTGGTTCTTAGCAATCTTGCATCAACCAAAACTATTTTCTTTTAGTTTTATGTTCATGTTCCATTCTTTCTCAATTCATGTTGGTGGATTTGTCATCTTTGCTCACCAGACCCTATGGATCTTTGTGTACATCATGGACATATTCATATTCCTTGTTCCAAGATTTAAGCATGATTAGATCTTTTTCTAGCAAGATATCACTTTTGAAATTTCATGGAAATTTATTGAATCGACACCAGAATAGTTTCCAAACCTAACAACTAATTTGATCATTCATGGATCATCCCTGTGACTTGCAAATTTTGATGGTGTGATCTTAAATGTTCTATGGATTTTCCTCGACCTTCATTATAGGTCCACACTTCATTCTATGCACATGTTGATGGAGTAATTCAAATTTGAGGTGGACCTATTCATGCGCACATTACATTTTCTTTCCTTGAAGAATGTGATGATCTTTAGCTGACGCAGATGTTTCCAAAATCGTAGATATGATATAAAGCTTGTAGTCAATCATTAGGATGGTAGTGATCAAGTAGAATTTGATCCAAAAGAATAATATAAATTTGATTGTAATATTCAGCTTGCATATAGGAGCATGTTAGAATGTTGTATTTTTTAGCATGTTTTATCAGGATTGCGAGCCAAATCTATAAGCCTAGATGTTGTCGGTCGAATGTAACTGAGATTTTTATTAATGAGAATATTTTCACCTACATTTTCCTCCATATTCCATGTTGCTTTCGTTGTGTTACTCTTGATACACAGTCTGGATTGTTCTCTTTGAGGGCCCTCCTACCGTGACTGCGCCATATGGTATCATCTTCACATCTTTTGTTAAGCCTTGTATGAGACCCATCTTAGAGTAGAAAACACAATTATGTCAATTAACCTAGGAATGAATTGATTTCATATTATTAATTAGATTTTATTATGTTTCAAACAAATATAATATGCTTTTCATTTATTTCATATGTAGAAAAACTTGAATTTCATATGTTCAAATAATTTGGTTTTGTAAGGCGATTGTGTGTTATGTTCATCCTTCTAATTTATGTGAATTTCAGATTGAATTATAGTCTTGAGAAGACCTTGATTTATCTTATTGACCTAATTGGAGTTGGAAACGATCGATACAATTATGCATGTGTGCATGTATATACCATTTTGGGTTATTATGGAATGTAGATGTACTTAAAATATAATGTGAGGTAAAATGATTAAGAATTTTATGAGAACTATGGTTTTTCATAGTAAAAGATCATATCTACATAATTTCCTATGTTGCTTCACCTATTTCATAGAATAAGTTAACAACACAATCAAGTGTGTAGGTAAATTTCATGGCCAATGGAAATATGAGGCCTTCTATGAAAACCCTAATCATGTGGTTCCTAGTGAAGCCATGACCTTATTCCATGATAGGTAATACGGTCTCTAAATGGTTTTTTTTTGTAAATGTAAAGCAACAAGCTTACTGAGTATATAAAAATGTTTAAAATGATGACAATTATGATAAGACTAGTTATTTAGATATTCAAAATGAAGAAGTAAAATTCTAAATGGAGAAATTAGGAAATATATCACTTGATAGTTCGTCTTCTTCTAAAATAGACCTACACAAAATAAAAGGGAAAGAAAAAAAATTTAGGAGGCTATTTGAGGGGCTTTCCTTAGTGAAACCCTAATTTTTTCATTAAACCTCCATGGTAACCAAGATTTTGATAACATTTACAAGAGTAAAGGATAATTTTTTTGAAATGAAAACATGATTGACAATAATATAAAAAAATTACATTATTATAACATTTGAAATCTTGAAATAGAAGAAATAAATATTAAAATGAAGAGAAATAGAAAAATAATATTATAATAAAATCATTTGGAAGTTTTTTCAAACCCCCAAGAAGAAATTTGTTTCCTAAAGCTTATCGCTCTTCAAAATCTCATGAAGATGATGAAAAATTCTTAAATAAGTGGCATGCATACCATTGATATAGCTTCTTAATTACAAAAAAATGATAGTGTTTCTTCAAGAATTATAAAGTTTCAATGTTTGAATGTGAAAAATCAACTTGATTGCACAAAAGAGACAAGTCAAACTACTTTTGGTGTAATTCCCCGCCTCGCAACCCCAAAGAAAAACTAATACTTCAAATATTTATGGTACAATTTTTTTTTTAAACTATTAAAGTGTATAAATTATTTTATACATTGGATATAAAATATTACAAATTAAACACCTAAGTTCTTTGGGGTACATGAGGTGACATTATGAACTAACTCATTCATTCACTTAACATCAATTAAAACATTCATTCACGATATCAAGAAAGGTGTGAAATGACCAAATAAAACCATACATACATATGACAATAAATGAATCATAAAGATATAAAGTATATATATTTTGATAGATACAACACAACTTAACAATGTTTACACATGGTAGTACACAAAAAAATCACATAATGTGATAGTACAATACATTCGTATGAAAATACATCTCAATAGTCACATATACAAGTTACATCATAATCTTCCCAACATACGTGGGAGCTGATACATCAATAAATAAATTACATATGAAGTATAAACACACATTTGGTACATAAGAACACTAGATCAATAGCATCTTCCAAAACCCTACAATGAAAGACACAACTATATCCAAAGGGAACCCAACGGGGTGCATAGCACGTTCCACCCAACCACCCCCGTGCTGGGAGTAGACAAGGAAGGACCCTCCATCAAGCACATCTAATCGTACACAAGACTAAGTCCAGACAAGATAACATAATATCACTAGACCAAACTAAAAACTAAACAACTATAAATCACCAAAAGACATAACAATAGACCACTTCGAAACATAACAATAAAACACTTTCCAAATATTACAACAATAAGTTATGAAACACATCATCAATAAATCTCAAGTCATAATATCAATAGACTACTTGCAAAGGACTTCAATAAAACAACACAAATGGAATGTTAGAGGAGAGTGTCATCGCATGGCTTCACATGGATTATCCAGACAACCTATCACAAGGTGTCACCTCCATCTATATATTGATTATCCAAACAACCTAGTTTAAGGTGTCACCTCCATCTATGGTTCTCCTGATAGCCTATCTCAAGGTGTTGCTCCATAGGGTTACTCATGTCGAATCATTAACCTCTCGTGAAGACAAGGCAATGATCTTGCCAACCACGGCCTTCTCAGTCCCCTTTAGTCTGTAATAGCACTAACAAGCAGATGAGGCATCACAATTATCTTATTAATATTTAATTCCCACCCATATTTGATTACTTAGATTATCACTAATTACTTTAACTCTATGCAGGTTACCCTGATAGCCCCTTTGTGCACCGGCCCCCACTTAGAGCCACTCTCTCTAAATACTCAAAACAAAATATCCAACACACAAGGATTGTATCAACAAGAAATATTGAACCAATCAAATGGATCCTCCGTGAGGCATAACCATCTCGTCAAAACATACGAAACACATCCACGGTCAAAACGTAGGCCAAGCATCAAAATACAAGATCACAATTACACATCAATATCCCTGCCTCTGGAAGTCCTAAACAACAACTTAAGTTTCTATAACAGGATAAGCTAACTCTAGGGTTTTCCCAGAAGACATAAACTTGAACAAAAGAATACCATGATCAACTCAATGACTAGTCTCAAGAGTAAGCAATTTGCATAAAACAACAATATACAACTCATTCCAAAAAACAATAAATTTTTCCAATTAATTAATCAATTACTCAAGAACATCCAATTAATTAACACATAGTTTATCTCTAATTTTCACAATTACATTAGCATAATACCAATCTATACAATTTTTCCAAAATTGCTACATATGAAATTATATAATTTATCCATGTCCACAACTTTTAAAATCATCACTATACATACATATATATATATATATATATATATATATATATATATATATATATATATATATAAGTATATATCTATATAGATATATATATATATATACACACATATATACACTTATCATGTGTATATACATATATACATATATATATATAAGTATATATACAATATATATATAGATATACAAAAACAAATCATACTGTAAAAATTCATTAGTAAATATATATATATATATAAATTCAAATGAAATCATGAAAGGCAATCACTTTTTTTTTTAAAAACATATTAAATTTCCAAAGGACAAGAGACCCATGCGCTGGGTACTACGCACCTCCCAAAGGGAGGCTGCAATCCCCACGACTACGTATAGTAGTTGCGGGTACTACGCATACCTCCCAAGGGGAGGCCACAATCTCCACAGACTGCATACAGTAGTCTATGACTGTTGTGCATAGTCTGTGGTGACTGTACACAATACCATGGGTGGGTGGTACAGCTTCGGCCATCCACTCACCCCAATCAAAAACATAATTTTTTTTTAATTTTTTTAAATTTTTTTAATTGTTTAATAGAACTTCACCAGAGAAACCAAAGATGCCTGACTCAGAAACAAAGGCATAACTATATACAAATTTTATTTATATTATCTTAATATATTTTCACATACAAAGCACAAAAATCCAAAAATGTTTATGCAATATATATACATATATACATACATACATACATACATATATATATATATAAAAATCAATACCCTAAAATACAAAATATAAATATAAATTTGATTCTTTTCACATACATAATATCTTTAAACATACATTTAAAATAACACCACAAAATTATAACATATATATCTATATCCACCTCTATTTAAATGTATATATATATATTAGTATATAAATATATTTTTAACAAAAGATTCAGAAGAATAATATAACCAATAGATTTTTCAATAAACCCCATATAGATCTAGCAAGTAAATTCAACCCACCATCCAAATGATTTTTTTTATTTCAAACAATAAATTTCACAACTAAACTATATTGAAGAAGTTCAAAAAGGTTTTACTATAATTTCCTACAAAGGATTTAAAGGTTTAAAACAAACAATTTTTCAATCACAGAACTACTTTCAATAAAAATAGAGGAATGGATTTTTCAAACATAGCAAATCAGATTTTGTTTGTAGAACAATAAAATAATAATAAACTAACAGAATAAAAACCTGAAGTTCTTCGTTTGATGTAGAATCCCTTCTGTAGTTTCTTCTCAAACTCTTGCCTTCAACTCCCTTCCGAATCAATATTTTCTTCAAAATAATTCTTTAATCCATAAGCACCAAAAAAAAACTATTTTTCTTTTCTTTTACAAACAAAAACCAAAAAAAAACCTTCTGTGTGTAAAACTCTCTCACAATAAAAATAAAATAATTATAAATAAAGCTTTTCATCTTTTTCCTCAAAAATCCTCTACATTCATTAGTTATTTTCCTGCTTTTAAAAGCACACACTTATCTCACAATTTTTTAATTAAAAATTAATTATTTTCTCAAGATATTCTCTACAGTTTTTCTAATTTAATATCAGGAAAAAGATAATATATAATTATCATCATCATTATTAATTTAAATTAATTACTTACACTTTTAATTATTTAAATAAATTTTTAATTTTCAATATATTTAAAACTCAACATTTAACTAACTTACCATTAATTAAAGCAACATGACATCATTAATTAATCTTATGAAATAAAGATTAATTAAATAACCACTAACCATAAATAAAATAAATAATCAAAAATCAAACAATACAAAGACAAGGAAAAAATCTAAATCATGACACAACAAAACTCACTATGGGATGACGGACTTAGGACGGGGACACTTCCTTATCAACTCCCTTTTTCAACATTGTACCCATTGGGTTAAATTGATGCTCACCCTATCCTACCGAAGTAGGTGGAATTGAGGCTCTGTACGTGCAATTCTTGCATACAAACAATATTGTGTACATGTATATATATATAATCAAAACATCACATTGTGAGAAGGAATTGCAGCGTAGCAGGGAACTCATGAACGAGTGGTGCTACATTGTCCTCTCACCAAAACTATTCTAACAATTACAACATTAAATATAAAGTAACAATTCTAACTAACTGATCACATCATAAACTAATTGCTAAACCATTGCATCATAATGTATTACTGAAATCAAATTAACATCACTCAACCAAATGTAATCATAATGTCATATCAAATGAAGTAGCACAATCATCAATCAATCTAAACTATCAAATCCACCAATCCAACAATAAGTAATAACTATCGCAGTCTCAATGTATCAAGCAAAAGCACGGAAGTATCAAGTCCAAACAACATGAGGGGTATTACATCCTCCCCCACTAGGACATGGCTTACTCCTGGAAGCCATTAAATAAAATAAAGTAATCACACAAAGATTGACTAGTTTGTATTCAATCAGCCAGGTTGGCCACTTTAACGACTTCCTTACTGGAAGGCGTCCATTCCTTTCTTTCACAATGAAGTCTCCTTAGAGTTTCTACGAAAGTCTCCAGGTCTGAAAGCACGAAGCATTTGGAATAATCATACCAAAGTCTAATTTTCCATAGCCGTTTGACTATCAGATCCTAGACCTTCTGAGGTGTTTTCCTTATCTTCATCCTCAAAAAACACCAAGGGAAAGATTTTAGTTTAAAAATTTGCACTCACCAAAAGCACACAAAAATTAACTTCAAAGAAAATACACCACAAACTACACAAAAGTAACATAAGGGTAACGCAAGGGTCCAAAATGAATTTCTGGTAGGAAGGATATCAACGCATTGTGCACTACATTGAGGGTCCTATCCATTCCACCAGATTTCTACACCTTTGGACATACATCACCCAGAGACAAACTACGACAACCAAGTGCAGACTACACAAATGAACTAACACACCCTTACAAGTACGAGAAACTAGGTCAACACAATGGGCTCATAGTGCCCCAGTGTGTGAACCTATGCTCTTATACCATGTGTAATGCCCCACCTCGCAACCCCAAAGAAAAATTAATACTTCAAACATCTATGGTACAATTTTTTTTTTAAACTATTAAAGTGTATAAATTATTGTATACATTAGATATAAAAGATTACAAATTAAACACCTAAGTTCTTTGGGGTACATGAGGTGACATTACGAACTAACTCATTCATTCACTTAACATCAATTAAAACATTCATTCATGATATCGAGAAAGATGTGAAATAACCAAATAAAACCATACATACATATGACAATAAATGAATCATAGAGATATAAAGTGTATATATTTCGACAGATACAACACAACTTAACAATGTTTACACATGGTAGTACACGAATGAATCACATGATGTGATAGTACAATACATCTGTCTAAAAATACATCTCAATAGTCACATATAAAAATTACATCATAATCTTCCCAACATATGTGGGAGTCAATACATCAATAAATAAATTACATATGAAGTATAAACACACATCTAGTACATAAGAACACTGGATCAATAGCATCTTCCAAAACCCTACAATGAAAGACACAACTGCATCCAAAGGGAACCCAATGGGGTGTGTAGCACGTTCCACCCAACCACACTCGTGTTGGGAGTAGAAAAGGAAGGAGCCCCGACCAAGCACAACTAACAATACACAAGAATAACTCTAGACAAGATAACATAATATCACTAGACCACACTAAAAACTAAACAACTATAAATCACCAAAAGACATAACAATAGACCACTTCGAAACATAACAATAGATCACTTTCCAAATATTACAACAATAAGTCACAAAACACATCATCAATAAATCTCAAGTCATAATATCAATACTTGCAAAGGACTTCAGTAAAACAACACAAATGGAATGTTAGACGAGAGTGTCATTGCATGGCTTCACATGGATTATCCAGAAAACCTATCACAAGGTGTTGCCTCCATCTATACATGGATTATCTAGACAACCTAGTTTAAGGTGCCACCTCCATCTATGGTTCTTCTGACAGCCCGTCTCAAGGCACCGCTCCATAGGGTTACTCATGCAGAATCATTAACCTCTCGTGGAGACAAGGAAAAGATATTTCCAACCACGGCCTTCTCGGTCCCCTTTAGTCTGTAATAACACTAACAGGTGGATGAGGCATCATAATTATCTTGTTAATATTTAATTACCACCCATATTTGATTACTTAGATTATGACTGATTACTCTAACTCTACGCAGGTTACCTTGACAACCCCTTTGTGCGTTGGACCCCACTTAGAGCTACTCTCTCTAAACACTCAACACAAAATATCCAACACACAAGGATTATATCAACAAGAAATACTGAACCAATCAAATGGATCCTCCGCGAGGCATAACCATCTCACCAAAACATAGGCCAAGCATCAAAATACAAGATCATAATTACACATCAGTATCCTTGCCTCTGGAAGTCCTAAACAACAACTTAAGTTCCTATAACAGGATAAGCTAACTCTAGGGTTTTTTTGCAAGACATAAACCCGAACAAAAGAATACCATGATTGACTCAATGACTAGACTCAAGAGTAAGCAATTAGTATAAAACAATGATATACAACTCATTCCAAAACACAATAAATTTTTCCAATTAATTAATCAATTACTCAAGAACATCCAATTAATTAACACATAGTTTATCTCTAATTTTCACAATTACATTAACTTAATACCAATCTATACAATTTTTCCAACATTTCTACATATGAAATTATATAATTTATCCATATCCACAACTTATAAAATCATAACTATACAAATATATTTATATATATATAAGTATATATCTATATATACACACATATATACACTTATATATATACACATATATACACTTTTTATATGTATCTACATATATATATATATACAATATATATATAGATATACAAAAACAAATCATATTGTAAAAATTCATTAGTATTAAATATATATATATATTTATATTTATAAATTCAAATGAAATCATGAAAGGCAATCATGTTTTTTTTTAAAACGTATTAAATTTCCAAAGGACAAGGGACCCATGTGCTGGGTACTGTGCACCTCCCAAAGGGAGGCTGCAGTCCCCACGACTGTGTACATTAGTCGTGGATACTGTGTGTACCTCCCAAGGGGAGGCCGTAGTCTCCACAGACTGTGTACAAAAGTCTGTGACTGCTGTGCGTAGTCTATGGTGACTGCACACAGTACCACAGGTGGGTGGTACAGCTTCGGCCATCCACTCACACCAATCAAAAACATAAATTTTTTTATTTTATTTTTTTAATATATATATATATATATATTTTAATTGTTTAAAATTTCACCACAGAAACCAAAGATGCCTGACTCAAAAACAAAGACATAACTATATACAAATTTTATTTATATTATCTTAATATATTTTCACATACAAAGCACGTAAATCCATAAATGTTTATGCAATATATATATACATATATTTTTTTTTGTATATATAAATCAATACCCTCAAATGAAAAATATAAATATAAATTTGATTCTTTTCACATACACAATATCTTTAGACATACACTTAAAATAACACCACAAAATTATAACATATATATGTATATCCACCCCTATTTAAATGTATATATATATATTAGTATATAAATACATTTTTAACAAAAGACTCAGAACAATAATATAACCAATAGATTTTTCAATAAATCCCATATAGATCTAGCAAGTAAATTCAACCCACCATCCAAATGGTTTTTCTATTTCAAACAATAAATTTCACAACTAAACTATATTAAAGAACTTCACAAAGGTTTTACTATAATTTCCTACAGAGGATTCAAAGGTTTAAAACAAATAATTTTTCAATCAGAGAACCACTTTCAATAAAATAGAGGAATGGATTTTTCAAACACAACAAACCATATTTTGTTTAAAGAACAATAAAATAATAATAAAATAAAAGAATAAAAACCTAGATTCCTTCATTCGATGTAGAATCCCTTATGTAGTTTCTTCTCAAACTCCTTCCTTCAACTCCCTTCTGAATCAATATTTTCCTCAAAACAATTCTTTTATCCAGAAGCACCAAAAACAAACTATTTTTCTTTTCTTTTAGAGACAAAAACTAGAAAAAAACCTTGTGTGTAAAACTCTCTCACAATAAAAATAAAATAATAAATAAAGCTCTTCATCCTTTTCCTCAAAAATCCTCTCCATTCATTGGTTCTTTTCCTTCTTTTAAAAGCACACACTTATCTCACAATTTTTTAATTGAAAATTAATTATTTTCTCAAGATATTCTCTACAAAATTTTTTAATTTAATATCAGGAAAAAGATAATATACAATTATCATCATCATTATTAATTTAAATTAATTACTTACACTTTTAATTAATTAAATAACTTTTTAATTTACAATATATTTAAAACTCAACATTTAACTAACTTACCATTAATTAAAGTGACAAGACAACATTAATTAATCTTATGAAATAAAGATTAATTAAATAACCACTAACCATAAATAAAATAAATAATCAAAAGTAAAACAATACAAAGACAAGGACAAAATCTAAATCATGACACAACAAAACTCACTATAGGATGATGGACTTGGGACGGGGACACTTCCTTATCAATTCCCTTTTTCAACATTGTACCCATTGAGTTAAATTGATGCTCGCCTTATCCTGCTGAAGTAGGTGGAATCGAGGCTCTGTACCTGCAATTCCTGCATACAAACAAGATCATGTACATGTATATATATAATCAAAGCATCACATTATGAGAAGGAATTGCAGCATAGCAGGGCACTCGCGAATGAGTGGTGCTACACTGTCCTCTCACCAAAACTATTCTAACAATTACAACATTAAATATAAAGTAACAATTCTAACTAATTGATCATATCATAGACTAATTACTAAACCACTCCATCACAATGTATCACTGAAATCAAATTAACATCACTCAACCAAATGTAATCATAATTTCATATCAAATGAAGTAGTACAATCATCAATCAAGCTAAACTATCCAATCCTCCAATCCAGCAATAAGTAATAACTATCGCAGTCTCAATGTATCAAGTAAAAGCACAGAAGTATCAAGTCCACACAACATGAGGGGTATTACATTTGGTTGGTCCAATTAATTTTGAATCTTCAGTGTAGTGTAATGCTCCAATGGCCATTGGAAGGGCTATGTTATGCTCCTATCCTAGAAAGTTTGGATTTAGAAGGCCAAGATTATCATAAAATTGCCAAAAATACTAGATTCAAGTGTTAACATTTTTTAATTGTAGTGTTCTATATTAGAGGGGTAAAGTGAAGACATAATATAGTGTGAAATTGCAATGGTATACAATTTTTGACAATACAAGAGTAGGTAATTAAGTCTAAAATAGGGTGACATTAAAGGAATCATTGTCTAGGTTAATAATAACATGCCATTATTTTAAAACTAGGTTGTCCTTACCCATAAAGTAGTATCCCTTGCTAAAGTATTTCATAGATATTCATCACAATAAAAGGAGGAGAATAATCCTTTCCCTATAATGACAACAACTAGGTTACCCTTAATCATGCATCCCTTTTAAGCCAAAGACTAGATCAGGTCAACATTCAGTCATAGACTAAAACACAAGGTGTTTTTTGTTTTGTGGGTGATGGTTTTTGTTCTAGTTGGGTGTTGTGGTTATTAAAGTTAAGTCCATCTTGGACTCTTCACAATCAATAATTACATCCAATACATGGAGCCAAAATTCACCATGGTTTGCACCTCATATGGGCCAACTTTTTTCTTTTCCTGACTCCATGAATCCAACCCCCATGCAGCACTACCAAGTCATACTTTTGACCCCCTCTTTGGACAAGCCCCTTTCTGACCCACAGACTACGCCTTCCACCTGGTGCGAGTCCCTCTTTTAGAACCCAACTTTGCACATGCATCGTGGAATGACACACATGTGGCTCTTCACACGAGCCCTGGCTCTAGAGTGTCCCATACCACCCCTTCTACGCCCTTCACTCCCATGCTCTAGAAGCAACCCATATTGACCCCCAGATGAGCTCCTAGCTCGGCCTCAACTCTTGGCTTCGATGAGAGCGACTCCAACTCACCTCGACTCGCCTACACCCAGCTCCATGCCCCTGGCGCCTCAACGCTCCCTGCCTCCGGCTCACTCACCTCATCTCTTGCCTTCGAAACCGCTATGTCCACTCACTTGGACTATTGCTGCACTCTGTACAGACTCCTATGGGTTGACCTAAGCCTTCATCTTCTCTTTCCCCCATTAGACTTCTGACTACTAACTTTCCCACCATGATCTAGCTCAACTCTACTCCAGGCCCCAAGCTCTCCTTGGACTAGCTCCACACCACTGCACACATGACCCCGTTGGTGATCCCTGATACTCGCACTTCCAAAGCACTCTTGACCAACCCATGCATAGCTCCAAGCCCAGCTCTAACTCTGATTCCTCTACTTGCTCTTGGAACACGGCTCGAATCCTAAGCCACCCCTCACTCTGTACTGCACCCAAGACACCCCATTGCACCCCAACACAATGACTCACTTCTACATGAGCTCTCCACTTGGTCCCCACAACACCTCCAATCCAGACTTGCCAAGCTCACCTCAATTTCTCCCAACCATATGGACATTGATCTAATGCCAACTCGGCTATGTCTTCATGACTCTACCTAAGCAACCCTTGAGATCTCCTTGGCTACCATCCTCGACTTAGCTGCAACCTACATTCCATTCCTTGAGGGTGGTGCACCTAGCACACCTCTGACCTAGACCCCTTCTTCGGATACACCCCAAACATCCTGTGCATCCTACTCTCCTCCTTGGCACCCCTGAGATCAACCCTGCTTCACCAAGAAGACCTAGCACCAACTTGAGATACCTAGCTCACTCATGGCGTCCCTAGCTCCTCATCCTGGATGAGTCCAGCATCTGACTCCCTCGGCGACATGCCTTAGAATCGACCCATTTGAGTCCCCAGCTAATCCGCTTCACTGGGTTGGGACTTTCCCCATGCTTGTCTCATCCATTGCATGACGAGTTCTAACACTCGACTCTCTGCGACTTGCATTAGAGTTGACCCATGTTAGACCTAGTGAAGTCTAGGGGATCTAAACTTGATCCCTTTCCTTGACATAAATTTCCCACTATACCCTAGGGCTTCCCACATTCTCCCTCATGTAGTCACCTATATCTTTGGCCTCCAACTCAAGAATTGAAAAGGTGCCCTTGGGCCCCTATCTACCTCACAGACTAATAAACCATCAATTAGATAAGGGAAATCTCTAGCCACCTCTTTAAAAATGAGGTCCACCTCATGATGTCCATCCTACAAACATGACTTGGGTCTAAAATTTTCCTAATCCTCAAATTTAAAATTTTCATTTCCTTATCATTTTCTCTAGTTGAATAATACCCAAATCTTAAGATGGTTTCTCCTCAACATAGTGTTATATTCATTGTATGACGATTATGTTTATAAAGGTTGAATAAAATAGATGTTTAACTTTTGGGTATTAACATGGTATCCACGTAAACATCAAGAATATAATACAGCTATAATATTTTGACCACTCTAAAATATGTGCATTCTATTAAAGATTATGGGAAATTTTTTATATTATATTCTTTAAGTCACAACCTTAACATTATAACTATTATATATGTTATGTAATAATAATAGGTAATTTAGAGTTTTTATATGTTTTTTTCTCGTTCAATTTTTTCATTCAAAATACCAATGTCTATTAATTAATTTATTATTATATTAAATGTCTATTATTTATTTATTGTTATATTATTCCTATTTATTGGAAAGTTTTCACAATCACATACACCCTACCCTATATCTCAGAGGGTTTTGGCTTGGTTATAAATCCAAGGTAGTGATTCTTTGATGACATATATTTATGTAGGTTATTTTTGTGATAAAAATTTGTGAATGTTTTCTATTTAGAAACTATGTCAAACCTATCTATTATGGTCTATTGATCTCAAATGTAAACTCTTATTAAAATTCATAGTACAAATATATGTTGTTTGGTATTGAAAATTTAGAAGGAAGAATCTACATAAAGAATCTAAGAGAATTACAATTATAATTATTCTTATACTCATTTAAAGAAAGATAATTTATATGGAAAGATATCCTAACTATTAGAAGCTATTATTTTAAAAAAGAATTAGTTAATTAAAATGCTTGATATCCATATAACATTTATTAATAGTTGTTTTATCAATACCAAAATCACAATATGAAAAAGAAAGTGATCTCACATATTAATAGGTGAAAATTACTTAGATTTAAAAAAGAATAATATTATTATTAATAATAAGAGTCATCATTACTTGTGTAATAAAGGCTTTAAATTCATAAAATAAATATCATTATGTACTTTTAATAAATGCATTAATTCGAGTATCTTTTAACATTTTAATGATATCAAACCATTTATGTAAGTTGGTTGAAATTTTTTGTGTGGGAGGTAAAGTGAGATTCTAAGGAAATAAATATTGTTAAGTAGCCATATCTATTTTTCCTTTTCTCATATACATATACATATATTAAAGAAAAAAATAACTATTTAAATTTACTTTTTATTTTCTTTAGAGGTGTAAAAGGTTCTTTTTTAAATTATTTTATTAATTTATCTCCAATCTTCTTATCTTTTGTGAACTTACTTTTTTACAAATAATTTTATTTGAGTTTAGTCTTCTTAATTTTATTAATATTCTACATTCATTCCAAGATTTTATAGATTCTAAATGTAAATTATGATAAGTAATAATAAAACTCTAAGTAAAACAAGAATTTTTTTCAATACTCCTAAATAACTCTCTTTTCAATCCAACACTTTGAGTGGGTTATGTCATGAGTATTTGTATTACAGATGTCTTCAGCTTCTCCCCTATGATGGCCTCCTCCAATTGTATTATGTCTCTTAACTCTCAAAGTAGGAACACATTCAAGATGTAGAAAACAATATTACATGCTTCAACGCAAATACCAAACAATTTTTTTTCCATTTCCATCGCATTTGCAATTATAATGATAAAGAGATTCATTCTCTTGGCCACATCATTTTATTGGGGAATGTAAAAAATCCTGAATGTTCTCTCTATCCCACCATCTCTTTGGTGTCTAACTTCTTGGAGGTGTGCTCTGCATTGTTCTCTGCCAAGGACCTAAACACTTTAAACTTGGTCAAAACCCCCTATTTAGTCTTCATAAAGTAAATCCATGACTTTTGTGAAGAAAAAATTAATAAAAAAAAACATCATAAATACTAAAAACTACCTGTTATGGATCAATTCAAGGATCTTCGTTGATCTCCATTCATTGATAGGAGCACTTCCATGTTTGTGTCCCTTGCACACTCAACAATATGCTTAGTTTTAAATTTGGAAGCCATGCAACATATTCTTATTCTTGTAAAGAGGTAACTTACTGTAGACTTCAAGAAATGAATCTTTCTCAATATAACTGGGCTTATTGGCCCTCCATGAAACTAAGCCTGATTACATGCAAACTTCCATCAAATTATAACAATTTTCTTCTCATAACTAACATTGCAACAACTTAATTCTAATAATTTAAAGATGCCTATTTAAAATTTCTCAAACTGTAACAACTTTCTTTCGTAGCTAACACCCAAATATTGGAAACTTGCTGGACAAACATCTCGATAATTTCTAGGCGTTTTCCCACAATTTTCTACCAACTTTTTGTTATTGCGGTTAAAATGAATAGCAGTCATAGTGGCGTTGAAATCGAACAAGGAACTCCTTATCCCAAGCTTAAAATTCTCCCAATAGAGTATGCAAGGGACACTCCTCCCAAATGAAGCTCCATTTAAAGAGGTGTCAATAGGTATATAATCATTTCATCAATTCCCACATTGGATCAATCTTGTGAAAAAAGCTAACATACATCTACATTGCAAATACATAATAAAATTAGCTAAAATTGTGGCAAGCAACACATGTGCCATGACTACTAAATTATTCCAGAGAAAAACTATAACATGTAAATGCTCTATTCCTGAAAAAATGTGTCCAAACCATTAATAATTTAGAAATACAACTTAAATAGAATCTTTTTTTTTACATAACTTATGCAAAATAAGATATCTAAATATGGTTGCTCAAACTCTGTGGTTTGTGATACTGAGATTGAAAGATGGCGAGGTAAAAATTTCCATCAAAGTGAAATTAACAGTGGACGCCATTGTTGCAACTCCCATCAATGCATAAGAAAACTAAAAAATAAAAATAATAGATTATAGGAGGGAAATTTTTGAAAAAGATGATGATTGAGTTAATTTATTTAGGTTACCATGTTTAGCAAGAAAGTTTCCTTTATTAATGTTTCTCAATAACGAATATATTTATTTCCTTTATTAGTGAATAACTGATCACATTTATTTTTACTCTTATTGTAAATAAACAACCTTTAAATTTTTATTTTTTTTAAGAATTAGTTAAATAGTATTTTTAATTATGATTTTCTCATGAAAAAATGCCTTGAAAACTCAAATAAATTTTTTAATGTTAGTGTTACCCATTTTTTTTACTTGCTCAAGTTGATTGAGTTAAAGAATTTGTAAAACTAAAAGAGAGGTGCATTCCATATTTATCTTCCCTATATTGCATTCAATTGTATAAATAGAAAAATCAGAAAGATTACAAGATTATAGTAAGATAGTTGCATTTATACAAGTACATGCAACATAGAAAATATTTGCACAAATCTTTCTGAAAAGTAACGTTTATTGATACAAAAGTGCATATTTGTCTCACACAAGCCATGAGACTAACTTATTCAATGAAATGAAGAACAATTTATACATTAATGGATAAAGAAAATAGAATGCACGTATAAGGGAAGAGGCCAATCATTGCCTGATGACTAGTTCGGTGTCTATTGCCTTGCTTTGTCTCCTAGTTTGAGCTACCTCGCGTCCTCCCTAGCTCCCTGTTCCTAGTCCCTACATTTGGAAATAACAATGATGTTAGAGCAGTGCTCTAAGCAATGAAGGTCTCTCACAATACATGTACATTCACCCATGAACATATAAATTGATCCTCAAATGCATTAAACAAGCATGTAAACTGTAAATGTCCAAGAAAACAATAGGGCCATGATTAAGCACATCAGTCATATGCACATATTTTTTCTAACTATTTTCTTCCTATGTGCATGTGTAGGAAAAGTTATGCTGCTATTTTGAATTAGATAATTAGCATGTGGGTTAAAGTGTGGCTCCCATAAGGGTTGAGCCCAAAATGTTGAGTTATCAAATAATGAGCTCATTTGAGCTTATTTAAGAGGGAAATGTAATCTTAAAAGTCATCATATCAATGCCACATGGAATGATAGCAAACAGGCATACATAAAATGCTTCATTTACATCATGTTTCATGTCATTTATTGTTGTCATGTTTAACATTGATCCTTGTTGTAAACAATAATCATGAAGAATGCACATGCATAGTGGAACAACATAGGAAAACAATGAAGACGTTCATTTGCAGGAACTCAAGTTCTTAACAGGATTGCATGTAAGGTAGAGAGGGTTCATCTCTTTATGTTTTGCTTAAACAAGCAGACATTATTGATGGCAACGAGTTATTGGTCACTGTCATAAGTGAAATATGGTTATGCATGGAAATCATAAAGCATGAAATTGATAACAATAGTCATTATTGTCCACTGTAGAAGATATCAAGAAAATCAAAAGATAAGTGGACAGTCATATTGGAAGCCTTTTAGATAGTGGTCAATGATCAAATGTTAGGAATTTATGTTTCTGCATGAAATATGAACACAAGGCGTGCAACATGATAAGAATAATGCAAAGGATTCAAGTTTATCATGCATTCAATGCAAGGTTTCATTCATTGAAGATGAATGGGTATGTGTAGGATCATCATGGAAAAAATAGGGCCGTAAGTGGCAAAAAAATCAGAAAAATCAGAATTAGGCAACTTGACGTAAAAATTTGAATAAGTTATATATATTATTTCAAAACTATGTAAGAATAGAATCTATAGAAAATTGAATGTAGTTTCTAAATTACTAGTTTTTTTTCTTTTTAAATCTAGTTGGTGAAAATTTGAAATTTAAATGCAGTAGTACTTAAATTTCAGGGAAAAATAAGAAGTACGTGTCTATCTAACCACCCTAACCACAATAAAATGATAATTTTTTTATGAGATTTTAGATATAAGTAGAGGACTCATTTCTTGATGTGATGCATATTTTTTTGTAATTTTTTTCCAAGTAAGTAATTAATTATGATTTTTTCATTACAAATTTTTAAAAATATAAAAAAATTGTATTGTTGGTATGTGGCGACTGATCATGCTATACTGTATAGCCCATGGTATACTGTACACCCCGTCCCCCTATCCTAGCCAAGGTTTGGGGCCGGGCTAGGCCTCGGGCGGGGGTTCGGGGGCATAGCCCCCGAGAAAATTTTTTTTGCCATTTTTTTCACGTCGTCAGCGAAAAAGGAAAAATCTCCAAAAAAGAAAGAAAACTGACTTTGTAAAACCCTAATTCTGGAAGCTTCTAAAAGCTTATTAAAAGGGGTTGGGATGGGGGTTACAGTATGATGAAAAACGCGATTATTCGCAAGATTGTAATAGGTTTTGCACTGGATAATAAAAGTATTGGATGGCTGCGGTTTGGTGGATGTAGCCCAGATTAGGTGAACCACGTTAAATTCTCTGTGTTATGATTTATTCTGTGTATGTTTTAGTTTCTCTGTTTATTATTTAAATCTACATTTAATTGTTAGATATATGCCATCTCTAACCCTAACAAGTGGTATCAGAGCGAGTTGTGTTTTGATTATTGTTTGTAGGAAAGTCTCACGGCTGAGTGGGAGTCTCACAGTTGAGTGGGAGCAATGGCAGACAAGGGTAAGAAGGTTGAGAAGTTTAATGGGCAGAACTATCAGTTATGGAAGATGCCAATGGAGGACTATCTCTATCAGAAGGATTTATGGCAACCATTGGAAGGGAAAGCCAAGAAACCTGCAGCAATGTCAGATGAGGACTGGGAGATCTTGGATAGAAAGGCTCTTGGCAGTATTCGTCTATGTATGGCACAATCGGTGGCATTCAATATTACAACAACAAAGACAACTCAAGAGTTGATGGAAACCCTGGCAAAGTTATATGAAAAGCCTTCCACTTCGAATGAGGTATTTCTTATGAAGCGTTTATTTAATATGAAAATGGTAGAAGGTGGGTCAGTTACTGATCATTTAAATGAGTTTAATACGGTCACCAGTCAATTAACTTCTGTAAAAGTAAACTTTGATGAAGTTAGGGCTTTTGATTCTGTGTTCTTTGCCTGAAAGCTGGAATAGCTTGGTAATGGTTGTTAGCAATTGTTTCTGGTTCAAATACATTGAAGTTTGATGATGTTGTTGGTGTTATTTTGAGCGAGGAAATTCATAGAAAAAGCTCAGGTGGAACATCCACATTAGGCAGTGTTTTGAATGTAGAAAGCAGGGGCAGAACAAAGGAGAGAGGAAACAATTATGGAAATCGTGGGAAGTCATGAGGAAAATCAAAGGACAAAAGGTCCCAATCTAGAGACAAGAGGGATTGTTGGTATTGTGGTAAGCCAGGTCATTTGAAGAAAGATTGCTAGTCTCAGAAAAATAAAGATGGAGACAACAAGGAAGGAAGCAAAGAGGAAAATGTGGTAAGTAATAAATCTGATGAGGATGCTTTGGTTCTTTCCCTTGATAATGCTGATGATTCTTGGGTATTAGATTCAGGGGCTTCATTTCATGCTACCCCTCATAGAATTTATTTTCTTGATTATGTCCAAGGGGATTTTGGGCTAGTTTATTTAGGAGATAACGAACCCTGTTAGATTATTGGAAAGGCAAGAATCAAGATTAAGTTGCAGAATGGGAATCATTGGCTACTACGTGAGGTAAGGCATGTTCCAAAGTTAAGCAGAAATTTAATTTCAGTAGGGCAACTAGATGATGAAGGTTGTGTTGTTATATTTAGTGATAAAAATTGGAAGGTCACAAAGGGTGCCTTAGTAGTATCAAAAGGTGTGAAAGTAGGCACCTTATATCTTTGTATAGGTCATACTGTTCCTTCTACTTTAATTGTTACAGAAAAGGGTCAATCTTCAGGAACAGTTGTTGCAGTTCAGCAGGTAAAAGATCATACAGTTGCTGTGGACTCTGAATCAGCACTGTGGCATAATAGACTTGGGCATATGAGTGCAAAAGGTATGAAAATACTTCATTCAAATAATGTTTTACTAGGTCTAAAATGTGTTAATATGGATTTATGTGAAAGTTGTGTCTATGGAAAACAAAAGAGAGTTAGTTTTCTCAAGGATGTGAAGCAAAAGAAAGATGAGAAATTGGAGCTTGTGCATACAGATGTATGGGGACCAGCTCAGGTATCTTCTCTCAGTGGCTCTCTATATTATGTTACATTCATTAATGATGCAACTAGGAAGGTATGGATTTATTTTCTTAGGCAGAAATCTGATGTATTTGGAACTTTTAAAAAATGGAGAATCTTGGTTGAGAATGAGATGGGTAAAAAGATAAAATGTCTTAGATCTAATAATGGTGGTGAGTATTGCAGTAAAGAGTTTGAAGATTATTGTTCCTCTAATGGTATTCGTAGGAAGAAAACGGTTCCAAGGACTCCATAGGAAAATGGAGTGGCTGAGCGCATGAATAGGACAATAATGGAGCGTGCATGGACTATGAGATTGCATGCTAGGTTGCCTTTAAAAATGTGGGCAGAGATTGTAAACACTATTGTTTATTTAATCAACAGAGGTCCTTCTAATCCTATGGGTTGTGGTATTCCAGAGGAAGCATGGAAAGGTAAGAAGGTGAGTTATTCTTTTCTCAAAACCTTCGGTTGTGAAGCATTGCACATGTAGATTATGAAAATAGAGCCAAGCTTGATGCAAAATCAAAGAAATGTGTATTTGTTGGATATAGCATTGATGAATTTGGTTATAGGCTTTGGGATTTTGAAAATCAGAAAATTGTGAGAAGCAGGGATGTCATATTCAATGAGAAAGTGTTGTACAAAGATCTGTTGCTTCAGCACGAGAAGAAAGAAAAAGATTATGTAGTGTTGGATGATACTCCAAACAATGATGTTTCAGTGGTTCCTCATGTTGGGCAACAACAACAACAACAAATACCACAAACTCCTGTTAGACGATCTTCAAGGTTAAGGTATGATTGATTCTGTGTATGTTTTAGTTTATGTGTTTATTATTTAAATCTGCATTTAATTGTTAGATATCTTCCATCTCTAACCCTAACATGTATGTCTGACCACCTTATCTTGGTCAAAACTTCATTAAATTATTTTTTTCTTTTTTTAATCCTATAGTATGCGAAGTATAGAATGTGATGCATATTTTGGATTCAAAAAATGTGATACCGTTTGAAAGCTATAGATGTTTTTCAATCAGTATATCAATTAGGACTTTAGTCGTAATTTGAATAGAAATTGAATAATAATTACTTATTGGATTCAAAGTAAAGCATAATTTATATTGGTGGAAAGTTGAGAATCTCCCTTAAAAACCCTTTTCATTTCATCAATTTTGGGTAAAAAAAATTCATCAGCCACATACCCATCATATTGCCAGTTTTTGGCCCATCATGATCCTGCACATACCCGAATAACTTTCAGTACAATAAATAGGCATAAGTGCAGTCATAAGATGAAAGAAGAGCATCACGAGCTTACTAAGGACAGGTATCATAGGAAGTGTAATAAACAATAAAATGAAGAAACATGCTTATTTATATGCTAGTCTACTACTACAAATAAAGAAGCTTCAATGAGAATTTGTTACATTATGGATGGAACTTATGGTGGAAAATGAAGGAACTCCATCAGAACATGTCCACAAGATGATGACAGTGGCATCCAAAAGGAATGTTTTCATTGCAATGTGGATAATATTTCATGTGAATGCTTGAGGTTGTTCATAATGCCAAACATAGTGGTTAAAGGGATCTAATAGACCCGTACATCATAGAGTTCAGTGAACAAAGACATTACAGTGGAAAGGGAAAAGCATGTTGCTTTCATTAATGAAATCTATTAAAGCTATGCCACAGTGAAAGTACAAAAATTAATATGTGAGAAATAATACATTATGCTTTATAAGGATGGCTTGTATTGCTTGGAAATATACATGGAGACTATAATTGCCTGAAGTGACCATTGAGATTTAACATTCAACTAAAGTTCAAGAAACTCAAGTCACATTCAAAATTCAAGAAATAAAAATGATCATATCATTAGTTATTTGGCTTTCTTTTGTGTTGTAAGAACAAAGAGAAGTTTAGAAACCAATACAGTGAAAGTAACACATAAGTCTTAATGAAAATGCATGAGATTTTAAAAAGAGAAGGTGCAGTGAGTCTCTATTTTTCTTGTGTATAGTATGTGATTTAGAGCGTGCACATGTGTTTTCAGAGGTATGGATACCATGACATGAAGTTAAAGCATATTGAAATTGATATCTACAAATGACTCCAAACAAGCACTCTCAGTAATAAGTGTAACTATCAAGGGTTTCACTATTTGTTATTGCCAAGAGTCTCAACAAGCAAGAGATAAATAGCTTCATATTGAGGAAAGGGATTTGCTTTCTTTTCTTAGAAATACCAACAAATAGTATAAAGCTACAATTGTAGGGATCTCATAACCAGAGCCTTCAGTGTTTACAAAAAATGATACGAAGATACTAGAAAATATCAAACCCTAGGTCCAAGTCATGACCATAGAGCTTCAAGTGTCTAAAGTATATATAGGAAAAGGAGGCATTTTTCTTTATTTTCACACATTCATTCATACCCGTTCGGGGTTTCTACTAGAGAATGAAAACTTGGAGGATAGTCTCAAATTGAACTATCATTTTACTGATAAAAGTACTGAGGAAACTAAATGTTCTGAAAGATGATTCTGGGTACCTGAACTGAAGTATGTCGGCCATGAAGATGAAACTAACTGGAGCTCATTGTTTGCAAATACAGGAAGAATACACAAAATTCAATGAAACTAGGATTATATGTACAATATTAAATGAAGATGCTTTTAGATTATCTACAGAAGTGTAAAGTTGTGCCTGTAGAAAAGGTTACAAATAAAAAAATGAACAAAACCAAGGGTATGAGTATCATGAGGTTGCAATCATTTTATAAAAGATCTAGTGTTTTTTACATATGTTGAAGTAAAGTGAAAAGCCCTCGATATCAAATCAAGTTTCTGTGGCATGCATGGCTACAACCATTAAAGGATAAAGCACCTGCAATGGAACTTTCAAAAGTAGAACAAAGTTTTTTTGTATACAAAATGCTAATCTATAGAAAATCATGAAGCTGAGCCATGGTAATGTAATAAACTACAGAGAAAACAAAATCCCTCATCATTTTTGCATTGTAAAGCTCGAATGGAGTAATTTTTTTGTAGAAATGCCAAAGAATGAAGAATTTTTTGCAAAAAATGGTTTACCTGAATCTTCATGTGTCCTCTCATAGAAAATGCATACAAAAATATACAAAAATCCATATGGAAGACCCTCAGTCGAGCTCCAAAATTTCCAGAAACCCTCATTGGTGGTGGCTCAGCTTCTTCCTAAAGCTTCAAAAATAAATGAAATGAGTTTTTCATTTTTTCTTTTGCTTTAGGGTTTGAAACCCTAATACAGGCTAATGGGACTTAGGCATTTTTACCTATATTTTTATAAATACAATGTCAAACTAATGTAGGCCATGGGATAAGACTTATGTCTTATGCCTTAGGGCTAAATTTTATTGTATTTTCCATGAAATAAGTCTTTATGACTTTATAACATTTGTATTGTTTGCTTATTGTAAGTTTTCCATTCTTTGAAGTGTAAAACATTTTACTTTTTGTGATAATTATAAATCACTTAAAGTATGAATGTTATTTTAATGCAAAACAAAGTAGAGCTTTCAAATGTCTCATGTAGGGAGATGAGAAATATGCTTGGACTTATGCTTTTGCAAGCATATAGGGGTAGTTGTGATAGTTTGGAGACATGTACCATGTATATAGGAGAATTAATGCATTTTTTTGGAGGAATTGTAGGAATCTAGGGGTGGTTTTGCATGCCTAGATGCTTGGCATGGTCAAAACCACTTTCCCCACATGTTGGAGATAGTTTTGGGGGGAATCTAATGCCTCAATTTTAGGCTCTTTTGATGGATCCAACCCAATTTAATTGCTAGCTCCTATTTTGGTGCAACTACTTGGGGTTGAATATTATATTCACTCTTGTAACTCTTTAGTGGAGTCAGTTCTTCTGATGCAGATAGAGACTTAGTGACTTTTTTGAGTCCTTTATCAAACTTCTTGCAAGATTTTGTAGCTCATTTTGGGAATGAATTCAGAAGGAACCTTGGATGTCAATACTTGAATTTTGTGCCTTCTTTTTTTTGCAATATAGTGGCTATCAAGTGATTGATCAAATTACATGTGAGGCATTTTCACTTCCTTGTAGTTTTGTCTCATAATATTTTCCTCTTTTTGCAAAAGTATGTCTGTGTAGGTTGAAAATTGTGTTTTAAGCTACATGTAGCTTTTAGAATGTGAAGGTGTCCTTTCTTTTGAAAGTTAAATGCATTCAAGCCTTTTTTCAAAATACTTATGCATAAGCCTACAAAAAAAAGTTGTGCAAATTTTTATATAATATAATATTTAATTAAATGTGTAAATATATATATATAATATAATATGATTTTTTTTATAGAATTATAATATTTATTAAATGTTTTGAAACAAAATATATTTTAATATTAAAATTTAAAATATGATCAAACTTATAAATAAATTAAATTTTAAAATTTAATCTGTTTTATTATATAGTGAAGTATTATTTCATAAAATGATTAAATTAATAAATATTATAATTCTATAAAATAATTATTTAAATTGAAAATTTAAATATTTATTTTTAACCTATTAAATTGAGGCAAAGTTTTATGTTTAAGAATTATTATTTTAAAATTTATTCGAGGTATGCAATTATTTTTAAGAATTATTATTTTAATTAGTATTTATTTTGAATTTTTTTTTATAACAAATAAACTAATTTGTTCTCTGAATATATGCGCTTTTCACTCAAAAATTTTCTGCCAATTACATTTCAAAAAATTAATTTTAGATATATTTCTTTTGTTAAATATTTTGCATATTTACTTTAGAGTTATGCAAATGTTTGTTAAATAGAACATAAAAATGATGTCTCATTCATTAAGAACAGACTTATTAATCACTAGTTAAAACACAGGTGGTGCCTATAGTTCTTTGACAGGAACTAAAAACTAGAGAGTCGTAACAATAGTTAATCTTTTCATGGCAGTGAATTGCTTGTGGCAGTGAATTTTCCCGCGGTGAATTGTTCACCGTGAATTTTCCATTGATGAATTGCTAGTGGTGAATTTTCCTAGAGCCAACTTAAAGATATTAAACCTTGAATTTATCTAAATAATAAAATAGATACAATTTAATTTTTATAGTTAAAATAAATAAATTTAATGAAGAAGACAATATCATAGAACATTTAGTTATAGAATTTTATTTATGTTGACATAACTATTTATGAGAGTTCTTAAAAATAAGATATATAGAAACTAGCAATTGAATCTTAGTGTTCAATGGACCGTACACCGAAGAGGTGTAGAAAGTCAATTAGGATAAATATTGCTCTATTTTTTGCACACATTTGTGTAGTACATTAGGTCAATTGGTAGGCCATTTAGTAAATGATGTTGTTCGTTCTAAAAAGGTGTCATTGCAGAAGTGATAGCTTCAAATAAATCATGCATCCACTTACAAGGATGCTAACATGACAAAAATAAAATATTTGAATCAGGAAGATAATTAGGCTTTATTACCAACAACCAACAGGTTCATGTTATGTTTGTAATAGGGAGAGAGAGAGAGAGAGGGAGAGAGAGAGGGGGGAGGGAGAGAGGGAGGGAAGAGAGAAATAAGGAGATAGAGATAGAGGAAGACAAAATAGAGATGGAGAGGGAGAGGGAGAGATAAAGAGAGAGGAGAGAGGGATATATAGAGATGGAAAAGATAAATATATAGAGAGGGAGAGAATGATAGAGGGGTGGATAAAAAGATAGAGATAAGAAGTCAAATATAGATCGAGAGGTAGAGAGAAGAAGAGATATAGGGGTAGAGAGAGATGGAGTGATAACAAGATAGAGATAAAGGTGGAGATGAAAGAAGAAATATGAAGAGATATAAATAAAGAGGCAAAGATATATAGATATAGAGGTCTAGGAAGAGGGAGAGGGAGAGAGATGGAGAGAGATGGATGGGTAGAGAGCTTGGGAGGCATGTCTAGATATAGAGGGGGGAGAGGAAGAGGGAGACAAATAGATAGAGAGAGGTAGGGGGGGAGATAGAGGTAGAGTAAAAGATAAATATAGAGAGAAATAGGGAGGTAGAGAGGGAGAGATAAAAAGATATAGAGGGAGAGATAGAGGAAGAGGGAGAGGGAGAGATAGAGTGATAAAGAGGTAGAGATATAAAAAATATAGAGAGGGGAGAGAGAAGAGACATAGAGAGACAAACAAAGATGGAAAGGATAGAAAAATAGATAGCTAAAAATATTGAGAATAATGATATGTTTTTAATTTTATCATTTATCTTTTTGGTACGATTACACTTTATTTGAACCAGTTTTAATGGATTGGATCATTTACTTGTGATATTTAACCAAATAATAACTTCTACTTTAGATATGCACTCCCTCATAATATTATAATCTAACATATAAAAATAAAAATACATAATCCAATTTTTTTTGTATATATAAAATAAATTATATTTATTTAATTTAGTTAAAATATTAACTATTTGTATTTATGCATAAATTTTATCCTCTCAAAAACTACATGTATATTTAGTGTTTTATAATATTATATTTTATTAATTTGAATAATGAAATAAATATATTTATTGTAAATCTAAAAGTGATTTTTTTAATAAAATTTATCATTATTTATTTATTTAAAATCGGTTTAAATAAAATAATATTTTAAATATAAAAGTTGTAACTAATTTGTTAATACAAATATTTATTTTATAATTAAAAATTATTATAAATTTAAATATTTCAATAAATACAAAAGATAACATGACCAAATTTAATTTCTTTCAATTTTTTTGTTTTTAAAGAATTAATTTATATTCCCTTATTCAAGGAATAAAAAATATGAAGTAAATAAAATAACTCTATAATAGCATACACTAAAGACACCAAAGACTTTAAATATGCATCAAATAAAATAATTTCATACTAAGATAAAAACATAAATTTTTAAAGATATTTAATAAATAAAATAACTCTTTAATGAATAAAAAATAATTCTATGTTTTTTAATCTTAAATACATCCATTTAAAAACATAATCCATCCTAAATGAAAAACTTTAAATTGATTCTTTATACATTATAAGCAACGCTTGATTAAAAAATTCAAATAACAAACAAATGTCTATTAAAATTTACCACTTTTAAATAATAATTTACTATATATATTTAATTTTTGTTTTAAATCACAATATGTGTGTGTGTAATGATGTGATTATTTTGACTTTCACATACTTTTGTATACACACATTTGCATACATTTATTTGTATTTTATCTATTTTTACACATCCATCTATATAGACCACATCATTAAATCCTCCCCAATTGTAATTTAATTAATTTAATTACATTCCTTGATTATACCATTTTAAAAAATTCAATTCTCATAAAAATAATTAACCAAATGTAAACCCTTAAATAACTTTAATAAAAAAAAAAATCCTATAAATTAAATTAAACCACCATTCATACCAACATAATTAAAGAAAAACAATACCATTTTTTCATTTTAAAATCTGTTAGTCTATAAATTAACCTTTTATTGTTCTCTCCTGAAGTTTGTCTCTAAAATGAACCCCGAATTAATAAAAAAATTCTATAATTTATCAAACTTGACAAAGAAATTCAATCTGCTTGAAGAAAATAATGAAGTGGCACATACAATTGTGTGTTAAATTGCAAAATTTTCTTCTTAATGAAAAATTATTGGATAATATAAGTGTAAAAAAATATTGAAAATTTTGAACATTTAAACACTTGCAAAGACATTTGAGCTTTTGGCCTTTTAAGTGTGGAGATCTATAAACATTTGAATAAAAAAAAATTACATAGTAATGAAATTGGTTTTATGGGGTTTGGACAACTAAGTTGTGTTCTAGGGCAATTTACTTTTTAAGCCCACAATTCGACGATTGAAAAGAAAGGAGCAAATAACTTCACAGTTGGAATGATGTGACAAATAACTACCTCTTAAAACGTTGAATGAAATAACCATGAAAGGGCAAAAAACCGGTGAGAAATTTAAAATGACAAAGATAAAAGTAATGAATGATTAGGATTAATTTAACCGTCTTGCATTGTTTTTAGTGATCTCTTGATCGTTGATTTCACTAATTAGCTTGGCATTCTCAAATAGGACATGCCTTCGGCATAAATATATTTATCTATTTAACTTAAAAACTTTCTCATACACTCATCGTGTTTTTTTGTGGAGAATTAGAGACTCTTCAACATATTTTCTAGTTTTCTACTAGAGTTCAGAAAGCTTGACATTAGATACATGACTTATTCATGTCTTTTTGGCCCACCCATTTTGCATGGCATATGGTTTTGTGTGTGATTGCTCCTATCTCCCATTTAAATTTATCTATATTTGACATTATTTTTTAGCAGAAATTCTTTTTCAATATTTGGAAAGATGGAAATTTAGATTTATTTTCAAGTTGTTCAACTATTGTTGACTTCTCAGTATACATGAAATACATGATTTTTTCTAATGATCTTATGCAGATCTAGGTGTAAGCTCATAAGGTTGCACTTGAAGTTGTGCATCTATAGGAGCTCCTTGACCACTACGACAATGCTCCTTATACAATCACCATAGTTATGTCTCCTATTTGTTATCCACCTCATCAACATAGACCTAGTTGTAGTTATTAAGAAGAAATGAAGTATCCCATTTTCAAGGTTCTCATTTGTAAAGTTTGAGGGATCAATGCTACTCACAGGTTAGCCACCATCCACCTATTCTTAGGGATGTGGTGCTCCTCAATAGTTGGATTATGACAAATTCCCTTTCTTGGAATTGGCTATTTTACCTATTCATGCTCAACAACTTGCTAATGAAGATCAAGAGAAAAGTGTTCTTGCTAATAAAGAATATGTTTATTTTATTACATTTCTACTGATGGATGGAGTAAACCTAATGAGAGTGATTCCCTTTAGCCAATACTGTTAATGTTGCTTAATGACCTTTTTTATATTTAAAAAATGTTTGAGCTTAGCTCCTTGATTTCATCTATTTTAATAAAGAAGGATAATAACTTATTCATTAAAAAACTAAAAAATCTTTGTGATCGAAAGTTTTTGAAATGTTGCATTCCCAAAAAATAAAATCTCTGACCAAAAACTAGGACTGTTTGAACCCTATTCCATAGAAAACAATGAAGAGAAATAAATGATGTGACATGATTTGGAATTTCTCCAATCGCTGAGCACTTCTAGAACGTGAGCACTAATTGTGCAATAAATAAGGAAAGACTGGAAAGACTGGACTGTTCAAGCGAAGGTGAATGAGTGGATTGAGCTTTCTGCAGCCGTACGTAATTATTCCTTTCCAAAAAATTTATAAACCTTATCCCACGCGTTAGGTAGGGGAGAGGGGCCTATAGTGGAGCACCTTAACTTTGCCTTTCTCAAAATCTTATGTGAAAATTTCAAATCACTCCTAATTTTATACAATAGTTTATTTGACAACTCATGTGCTTCCATGTTTTGTTTTAGGTTCACATCATCAATATGATACCACATCAACATGCTTTTTGTTTAGGTATCAAAAAAAGGCCCAAAAAAAAAGTGAGACCGATAGTGGTGCACTAAGTCATGTTTTATTGGTGCGCTGATGTGGCATCACATGATTTGTTAGTTTGTGTACTTTGTGGATAAAAAGTGTTTTGCAATTGGATATTAAGGTGCTTCACTATGAGAGCCACTAAGAACTACTTTTATCCCTACTATTGGACCCCACTTCACTATGGGCCCCTCTCCCCTACTCATTTTTTTCCTAATATCTACGTTATCATTTCTTTTATGACGTGAGAATGAAATATAATATTCAATAGAAATAAAACAACCTCTTAAATGTATCTAATGCGTTAATAAATTAATCATAACCAACCTATCTATTTTAGATATATAGTTTTAGAAGTGTTTATTTTTTATTATAATATAATATAATATAAATTAGTACTTGTATTTAAAAGAGATATAGGATTATTCAAATAGAAAATTATATGTATTTTAATATGTTAGAGAAAATATATTTTTGCATGGCATGTGTTGCAAATTCTACTTGCATGTGACTAGATTAAACAATTAATAATAAGTACTAAATAATGGAATGAAATAAACTTAAACAAATCTCTCTTTTTTTTTTTCTTGAAAGAAATTACTTAGTAGCACTTGTACCCATAGGGGGTTCAAGGGGTACGCCAATAGGAAAGTAAAGGAGAAAATTAATTATATTTTAGCATTATACAATTAGTTATATAACAATGTGTGCGTGTGTGTGTGTGTGTGTGTGTGTGTGTGATTTGACTACAACTAGCACTTGCATCTAACTGAGGTTCAAGGATTACATTGATAGAAAATTATGTGTGTTAATATGTTAGAGAGTATGTGTTTGTACATGGATGCACTACAAGTTCTAGTTGCATGTGGCTGGATTAAACAATTAATAATAAGTGCTAATAATGGAATGAAATAAACTTACACAAATCTAGAAATGTTTTTGTTAAAAAAAATTTAAAAATTAAGTATTATCTAATTATAAAATATTTGCATAAGATTTAAAACATAAAGAAATACAAATGAAAAAAGAATGTTGCCAACAAATTGACAAAAGAATACTACAAGTGGAAATAGAATGTTCTCATCCAATTGCCAAATCAATATTTATCTGGCTTTTACGTGATAAGTGAGATTTTGGAGGCTTTTACTTGATATTTTGAAGGCTTTTACTTGATATTTTAGAGGCTTTTACCACTAAATGGTAGCTGATATACAATTAGATGATAACTTGAAGCTTTTTTTCTAATGACTCAATAGTGGTTTACAAGTGTGAGACTTGTTTCAAGCTCAAATCTTACACTGTATGTAGTCTCTCAGGTAATTATTATACATATTTAAAACATAAAGCAATGCAAATGAAAAATAAAGTTGTCATCAAATTAGCAACAAATATTGAAAATAGAAATAGAATGTTCATATCGAGTTGGAAAAATTAATATTTATTTGGATTTTATGAGATAAGTGAGATTTTGAAGACTTTTATCATTAAATGGCGGTTTTTTTACCATTTAACCATAGTTGAAGCTTGTTTTCCGATGACTTAATAGTGGTTTGTAGGCATGAGACTTGTTTCGAGCTCAAATCTCACACTATATGTAGCCTATCAACTAATAATATAACTAGCACTTGCACCTAAAGGAGGTTCAAGGATTACATCGATAGAAAATTATATGCGTGTTAAAATGTTAGAGAGTATGTGTTTGTGTATGGATGCACTACAAATTCTAGTTGCATGTGGTTGGATTGAACAATCAATAATAAGTGCTAAATAATAGAATGAAATAAACTTAGACAAATCTAGTTTTTTTCCTTAAAGAAATTAAGTATTATCTTATTATGAAATATTTGCATGTACAAATTTAAAACATAAAGCAATGCAAATGAAAAAAGAAAGTTTTCATCAAATTGATAAAAAATACTGCAAATGGAAATAGAATGTTCCCATCAAGTTTACAAATCAATATTTATCTAGCTTTTATGTGATAAGTGAGATTTTAGAAGATTTTACCATTAAACAACAGTTGGTTTACCATTAAACAATAGTTGAATCATGTTTTATGACAACTCAACAATGGTTTGCAAGCGTGAGACTTGTTTTAGTCTTAAATCTCACACTATATGTAGCCTATTGCTTGTCCTAAATAATCAAAATAATATAAATAACACAAATATTATATTCTATAATAATATTATTAATATATTTGTAGCCACCCAAAATAATATTTAATTAAATAAATACTTTTTATTTATTTAATTTAACCTATGTCCCTTATCCTTGTTAGGGTAAATAGGATATTGTAGACACATAAAATGTACTAATTGACATTGGACATCTGATCCTGACCACTAACATTGTTTCATCCTGAATCATCCTTCGGTCTAACCATTTAATCAAATACCTTTATCTGATTAAATTCATCAATATTCCTCTCTTAATTAAATAAATCAGTTATCTAATTAAGTAATCCTTTCTAAATAATTAAATTAACCATTCTGATCTAATTATCCTATTTAATTAAATAATTAATTTTATTTGATTAAATTCCCAAAGCCTATCTATTAAATAAAATAAATTAAAACCCTATTTAGTTTAATCTAACATCATCTCTTTTAATTAAATAAATAAAAAATAATATAAATAACACAAATATTATATTCTAGAATAATATTATTAATATATTTGTAGCCACCCAAAATAATATTTAATTAAATAAATACTTTTTATTTATTTAATTTAATCTATGTCCCTTATCCTTGTTAGGGTAAATAGGATATTGTAGACACGTAAAATTTACTAATTGACATTGAAGATTTGATCTTGACCACTATAATCATTTCATCGTGAATCATCCTTCGGTCTAACCATTTAATCAAATACCTTTATTTGATTAAATTCATCAATATTCCTCACTTAATTAAATAAATCGGTTATCTAATATTTACCATGCTTAAGTTTTATTTAGGAAAATATTAGTAGATAGTGATTATTTAGGTGCATAGTTAGGTGCATATGCTTTTTTCGGTTATTTCTTTTACTGACTTACATCTTACCTTTATAAGGCACTATTGTACATTATGTAAACTATCTCATCTCAATATTTTCATCTCTAGTGAAATATCCTTGTGTTGCGTATATCGTTTATGAAGATTTAATTGTAGGTTGTGTTCCTAGGAGGTGGTTGACACCAACATGGTATCAAAGCCTTCAACCTATGCCTTCTTCCGCCATTGAGAGTTTTCATCATAATTTGAGATCATTTATTTGCTAAAAAAAAATTTGGCATTTGAAATTTATCAAATTTCAAAGTTTCCTTTATTCAAGTCATTTTCTTGCTATTCATGATTGTTGGAGGTGATTTTTTTTGCGGTTTTGAAATAGGAGGTGTTATTTCTCCTATTGAAGAGGAGCCAACTTTGTTTCTCCTCTCGTGATTTGCAGCCCTGCTATGCGATTTGTGTTAGTATGTGGTGACTGATCATGCTATACTGTATAGCCCATGGTAGACTGTACACCATGACCCCCTGTCCTCACTGGGGTCTGGGCCGGGCCGAGCCCCAGGTGGGGGTTTGGGGGTAGCAGCCCCCGAAAAGCAGGGGTTCGGGAGTGGCAGCCCCTGAAAAGCAAGGGTTCGAGGGCATAGCCCCCGAGAAAAAAAAAATTTCCATTTTTTTCGCGTCGTCAGCGAAAAAGGAAAAATCTCCAAAAAAGAAAGAAATCTGACTTTGTAAAACCCTAATTCTGGAAGCTTCTAAAAGCTTGTTAAAAGGCATTGGGATGGGGGTTACAGTATGATGAAAAACACGATTATTCACAAGATTGTAATAGGTTTTGCACTCGATAATAAAAGTATTGGATGGCTGCGGTTTGGTGGATGTAGCCCAGATTGGGTGAACCACGCTAAATTCTCTGTGTTATGATTTATTCTGTGTATGTTTTATTTTCTCTATTTATTATTTAAATCTGCATTTAATTGTTAGATATCTGCCATCTCTAACCCTAACAATTTGCACAAGCATCGAGGGATTTGATTTTGAGTAGGCCAAAATGTACTTCATCATAACTGGTGAATAGTTCTTCACCCCTAGTTTACAGTAGTATTTCATCCATCTTGGCATCATATTGACGACCATCAAATTGGGCTCCTTCAACTGTCATTCCTACCGCATGAGAAAGAGGAAGACCATGATTTTTTTTTCCATTTGGGAGGCCGCGAATTTGATTGTCATATATCTGCCCAGCATTCATCACTTCTCTACTTAGCAAAGGCATGGAGATTTTCTGGTGTGTTTCTTTGTGCTATGCGAATTTCTTGTAGGAGGTCTCAACAACACTATTTGGAGAGGAATATTTTTTTAGTCAGAGGCATGTGAAGCCTATGAGGGGTGCATTTCTGAGTGAAGGCTATAATTTCTAATTGAAAAGGCCACTATTTGAAGACTATAGGCATGGAAAAGAATTGAAAGGGTTGATTTTCTACATAGAAGACATGATTTTCTCTTAGCAAAAGGCATCATTTTTAGTTTAAGAGGAGAGTGATTTTATGTTGGCTGCATTTTGTGAAGGATAATATCCTTTTGTTGTGAATACCTTTTTTTGCTATTGTATTCAATCCAAAATTTAGTGTCCACAATTTGGTGTTAATTGGCCATTTTATAAAGTTTTCCCTAAATATTTAGGGTTTTAATGTGGCATAGCCGAAGAGGAAGTGAGCCCAAGCATTTTTGAAGTTGTTTTGGGAACATTTATCCCATGTTAGCAATGTGGGGTATTTTTCTTCTATTTAATAGCTTTACACCCGTTTTGGTAGTTGTGAGTAAGTCTCACAGGTTATGAAGAGGTTATCTCGTGTGTGGTTATTCGTGCTTTGTATGTTGGCACAAAGATCAAGCAATCAACCCCACCATCTTTTTGCACCAAATCAAGTTTTTTAACCATATAATTCTTTTTTGAAAGTTTTTAATGAAAGCACTATCTTTGAAAATTTTGAAGAATTTAGTTATAATGGTTTCTTTGGAGAAAGGAAACTTTAGGAAATGGAGTGATTTTATTCTCACTCATCTTAGTGAGCAGAATCTATTGCCATATTTGTATAACCAAGTTCCTATTCTAGAAACACCTTATGGGTATATGATTTGGAAAGGGTATAGGGCTCAAGTCTTTAGAGTTATTTATGAGCATATAAAAGATGATGACCTTTTGGATTCACTTGTTTATTTTGAGTGCTCTTATGCTCTTTGGACTTACATTCAAGAATCATATGGAGATCTGGATACTCAGCTATCTCTCGATGATCCTCTTTCTAGTACAAATGTGCCTTGTTATTCTTTAGAGAAGATAAACCATGCTTGTGATCCTTTAGAGGTTTTTGAGACTTCAAATGAGGTTGTAGTTGCTTCAAAGGTTCTTGACTCTTTGTTGGAGATAGTTGATCCACCTTCATTAATTACTTCCATCATTCTTGAGAAAAAAATTACATATGTTTGTCTTCCTGATTGGGATTCCTATTTTTTGAACATTGCTTCACTGTTCATGGAATCTCACATTTAAGACTTGGAAGAGACATTTGAAGGATTAATTTCCATATTTGATGATAGTTGTGGCACAATTGTTGTCACTCCATCTCTTTCTTTGGAGAATGTTCAAAATTATTTTCTAGTAGTACCTTGTTTGTCACCTTCTTCTATGATTGGGCATGTTCCTGATTAGTTTGTGGTGTCATCTTCCAAGGTCTTCGTGACACATGAGTAGATTTTAGAGACATTATCATCCTACATTTGGATTTCAATTGCTAATTTGTATCCAGAATGGGAAGAATTAATTCATTTGTACTTTGTTTTGTTTCTTCCATAAGGGAGACAAGTTTTTTGTTGACATTGGATCATGTTTTGTCTACAAGAGCTTACCATTTTTGCAAGCGATTACACATTGTGGGGGGCTACATAGTCTCTCTCTTTCCCTTTTATGAGGGGGGGTATTGCTTATATATAAATGATGTATGTAGTCCTTGGTGGGTGTTATTGAGTCCTCCATCCATGCATCTTGTTTTTATTTTCTCTCTTTTGGAGAGGGGTATTTTTCCATGGGGTTTTTCTCCTTTTCTCTTGTTATGAGAGATTTTTTTTTTGCATTGTAAATGGGTACCTAACATTGGTTATACAACAAGGACCCATATTGCATCTTGATATTGCATAATAATCTCCCTAAATTGCACTTAAGGAGGGGTGTTAGGGAAAATAGGATATTTACCATGCTTAAGTTTTACTTAGTAATTTATTATTAGATAGTGATTATTTAGGTGCATATAGTTTTGTCGGTTTTATTTTACCAACTTGCATCTTTCCTTTATAAGGCACTATTGTACATTATGTAAAATTCTCATCTCAATATTTTCATCTCTCATGAAATAACCTTATGTTGCTTCTCTCATCTATGAAGATTTATTTGCAGGTTGTGCTCCTGGGAGGTGGTTGACACCAACAATTTCCTAACATTTAATTAAATAAATATTTGTTATTTATTTAATAAATATCCCCATCATCCTTTATCCACCACATTTAATTAGATAAATCTACATTTATTTAATTAAATTTAACCTTTTCCCACATTCCTCTAAAATCCACTAACCTTTCTTAAAGTTAATTAATCCTTGATTAATTAACTTTACCCCATCCTAAACCTTATTATCCCATTCTCCAACTTTTAACTCTGCCCAAGTTAATAAACTCTTGGATTATTAACTCAAACCATCTTCATTAATTAATTAATCCTTGATTAATTGATCTAACCCTCATCCCTAATCATCATTATCATTATTTCCTAATTTTAAATTCCTACATCTCACCTACCCCCCTAGACTCTTACACTAGCCACCCTATGAGTCATCCTATCTCTTACATAAATTTAATGCCTCTCTTCTTAATGCATTCTCACACATGTGTGAGCACACCTCCCATTTGAGCCCTTTCCATCTTGTGACACTTGTCACAAGGCTAATCAATCTACATCCTTGATCCAAACCACATCCTTCTTTCAATCTCAACCCTCCATTAACCAACCAATCCTAGCCCTTGATTCTTCTCACAAAAAAATTATATAATGAGGCCTTGGCTCTTATTCTTTCAACACATATTCATCCCATCCTTATTCTATCTAAATATCCCTCCAATCTATCACCATCCTACCATCATCATTTTGAGATATTGAGCAACCACATCCCTTCAATCATTAGAGAAAATCTATAAGAAATGGGTGCTTCTTGTGAGCTCAATACATGAAGAGGAAGGAGCAATGAAGGTATAAAATTATTGTGTTTATTTCTTATTCATTTTCATCTATTTACCTTCTTATTCATCTTTCCCATGTTCATTTTAGCATGCCCGGTGGTTTCCCACCCTTCATTCTAATGTTTCTTGAAGTTTTTGTAAGTTTTGAGGTTGTAGGGACCGTTTTTAGGAAATCACTATGGAATTGTGCCTCTATTACACATAATGGAACCTAAGTGCAATATTGTAGCACTTAAGTGCTAAATTGTGGTTCCTAAGTTCAAACTTGTGGCACCTATGTTCAAAATTGTTGCTCTTCAACTTCCCAACACTTCTTTCATCATTCTAACCTAGATATAGATTTGTTTTGGCTTCTAACATCTTGGTTTGAAATTATTCATTGTCCTAACACTTTATTTTTTAGGTTCATCTATCATTTACATTCTTAAACTAGGTGTTTTTAAATTTTTGTGAGACTAGGGTTTCATACAAGCTTTTTAGGTCACCTAGGATCTCCTTCATTTTTAGCTCATTTTCATTGCATTAGGGGGTATATTTTGGCTAGATATTCATTTTTTTAGGTCCCCCATATGTTCATCTATCCATTTCCTCATTTTTTTGGTCCAAAACTTCATTTTTTACTTCCGGGGCTCATTTTTTGGCACATTCTATAAAGTGGCACCTAAGTGCAAAATTGTGGTGCCTCTATTCAAAATTGTTGTGCCTCTATTTTAGGGTACATATTTTTGTGTTTCTCAGGTGTTTGATGTCTCAAAATTTCCATTTTTAAGTCATTATATGCATTTTTAGGTTGTTTTCTCAACTGGGTATCTGACAAACATCAAATTTTCACCCCTGAAAGATATTTTTTTGGCCCATTTTGCAAAATTGCACCCCTATTCACAAAATGGTGCTTCTATTTTAACAAAAGCATAACTTTATTTGCAAAACTATGCCTGGGTTTTAGAATGCATGTTTAAGTCTTCTTTTAGTCTCTCTTTGCATCTAATCTTTGTTTTTGGATACTAATGCATGTTGCAAGTCTCTAATGCTCATCCACGGCACAAATAATCACATATTCATGCTTATCTTTATGCTAAAAATATTTTTCTATCATCATATTATCATCTAGCCTCTTGTTTTGTAGCTTGAAATTGATTGTCAAAGGAAAAATCATTAAACTACTAACATTTTCTTGCAAATTTGTTTGTCTAAGGCTTTCTTTTTTCCACTAATCTAAGCACATTTCATTTCTTAAGGTTAATGATTTATTTTTTTGATGTGTCTTTAAGTGAGTGGTTTGTATGCTCTCCTCTCACACCTAGTGTGATCTTGAGGATAAAAAACATCACTTACTCTTTCTTTCTTTTTTCTTTCCCAAGGAACCCAACATGTGTATGCTCTCCCCTTGCACTTTGTGCGATCTTAGGGATCAAAAACACATGGATCATTTCTTTTAGTGGGGCTACCTAGGGATTTCATCACCCTAGGAGACAACCCAAACTCTCATGTTCTGACAAGTATAAAGAGCGGGAGGTGAATCTAAAGACACCTCTCTTGGAAGTGGAATTTTTTCAATCTGGGCTAATCCTCCAAGAACTTTATACCTTGGAGAAGTGAAGGTGGAGAGTGGATTACCCTCACCTCTTGGCTATTTTGAATTATTCCCTTTCATCTATAGATTTGAGCCTCATGTACCCTTGAGGTATTTATAGGAATCCCTATAAAAATGGAAATAGGGTGCCCCACATTTTAGGAGATGGAGCACAAGGGTAGGGTTCCTATTTCACTATTATTTCATTCAAGGAAACCTTAGAGATATCAATTTGAAAGAAGTAAGGGGGAAAGAGATCTTGCAATAAAGTATATGTAGTAATGGAAAAATTATCCCTTTGCATCACTTAACTTGGGAATAATTGATACTAAATTCACCTAATAATGCCTTGATTCAATGTTGTAATGTGTTGTACACATTCACATTAATCTAGGTCCCTTTTTAATGGAATGTACTTCAAACCCTATTTTAGGTGTTGTAAAGTGTTGTAACATACTTTCACACTTATCTAGGTGCTCATTAATTAATTGTTATTAATTAGAGTTATTTATCCCCTTTAATTAAAATTTAAGACTTAATTGTGACACCTTATGAGGATCCATCCTAAAACCCATAATTGAAATTGTAAAGCATTTAATTGGGAAAAATCAAGGTCCTAGAAAATGGTGCTAGGACCCATTCACTCTAGGTGGCGAATGGGTCCTCCCTCTATATGACTCCCCTTTATATGCATATTTGACATGGGTTTTTGATGTTCTTTCACCCTCCCAAAGCAAGGTCTTGGAAACTTGTGCTAGGGCCCATTTTCCCTAGGTGGTGAATGGGTCCTCCTCACATAGGACACCCCTTTTTGAATTTAATTGTGGTGAGATCCTTATGATTTTAATACCCGGATCTAAGTTCGGCTTGAATTATTTGAATTTTGAGGTTAATCTCTAGATTTAGTATAAATATGGGGTTAACTCACATAGTTTCATCCTAGATCTTTATGAGCAATCAAGATTACATTCATAATAGCATTATACAGTTCACAAGAGGATTTCAAAGGAATTTCAAGGCACATTATCAATATTTTATTGCTGAAATTCAAGATCATTCCATCATGTCTAAGGCATAGTGCATTCAAGCATGTTGTAGAGCTAATATAGTTGATGTAACATTGAAGATATACTTGCAAGCATTGTTTCACATCTTATCCAAGGATCAAGATCTACATTATTTTTTTCCACTACATGTTAGTTTGTAGATTTACATTCCAAGACAACATCCAGGGTATCAACTCCACTTCAAGTTTCATGTTCATGCTTCAATTTCATTATCTCATCACTTGGTTTAATTACCTAAATGGGGTTTGACTTAGAAAAACCCCTATTCACTAATAATCAACAAGTTTTTCTTCCCTTGAGTGTGTGTTTTAAGATTTACATGTTGAAGATCAAGTGGAGAAGTTTAGAGAAAAGTTTCAAAAAATTTCAAGTTGCAAGATTGTCATCCATAGTGCAAGAACACAAAAATAAGGCTACATAATTTATTCCATACTTTCGGGAGCTAAAAACTTGGGAATTGAGAGCACAAACATTGAAGTACAGGACCAAGAAATCAGTTTCCCAAAACCTTCAAAGGACCCATTCACCACTAAAGGTTAATGAGTCCTCAATAAAACCTGAACCAGTGAAAATTTGGGATCTGGGTGTGCAGACTGCAAGGAATAAAACCCAAAAGTCAGTTTCTGGAACACTAATAGGGACCCATTTTCCACTAAAGGGGAATGAGTCCTATATGTCCTAAAAACAATACTTTTCTACAAGGTACACATCATTTCAATCTCTCAAAACTCCCCTTTTCATTGCTATACTTGTCAAGATTGGTTTATGATTGTTATTTGCATGTTTTGGCCCTCATAATTTAATGAAACACACACCTAATGAAAATTAGGTTCATCATTGATACCCTATTGATGGTGAACCTCTTTTTCTATGTTTCAATATCCTAGGGTGTGATTAAGGACTAAAAGGGGGTTCACCACCAAGGTAGGGATTGGAAAGACAAGTAACATGTAAAACCTAATGATGACACTTAATGATATGCAAGACTCATGTGAATGACCTAGAAATGAATGCAAAATAGAAAAATAAACTAAAAAAGTATAGAGGGGCACATAGAAACCTGTAGAAGCTGGAATGAAGACATAAATGCTGAAACTACTTAATTTAATGCACACTAGGAACCATATGCCAGGTTGGGAGATTTAGTCCTAGATTAGGGTTTCTAGATAGGAACATAATTTTGGTAGTGACAAGTCTAGAACTCCTAAAATCTAGAAATTTGAATATACTGGGACTCATACGCTAGAAGTGATGTATCAATCCTGCTTGGATTTTTCATAGTATCAAGATTTGAATCTACTCTTTAATCTCTGCTTTGTCTTCTCAACCTAATTTCTAGATTTGAAATGTTGAATTCTGCTTTGTAGATGTGTTTTAGTGATCTTGTAAACAAGGTGACAACTTTGAAAACTTTCACACTTGAAAAAATTTCTCTAATCTTAAGCTCCTTAGAGGATCTTCAACCTAGATCTGCAATCACACACTAAAGAGGGAAAAATGTTGTTTTGTTATTAGAAAGGGATTTTCCTTGGTCAAACCCCGTTTAGGTAATCAAACCTTGAAATGAAATGAAATGGAAAGGAAGAATGATGAATGAACAAAATGATATATTGAAACTCACCAAACCCTAGAAATAAAGTGCTACAAACATGTATGTAATGGATACAAAGGATTTAGATCTTGACTCTTGCTTGAATCATAAAATCCTACATCACAAATGTTAGCTCAAAAATAAAGATGATGCATGATGACTTTGACATGATGCTCGATTCTTCAATAATGCTCTAAAACACTTGATAATCAACTCTTGAATGCTCTTGTAAACACTTGTATGCTCTTGTGAACTCAAACTTTCTATATGGATGCTTATTCAACTTGATAGGAGAAAAATAATTGAAATAACCTTGTATTTATAGTTGCTTATGCCAAATTTCCTAAAAGTACAACACTACAAGCCAACATTAGATCTAGGAGAATAAAACCCCACCAAGAATTTGAATTTAATTTAGGTTTAAGCCACACAGGACTCATATGCCCAAGGTGGCATATGAGTCCCATTAGGCTAAGCTTTGGGACACTTTTTCAAGAAATGCTTAGATTGATGTGAAATCTGGATCGGGGCCCCAAAACTTAGGTGGGACCCATACACCCAAGGTGTTGTATGAGTCCTAGATCACTAAATTCTGGCCATACAATCCAAAACACATGAATCATGATTGGATGTTGGTTTATGCCAGGATTAATCTTAGAAAGATGCACTAATTAAGGCTTGTGGATATAAAATAGGGCCAAATAAGGCATAAAGCAGCCCAATTTATTAATGAAACCCTATATTAGTGTGAAAGTGTAAAGGTACACTTTATAACACCCTAAATAAGGAATAATTAGTTTCTCTTAGTTCACAAGGGCCCAAGACTTAATGTGAATGTGTTAAACACATTACAACACTAAATCAAGGCAACATTAAGTTCAATTTAATAGGCAGGGCCCAAACAAATGCGAAAATGTAAGGGGATACATTTTTCATCATTAAATTTAGCCCCCACTTTATTGAGAGGATGAACTTGCTTCAAACTCACACTAAAGTAGAAAAACTCTCATCAAGAGGGGTCCAACTATACCAATATAGGAAGAATATGATGACAAAGATCAAAGGAGACGACCAAGCCCCTAGGATCAATATCCTATAGTAGACCTTGACATAGGTGCAAGAGAGCACACATGAAAATGATATAAGGAGCAACATCAAGGAACATGAATACACTACCAAAGATATACAGAAAACTAAAACAAAAACAAAAGAAGGGATGGATCAAGCTTTGATTGTTTTTCCCACATGTGGATCAAATCTAGGTTGTTTTTACAAAAAATAAATGTTTACAAGTGGAATGCAATGTCCACTATGCAAACCAATGCATGCTCACAAGGGCTAGTGGAATCTGGTATCCACTAGGTGAGCCCCCAGCGAGACACATACACACATGGTGGTATGCCCTCACACAAACAAGAAAGTGGCTATGGGAAAGTCACGCCTAAGTTCGGCTGCCATACGGTAACGATACCAAAGTTATACCTTGTGATAACTTTGATAAGGCACCACACAACAATGAACTTTGAGCTTCATGAGGTAAGAAAATATTCGTATGCTTGACGCCCATGAAAAAACATGATGGCACCATAGGCAAGCAAAGTGTGTTATGCAAGGTGGCCATATAACAATTACTGTAAATGAAAAAAAGTGTAAGGTATCTTCAAAGGAGTTTTCCTTAGTTCATGTAAGGTCTTAACTTAGGGAACATCATGCCTAATGTCTCCAAGACATGACCAATTGAAGAATAGAAGATTCACAACTTAGGTGATGTAGTGTGTTACATCAAGCCTCTAAGATGAATATAATATGCTAAGAGAGATCACACCCTCAAGGGGAATCACACCCAATGTCACCACAAAGAAAAAGACACATTGCATGAAATAAGAAGACTATACAATGAAACGTGAAATGCAAAACAATAATGCCAATTAAAAATAGATTTTTTCCCAAAATCACACAAGGGATCCATGGATTCGGGGTCAATATGTCTTTTATACAATGTTATTAGAGAGATAAAAAATATCATCATTCCCCAAATACTTGTGGAATAGGAAGAATGACACAAAGAGCGAAAACAAAGAAAAACATTTTGGGTCAACATGGAAGAGACTAAAGTATCTTGATGCCTTATGTCATCCCCAAAAGGAATTTACAAGATAAAAGATTTACGACATAGAGAAGAATGTAGATACAAATGGAGGAATGTCACAAAGAGAGAGGTACATCAAATATAATAGTATGGGGATCACATTACACACATGCAATCACAAAAAGGAAAATAAAAGAAAGACTAGTAAGGAACATGTGATTCAACCTATTAGTAGGTCATTTGCATCCCAATCATGTTGATTGTATATAGAAGGCAGACAACTAGACAAAGGGACAACAAAAAATGCATTACTAGGACTAGGCTATCTAATTCTTTCCCCCACTAAGTGCAAGATAAGAATGAGCTATGGTAGGTGATGAGAGGGAGCTCCTTGCATTTTGAAATGATTTGCAATGAATGTAAAGCATGTAATAGTGAGAATATCATGATCCTACAACCATTACATGGCAATGAGCAAAAGGGTCCCACCTTAAGGGAATATTTCTATGATATCAAACTTTTAAATATTTATTTTAAATCATGACATTCATCAGTATTGTAGTGTAGAAAAATGCATACCCTTGCATTTTCACACTTTTTTTGGCCCACCTTGCTTTATTTATACTTCTTTATGGCTTAATTAGTCCTATTTTGCATCCACAAGCCTAATAAAATATATTTTTTATTGAAAATCCCAACAAACATCAAAAGATAAATGATCATTTAATAATTATATCTCTGTCCCTAATTTGTGGACTAGGACTAAAATGCCACCTAGGGTGTCTTTGTCCTCCATGGGTCTTGGGACCCTAATTTGGAATGTATCTAAATAGGTCCCATTTTGGAGTCTGTGCCTCGAGATTTGAGCCTTGGGACTAAGACACCACCTAGGGCATCTTAGTCCTCCTTGGCTTATTTTTGGGATTCAATTTCAAATTTTGGCAGGATTTAACCTCCTTTAATTAATGATTTCATATGTTGGCTTGTTGTGTTGTAATTTTGAGATATTAAGCATATATAAGTATAAATACAAGGTTCCACCACTCATTTTTCATAACAAGCATTCAAGTATTCATTACTAAGGAAATTTTATGCATTCAAGAGCAATTTAAAGCATTTGGAGCCATCATCAAGATTCAAGCATCATGCCAAGGGTTTAGTGCATCCATTCATGTTGTTGAGCCAAGATTTTGGATGTAGCATTGAAGATCTATTTGCAGGCATTATTCACATCATATCCAAGCATCCAAGATCTACATTCTTCATGGCCATTACATGGTAGATTGCATATTTGTTTCACAAGACATCATACAAGTTGATATCATTTATATATTTCATATTGCATGCATCATTTCATCATTTGGTTTAATTACCTGTACACAGGGTTTGACCAAGGCAAAACCCCATTCAATAACAATCAACAAGTTTTTCCTCTCTTGTGTGTTTGCATTTGCAGATCTAGATTGAAGACTTGGAGATCATTTGGAGTGCAAAGTTGCAAAGTTTCATTACAAAGTTGTCATCTTCACAAAAACTCACCTATAGGAAGAATCTAAAAGTTTCAGAACTTGAGATTGGAGGAGAAGCAAGTGCAGACCTTGGAGCTCAAGGCCACATTTAGAGTTTTCAAAAATTTAGAAAGGGAATAATATGCCACCTTAGGCATCTTAGTCCTCCCAGGCATATTTTTTAGAGATTCCTTTATATTTGGTTCCAACATCCAAAGACTCTACATTTTCCTTGAAAAATAATAGCGGGACTAATACACCACCTAGGGAATCTTAGTCCTCCATAACACTTTTTGACAGCATTTTTACATCCCCATAATCCTCATTACATTTCCAAACTTCCTAGGTACACATACCCTAACTTGGTGTAGCTTAATTTCATCATTTGCACTCATTATTTAGTTTGTATTGCTAGATTTTGTAGGTTGAATGCTTGTCTTTTCCAAGAATTTGCTTAGTGGAAAACCCATTAAAGCTAAAAGAACCCCCTCCTAGGTATTCCTTGTTGAGAATTGACTCACCTTGTGAGCTTGATAGTCAATCCAATTAGGGTTCCTAGGATATCCTTGAATGTTAGTTTGAGAAAAGTGATGTTCTATGTCCATTCTTCTACTAAACAAACTTACTATGTTAGTTGGAAATCAAATTTAGGGCATGGGTGGTAATGTAATAAGTCCTTGACTTAGAAGTATGTGTAAAGTTCTTTTAGTTGCAGATGGAAAACAAGGGAATTGTAGTTTATTTAGTTTGTAAGGCCTTTGTTGCTTGCTAGATTCACCAACTTCTCTAGGTGGGATTAGGGTCGAATGACCTGAAATTTCCTCCTCATCCTTATCATCATTTTGAGGTATTAGTTTCTCTTTAGGAAGAAGGATACTTATGTTAGGAGGAGGTTATAGATATCCTATCCCTTTAGTATCTTTAGTTGGAATTTTCTCTAAGAGTTGATGAATTTCATATTCACTTGTTATGTCGCATCCTTCTATGCTCAAGACTGTGAATCCTTTTCCATATGTCTCTTCTAGGTTAATGGGAGTGTTGGTCACTTTGTTAATGTAGAAGGGTTGATTGTTTTCTTGGTTAGAGGAACTAGGTTCACCTATTTTTTGGAATTTAGGTTCGACTTGTGTTTTAATTTCAGCATGTAAAAGGAAAAACATTTCAAGTGATGGGATGGTAGGGGGTGTTGGTTGTTTCATAGAAGGATAAAAGGATGTATTGTTTCCAAGGTTGTTAAGACAATCGTTTAAGAAGTTCATGTTTTCATCATCCTCTCTAATGATGTCAACATAATGAGGAGGACATGCATTAGGAGTTGAGTGAGCATGTGTAAGTTTGATTTCATTAGGGCCATTTCCAAAAGAACAACTTGACACATCCACTAATGATTTCAAGGACATCCAAAGCTTACAAAAGAACATATCCATTATGAAATGAAATACAATAACTGAGAATAAAAGGTGTAGATGTAATTTTGAAATAAGGAAATGCACAAAATGAACTCAGTGTAGCTAGATGCAATGAAATGAAGAAAATAGAAACTCTACAAACTGAAATAGATAACTAACGACAACAAACAAAAAAACAAGAACATAGTTTTTAATGCTAGAAAATGTAGTTTAAAATCTGAAATGGGACTAAATCGCCCAAAGGGGAATATGAGTCCTAATCAAGGTTTTTTATGGGTTTAAATGTTGACTAATAGTCACCATAGAATACCCAAAAATCAAGAAAAACCACCACTACTGGGACTAAATCACCCATAGGGGCATATGAGTCCCAAATTAGGGTTTTTGCACCGTTTTCAACAAATTTTGTGTGAATGTTATGTTTTCTATTTTTGGATGATGTCTAGACTAAGTAAAAATTCAGATTTTAGATGAAATTCAATGATGCAAGATGCAAAAATGCAACCTATATGCACTTTCACTAATGCAAGGTTTAGAAACCCTAGATGCAAATCAACTAATACAAAATCCTAATGCAAAGTTAATGTAAGCTAGATCTAGGACTATGGTGCACTCCAAATAAAAAAAGAGGTGTTCACGTCGGGTTCACCAAAATGTAACAAGGAAAAAAAGGTCTCACCTTTTAGGAGATTGAGCACAAGGGTAGGGTTCCTATTTCACTATTGTTTCATTCAAGGAAACCTTAGAGATCTCAATCCGAAGCTAGCAAGGGGGAAAGAGATCTTGCAATAAGGTATCCTAGGGTGTGATTAAGGACTAAAAGAGGATTCACCACCAAGCTAGGGCTTGGAAAGATAAGTAACATGCAAAACCTAATGATGACACTTAATGATATGCAAGACTCACATGAATGACCTAGAAATGAATGCAAAATAGAACAGTAAACTAAAAAAGTACAAAGGGGCTCCTAGAAACCTATAGAAGCTAGAATGAAGACCTAAAATGCTGAAAATACTAAATTTAATGCAAACTAGGGACTCATACACCAGGCTAGGTGATTTAGTCCTAGATTAGGGTTTCTAGGAAGGAACATAAATCTGGCAATGACAAGTCTAGAACTCCTAAAATCTAGAAATTTGACTATACTGGGACTCATATGCAAGAAGTGGTGTATCAATCCTGATTGGATATTTTGTAGTATCAAGATTTGAATCTTCTCTTCAATCTCTACTTTATCTTCTCAACCTAATTTTTGGATAAAAAATGTTGAATTTTGCTCTAAAGATTCCTTTTAGGGATCTTGTAAACAAGGTGACAACTTTGACAACTTTGCACACTTGAAAAATTTTCTCCAATCTTACTCCTTAGAGAATCTTCAACCTAGATATGCAAATCACACACTAAAGAGAGGGGAAAATGTTATTCTATTAGTAGAAAGGGGTTTTTGTTGGTCAAACCCAATTTAGGTAATCAAACCATTAAAAGAAATGAAATGGAAAGGAAGAATGATGAATGAACAAAATGATATGTTGCAACACACCAAACCCTAGAAATAAAGTGTTGTAAACATGTATATAATGGCTAAAAAGTATTTATAACTTGACTCTTCCTTGAATGATATGGATCTTGACTTGAATGTTTACTTGAATCATAGAATCCTACATACAAATGTTAGCTCAAAAATAAATATGACGGATGATGACTTTGACATGATGCTTGATACTTGAATAATGCTCTAAAACACTTGATAATAAACTCTTGAATGCTCTTGTAAACATGTGTATGCTCTTGCGAACTCAAATTTTCTATAAGGATGCTTATTCAACTTTCCAAGAGAAAAATGAATGAGATAATGTTGTATTTATAGTTGTTTATGCCAAATTTCTTGAAATTATAGCACTACAAGCTAACATTATATCTAGGTGAATAAAATCCTACCAAGAATTTGAATTTAATTTAGGTTTAAGCCACACATGACTCATACACCCAAGGTGGTGTATGAGTCCCATTAGTCTAAGCTTTGGGACACATTTTTCAAGAAATTGTTAGATTGAAGCGAAATCTAGATTGAGGCCTTGAAACTTAGGTGGGACCAATATGATCAAGGTGGCGTATGAGTCCTAGATCACTAAATATGGGCCATATAATCCAAAAAGACATGAATCATGATTGTAAGTTGGTTTATGTCAAGATTAATCTCAGAAAGATGCATTAATTAAGGCTTGTGGATGCAAAATAGGACCAAATAAGGAATAATGAAGCCCAATTTATTAATGAAACCCTAGATTAGTGTGAAAGTGTAAAGGTACACTTTACAACACCCTAAATAAGGCATAATTAAGTTCTCTTAGTTAAAAAGGGCCCAAGAGCCAATGTAAATGTGTTAAACACATTACAACACTAAATCAAGGCAACAATAAGCTCAGTTTAATAGGGACGGCCCAAAAAAATGTGAAAATGTAAGGGGATACATTTTTTGTCATTACACTCCCTAGCAACCTTGTGTATCCTAGATTAAGACCTTTCAACCATAACTTAGTGTGGTGCAATGGATGTGGATCATACCTTGAAGTTACTCACCACACACTCCCTTAGGTTTAGATAGAAATTCTTGTGGTGAACTATGATAATTCTCAAGGAGAGAGAGAAGGTGAGCACGTGGTGTCCATTTACCACCCTATGCCACTAGATCTCTACATATCTTCCTTCGCAAGAAATGGTGCTTTACTCATATATCAGGGAGTATTAACCCAAGCTAGCTTGGGTGGCAGGCCTACACTAAGCTATAATCCCACTTGAATAATTTAGGCTTGTGCAAGTGCTTGAAGTGTCTTCTTATGAAATACTAGTGAAAATGAATTAGCCAAGGGGGCTGAGGATTGAGCATACATTGCAAAAATCCATTAAAATAGGCCACTTTGTTTGTTTGTATGCTTTTAATCCTATCTCCTAGTCAAGAAATAAATACCTTCACCTCATCCAATTCTTCCTATCCTAATCCACTATTTTCATCTTAATAACCCCTTCTAATCATAATCACCCCCATCTCATCATAACTATTGATTATTATCTTAAACATACATTTTCATCCTATTCCCCCTCCTTTTCAATCACCTTATCCTAATATCCCATCATAATCCTCTATAATCATTCTAATCATCCATCTTGTCCAAATCATCCCATAATCTATATCCAATCCATCCTTTAGAATCCTAGGCATAATTTTCCTAAGCCATTTGAGGTCCTAATCATTATCCCAATCATCTTACATTTAACCACTATCTAATTTCATCATCAATCTTGGTCCTAATATCCCTTATCCACCATCATCCTTAATCCATCCTTCATTATCATCCTTAATCTTCATCCTTCATCATCATCTTAATCCAATCCCCCTTTCCAACCTAATACCATTTTAACCAAATCCTAATCTAATCCATCAACCCCTCAACAAAAATCCAATCATCTGTTATCCATCTACCTATCTCAACCATACATATAATCCCCCATCCTTAATAAAAAACCATCACTTGGGAATCAAAAGTGGTTAAGGAATTAACCCCCTTCATACATCATATCCTTTCATCATCATCCAAATCTTTCATAAGGATTCTATCCTTAATCCACTATCATACATCTCAAATCCAATTTCCCAATCATAAAATCAAGACCTTAATTTTATTTCATCTTTAATCCAAACTTGCTTAAGAAAATTATCCTATATTAAGTATAGTTATCAAATAAAATCAATTCCTACTTAAGAAATTTTCCTATCTTAAGTAGAAATAAAATCCAATTAACTCTTTCTTACGAACATTAGCCTATCCTAAGTATAGAGAATCAACCTTAATTAATCAAATCAAATCATTTAAAGGTCTTGACATTTGATCCCAAGTCTAATCACATCCTCCATCTTCATCCTCATATATTATTCTTCTAATCCCCCATCCATTCCTAATCCATCATCATAATTTCCAAAATGAGTCCCAAACCTTCCCTTCACCATGTATGACCATCTACCCTATCCTACATCTAACCTAATATATTCTAACCCACCTTCACTCATCCTAACCCAACCTAATATCATGGACCCATATCCTAATCCCTATGATGATAGTGAGAATATTGTAGATCACCTTGAATCCATTAGAAAAATTTCTCTAAATCTTCACCAATCATCCATCCAATGCCCCCCTCAAACCCCACCCACACCCTCATCACCCATATCATCCTCATGGGATCCCATCACCAATAATATCCTCATCCACTACTTTAATAATGATAAGGATGCCATTAATAGCTATCTCCTTATAATTGGTGCTAAACTTCCATCCTCCCCACCTTCATCCAATCCCAACCCATCCCCTCTTTCTTATCATTCCTCTTCCTTTAACAAGGGATGCCAAGCCTTTAGCCAAAATTTACCTCCAACTCCATCCCCATCCCAAACACCCATCTCGCAATCATTTTCAAGTTCCTCATCCTCATCCAAAATGTACCAATCCATGGAAGTTTCCACCCCTTATTCCACTTGTTTATCTCCCACATCCTTACAATCTATGTCACCCCAATCTTACCAATCAAATTCACCCCATGTCCCTCCTAATAACTTCCTCCAAGGACTATTTTCAAAGGTGCTTAACTCTCCATGAAAAAGGAAAGTTGTGAAATATTTTGATGTCATGCATCCATCTTCATCACCTCCACATCAAGATAAATCCCAATCCCCTAAATCTTGTGAATCCTCTTCTAATCCATCCATACAAGTTGAAGCATCTATCCAACCATCCTCCCCCATCACACCATCCACATCAAATGAACTATGCCAATCCCCCAATCCAAAGCATGCTAACATGGATTACCTTCCATACAAACATCAAGGAACCCCTTCTCCATCATGTGATCCCCTTCCATCTCATTCTACCATTTCCAAGAAAGACCAACATATCCCCCTATCATGATCTCCTCTATCCCACTTCATCTAATGAAATCCTTCCATTTCAACAAAAAATTACCTCTTCCACTCCATTACATGATCCCTCTCTAAATCAAGATCAAAGTACAACTTCCAACCCATCTAATGATCCTCTCCCATCCCATAATCCAAACACCCCTCCCACTTCATGTCATGATCCCCCTCCATCTCATAACCAATAACACACTATACCATCTACCCCATCCCATGATCCTATCCCAAGTCAAGGTTGAAGCATCCCTTCATCTCCATCTCATGATCCTAATCCCCCACAATATCCCATCACCCCTATCCAAGCTACCAATCAACCCCATAATTATCAAATTATGGGCTCCACCAAATTCATCCAAGTTGGTTTACTTCAAGATCCTATCATTCCTTCCATAACATATCCCCCTCAAAATGGACTCGTATCTTGATTCCAAAATAATAAGTATCCCATTGGTAAAAATATTTATCAATCCATGCATTATCAAGGCAAATGGTTTGGCCTCCATGAGCAAGGCATCATAGAACCCATTAATATCAAATAAAATCCAAAATATCATGGCCTTGGAAACCAATTTCTAGACATTGGTGCTCCTTCCACCCATCCTAAATCTAAAATCCATCCACATTCCTCATACTCCAAATATACCTTGGGTCCTTTTGTTCCAAATCCCAATCCCTAATCCCTTCCATATATTTTGGGTCCTTATTGGTCGCACCCACAAAAGGATATGAAAATCACAGTAAAACCTTTCCTAGGAATTGGACATTCCAACAGGTGACTAATATCTCTCTATGGACATTCATTTACTTGTCAAACCAGGGGACGTATACTTTAAATGGTGCAGCACAATATATGCACTAAGAACTGGTTTCGGTCAAATTTTAGCAGAAATAAACACTGGAAAGAAATTCTATCTACGCTACAGGAAGGTAATGCAAATTTCTTCAACTTAACTATGATTTGATTAAAACAGAAACCATAACAGCTACGACTAAAACACAAACTATGAACTGGCTTTATGCTACAGGAGCAATACAAGACTGAGTTTCTATGAAAACTTCAAAGATGAATGTTAACTGAAGATCAACAGAAAAAGAACAACTAACTAACTAGCTACAGATACTTACTAAGTGGGCCCCCTTAGCAAGCATCTACTGATTACGCAAGTGCTGAACTCAGAACTTCATTCAACTTTATTCATGAAAACATAATGGTATACATTGCTTTGTTGATATGGAAACTAACAACAAACTCTATCTCTTGTCAAATAGACTCTGCTTTTCATTATCATACTGATTCTTACATTATATTTGCTATCACTATGCTTCTATCTTTATTCTCACTATCAACTCCTCCCCACTCTCGTAGGAGGAGTACTTTATTAAAAATCAGGAGAACAACTAACTAACTAACCCTATCAAAGAAAGACGTGGAACTAAAGTGTATCCCAGAATCAAGGAACAAACTTCATAAATGAATTCATGCATTCAACCTGATCCGGAGAGAATCTAGCACTCCACTCTTTCTAGATTGAATATCATTACAAATCTTTCCCAATGGTTTCGGTCAGAGAGTCTTCACCAGAGCTTCCTCGAAGTTGTGCAGGAAATAGACTTTACTGCAAGGCCGAGATCGGCTGCGCTTGACTCGATCATTCTTCAACAACCTGCGAAGCAAAAGGTAATAGATGCAAAGGAAAAGACGTATGGCACATACACAATATCCATTCATTAATGACACATTTAAATCTATTTTATCATTCAAAAATTGTATGCAATATACTAGTCATTTAGGGAGTCAACGGGATAATAAATGTAGTCAAGTCAACACAATAAGCTGCAGGAATATGCAAATGTTTTGCTACAGGATATCCCCACAAAAGGTTTCAAAAGAGTTTAAATAGCCATGAATAACAAAAGTAAATATATTAAAAGTCCATCATAATATCCAAACTTATGAGCACATTTTGGGCTCATCACTGACCCCTACTTGGCCTAATGCTGGTCCTCCAGCATTAACTTTCCTGGTGGTTTCTCTGAAGTCAGTGGTTGCTACATGACTCTGAAATGGATGTCCAAACCTGTAATAAAATCCTCTGAAATCCTGGCACCTTTCATACCTATGGTCTTCTAAATCATCATTAAGATTTGTAGCCTGGTGAGGATAAAGGGGCCACATTAGCATAGGAGGTTTGAATGTCATTGGCAACCACAATTCAAATCTCTTTTGAAATCCCAACTGTATATATCTGCTTGATCGTTTGAGAGCTGCTGTGAAATTTAAGGGACTATGTGGTTTTGATTTTCTTAATCCAACAGTTAATCTTTCCCACCTTTTCTCACTTCTGGTGTATGCCAGTCTCCAAAATGAATATGACTATTCCTGGAATTCATTATATACATGTTTCTTGATATCGAATATCTTTTCTCTGGCTATAATATTATTAATGCCATATGTCAGAGCAAACCAGTCTTTCAACATTGCATGGGGGTTTGAACTTTGAGAGCATAATGGAACAGGCTCATTTCTCTCAACTTCTTCATATGTTTCCCATTGCCTACCATAGTTTGCTTCATTTGCTACCCATGACATAAACGATCTTAAATGGATATCACCAATATACAGAAGAGGATTCCATTCTGTTTCAAATGGAATTAAAAGGCCATGTAAATAAAATTCACACAGAGAATTTCTTAACCAAATAGGGGCTGCCTAGTATGCTTCATAAAATTCTTTAGCAGTGTGAAGTATAGGATCTTGATTTCTGGAAATTCTCATTAGTTGGAACCATAAAAACTATTCCTTAAGGCACAGAGCATAAACTCTGGGTGGTGGTCTGCATTCCATAATCTGACCAATTACTTTTAACATTTCATCCATTTTTGCTTTTAACTCAACAATTTCCTATTTCTGAATTTCAATTTCCTTTTTTAGTTTCTTCCTTTCTACCTCCCATAGGCTTTGTTGCATGTCATTCTGGGCTATATGCCAGAAAGTCAGGGTTTGCAATGTAACTGTTTCCCAGTTAGCTTTGACATATTCCAGAAACTCAATTAAAAACATCTTCTTATACACAACAATGGCTTTACAAGTTGCAGGGTGAAATATAGCTTCACTAAGCACATTCACTTGTTCAGTCTATTCTTGCTCTTGCTGCATGATGAATTCTGGTTGCTGCAATGGAAAAGACTGTGCTTCCTCCAAAAACTGCATAGCAGCAGTAGCCAAGTCATCAAGATTTGGTAACCCTTGCTCATTATGCTCCATTTCCTTTGTCTCAACTTGTTCCTCTTTAGGAACGAATGAACTTTGTGTAGCATTTTCAGACACATTCTGAGAAACATCAAATTCAAACTCTATAGACCCTTCTGAAATTACAATAACCTCTAGTTGAGGTGAAGCAGGGGAGGTCTTAGATTGTTTCCTTGTGGAAACTCTTCTTGGCACTGATGTGGCTGCAGGAGGTGTTCTGGTAGCCTTTCTCTTTTTGGTCTACTTAGAGGGTTCTGTCTTACCAGAGGATGACGGTGAACTGGTGTCAACAACAGGTGTTGTTGTAGGAGAGATGGCTGCAGGGGAAGGTGTTGCAGGAGAAGAGCATTGCCTTTTCTGAGAACGAGGGTTAGACTCTGGGGTTTGTTCTGCTCTAGATGACTCACCTGCCTTTGTTTTTCCCTTCTCTTTCCTAGTGGTAGACCTAGTTTGTATCCTAGCAGAGGATTTAGGTGTGAGAGTTGCAGGACCAGGTGCTACAGAAGTAGATGACCCTTACCCTGTTCTACTGGTAGACACAATTTCTTTCTTCTTTTTTTGAGGCCGTGGAGTAAGTACCCTAGGGGGTTGTGGAATTTGCAAGCTCTTTTGGGCAATGAATTGTTGCCAGGAAAGAGGTGAGACATCTCTCAAAGAGCGTTCAATCAGTAATTTGATAAGGCCATGGTGAGCAACATAATTATCTTTCCCTTGTTGGGTTCCATGGGCACTTTGTTCAGGAAATTTAGAACATTTACAAATAACCCATGCCTCATATGGCTTAATAATTTGAAATGATAATAATGCAGGTAGGAGAAACGACCTTCACAGGTTAAATACCTGATTATGTAAGTGGCATATTTTGAATGAGGAGGTAACGATACCCACTTGCATCCCTGCTTGGAGACTTCCAAAGGTCCATCAGTGGGCATTGAAAACTTAGCCCTTGCAGTGGTAGCATCTAAAGAAATTTTTTCTCCAACGGCTGGAAGCCCGGTTACTTCAGCAATTCTGTCTTCAGTTGCAACAACTGTTAGACCCCATACAATAGCTTCCCCTTCAGAAAGGGTTCTCAAAAATTCTCCAGTAGCCTCCTCATCAAAAGCATTTAAACTCAAGAAGTAGTTTAACCATCCATAGAGGCTGAATGCGTGGACTGTTTAAGGATTTTGCAATAATGATTCATGAGCTACAGGCTCATGTTGCACCAGTTGACCACCCATGTTTACATTTTTCCCTTAGCTGAACTCAATTCCCTACTGAAAATACAAATTCTCTATTTCCCTTTCTGTTCTAGTTTTTCTTCTGTCGTGCCGTCACATTTCTTTCTTTTCCAAAAATGAACTTTTTAAACAAGCAATCTTAATCATAATTTACAAGAAAAACATGCAATAAAGAAGGACATGCAATCATAATTGGAAAGTACTAGAAAAATAATAAAGAAAGGTTATTTGCGCAGTTATGGCAGCGGCGAAAAGACAGGTTTTAAAAGGTGGATTACCCTGCCCCCTACATAGAGTATGACATGTGTCCTCACATGTACTAAAGAATAGGAAGAGATTGGGTAATAATGACTGGTACTGTCATAGCAGTAAATGAATAGAATAAAATAAATCAAAGATGTGATAACAAAAGATATTGCGTACCTTTGCACGTACGTGTGAAGAAAGATGACAACGTCTGCATGAGTTGACAGTTGGGAATGATATCATAATTAAGGGTGATGAGGATGGATGGTCGCACCCACTATCAACGACGCCTCTTCCCAGAATCATGAACAATCTGAGAGCTCCCTCCTTCAAGGTGGAAGGGAATAACTTCAGCTTATGAGCGTCTGAATTGTAGTCATAACTACGATAGAGGACATCAAATTCAAACAGAAAAGTTTCTGGGTCCTTCGTAACTAGGCCATAAAACTTTGGAAGCAAGGAAGAGGGAATGTTTTTAAGGTTGTCAGTATCTCTCTGGGGAACAATAGGAAACTCAAACACTGGAGGTGGATTAGGTGGATTATTTTCCATGTTTGGTTGCTGGAATAACAGAGCGAAGGGATTTTCCTCAGGTTCGTTGTTAGCTGGATCAAATGGTAGTTCAACAAACAGGTTTTCAGGGAGGAACCTTCCCAGTGCGTCTCTTCTTCTTTTATGCATGCAATATAGTGAATGGTGATTTGAAATTTTTTGAAAATTTTTCACTAACAAACTAAACTAATGCTAAAAATGACCTCTGACAAATTCTTAGTTGGACGCCATCCCCAGCAATGGCGCCAAAAATGGTCGCGCCTACAAAAGGATATGAAAATCACAGTAAAACCTTTCCTAGGAATTGGACATTCCAATAGGTGACTAATATCTCTCTATGGATGTTCATTTACTTATCAAACCAAGGGACGTATACTTTAAATGGTGTAGCACAATATATGCACTAAGAACTGGTTTCGGTCAAATTTTAGCAGAAATAAACACTAGAAAGAAATTCTATCTACGCTACATGAAGGTAATGCAAAGTTCTTCAACTTAACTATGATTTGATTAAAACAGAAACCATAACAGCTACGACTAAAACACAAACTATGAACTGGCCTTATGCTGCAAGAACAGGCACAGTGATGGATTCCTTATGCTGCAGGAGCAATACAAGACTGAGTTTGTATGAAAACTTCAAAGATGAAAGCTAACTAAAGATCAATAGAAAAAGAACAACTAACTAACTAGCTACAAATACTTACTAAGTGGGCCCCCTTTAGCAAGCATCTACTGATTATGCAAGTGCTGAACTCAGAACTTCATTCAACTTTATTCATGAAAACATAATGGTATACATTGCTTTGTTGATATGGAAACTAACAACAAACTCTGTCTCTTGTCAAACAGACTCTGCTTTTCATTATCATACTGATTCTTACATGATATCTGATATCACTATGCTTCTATCTTTATTCTCACTATCAACTCCTCCCCACTCTTGCAGGAGGAGTACTTTATTAAAAATCAGGAGAACAACTAACTAACTAACCCTATCAAAGAAAGACGTGGAAGTAAAGTGTATCCCAGAATCAAGGAACAAACTTCATAAATGAATTTATGCATTCAACCCGATCTAGAGAGAATCTAGCACTCCACTCTTTCCAGATTGACTATCATTAAAAATCTTTCCCAACAGTTTCGGTCAGAGAGTCTTCACCAGAGCTTCCTCGAAGTCGTGCAGGAAATAGACTTTACTGCAAGGCTAAGATCGGCTGTGCTTGACTTGATCATTCTTCAACAACCTATGAAACAAAAGGTAACAGATGCAAAGGAAAAGGCATATGGCACATACACAATATCTGTTCATTAATCACACATTTAAATCTATTTTATCATTCAAAAACTGTATGCGATATGCCAGTCATTGAGGGAGTCAATGGGATAATAAATGTAGCCAAGTAAACACAATAAGCTATAGGAATATGCAAATTTTTTGCTATAGGATATCCCCATAAAATGTTTCAAAAGAGTTTAAACAACCATGAATAACAAAAGTAAAGATATTAAAAGTCCATCATAATATCCAAACTTATGAGCACATTTTGGGCTCATCACCTATGTCCCAAAACAAAGTCCTTCATCCCCTCCATTCATTAAGGGTCCCTACATTCCACCACCTATAACTCCCATTACAAAATATCTCTACCCTATTTATCCATCATCCCTCTCCATCCACATATTTTTCATCCTTACTTTCTCCCATCCATCCTTAGGTAGATCACCCTTTCATTTTTATCCTCCATCCTTTAGTCTTCCCATCCATTTTGAGAGCACACCCATGTTCTCCTAACCTACATGTCCTCTCGAGGGGGCATACCACCTCCTCCTCATCATCCTTCCTCATCCTTCCTAGTGACTGGGTCATCATGCTTCTAGTCTTTATCCATTTCCTACCCACTATATTTTATTCTTTTTTGAAATGATGTTAATTCTCTTAATTGCAACATCATCTCAAAGTGGGGAAAAATGCAGTCAACCAAAATAATATTTAATTAAATAATACCTTTTTATTTATTTAATTTAACCTCTATCTCTTATCCTAATATTTAATTAAATAAATATTTTTTATTTATTTAATTAATCTTCCCATCATACTTTATCCACCACCTTTAATTAAATAAATATACATTTATTTAATTAAAGTTAACCTTTTCCCACATTCCTCTAAAATCCCCTAACCTTGCTTAAAGTTAGTTAATCCTTGATTAATTAACTTTATCCCCATCCTAAACCTTATTATCCCATTCTCCAACTTTTAACTCCACCTAAGTTAATAAACCCTTGGTTTATTAACTCAATCCATCTTCATTAATCAATTCATCCTTGATTAATTGATCTAACCCTCTTCCCTAATCATCATTATCATTATTTCCTAATTTTAAATTCCTACATCTCACCTACCCAAATAAAAAGAAATTTGCCAACAAATTGACAAAATAATATTTCAAATGGAAATAGAATGTTCCCATCCAATTGCCAAAAAATATAAAATAGGTTTATATCACTTGAGATCAGTCCTTTAACTTATAAAAAAAATATCATTAATCTTGTTTCATCATCTTATTTCAATATATAATAATTATATGAAGAATTAAAGAGCATAGGCCAATGCTTGTTTGGCCTAACTTAATTTTCCCTTCATTCAAAATATCTAGGTTTGTTGGGTCTAACTGCATAGGGGTTGAAGCTAAAAGAACTAATTTCCAATGAGTTTCTCTCAATAAAAATGCTTGACCCTCATTTTCTTAATTTTATTTATCTAGTTTCATTAAAAAAAAATCAATCAAATACATTTCTCATAAAATTTGATCATCCAAATATTTGTTCATGTATAAGCCACATGGATTTAAAAAATAATTCAACTAAAACCCTCTTTCTTGAAATAACTTTTTTGGTTAAAAGTGTCATATAGGTTTGTAATTTTATCTCCCAATAAAATATCATACTTGGAATTGTTTATAGAACAATGGTAAAACTTGATAAATCCCAACTACAACTACCTTGAGAAATTGAGGCCATATAGGTTATGTGTTATTCCTTATTTAGTAGGACTATTATATACATTATACTGACACTTTTAAAATACAAATAATCAAGCCTTGTTATCTACATGAACTTGCAAATATTTTCTTTTCTATATAATATATTTCAAACAATTTGAAAATAAAATGTATATTAATTCATGCACACGTCATTTGTGCCCTACCAAGCATGCTATGAGTAAAAGAAAAATTGACATGAAACCTAGGTTTCATCAAAATCATGCATAACTGAACTATATTAACACCAACAAAAAAAAAATTGTTTGATTCATTAAAATCCACTATATAGTGACTATATTACATGATTATAATAGCCAATAAAAATTTCCATTAAGGTAGAGTAACATCAAAATAAAAAAAATATTATTTAAACCACTAAAATTCACTATATAGTGACTCTATATTACATGATGATAAAAACCAATAACAATTACCATTCAACTCATTTAAAATTGTAAAAATGTACTTAACTTTGAGTGCTATGCTACCACTCATGTTGTTTACTCTTCCTTATCCACTTCCATAAATCCATCTTCTTTTCCTTTCTCACACACTACCCAAAAACTTTGTTGAACATATAAACCTATGCGTGCAATAGACCTACATTGCAACAATAATATCAACAAATAATTAAATTATGGAAATAATTTCTCAAAAATATTTTTCCATGACTACCACTACCTTGCTCAATAGGAATTTCCTTCTAAAATAATACTTCAAGATTATAATTAACCATTACCTCCTTCACTTAAATTTTTGAAACCATTTTTAATTTATTTTGTAGTTGATTTCTAAACCCTACATTTTCAAAGAATCATCTACAATAAATAAATAAAAAAACCTACCACATAAAGAGAGAAAAAGAAAAGAGATGGAGGTCAAGAGCTGTTGGTTTAAAAAATGAATCATCATTAACATGCAAACTTCAAAATAAATTGAATAAAATAATAATATTTATAAAAATAAAAATAAAATAGTAAGAATAAATTCTAGAGAAACCTTTGGTCAGTATTAAAAAATCATGACATGTGTCCTCATCTTATGAATTCAAACACAAAAAAAAAATGACTTAAGTAATCTTAAAAAGCTAGAGGGAAATTGACCTAAGTAATTAAACAATTAATTAGGTAAATACCATTTTACTCTATCACCCCCCCCCCTTAATTTTAACTTAGGGATAAGTTAAATACTCTAAACGATGAATGCATAAAATACAAAAGATGGTTCTTAAAAACTAGGCTCGATGAGCCACCCATGGGGTGATCCCACAATAGTAGTTTACACTTTTTGGCCAAAATTGACATTGAACTAAATTTTTTTAAACTAAATCTTCATTTTCGGGTACCTATACCTACTAAACCATGAGGAATTTGAAGATGATGCAAACTAGTTATTTATGGCATTTTCTCTATAGATTCTAAATATATATATTTTTAAAAAATTGGAATTAGATTGCATTTTTTTCCATCTCCTTCGAAAACTAGTTTTTAATAGTAAACACCATTTTTAAATAGTGATGTTCACCGTAAACAACATAACTTTTTTCTATGAAGGATAAAATTATATTTTTTTCAAATTTAGATTTTTAACTATGATATATAGAATGTTCATTTGGGTTCATAGTGTTTTATTGAATATTTTTTCTTAGTTAAGTTTTGAAGTCAAACCAATTACAATTTATACATAGGCCAACTGTATACAACATAATTTTTTTTGTATGTATCAAAATTCAATTTATTTTTTTGCTAGATCAAGGACATGAATACCTAGCATAGACAATTGTTTTAGAATTTTTTTGGTAATCTACTATTTTCCCACATGTGTAGAACAAAGAGCTTGAATTTTGATGAACACCTACATTCATAAGAAATTAAAAAAAATATAATAATAAAATTAAATATATTTAAAATTATACTTTTTGGGAAGCTTATAATAAGGACTACATACTTAAAAAAAATAAAAATTAAATGAATTCATTTGATCCTGCAAAAGGTAAATCAAAAGTGATTTTTTATCAACATTTTGATAGGTGTAAAGGAGACCTCATTAAAGGTATATTGTTTAAATCTAGCAGGGTTCTAGATCCAAGGGGGTTTGATCTAAGGTGGTTTGATCAAACCCTCTTCAATTCAAATCCTTTAAATAGAACTTTTTCAAGGTTTAAATCATTATTTTTCTAAAAATATGTGAATTCAACAAAAATCAAGATGTCCCAAAAAGTGTAAACCACTATTGTGGGATCACCCCATGTAAAAAAAATATCTCTCATAACTATAGAAAAAGTAAAAAAATAAGAACACTACTAAAGAATGAAGAAGCTACAAAAAACTATCGAAACATGACTACTATAGTGCTAAAAATGAAGAACCTAACAATCTAACAATCAAAGATACAAATGACACATCAATTTAGATTAAGTCACCCAAATGACACTTGTGTCATAGAAAAAAGGACCCTTTCCTTGACATGGGATTAATTTGTGATAAATTGGCTTAATGAGGCCTTGATTTAAGTGTTGTGAGGCATTTTATGCATCCACACTAGGTCTTGGACCCGTGCAAATTGAATAAAATGCTTTTATCAACATCTTGTGAAGGTGTTGTGAAGTGATGTAAGACATTTCCGCACTCGTCTAGACTCTATTCATTAAAATTCACCTAAAAATAACTTTTTCATCACTTATCAAGTCTTATTTTGAAGTGTTGTAAAGTCTTGTAACAATATTTCATGCTTTTCTAGGCATAACTTCACTATTTATCCTTTTCTCATGCTTTATTTGGTTCCTTTATGCCCTCATATGCTTTAATTAAGTGTATTTTTGAATGTTAACCCAAAAAAAAACATTAAATACAAGATAATTCCCAACACCCATTTTCAAGTCCTAGGTGGGACCCATTCACCATGGGTGGCAAATGAGTCCCCCTTGGCTCCAAATTCAAAAATTTTAAAAATTTCCTTTCAGATTTTTATTCAAAAGAACTTGATGTCGGCCTATGATGAGGTATGAATGGGTAACTAAGGCACAAGATTGTATAAATAAGTGATTTTCACCTCATTCTATCCCCCATTCAATTTCATAATCATTCTTCATTACTCATCCACCATTCTTCTATTTCAAGTCAAGCAAGTTAGGGCTTTCACATTGCAAGTCATCAATTTAGCTTCCTAAGACATCCAAGGGCAGATTCTACATGTTTTGTTGTAGATTTTCAATATCTATCTGAACCATAGATTTTTGGCACTTAGGACTTATCTTACTCTTCTAGGGTTTTTCACCTAAAAGGAGAGAGTTAGGCAAAAAATGCTAAGGGTTCATTCAAATTTATGTTATGTGAAATTTTTTCTAAGCTAAATGAAGAAAACTAAATGCAATCAAGTGATCTATGTAACAGATTACGAATGCAAAACTAAGATCTATGCTATGTTTGAAGACATAGTGTTGTTTGCAAAAATGCTTTAAAGAATGAATAAAAATCCAAATTAAACTAAACAGAAGGTTGTTTCTCAAAGTGAGCGCAGCTGGAAAACTGGAGAAGACTGGAAAATAATTTGGAAAACTCATGAAACTTGAATTTGGGCTAACTGGGACTCATTCGCCACCTTGGGTGAATCAGTCCTAGATCGAGACTTTTCTGCATAGAAGTTATTTTCTGATAGTTGGGGACTTGGATCTGCATCTAACTCAAATCTACACCTTTGGGGGGACTCATTTCCATGCATGGAAAATCAGTCCACTTTCAAATTTCTATAGTTTCAAAGTTCTATTATGAACCTTAACACCTGCATAGCAATTTTTGATGAAAACCCGACTTCGGATCTTAGAAAATTATTGCAAAATAGCTCAAAATTGTTTGTCTAATGGGGGGTTTTCCTTATTCAAACCCCTAGTTGGGTAATCAAACCTTAGATGGAGAAAAATATGCATAAACCCTAGCCTTAGATGTGTTAAAGACTAGGAAAGGCTAAGATGTAACAAAGATCTTATTCTATTTCTCTAGAATAAGACAAGCAAGAATGATTTATATGATGCAAGATCTCAACCCTAGAAACCTCACAACACATGAAAAATATGAATGAAATGACATGCAAATGATAAAAAACAAGATGCAAACCTTAATCTAAAGATAGAGTGAAAATGGAAGATGGAATCAATAGGAAACCAAGTTCTTAGGTGTGATTTGGTGGCTAGTTGCACCTCTTCACACTATATTTCTTCATGATTCACCATAGGCATCCATCATCAACCCTTTCCAATGTTGGAACTTGACAAGAGAAGTGAGCTTCAAGACCCGCAAAAACCCTAGTTTGTTGCCCTAAAACTTCAACTTTTTCCAATGAAACTTGTTGTGGAAGACTTGACTTTATGAATTTCTCTTGAGGAATGATAAAAGATAAGAAAAGATGATAAAAATATGTGTGAAATGACTTGAAATGAGTATTTATAAGCAACAACACCTTATTTTCCTGTTAATTAGACCTAAGAGGCCGACATTCATCATAAATTAAAGTTAAATTGATTAAATTCCTACTTAAATTTGAATTTTCCCTCAAAGGGGACTCATTTTCCACCCTTGGCAAATGGATCCCACTATAGGGGACTCATTTTCCCAAGGTGGTGAATGGGTCTCACTACTATTGTTTGAAGGTGAGTTTTTGGGGGTATGATATAATTAAATGTTGTTTGTCGGGTTTTATGTGATTTCTCAAGTAAAACAGGCCTCTAGATCATAATTAATGGGTCTAAGGGGCCTATAAATGCTATTTTGAAAGGTGAATGATGTGAAGGGACTCAAAAGTGGGTCCAATTATGCGTGAAATTGTCTCTTTTCTCAAGAGGGTCTAATTTTCTATGGCACACTATCATCATGGCAAGGTAATTTACTCCATTGCTGAATGTTTCATTCCATTCTTTCATCATTGTGGTTTAATTACCTAAAGGGGGTTTGACCAAGGCAAACCCCCATGCCCTAACATTCACCATCTCTTTTTCTCTTCTTGTATGTTTGCAGATTTAGGTCTCTTGGGAGCTTATAAATCATTGAAGATCAAATTGCAAGGTTGTTAAAGTCCTCTCTTCATTCGACAAGTCAAAGAATCAACAAAATCTCATTTTCAGGCCTATAAATCAAAGTTTCGAAAGCGAACACCTATAGAAAATCAAAGTACAAATCAGAAGCTCCAGAATTCACTTTTGAAAATCCAAAAATTCAAAAGTGGACTCATTCACCATGGGTGGCGAATGAGTCCCATTTTTAGGTCAATTTTGTGTTTTCTACATTTTCTGACACCCTTTTGACAGAAACAGGTTTTGGCTCAATTTACCAGAACTGTGATTGATTCATCCAGAATGGAAAATGAGTCCCTCTAGGCCTAAAAAACATCATCAACAACATTTCAAATGTCATTTCCAATCTTCCTCAACATTCCAGGTGCACACTTTTAGTCTGATTCATTTATGTTGCACCTTTCCTTTTATTTGTAGGTGATTTTGTAATACATAATGTGTTTTTAAACAAGTTGTTTTACCTTAGTTTCTATTTATTAGTCAAGTAATCTTATTAGTTTCTTGCATTTAAACATCACATCTAGGAATTTTGTATTCACATCACTTTAACTTTTGAATGTGAACATAAGCAGTTTTGGACCCATCTTTCTCCTTTTAGGTGAAAAATCCTAGAAGTGTTAGAAAGAAAGTAGGTCCCAAAAATCTATGTTTCAGCACTACTCAACCAATGCAAGGAAAATTGTAAGTAAAAATTATGTGTCAATAGTCTAAATAAATTGATCAACTAAGGATGTAAGATCACCTCCAAAATAAGAATGCAAGAGTGTATGTATGGTAAATTTTCCATCTCATTGAAATGCATGGGTAATTAGTTGCTACATCTATCTAGTACATATGAACAACAACTAGATACATAGTTCACTCCAAAGTGAAACCAAGGAAGCATTAGCACCAATGACATGAATATCCCTATAATGTTGACAAGGGAGAGGCGTGAAAGGTCTCCTAAACTATGTATCACAATGTGGTGCTTGAAAGAGAAGAAACATCTAAATATGCATAGTAAAATACCCACAATTGAAAAGTTTGTGCAAAATAATGTACACATGCATGAAGGTAGACAAGGTTGCAATTTTAAAATAAGAACCTACACACACAAAAGCCCACCATGCCAATTTAAAATGTAATACAAGTATATTTAATATGATACAAAATCATGTGCAAAAGTACCCAAAAGTATGTTCAATAATGGTACTTTATCTCAATACATCTACAAATAAAATGTTCATTGAAAAGATACCTACAATACCCAAAAAGGAAATAATTTTAGAAATACATAAGGAATATCTAAAAATAATTCATTGCACATAAAAAATGTTTCCAAGCACATCAAAAAATTCAAGTAATAAACCTTAATGTGAAAACATGACAAATAGAATAAAATATTCCTTAGATAAAAATTAGAAAATCTACATGGATAGATGAAAGGAGCTCTAAAAGATCTTTTCAATGCCATAAGAATCACAGAAAAATAGAGGAACTAGCTAAAAGTTATGAGCTTGAGAGCTAAAAACATATAATTGAATTTGACATGTGATAAAATGTATCCTAGTATCAAAATCTAACAAAAGTATTTGTGTCATTAGAAAATTATGATAACAATCTTTCCTATGAAATCTTGTTTTCCAAATTTTGATATTTTATGCCCAAGTTATCCTAAAAAGAAAATTAAGATTTTTTAAGAAAAAATAGTGTTTGTGGGGTAGGAAAGACTATCCATATGGTTGATGTTAGTATAATTTCATTCTAACATTAGTAACTAGAATATTCTACATGATGTCAAAATATTCTCTTGATGGCTAGAAAAATGCTAGGTCACCATAAAGGTGAAAATATCTTTGCACTAACAAAAATATTCTTACATGTGTGGAATATTCTTTTTAATAAATAAAATATTCTTTGGCATCAAAAAATTGACTAGTTTGTTCAAAAAATATTGAAAAACTAAAAACTTCCTAAAAAAAATGTGAAACCACCAAAGATGATGAGAAACTATGAATATAGTATAAAAAATTAGGAAAGATACACTAGAACTATTTTGGAGGCAACAAAGAGTAATTTTTAGTAGAATGTAGCCAAATTCTGAGAGGTTATCATTCAATCAATAAAAAAAACCTTCCTAGGAAAGTCAGGGCTAGTAAACAAAGGGTTGTCAAGTAAATTTGGATAGGTAAGGTAGGATGGAAAGAGAATATGGGAAAAATCCACTACACTAGCACTATTGAGGAGAATTCACTTTTTGGGAGATTTGTCTACTAGTGAAAAATTGAAATCATAGGTTGTTAGTGGTAAAAGAAAATGCTTACCAAAAAACTACCAGTCATGAAATAAAATGAATGTTAGGCAGAGAATTGGTTACTACCATTGGTTTGCCAATAGTTAGTAAAAGAGTCCATCTTATTAAAAATAAAACTCTCATCAAGAACCTTGTAACTGATGCCAAAAAAAAAGATCTCATATGACACTAAAAAACCTACTAGAAAATTGAAAATTTTATCGACATAATCAATAAACACATTGAAAATCATGGAACAACAGGGTATTGAAGTTGGGCCGAATGGAGTTTGATGTGAATGAATATTTTATAGAAAATATCATTGGGTTTCCTACAGATGGAATGAAAGTTTTCAGACAAGAAGGAATCCCAGACTTCCATGAAGATGACGAAGAGTGGAGGTTACCAGAGGAGCTCTCTCAAGGCGTTGTGGGGAGATGTGGCCAAGGAACTCATGTGATATATTACCTTGGAATGATGCTTCTCTGCATACCTAAATGCTTACCACTTCCTTATGCTTAATCATTTTGGCCACAAGAAAAGAATTTCCTTTCCTTATTATCTCATAACGTCATTGGATTTTGGTCTCAAGGACCATAAGAGAAACCCCAAAAATCTATTTCTGCATGTGAGGCTAATCCTTTTAATTTTAGAGTATGCTAAATATTTTGAGGTGGCTAAGATGATTGCTACCCCTAAGGGTAAACAATTAAAGCCAATGGAGGAGTATGAGATAGTCTCTGAAGAGGAGTCGGTCAGTAAAAAAGGGAAGAAGAGGAATCTTGTCTTGGAAAAGGAGTCAGAATCTGAGGAGGATGTGGGATATGTCCCAAACTATCTTGCTTCCATGGAGGTGGCTCCACAACCCCCTACTACGGGGAAGTCTAGCAAAGGGGTTTCAAACCCTAATAAGGGTTATGAGACTTGTAGTGACGAGGTGGCTACTAATTTTCTAAGTAATTTTCTAAAGGAGAAGAATGAATTTTATGGTGAGGCATTGTCGCCTCCCCCTATGACAAAGAAAAAGAAGGAGAGCTGGAGGTGGGAAGTAAGAAGAAACTGGTTTTAAGGTTTGTGAGTCATGTGTTGGAGAGGAAATCTCCCCTCATGATCACAGGAGGATAGGGGGCTGTTGATTCCCTGGTTGTGAATCTAGATATGCAGAAGAAAGGTAAGGTTGTGGTTGAAGGTGGATAGGATGTTGTGGATACCTTGGTTGTGGACCTAGAGGGATGAAGAAAAGAAAGGCTTTGGCTGAGGAGATTGTGAACTCCATTCATAAAATCAAAATGTTAGTTTCTATTGGGAAGGGTAGAAATTTCTCTGCTAGTTAGGACAAGGTAAGCTCCTCTTAGGAGGATGATGTTGTGGGTAAGGGGGTTTTCAATTTTGATAGGAAAGATATTTCTAATGTTCTAGGAACTGCTAGAGAGGGTTCCATTGTTTCATTCAAATTGTTCAAATGGGTTTTTCATGAATTTAATATGATAAATGTTAAATTACGGGGTGCGATGATTAAAGCCAACGAGTCTTCAATTTAGAACCAGATTGATGAATTGTTTAACTCCTTGAATAGTGTGGTGGATGAAACTCTTTAAAAGATGAAACAAAATATGGAAGCTGGAATTATAACCCTGGAGGATCAACTGGAGATAATTTGTGCTAGCATGGTCAAGGGTGGGGAGGGGACTAATTCTATGGTTAATTTTGAGTCTGTTGGTATTACCTCTCCTTTTCTTAGTACCAAGAATCATAGGAGTTAGCTCATGCTGAAGAGATTAGTGTTGGTGGCAAGTTGATGGAGGAAGAGGTTTCTATTGAAAAGGTTAGAGATAAGAATAATGTTTTGATCAATGAGGTGAGTATGGATGGGCCTGGGGCTAGAACGAGAAACAAGACTAAGACTTAGGCTGGGTCTCTTGGCATAGAACTATCCAATGTATTGGATGATGGTCAGAAGGCTGTGGTGAGCAATGTGGAGGCTACGGATATCTTGAAGAATATGTAGTGCTGATGTTTGGGGTCCTCTTTTTTGGTTGATGTTTTGTTGTTGGTTCGTTGCATATGGGCTGATATATACTCTATGTATTTTTTTTAGTTTCAACTGCTCTCTTTTGTAAAGGGTTTCAGGCCCCTTCAAAACCCATTTTTTACCTCTAATAAAAAACATGAAGGCTAAGGGGGATTTATTTTCTCAAGCTCATATGGTGACAAAATATGCATCCATATGACTATATAGATTTCAATGCATAGAATTTTATGCCTAAACAAAAAATATCTCAAAATATTTTAACCTTAATTTTCAACAAATTGATAATCAATCTTAGGCTATTTGGCCCTTTTGGATGCATAAATGAGGTCCATTTGGCTCCATAATGAACCATTTGATTTGTCAAGGCCAAATATTTCAAAACATAAATAGGAAATTACAAATTTGGAACTTTCATACCATGTTGGAGTTGATCCCTCAACCTTACATCTCCCTAGGATCACCTATAATCAAACATGTTCCACACTAATAGAGAAAAAAAAAATATGGAGGCTAAGAGCTATTGATCCAAAACATGAATAGTAATTAATGTTCAAACCTCATAATTAATTGGATACAATAATATTTTATATAAAAGGAAAAATAAAAGATAAAAAAGCAACCTTAAAGAAAACATAGGTGAGGATAAGAGGAGATCATGACATGTGTCCTCATCCTATGACTTGAGAAAAAAACCACATGACCTAAGTAAGATTGTGTAGCTAGAGTGAAAAGGGACCTAAGTAATTAAATAATTAATTAGGTAAATTCTTTTTTGTGATAAAAATGCCTCTGTAACCTATAGGTCTAGAAAAACATCAAAAAATGTTAATTCCAAGATGTGGATCCCATTAGGCATGCCAAAATATCATAGGGGAAATATGGGTTAATTGCAAAAAGCATGAATTAAGCCATTAATGTAAAAAAAAAAAAAACCCATCAAAGATGAGTCATATAAGCCCATACTCAATGAAACAACAAATAATTCCATAAAAGATTCAATTCAAAGCAATAAAAAACATAATTCAAAACAATTGAACCAAGAAAGATATGTAAACCTTCAATCCCATTGGGGGATTATGATTCAAATGTATGTGGATTTCTCTATTAAGCATAACCCATGTTGCAAAAGCTCAAGATTGATGAATGTGACACAATTTTCTTGAAATAGTGAAATGCTCAAGCTCATGAAGATTGTGAATGAATTTGATGAGAAAATGACTTATTTTATAGATTTGCAGATATCTAATCAATAGTTAGAATTGAATCTCAAGATCAACGGTTGAGAGGAAATCAAGGAGATCAATGGATGAAATTAAATGAGATCCCAAAATGCCCCTATTTTTCATGGAAAATTAGTTAAAGATATTTTGGAGGGAAAATATCTATTCAAATTTGAATTTGAATAATGGAACATTCCTTTTGAAGGGAATATGCCATTTAGATATTTTTGGAGGGAAAAGATATTTTGAAAAGCGAATATTATTTTTTGAAAAAGGAATATTCTTTGTGCAAGTTGGAGAAAAAATAGGGTATTAAATAGTTATGAAAACTATTTAATTGTGAGAATGACAAGAAATTAGGATTTTAATTAAATAACTTAAAATTATTTAATCATGTGGGATTGAAGAAAAATTAGATTTAATTAAATAAAAATTATTTAATCATGTTGGAAGGAAGAAAATTGGATTTAATTAAGTAATTCAAAATTACTTAATCAAGGAGAAATTGGTAAGAAATGGTGAATTAGTCAAATAATGTTAATTATCTGATTAATAAAGGAAAAATATGAATTTAATCAAATAATCATAATTATTTAATTAAATGAGTAAATAGGTGATAATGAGGAAAATAATATTAATTAGGAGAAATTGAGATGTGTGATACATTTAGACAATTTTAGGTGTCTGCAGCCATAACATAGTAGTTATTTCATATATTTTAACAATGCTATATTCATGAAATAGAAAATATCCATACAACAACATGTATTTGACATAAAAATTAATGCATCATATCATCCAAGATCATTCAAATAACCTTTAACAACCAAAATAGGTAGTCAAAATGGCATAATTAGTTTCAAATAGTATAGTAGAGATATAATAAAGAAAATATTCACAAAGATATCACTAATTACTCATATAACATAAAAGTGACATATTTCTTTACATGTAATCAACTAATTAATTTCTCAAAAAGTTCCATCTAAGTTCTTCAGCAAAAATGATCTTTGATAAAAGAAATTAATGGATTGAAGCATATAAGAAAATATTTAAGCACAAAATGCCTCAAATTCAAGAGGTATCAAATAATAGAACATATTTATTCATCAAACATCATATTGTTGAATTCCATATGAAAAGTAGAAATGATCATTATAAGGCTTGCACGATGGTTTAGAAATTCTATTAAATTTATCAAATATATAATACAATTATTCCAATGAATGTGGTTAGAATAAACCCCAACAAGATGTTATGATCTTGAATAAAATTACATAACTAACCATGGATACATTTAGCTACTAATACATGTTACAATATTTTAACCTTGTTATTCTTCACACATTCATAGCCTTTCTAAAGAGCTAGAAATACATGGTTGCAAACCTTGCAGTGAGCACAACACCTATAGGAATCTATAAAAATAAGGAATGATCAACCCTTAAAATAAGGAGACAACTTCTATTTATACTGGTTAGGAATTGTACCATCAAACAAACATGAAAATCTTATCTAGATCTAATGTTTCAAATTTGCACATTGCATTAGCAGCCATGTGTGTAAGGGTTCAACACTTGCCTCTCAAAAATGCATTTAAAAATACTCCCAAGAATTTGGATAATGATTTTGGGTAGAGAAACACAGTTGATAAACTTTTGGGGTTGCATTGAGGCATTAATAATGGTTTAAAAGTTTTATGAGGTATTTGGAAGAGCATGTTAAGCACTTGCATGAAATTTAGAAATTTTGGTACCTAATGGGAGTCCGAGTCTATGAGGGAAATAAGGACATGGATTGAAGAGGTCTAAGGGATGAAGAATGAGTAGAGAACTAGAACTACAAAGGTAGAATTTATATAATAGGTTTTGCAATGTATATACGAATTAATAATTAAAGGGGATGAGAATAGGGGAAGAGTAGGGATTGGATCATAGGGTGGATCTTGTTGGAAAGAGACACTATAATTATGTTTTGGTGTTGTCATTGATGGAAACCCTAGTCAGTAATTAGATCCGCATGACATAATTTGCTTATACTAGCAATCAAATTGTGGACAGTCAGGTAGAACAGAGCATCTAACAATTTGGTGTTCAACGATTCACATGCAGATTTCCAATTGTTATTTTGAGTTGTGGATCTCATGAAAGGTTCATCAGTATATTTCTTGTGTGATCCAGAAATATTAGTACCTAGTACCAAGTCATGTGCAAGTTTGGAGATCCGGTTGATACTTCTCTGTTTATTAGTATTTTGGGGCCGACTCAATTGATATAATGTGTTACAAATATTCAAGGAATGATTATTCAAATATTTTTGTGTTTTCTCATCTTGATTTGGGTATGAGATAAGTTGTAGCTAACCGTTGTGGATGCACATTGGATAATTCTTAAGATCTGAGGCTATAGTTGCTAATATTTTAAAGTCTTATTGAAGCTGACTTGTTGCGATTAAATTGCTAGTTGCAGATATATATGTATGATCTATTATATCTGTGAACCCCAATTCGAAGTGCCTACAAAAACACAACAATAAACAATGTTAGAGAATCATTTTGTAAGCATGAACAAGGATTCCCCATGAAATCCATTCACAAAGCTAAAAATAGGAAATAAAACAAAGAAAACAATGAAGAACATAATGGAAATATGAAATCCTAATTTAGCATGTGAACACTTGATCCCATGGGGGAGTTGGTGCAAATAGGTGTGTGGAGATTTTCCCTTTCCCAACTCCTTGAATGCAAATGTTGATTGAAGATGATTGATCCACTTGATAAGTCCCTCAATGAGCTCCAAAATCTGCAATAAACTAGTTAAGAAGATGGATGGAATTTGAGAGATATTTGTGCATAATAACTTTACATAATTGTGGATGATCAAATGCATGGTGAAACATTCTATTTATAGAATGTTGAAATGGAAACAAAGCCAAAATAGAGCAATGTGGGATAAAGCTTTGGGCAATGGAAAAATGCCACTTGTCCAAATGTGATTGGGTGAGGAATGTGCAAGTTTTGACAAATGTGCCAATAAATGCATTTTTTGAATTTGAAATTTGAGAAATGACATGTAAGAGTGGGAAAGAAAATTGCATTAAATGCCACTTGGCTCAAGGCAAGGACATGTAAGAAGAAGTAAATGCCTTGTTGGAAGGACTTGTAAGAGAGAGTAAATGACATGTTGGAAGCACATGTCATTCAAATTTTGAATTTGAAATAGAAGAATATTCCTCCAAAAGATGCTTTGTTGGGGAAAATGAAGATTTAATAAATCAATAAATTGATTTATTTGTGCAAGTGGGAAAAGCTAGGATATTTTGAAGATTAGATTAGATTTAATCAAGATTTGATCAATTTAATGAAGATTAGGAAGTTTGACTTATTTTGACTTAGATTTTTGGATTAATTTAAATCAAAGAAGAGAGGAAATGATTTAATGAGTTTAATTAAATAAATATGTTTTTAAAATTTATTTAAAGAGATTGAAGTAAGATTAAATTAAATAAGATTTTAATTTATTCCATTTAATAGATAGACCTTAGAGATTTAATTAAATAAAATTAATTATTTAATTAAATAAGATGGAGAATGATTTAAGAGACTTAATTAAACACATGATTTGTTTAATTAAGAGAAGAAAACAAATGAATTTAATCAAATAAAGATATTCAATTAAATGGTTAGGTCAGGGAATGATTTAGGATGAAATGATGTTTGTAGTCAGACTTAGATGCACAATGTCAACTTGTACATTTTGCATGTCTACAATATCATTTTGATATGTATGTGTGGTGTGTCGATGTGTATTGTGAATATCAGAAGGGTGTTAGAGCGATTTTATGTATAGTTTCACTTACACAAATATTTTCTTGTGCGAGTCAAAGTAGAGTATAGCAAAAGTTTAGTATTTGTCAGAAGAACAGATGATCAACATATGAGCCTAATTAGAACTGTAATAAAGCATTTGTAGATGCTATTCTTTTAGTTCATTTTCTTGGATCTAATCCAAATCTCTGTAAGGTAGTGTACCTTCCTATTTTGAGTAGTGATCTCTTGGCAATGAGCCTGAATGCAAGTGCATTCCCATATTGTAAACTTCTTTTTGAGTATACTTAGATTATATTGTGGATTGGGCATCCGCTGTGGTTTTCCCCCTAACAGGATTTCCACGTAAAATCCTTGTGTTATGGTGTTGTGGTTATTTTCTTTCTATTTTTTCATATATCTTTTGGTTGAATGCTTTAAGTGGGTTAATGATCAGAAAAATAAAGTTAATTTTTACAGAACACTGATTCAGCCCCCCCTCTCAGTGTTGCTTGTTTCCAACAATTGGTATTAGAGAAAGTTCCTTGAAAGAAGTCTAACAACTTGGGGAGATATTGGAAAGTGTTTTCAATGGATACAAGCATTCTTCAACAACAACTTATGGTGGCCCTGGATGATCTTGACCAGTCAAAATCTGAGAGCCGAGAATTGCAAGAAAATATTGAGAATGTAGAAAAATTCATCCAGTCATTGAAAGACAAAATCAATGAATCAAGGGAGAAAAGAAAGGAATTATGTGATCAACTCAAGCAAAATAACATAAGCATGGAAGATGAACAACTCAATCATGCCTTAAAGGGGAAAATAGAAGCATGTGAAAAGTTTTCTAGAGAAAATGCTTCCCTAAGGTGTGAGATGGAATCCATCATGATGAAAATGACCAAGGAGGTTGAAGATAGAAAGAAGAATGAAGAAGAGCTTGCTCAATCCTTGAAAGAAAAATCTGAACAATGCAGTTGATTGGACAATGAATTGGAACAATCTAAGAACAATGAGGAAGTGCTTGAAAAATAGCTTGATGATCTCAAAAATGAACTTACTGCAGCAAATGAGTACAAGGAGAAATTAAAAACAAGCTCAGCCAAACTTGATGAATTGATTAAAGATTAGAGGATTGATGGTGACAAGCGATGGCTTGGCTATGATGAATGTGAAAGTTATGGATCTAGACAAGGGAGATTCAGGCAAGGAAATCAAATGAATGGATTTAGAAGGAATCCGGTGAGACAACCAAATGCTCAAAGATTCAATGGCTACTATTTTCTTTGCAAAAAATTTAGTCATATGGCTTCTCAGTGTAGGAGTAGGATGAACACAAGTGAACCATCATTCTCAAGTAAGTGCTTTAATTGCTAAAAGTATGGTCATAATTCAAGTGAATGCAGAGTTATGATGAATAACTTTCATAGAGATATCAGATGTTATGCATGTAATAGACTTGGGCATATTACTAACCAATGCAGATCAAGGAAAAATTAGTGGAATGGTTGGTCTGAACAAAGAAATGTTTTGTTTTACAACTACAACAAATTTGGCCATATTGCCAAATTCTATTGGAATAGAAGAGATCCAGTAAGACAAAATACACAATAGGATGTCAAAGGAAAAGGGAAAGTTACTATAGATGTGATCAAGAGGAAAATGTAGAAGAAATGGATGAAAAAGAATACCTCTATTGAAGGAAATACACTAGCACCAGAATCTACTTCTGGTAATTCCTCTGGGAATTAGTTTTAGGCCCTTGGCCTAGGGGGAGCTATTAGAAAAATCCTTTAACCCTCTGTAGGCAATTGGTATTGGAATGTGGACCAATCAAGTAGGTGGATAAATCCTTTTTAGATGTTGCTCAACTAATTTGAGAAGGGATTATGCATTATAGAAAATCCACAAAAGAATTATCTATCTCAGTGCATGAAAACAGAGTAACCGGATGAATTAGGGTAAAGGAATTTATTGTGACAAAAGGGTTAGTTGTGTGAATGATAAAAAGCCACTTTTATCCTTCATTTGTCACTTTGGATTTTGGAGGAAAGCAATTTGAAAAAGCCTTGGAGTGAACCTTGCTGAATTGTGGAGAGATTCAAAGCATGGAGAAGAATTGCGATTGAACTTTGATTTGACGAAAAGGTATTTATCAAAAAGCATGTGAATTTGTGAATTTTCAATCATGTCCACTCCTCTGGTAGTCAAATTCAAGGACAAACCCTGTCCTAAATTTAAATGGCATCCCTATAAGTCTGTTGAGACTGATCCCTTAGGAGCATTTACATTTGTATCATATAGAGTATTTCATACAAAAGATATTAGGGCTTATATACATGCCAATATTGAAGAATTAGGAAGCTCTCAACTAATGAATATGTATTCCTATCATATAATTGGAGAGGATTTTATTGTAAATCCAGAATTTCAAACCCTAGAAGAGAAGAAGTTTGCACGGTTTATGAGATTTCCCATATTTGAGGAAAATGAATGGGTTAGATACATTTTGAACCATGTTCATGAAGAGTTCGTGTGGTTGAATATACCCTTCAAGATCACAAAAAAGGCTATAAGTGCAGTCACGGTTCTGAATTCCATCGGTAAACTTCTAGTCTTGAAATCCATGAAAAATGAGGTTACTGAGGAAACATGTGGAAAATGGGATAGAAGGGAAATGACAATAGAATATAAAAATCTGAAGTGGATGTAAAATTTGCACCAATGGTCATTGGCTACAATATATACCATTCTATCCAGGATAATTTTGTATCTGGTATGACCATCTATGTAGCTTATGAAATGGTAAAGCAAAATGTAGAATATGACTTATGTGAGTTGCTCAGAAGTTAGTTGATGGAGAATCTAAGCAAAATAAAAAGAAACAAAGAATACTTTCAAAAATGGTAATCTGCTATTGTGTCTATTTTTCTATTTCATGGATGAGGCTCCAGGTGTTGGAAAAGTACATTGGAAAAATGATGTGCATGTAGCTGTTCAGACAAGGAACATGTTGTTTGGAATTGGTGATCATCAGGTTAAGAATACTACCCTCTAGGGGTACTTCAAAAACTTCCAAAATATGATGCACGCTAGGGAAAGAATTCTTACTTCAATTGTGGAATAGTTCAAAGATACTATCTGCTTCATGGTGGACATTGATCAATGCCATATGGAAGCTGCTAATCCCAGAACAATATGGATCATGCCTATGGGATACAAAGTAGAGGAGAACATCTTGAAGATGTATGCAAAAAAAATTCTAAATTCACCTATGGATTAGGGATAAGAGAGGTTTGGAAATCATGCAGAGAAAAGTATGCACGTTCATGAGGAATTGAGAAAATTGGTGATAGTTAAGAAAGTAAGAAAAGAGAAAGAAGTTTTTGTAGAAAGGATGGGATTACCTATAGTAGCCTTGAGAGAAGCAAGAAGGAGGAGAGATGAGGTAGAAGTAGCAAAAGTGAAAGAAAAAATACAGTCTGTTAGTCCTAGTGCATCCTCTGCCCACACTAGATCTACAAGGAGTTCCCTTGTAGCCAAGTCAGCTCAAGACAAGCCTTCCAGTAAAAGGAAGAAGAATAAAAGAACAAGAACATATGAGCTTGTTTCAGAAGATAAGGAAACAAAATTAGAAGAATTTTTGAGAGAAGTAAAAGCTACTGGAACTCAGGTTGTCGAGTTAAATAAGAGAAAATATTTTGGCAAAGAAGCAAAAGAAAAGAAGGAAAAAGTTGATAAACCTAGTATGTCAGTTGAGGAAATTGAGAATGTAGTTCTCAAGGACGATAATCTCAAGCCCCTCTATGAATTGTATGAAATTTTTGATGAATCGGGTCAAAGAGTTCTTGAAGAAACCACAATAAAACATATGAACATTTTTAATAAAGTTCTTGTTGAGATTATGTCTAGCTTACCCAGGAATCTATATGATATTTTGGAGTCGAGAAGATTAATTGCTAGAACAAAAGAAGAAAATTTGAGGAAGAGAGTTCTTGCAGATTTATGTCCAAAAATGTTAATTGAAGAGATGGATTCACTCCTTGAGAAGGCTAAAAAGGAATTTAAGAGCAAGACAAGGGTAAATAAACTCATGATTGGTGAAACTGGTGCTATTGTTGGTGAAAATGTTTTGGAAGTAAATGTAGATGCTGAGGATTTTTAGATTCCTCCTAATGTGGAAAATACAGAGACACCAATGGAAACTAAAGTTCCTAAGGTGGTATTAGTTGAGGAGAATGAGGTGCAAAATGAAGAGGTTGAAGTGCCTAAAAGCAATCCAGAAATAGTCTCTGAAGAACCCAAAGCTGAAGACAAAAAAGCTCAAGTTAAGGAGATCATAGTGGAAGCAAGAGACACTACCAAGGGAGTGAAGAAATCTCTAATGGAGTACTAGGAAGGTCTTGATCCTGAATTGGATGAAATCTCAATCAATCTGTCTACTTTGTCCCCAATTTAGATGATGAAGGTCGCATCAATTTCTCAAGCTAAGGCCAGTGATAAGATTCTGAAGTCTCACATAGAGGATAGTGAATTGCTAAGTATTGCATCTAGAGTTCTATAGAAATGAATGCCTACTCATGTCATGGATCTATCTGGTTCCTCTTCCGGTGAGCTAAAGAAGCTCATAAATTTTGTAAGCACTCAATTTGAGTTTCTTGAGAAATCTGTTGAGGATAAAGTGCAAAAAGAGTTTAATGGTAAAAGACTTAGTTGGTTGAAGGAAGTGATTGCAAAGGATAAGAATCTATTAGCCACCTGCATGAAGAACATTCAAGGTTCCATATCTAAAGCTAGAAAGGCCTATAAGGCATGTTTGGTTTTGTCCAAGTTTACTGAAGGTATTGAGAAAAAGGTGAAGGATTTTGAAAATCAATTGGCTATCATTTATGATACTTTTGATCCATTAGCTGGTGGTGTTGTTCAGCAAGAAGGTCAAGTAACATCTCTACTTGACAAAATAAGATGATTGAAGAGTGAAAATGATAGGATTTTTGGTAGAGTAAGTGAACTCAGAGGACTAATTAGTCCAAATATTGAGATAATGGTGAGTGCTTTGAAGGAAGCAAAAGTTGTGACAGTTAGTGACCCAGAGAATCTTGATTCTATAGAAGCTCAATCTTACTTAATGTGTGGTCCCATAACAGTTTTGGAGAGTCTCAAAAAGGTTTGTGATGACAATTTAAGAGTGCTAAAGCAATATTTTTTAGATATTTTCACACTTTTGTAAGTTACAAGTTCATGCCTATACAGTTTTGGAATTTTGTTTCGTTTCTCTAGTTTTTACCATTGATGTCAAAGGGGGAGAAGTGTATAATGAAAAATGTATAATCATAGGGGGAGTTTTTTTTTCTGATTTGACTGAAGTTTCTTTTTGAAGTTTTGAAGTGGCAGTGAAATTCATGTTGGTTTTGATCCGACACTTAGTCATTTTTCACTAAGTGTTGCCATCAATGCCAAAGGGGAAGATTTTTGGAAAGAGACACTGCAATTATGTTTTGGTGTTGTCATTGATGGAAACCCTAGTCAGTAATTGGATTTGAATGACATCATTTTTTAAGACCAATAGTTAGATTGTGGATAGTTAGGTAGAACAGAGCATCTGACAGTTTGGTGTTCAATGATTCACATGCAAATTTCTAGTTGTTATTTTGAGTTGTGGATCTCACGAAAGGTTCATCAGTATATTTCTTGTGTTATTCATAAATCTTAGTACCTAGTACCAATTCATGTGCAAGTTTAGAGATTCAGTTGATACTTTTTTATTTATCAGTATTTTGGGGCCGACTCAGTTGATATAATGTGTTGTGGATATTCAAGGAATGATTATTCATTTTTTTTGTTTTCTTATCTTGATTTGGGTCCAATCTAAGTTGTGACCAACAGTTGTGGATGTACATTGGATAATTCTTAAGATCTAAGCCGATAGTTGCTAATATTTTTAAAGTCTTATTGAAGCTGACTTGCTGCGATTAAATTGCTAGTCACGAATATACACGTATGATCTATTATATCATTTTGATATATGTATGTGTGGTGTTTCGATGTGTATTGCAAATATTAGAAGGGTGTTAGAGTGATTTTATGCACATTTTCACTTGCGGATAAAGATTTTGTTGTGCGAGTCAAAGTAGAGTAGAGTAGAAGTTCAGTATCTGTCAAAAGAACAGAAGATCAACATCTGAGCCTAATTGGAATTTTAATCAAGCATTTATAGATGCTATTCTTTTAGTTGATTTTCTTGGATCTAATCCAAATCTCTATAAGGCAGTGTGCCTTCCTATTTTGAGCAGTGAGCTCTAAGCAGTGAGCCTAAATGCAAGTGCATTCCCATGTTGTGTAAAATTCTTTTTTGAGTATACTCAGATTATATTGTGGATTGGCCATCCATAGTGGTTTTTTCCCTAACAAGATTTCCATGTAAAATCCTTGTGTTATGGTGTTGTGGTTATTTTCTTTCTATTTTTATATATGTCTTTTGGTTGAATGCTTTAAGTGGGTTAATGATCAGAAAAATAAAGTTAATTTTTGAAGAACACTTATTCTCCCCCCCTCTCAATGTTGCTTGTTTCCAATAGATCTAGCATCAGAGACATGATACTAAGGTTTCTTTCCTTCCAAAGGTCTAAGATCCATGGCGATAGGGAACATAAAGTTTGAGTCTTGATCTTTAAGTGACTTATAGAAATCTTGGTAGGATAAAAAAATCAGCACCACAACCACATGGGGATTGGGAATCATGGGACATAGTCCCTTAGTATTAAGTCTATCTATGGACCCATAGCTTGGAGGGATATAAAAATAAATTGTAAACAGTGTCAGGTCTAGGGTTTTGTGATAATTTGAAACCTTCATACCTATCGCATAAGTCCCTATTTTATCCAAAATCTATAACCTATGGAAACACAATGGCTCCATAGAAATAGACAAAGAATTTTTTTTTATTGAATAATTGACTCCTTCAACACATGGGGGGTCCAAAAGGGATCTCACAAGGCACAATATGTGAAAAAATTCAATTACCCAATATCTTAGATGAATTTAATATTTTTTTCTAATGGGGTCCCAATAAGAACTATTGTATTAGTAGTGTTTACTATTATATTTCATGATAAGCATTGTATTATTATTTGTAGCTATTTAATTCATGGTAACTATTCTACACTAGTCATTTTAGTTGTATTTCTTGAGGTAACTATGGTATTATTTATTATAACTATTATATTCTTGGAGGTTGAATAAATTAGATGGCTACCTCTTGGGAACTAGCATCCAGTAGCCACCAAGAATCTAACAATATCATATTATTGTGATCAATCTCAAATATGTTCATTCTATTTAAATCATGTGAAATATGTATTCTTATTTCTCAAGTTACAATATTTTTTTATATTTTTAGGAAAAGTTCCATTGAAGGGGGTGGCTCCCTCTCATTGACTTGAAAAATATAGCATAGTTATGGCATCAACCCAAGGTAAAAATCATAAGACAAATCACCTCACTGATCTCCTGAAGCCTTTCAATCTAAGTTGGAGCTAGAACAATTTTTCTTCATGGCTTATGAAGAAGGAAAAAGTATCAAGTTACAATATTAATATTAAATTATTTATATGTTATAACAATGATAAGATAATTTATATTTTTTTGGACATGATATTTTAGTTTCTAGATATGTCATTCAAAATACTATTGTGTGTTATTTTATTTATTTTCTATACTTTTATTATTTATGGGATATTTTCTAGTCACATAAACCCTACTATGTGTCTAGGAATGGGATTTGGGCTAAGCCATGGATTGGAGTTAAGGTTTCTCTAGTGGCATATATTTATGTAGGTTGGTTTTGCAAGAAAAATCCATGGCATACTTCTATCTAGGAAATATATCAAACCTGTCTATGATATTTTATTGGCCTCAAATTTAAGCTCTCATTGAATTTGATAACACAAATATATGATGCTAGGTATGAAAATTCAAAGAAAATACTTTTTGTGAATAATCTAAGGGAATTATAAAGATTGTTTTTTTCTATACTCTTTCAATGTTGTAATTTAATTTATCATTTTTTTGTAAACTATGAATAGAAATCGAAAGCTATCATTTTCTAAAATATTTAATTATCTACAATCTTTAATATCAACATTGTTAAAAATCTGAAATAGATTGAATAACCCAAGGTACTTTTTAAGAGAAAATCAAAGTTACATAAACTGAAAAAACATAAGAATGCAAACTAGGACTCCAAGAGATTATGCAATGTCGATGTGACAATATTGCATTAAGAGCTTCCAAGCTGAATCAATACATGAATGAATGCATGAATCAAAGATTGCAATAAGATGCAAGAGTATACAAACACATTAGTGGTGAGTTTATATAGAACTTAGGAGAGGAGGTAGGTGGAAAATCCAACCAATAAGAATCAACCACAAAAAGTAGTGGATGCCACCAAAAGTGGAAAGTGGTTCCATGCTTTAAGGAAGGGGACATCACACACTTATCTCCTAATAATAAACTCACTTTATTATCCTAAGCAAGCTTAATTAAGTGTAGGGAAAACCTAGGACTACGAGAAAATAAATTAACACACTAGAAATATAAAAAATCTACACCAACAAATATAGCATTTTTGGTTGCTATGAATATTATCAAAATTTATATGATCGACTAAATTCACTTTCATTCAATTGTTCACACTAAAGTTCCAATTGAAATTCTCCAACTTAGACCATGTATATAAATGAATTGTATTTTATTTAATCCTTACAATCGATAAATATGCTTACTATTACTTAATGGGTTGTGATTGTAATACTTCATTCATGTGGCATTCTTAGCCTAATTATTCTTATTAAAAGGAAAAAAATTATATCCTTATTTTTAGGTGTTGATAGTTTCTTTATTGTATCCAATCACAATATGTGGAGGCAAGTGATCTTGTATGATTAAAGTATATGGGAATTATTTAGATTAAAAAAAAAAATCTATAATTATAAATTAAAAATGTTAGAATGGTTTATGTATGTAATAGTAGAATTAGATTTAACAATAATATTTTGCAAAAACTTTAAATTATAAAAAATTGTATGCTTTTGATGAACATATTAATTTCCACAAAGATATTTTAAAATTGAGTATTTTGTATTTTTTCAATGTTATGATTTTCTTCATGTACAATGATTGATATTTTTGATCTAGAAGGTAAATCAAGCTTTGGAGGTGACACGTCTTATTAAATAGCCATACCTTTTTGTCCTCTTTCTATACATTTATATATGTATTGTAATAAATGATATCCGTTTAAATTAATAAAATAATTTTATTTAGAAATGTCAAAAAACTCTCTTGAATTATTGTTTTTGATATAAAAAGCAGCAAAAACAAGGGTGTTGTCCCATCCATACAAGGCAACCAAGGCCTACCACAGTAAACACATTAATTGTATAGTGACAGTAGAGTAAACCAAGCCATTACCCACAACAAATCATATCAAAAACCCCAAAACAACACTAAACACTAGATAATAAAAAGAGTCCATCATGAAAGCATGGTCTGGAGCACTCGTCACACTTGAATTATTATTATAGACTTTAATCTGATCATCTTTTATGATCTTATTTATAAATATTAAAAACATTTTTTTAATATTGTACATTCACCGACTAAGAAAACAAATTAAAATAATTAATAATGAAATTCTAAACAGAGAAAAGTCGGTTGTATATAAAATGAATTTATATATTCAACCTAAAGAACTTTCTTGGGATCAAAAGTCCCCAGTCCCCACCAAGAAAATTTACAACTGTGACCAGCGACAAATGAATTTTTGAAATCTATTTTGTACAAGACAATGACGACAAACATGATAACCAATTTTAAGGTGATGTGGAATTGGAGTAATCTTCCACAACACTATACTCATTTCGTCCACTAATGAAAGACTCCAAAGACCACGACTTGTTCAAGTCAACACAAATGAGTGCATTCATTGAACTCACTTTTCACCGCCTAAAATTCCAATCTTTTCCTCTGCGTAAAATCAACGGTAAAAGCTCGTGCTTAGAAACTTCCCAAGTGCAGCCGCATCCAACTATTCCTTCATAAATTTCGGAGCTTTTGTTGCACGCATAACTCAATTTTTTTCTAATTTTTACGTTGTCATGATGTTCGATGACGTGAGGAACAAATACAATATTCAAGGGAAATAAAATCGCCCTTTAAATATTTCTCATCCGTTAAAAAACTATATACCAAGCGATATAATATATAAATTGACTGAAGTTAATGTTAACATATACATAATATGATTAATTATTTGTTGGCAATAAGATTTCTGGATTTGATTGTGTTTTGATTTTTCACATCAACGTTTCGAATCATACTACATGATCCTCCAGCTCTCTATCAACCTGATGATGGATCATGTAGTATGATTCGAAACGTTGATGTGAAAAATCAAAACACAATCAAATCCAGAAATCTTATTGCCCACTTGATGGATTGTGGAAACTTGATATCTTTAATTATTTGTTGTAAATAAAAATTATAATGTATTAAAAGATTTATCTAATTTGTGATGTGTTTGATCAGATTGTGTCTCATTCTTGATGATGGTTTAATAGTTGAGATGATATTTAAAGTAGGAAGTTAGAGGTTATTAGATTGCATATGTAGTGCACTATTATTGTAATTGTACATCATTAATTGTAAGAAACTTGAATTATTCTTACTCATTTTTGCACAATAGTAATTGAGTGAAAGAATATAATAGCACATTATTTTAATAATTGTGACAATAACTAAACTTGTACGAGTAGTGGAGTTGGCTTGGCCCGTGGGTTTCCTCCCCATAGGTTTCGAGTTTGACTTTGAGGTCTAGACTTACCTAGTGCACTATAAGATCTTTTGATTGAATATAGACTTTTATTATTTGGAAAGAATCTACATCTTTCACATTGTCAAATTGTTTGATTTTAAGGAAAGCCTAAGTGCATATAAAAAAATATTAAGTAAAATGATACTATACTTTTGTGAGGCCTTCTCTTTGCTAATAAACACCATCTTCCAACATCTAATATTATATTGTGTGTTCTTTTCTTAGCAATTTTGATGTACCCTTGTCCTTTATATTTTTAAAATATATAGTAATAAATTAAAATTGTATAATTTTTGAATCAAATGTTTTGAACAACATAAATTTTGGAATAAAAGCTAAATTTCTTTAGCTAATAACAATGTCGATAATTATTTTTTCAATATTTTTGGTTAATTTTTTTTATATGTTTACTTCGAAAAAATAAATATCCCCTTTAGGTGAGAGAAAAGATTTCTCAATAAGTATACATAATAATAACTAACTTTATAATTTTTATTACAATAGTATTTTATAAGGTAGATACCAATAAGATGAATTAAATATTTGTGTACCTTGAAATCAATAAAAAGAAAATTGAACTAGTGTTATTTTATTTCATTTCAAGCCTCATATAATGAAGAATCTCTACTAAATTACAAGTCATATAACAAAGATAAGCCTTTTGAGATGTAGTTACAATAATGTTCATGTCCATAGGCACAATTCCCTTCCAATTGTTTTTGGTAACAGAAGCAATGGAAAGGGCCCTTAAACCCAACCAAAAAGTGAAACAAGGCCAACTAACCAACCAAAACAACAAAGAAAAATAGCAAGGGCATAAAACTAACCAACACCCTACAACAAGACTGACACCTAACCACCAAGATCAACAGAAGTTATAAACCAACAAAAACTAACAGACCTAAAGATATAACTGAGTCTCATTGATCAAGGGGAACACATGCCCAGTAAGAACATAGAACAAAAAACCAAAAAACATAGACCCAACAGACCCAACAGACCCAAATTACTCTTTCAAATAAAATATTAGGTTCCATTCATACTACAGCTATTTCATAGTCTTGTTGTATTATTCCAAAGATCTGGTCACTCCTTTGTTCAAATGCCCCTCAATAGCCTAGGAGGCTTTCATCTTCTAATGACCTTTCTTAGCCTTAGTCGCCCCACTCACCATTCTAAAGATAGCCTTTCGCATAATGCCCAAAGTGATGACCATTAACTTATTGAAGGTCTTGTCCATCTTGTCCACTTTTTGGTGCAGTACTCGGACTTGGGTGACATAGAAATCAAGGGACCTATCATTTTCCTACATCACCTCAAATTTTTCCTCCATAGGCTGATCATCCATCCCCTTCATGACTTCCCTTACAACTTCTTCGACTTCATGTTAAAAATTTTTGAGCTCATCCCCTCTTCCCTTACAACTTCTTCAACTTCACGTTAAAATTTTTGGAGCTCATCCCCTTCCTCATCTTTCAATTCTTCAACCACAGGTTGGTCATCACCAACTGTTTCTTCATCCTATTCACTGCTACTAGAACTTCTTCTGAGAGTTCTTCTCCCAACACCACCAACAACTCCTTTTTACTTAGGTTAATTGTAGGTAGAGCTTCATCTTCAGGGTCATCCCCTAGTTCTTTGAAGCAAATTTTCTTGCCTTTGGTAGATTGACCCATGAGCCTAGTAGAACTTCTCTCCCCCTTCCCACTACTAGAATCTTCCAATTTTCCATGCTCCTCCTCGTCTCTAATCTCAATAGTGACTTTCTTGGCAGTTTTAGGTTTGAAATTATCAAAAACTTTCCTTTTAGTCCTAGAAAGGTTTCCCAGTGGGTTAAAACTAGCCTCTTTGCCTTTCAAATTCTGAGTAACAAGGTTTCCTTTATTAAGAAGGCCTTTAATAGAGGATTTTTTCAAGCTAGAAGGAACAACGAGGGGTTTCATGGAGGAAGGTATCATAGAGGAAGTACCCACACTAGAGGAATTAGCCTAAGAAGGGCAAGGGAGGGTGTCCACTTGAGACATGGGAGCAACATTACCGGTAGGGATACCTCCAAAATGTCCCAGTAGGGGTAATTCTAGAAGCATAGTTATAAAGGCATTGGATTATACCATGGTGGATGGGGGGCGAGGATCCCTTTGCCTTGCATTGTATAAGAGAGGAACAAAAAAAGGTATATTCATTTATTCATGCCTATGAATGTGACAGAGAAAGGGAAAATGGTACTCATGAGTTGTGGTGTAACACCCTTCCAAGGTGAAATACTTCATGATGTGCACACTAACAACACCATAAGGGGTTGAGAGGCGCTCCCTATCATAGCCATTTTGGCATCTCGCAAGATTTTTGTCACCTTCAAGAAATTTTTTGATGAACCTTTGGTAGTTTCCATTGCTTATTTTGGAGACCCTCAAGCTATTGTATTGAAGACCAGTCACTATAAATTTAAACTCTATCCTCTCTCCAAGAGTTGTAAAACTTCGTACTAATATCATCATTATACCCTTGCATTGCCATAAATAATGGTGCCATACCAGCCTCTTAAAGAGCTTCCACAACTTGAAATTTTGATGCAAGGCACATAGGATAATGAATTTGACCTTTTCTAGGGACCTCCTATGGAATTACAATGATAGTGGCAAATGAAATAATTTTTACCTTCAAAATTTAGTTACAATCATGGGTAAAAAGTTAGCATTTAAAATAATAAATTATAGATGTTTCCACAAATTGGAAAAAAAATAGCAGACCAGACCTCTGCTAGCAAGGCACTATCATCATATAACATCTAGAAGGATCTAGTAGACACATAATTAAAAGATAGGGAGTGGTTAAAATTCTACCATATTCTATCAATCCTCTTCAACAACCCACAATTTGTGTGAGAATAGCTCCAACATAAAATAATGATGGATAATAAAATCCAATTGTTGCCAAAATTTAGATTGAAAAGATGTCTCATTGAATGAGACTTAGGAAATAAGCGAGGGAACAATGAAGCTCAAAGATCTTGGGCTTATTTTTCATGATGACATTTAAACTCAAATCATTAGCATTAATGGAGATGTTATTAGTCATCACATCACTAAGACTTCACTTAGAGAGTGTAGTATCAAAAAATTAATCCACAATAAGGGGAAAAGGATTATAAGCATAAGTCCATAAAGGACTTATCTTTTCATAATAAAGAGAAAAATCCCAAGGCACAAGATTCATTCCTATAATGGCCCTCGTCAAAATCAAAAAATAATGAGGACAATGTGAATCCATAAAAGTGCATGATATAATGAAACAATCCAAGACTGACATCATACTTCCCACATAGTACTCAACTTTCCTACCACAAAATTTATACCTCACACCCTGATCTATATCCAAATAAGCATGTGAGATAATAAAGCAAGTAGACAACACCCTATCCACATGGTTCTCCACCTCATCACCACTTTTTCTATGCTTCACTTTCTGAAAAGATCACGATCTCTTTTGACACATCATCTAGTAGATGTTGAAATTCAAATTCAAATTCATAATAGGACAGACCTATATTTTACAACCCATCATGCAATGAATGTTACAAACCAAATTCAAATTCAAAATGGAGTGGGAGACCATCAACCTGACCCATATAGAAAAAAATATCTCTAACAACAACATTATTGAAGATTATATAAGGATCCCTACCCATCTGGTCCTTAGCCAACCAATCCTTAATATGAGTCGATAAATTCTTGAATCTCTAGAAGTGCTAATGAAGAAAGGAGAGACCTACGTTGGAGATTGCATTAGAAAAAATATTTCATTCTCTATAGAAATGGGATACAAAGACTTCCACCATAGAAGAGAGCACATGTCTTGAATCCTGAATTAGGCTATAGATATTCCAAGGGGGTTTAGTAATACCATTTAGTCAATCCACAATTAGTTTAGAATCTCCCTCAATAATAACTCTATCAAATCTTAGATCTTTTAGCCTCTTAATACCTCTCTAGAGCCACTACTTCCATTTTTACACCGGCGTCATTACTAATGAATTTTGCATAGGTATTAATACACCCCCCATAGTGGTCTCTGATCAAACCTCCAGCCATAGCCAATTTAAGATTTCCTTTAGAAAATTTGTCAAAATTTAGTTTAACCCAATCCTTTGAGGAGGGCCTCTAGAGATTCAATTTCCTCCTTAATATATTGTCCCATTTTATCTTAGTTAGGTACAAATTAATCCCCCATAGCTGTTTAATTCTGATGTCTTTATAATTAGGCATAGTTTTTGAGTAGTTGAAAGTTTTTAAGTTTAGATTCTCAATCAATTGTTGCTTCATGCCATAAAAAAACTCATCACAGCTTCTCTGATTTTCCATGAAGATTCAATTATTTCATTCTTTCCATAGGTTCTAGCAAACCAATGGAGGAACATGTTTCCAAAGCTCTATAATTATAGGATGAGAAAAATGATAAAAACTCCATAGACTCACAAGGTCCTTCAAGTCACTAGGAAACATCCAATCGGAAAGGATATTTTGCAAGGTCAAAGACCAGACTTCCCAAGAAAATGGACAATGAACAAGAAGATGAATAATGGAATCTTTAGCAAAGAGACAAAGAATACATATGTTCACAAATTGGAATGTCTTCTTGTTAAGAACATTAATGGTTAGGATTCTACCATGTAAAGCAGCCAACCAAAAATAATTTACCTTTTCAATTAGATTAGAGTTCCAAATAATGGACCAATTAAAATTATGATCCACAGGTGGGGTGCCAACCAAGAGGTTGTAAGTTGATTTAACCCAAAAGGACCCTGAGGGGTTGTCACACCAAATCCAGTCATCAACACCACCATGAATAGAGAGACAACAATATCTTATGAATGAATTGAGCAAGTTGAAGATACTTGAACAAGGTCACACATTGCTACCCCTACCTTCTCTAAGACCACAAACATCTTTTTCAAAGTTTCACCAACTAGGTGTGTCCCCGAACCAATTCATATACCCATAGACAGAAGTACCATATAGAGTAAGGAGGTATTGTTTGATGGGAGATAGATTAGCCACCAAGGATAGATTAGGACCCATACCCCACAATTATTTCCTCAATAATATTTTATATTCATTACATTGAATAAATGTGTTCATTATATTATAACTTTTAATTCAAAATTCTTAAAGATGAATCTTCTCCCATGTGCTAGATGTTTCAAAATTAGGAAGAAAACCATGAGCTTATGATCAAGTTGGGGAAAAAGGACCAATTTACTATAGAGGTTAAAATCTCCTTCAACTTTTGGTTTTATTAAACCAAGGAAGGCTTCCCTAAGTTTCTACAATAGACAACTATTAAAAAAATTGATAGTTTATTTGACACAAAACTTACCCAGTGTATAGTATACCCCTATTCAAGTTTCCCCTTTGTATCTATATGTTAGTTTGAGTGCATTCAAGTTCCTATACCTAATGAAATAGATAACCTACCACTCAAATTATTTATGGATGTAACTTTTTGATTCCCATTAATTTTGCTATACAAATTTAGACCTAGAAATTAGAGCACATTAGATTTCAATAAACTAAAAAGATATTTGAATTTGATGTTTTGGGTGTCTTGAGATGATGGGAAGTTAAGCTTATGGTAGATAGATTCCTATACCAAGCTAGGAAACATAGTTATTGAATTCATATGAAATATGTAATGACTAAAACCATTTTGTGGTACCTTGATGAAGATATCACTAAAGACCCTATCTTTCCAAGGGTATACATAAGCTAGGCTCTACACATAAAAATTTACTAAAAAATGTAAGTTTTTTTACATAGTAATCCTTGAACAGACATATAAATTTCTTTTATTATCCTAAAATTATACCTCAAAAAGGATTTAAAAGGATTTTATAGTCTTCTAGCACTACAACAAAACAAGCAATTAGCACCTAAAATAGCACCAGAATCTAGTGCATTTGAGTTCATGAATTGGACACTTCTGCCAGTGCAAAACTCAATGCCAAACTACATGTTCTCTTCAGCGCCATTTTTTGTGCCATATTTAACATCAAATTTTGCATCAGAAAAGTAGTGCAAGCAATAGCACCTCCTTTAGCACCTTTAATAGCATCAGGAAGAGAAAACAATTTAATGTCAAAAATAGTGCCTAAATTAGCACCCTATTTAGCTTCCAATTTTGCTTCCATGTCTAATCCTGGATTTTTGCTTCTATTTTTTCTCCCAGTCATGCTTCCTGTTTTTCTTCTGGTATGGCGTCAAAAATAGCCTTTTTTTTAGCTTCCAAATTGACACCAAGTTTTTCTTCCATTATGACATCATTTGGTGCTTCTAGTTTTACTTCCATTATGACATCCTTTGTTGCTACTAGTTTGGATTTTGATTTTGCTTTTGGTTTTTCTCCTTGTGTTGCTTCTAGGTTTGCTTCCAGTTTTGCTTCCATTATGACATCCTTTGTTGCTTCCAATTTGGCTTCTGATTTTGCTTTTGGTTTTTCTCCTTGTGTTGCTTCCAGGTTTGCTTCTAGTTTTACTTGCATTTTTACTTCCAGTTTTGCTTTCGATTTTGCTTCCAATTTTGCTTCCATTTTTGCTTCTAGTTTTGCTTCTGGTTTTTCTTCCAATTTTTCTTCCAATATAACGTCACTTGTTGCATCTAGCTTTGCTTCCATTTTTGTGTCTTTTGTTGCTTCTAATATGGCTTCTATTATTGTATCTTTTGTTGCTTCTAAAATATCTTCCATTATTACTTCTTTGTTTGCTACCTGAATTGCTTTTGTTTTTGCTTCCTAGATAACACCAAGTTTTGCTTCCAAGATTGCTTCTGGTTTGCTTCTAGTTTGGCTTCCATTGTTGCTTCCTTTTTTGCTTCTAAAAATGCTTCTTGTTTTGCTTCCATTTATTAATTTCATATATTTTATTTCAATTTAATTAGTTAAATATATCACACCTCTTAAATAACTCATATAATTATAGAGTAAGTAAATTAAATAATATGTTTCATTTCAATTAATTAGTTAAATATATCATGCCTCTTAAATAACTCATATGATTATAGAGTAAGTAATTTAATTATTTAACTCATGATTAAATAACAATATAATTATTATAACATGATCATCATCTATAATTAAAACAAGTGAGTCAAATATCTATAATTTAATTGAATTTAACAACATCCATCCTAAGCAGTAAATTAAAATAATCATACATAATAAATATCCATCCAAAAATCATCGACCACTTTCAATATATATAATTTGACATGTCAATACTAATAAGATCATCATCATATATAACTAAAAAAAGTGAAATTCAATGCACCATAGAAAAAATGGACCCTTGTCATTTTCATGTTCTTTTAGGCCTTGCTTCACGATGTTTGATCTATTTTTCTTTGATTTAATGCTATAATATGGATGGAACATGCACATTTTGGTACTAAAATTCAAATAATGACATCTTGTGAAGGTGTTGTGAAGTGTTGTAAAGTCTTGTAACAAGATTTCATGCTTTTCTAGGCACAATTTCACTATTTACACCTTTCTTATGCTTTATTTGACCCCTTTATGCCCTTGGGTAAGTGCACGAAGTTGAGTCCACAAAACGTGGAAGTTTTTTACCTTAGCCAAAAAATTGAAATCGGCATCGACAAAATGAGATCCCGTTACGGTTTGGGATCCCGAGCCTGAGACCAAACGGGATCCTGCTTTTTAAAAATCAGGATCCCGTTTCCCGTCGGACTCCGAACCAAAGGAGACGGAACGGGATCCCGATTTTTAATAAACGGGATCCCGATTTGTAAAACATGGGATCCCGATTTATAAATAACGGGATCCCGAGTTATATAAATCGGGATCCCATTTCATACTGTTATTTTTTTTTAAAAAAAATAGCAGTTTTCACTGCTGCGAACGGGACCCCGAGTGGCTTGGCGACAGCAACCTCAACACCAACTACAGGTACCCCACTTCTTCGCATTTTTTTGGTTTGAATTGAAATTTTAAAAGAAATACGTTAATTTAGCATGTTTTTTTTTCAATTTATGTCACGTTTTAATTTTTTTTTAATTGTTATATTAGAATTCAATAGTTGTCAAATTAGATGAAAACTTGCAATGAAATTTAAACGTTTTTTAATAAAATTGAGAAATAAAACCTTGAATTGAGTTTTAGAAACAAATTTTAACTTTTAAATCTTAAATTGTTTGATTAAACCCCAAAAAAATTGATTTTGAAAACCCTAATTGAAACAAAACAAAAAAATTTGCATTTCAAAACCCTAAAGATCGAAATGAAATAAAACATCGCATTTACAAATCCACATCGAGCTTTTTGAAACCCTAAATTCAAATCAAACGAAAAAAATTGAATTTGAAAACCCTAGTTTGAATTGAAACGAAAAAAATTCATTAAAAACCCTAATTGTTTAAAACTGAAACCCTAAATTGAATTGGAACAAAAAAAAATTGTTAAAACCCTAAGTTTGCTAAACCCTAGACCCTAAACTGTAAAATCTAAACCCATAATACTAAAGCATTTGAAATTTATGAACCCTAGACCCTAATCTTTCATTGGACATACCTAAAATTATGTAGGTTCAATGTCAAGAATGGGTCTATTTGGTAGATTTATGAAAACTATTTTGAATATCTAGAATGCCATAAAAGTATAATTATAGCAATTCCAATTGGAAACACTTCTAGATACATATATATCCTAGATAATAATCCACCCATCCTCAATCATAATGGATTATTTGGCAATTAAGAGAGATTCAATTTAACCATAAAATTACCTATATTTTGATACTATATAGATTTATGTGGAAGGATAGAAATGCATCAATATGCTTTGTGCCATATTTTATGAATATTAATATTTAAGAAAAATCTAGATAAGATTGACCTAAGTAGATGATTTATGTAAGGGCTTTTTAGTGAACAAGTGACACACCATGGAGATAGGGATGGTATTTAAATTCTTATTTATAAATATAGTGTACCCCCTTTAAATTTGTATTTGGTTTTTATAATGAGTTGAAATTATCAATGTGTTACATAAAAGAAATTTGTGCTTAGATATATTTAAATTAGATAATAAAGATATAGTTATATAAAATAGGGAATCCAACATGAGGAATAAACCTTTAATGTGCCATTGTGTGCATCTAATTTATGCCAATGATTTAGTAAGAGTGATCGTCTAAGAGGATGAAATTTAAGCCTTGAAAAATTGTAAGATCTAACACTATTTTAATGTAGTTTTATATGTGTGTACATGTCCACTATGTTTTTTGAGTTTATGTTAATGTAAGATAAGGAGGATTGGTGGATATATTTGAAATCTAAAGAAAAAACAAAAATGATGTGAATATATAGATATATATTTTTAAAATGATTCTTTAACTTATCTATATTAAACATTGTATATTATCTCTATATTACTATCATGGCTTGATTTTCATTATGTCTACTAAATGTTGCTATATTTATTCATTGTTGTAATTAAATTATAGGGCTCAATGTGTAATCTATTTTACATCAAATTTTATAGTAGACTTATAATCCTAGAATGTTTGTAAATTTAATAGCTAACAAATAACTTGATAGGTGCAACTAAAAACCAAAAAATGTGGTTTGATTTATCTCCATTAGGCTGGAAAGCTAAAAAATCTACTAGGTTTATCCCTATTAGGTTGAAAACCCAAAAGTGTAGCTTAATAAACTTACAAGTGGTGAAAACTCACAAAAGCACTAGAAACTAATATTTGCAAAACTACCCTTGACATATCAAAAAAAGCCAAAGGTCACCATATGTCATACCTATATAGGTTGTATAGTTATATTGGATACCTTATAGTATCTCCTATTGGTTATATATGTTTGAAGATGACATTAGCGACACATCCCTACATTTATATGAGATATATTATTAACATGTCGTGTTACACATATGCTAAGATACTCAAATATGGATAAGGAGAACTAGGGAATATATATTAGAAGAGAAAGATATACTAAGCTATCCAATATTATATTTTTGTACTTAGTGTAGAAGAGAAATTCTAGACCAAGAATGCAAGTGCAAACTCAATACTCTACTTCTAATGAAAGGTAAATAAAATAATGAAAGATTAGAGAAGCATAATATGTTCCATAACATTCTTTTATGGCTCTAAATGTATGTGTTGAAGTTGCTCTTTGGTTCTCTAATGTGATAACATATACATACAAATTTTATCATATGGAAACATTTGGGGATGTCATTATTTTATAGAGTTGAGGGGAAAGGAATGGAGGACTAGGTTTTTTTGGAATCGAGGACTAGAATCATGAGAGAATTTTTGAATTTGAATTTGAGAGGGAAGAGAGAATTAAATGTAGGTGGTTGGGTTGATGGAGGGCTTGTGTTGACTTGATTAGGTAGATGGGAATAATTGAATGCTAATTTGAATTTGGATTGAAGGTCTAAGTTGGAAATGAATGGCTATGATTAGTCTAATTGATTTGATGGCTAGGATAGATTATTAATTTCATTTTAGATTTGATGAAGTGGAAGTAAGTTACATTAGTTTGAGTTTGGATTGGTGATTTGGAATTATTTTAATTTTAAGCTATGGATGTGACATGATTATCCCCTTAATGGTTGATTAAAAGTTAGGATTTGGGGATTTTAGCTAATTAAATAATAAACTCTAAAGTCTAAACCGTAAACCCTAAAGCCATCATTTTTTCTTAGGCTCTTAATGAAATTTGGTTGTCTTAGGCAACTCCACCAAATTTCATTACCTTATGCCATGCAATTGTTTCCTAGGATCTTTGCATGTAGATCCCCTTAAGCCTATTACCTTAAACCCTAAACTCTAAAGTCTAAACCCTAAACCCTAAAGCCATCATTTTTTCTTTAAAGGCTCTTAATGAAATTTGGTTGCCTTGGGCAACTTCACCAAATTTTATTCATTTGAGCCATGCCATTTTCTCCTAGGACCTCACTAGACGTAAATCCCCTTAAGCCATCCTGTCACCCTAAATCGTAATTCAATTTTCTTAAGGGGTTGACAATATGACATTTCTTAAGGGGATCAAAGAAGTTCTTAAAATTTGGTGATCAAAGTTGCCCAAGGCCCAACCAAATTTAACAATAATAAGATCCTGCAAGATTATACAATATCAATTTAGTTAGTTGTATTTTCATTCAAATAACATGTGCCTTAGACATATAAATGAGGCTTACATATAATTTTATCATTTGTATTCAATTATTTAAGGCCATTTCTATTGAATGGTTTAACTTGGTATTTCCTAAACATGTATCTTACATCTTGAAATTACAAATCTAATGTAGGTTCACTCATATCTTGAAGATCTCATGGATCCATTCAATAATATTCGCAATCCACCTCCACGCCATCCATCTCCAACACCTTCACCTCCACCTCCGCCCACTCCACCTCGTAACCCCCCACCTCCACCACCTGAAATCAATGAGCATGCTCGTTTGCAAACACAAATCAATGCTTCTGCTAGAACCATCCAAGATCAAATCAACATTATTCAAAATGAAGAATGTGTCGCACCTCAGGATGTTTGCATCTAGGATGCAAACCCTTGTTGATGCTGTCAGGGCTATGGATGGGATGGTAGATGAGCATCGACAATGGCTAGAGGAGAGAACTCCTAATTTTGAAAAGGAAAACACAAAGAAATGAATATCTATGCAATAGAGAGCCATAATAGTTTATAAATTAAAACAATGATCTTAAATAGTTATGAATTTATAAATTTGGTGAAACGATGGATATTTTTGTGTGATGAATTTATAAATTTGGTTCCAAATGGATAATTTTTAGTGACATGAATTTATGATTTTGGTTCTATATGGATATTTTAGTGACATGGATTTGTGAAGTTGGTGGAATTTATGAACTTATAATGAATAGTATATAATAGTATATATTTAATGACTATCTATTAGATCATGATTTCTCCTGCTGAAAAATTGTGTGTGTGTTAAAGACATAAAATGAGATTTTGTGAATGTTTCAAGTTTATTGTTTAGTATGTATGTGCATGTATTAAAAATTTGCATAATAGTTCTTAAATTTTGAAATTTGTATATGTATGTATGTATAGTTTAGTTTAATGATTTGTCTGCACAGAATTACATGCATCGTATTTTTTATTTTAAATGTACATGTACATACATTTAATTTTTAATTTTGTATGGACATGCTCTTGAGTTGAACAATCAATGTATATATATGTGCATTTCAATTAAATATATGAGAGCTTAATATATATGTTGCTCATCATATTTCAATTAAATATATGATCTTAATTTTTGTATGCACATGGGTCCTATTTTGTATGATTTTAAATGCAGGTGCACATTATATCAAGCATATATCATGGATGATTTTAACATTGATGATATCATCAATCCACCACCTGATCCACAGCCAGATCCACCTCCCTCCCCCCCTCCACCTCCACCTCCACCTCCCTCCCCCCCTCCTTATGCCACCTCGATTACCTGGCATCGTTGAGGGCTTCGCTTGAAACCTGAGATAAATGATGAAGTCACATCACTTCGGGGCTAAATCAAACTTGCAAATTCGGCATTGATTGCTCCACATGTGAGACGTTTTGCATCTGTAATGCAAAAGTTGTTGATTCCATTAGGATGATCGATTCTGATCTTGATAGGCATCGATGAGAGAGAGAAAAAATGAGACAATTTTATTCTGATGGTCTCTCTTATAAACAAATATTAGACCTTAAAATAAAAAAAATCCCATCTAGCCCCCTACTTTCTTGACCCCGTTACCCGACAACCCATTCCACCCAACAAATCTAGAATATCCATGAGGTGGTGCGTACATCCGCAGATGATTGCACATTTTTGGGATCGATGGTATCATTATATCCAGCTTCTTGTAAATCTTCTACAAACAAATTTACCATGTCACTAACATGTGGATTTGAAGACGTACCTAGATTTGTGTATATTTAAACATTCTCCATAGCACTCAAAGAGGGATTTGAAGACATAGTAAGACTTGTTTGTATAATCATATTCTTCTCGAAATTGACTCCTTACAAATTAGCTTCATCTACAACTATGGTATCTTCAATGTTTTCATCTTCAATAATTGTTGAATTGGTTGCTCCACCATCGTTCATTGATTTTATTCTCATTCTTCTTTCTCTTTGTCTTTGTCTCTCTTTTTCTTTATTTGCTTCAACTTCTTGAGGAGTCAATGTCTTTCTTCTCTTATTACGAAATTTATCTCCCATAATTATAAAATTCTCAAGCACAAATGAATATTAATAGTGAAATACTTCAAAATATTCAATCCAAATTGGAAGTTGAATACCTATTAGGACAAAATTCTTCCTCTTGTGTTCCTCAAAACAAGTAGAAAACTACCACAATTCCACTTTAAAAATTGTTTTCTTCATGCTTCCTTTGAAAAATTCAATCCATATTGCAAATTTCACTTGAAATATGAATTGTGAGCGATGCTCCTTTGATAAAATCAACAAAAATCAAATTGACCACAGCAATACAATAACTTATGAAAAATAATTGATTTTCAGTACTCTCACCGACCATACATATCAAGTTGCAAAGTTGCGAGTTGGCGGTAATTGTCAGTGTTTTAAATAATATAAAAGCGGGATCAGATCTATAAGCGTGATCAGTTTTAACTAAATGGGATCAGATTACAAAAGCGGGATCAAAACATAATAAGCGGGATCAGCTCTATTATCGGGGATCTGTTTACCTAAAATCAAGTTTGTGAGCCGTTGTGAAGGCGCGGGATCCCGTTACGTTTTCAACGGTCGAAAATGAAACGGGATCCCGATTGTAACATGGGATCCCGTTTATTACTGAACGGGATCCCGTGTTATAATTGGGATCCCGTTTTTTGAAATTTGAATTTGGTTTTGCATTGTGGGCGGGTTTTTGCCAAGGTTTTCGGTTCGGGAAAAGCTTTGGAAGTCCGAACCTAAGCCTTCAACCTGGTTTGACCTGCAAATTGAAGGCCCTAACAATGTCAAAGCAAAATATCGACTTTGGACATATGGCTGACGACCTTTTTTCAAAATTTTTCTGACAAAATGAAAACCCATTTTAGATCAAACAATGCAGATTCTAAATATATAATTTGTTTTGCAATTGAATTATTTTTTGTATTTTTCAATTAATTTCTAATAAAATTGGTATAAACTTTAAATATCAGAGTTTTTTTACTATTTGAATAACTTTTGATCAACATAACATTTTACGACAAGCGGTTGCGCGAGAGAAAACTTGAGACAATTCTTTTCAATTTAAAAAAAAATCAAAAAATGATAAATTTAGGTCATCTTATGCATGTGGGTACATGGCCGATTTTTTCAAAACAACAAATTTTCTAATAAAAATTAACAAAAAAAAAATATTCAATAAAAAATTACAAAAAATATCAAAAGGCAAGGTTCATGAAGTCATAAAACTTTTCCCAAAAGGATTTAGAAAAACACGATAATTTAAGTCAAAATATGGATGTCAATTGCAGGTGCATGGTATGGTACAAAAAAATGACTTTAAACAATGGTTTTTTGAAATGCCTATTGAAACTCAATTTGTACAATCTGGGTATTGAAATAAATTATATATTTGGAAACTAGACTCGAGCACTACATTTTATGATTAGTGACTTTTTTAAAGATTTCATCTCTAAGTGCTTCAAATTTTAAGGTCAAATGTATCAAATACTGAAAATCAGGGAAAACACTTCCACTTTTTGGCCAAAAAGTGGACTCAACTTCTTGCACACACCCTAGTGTTGGGGAGGTTGTTGTTGTGACGTCAAATGTTGTTTAGGCAGAGATGGGATATTGTGTTGTGGTTGAGCCTTTGGACGCAAAATGGATGCAAGAAAGGGGGATATGGTCTGAGCAATAGGTCGAGATGGATTGCCTTGTGATTGGTAGGGTGGTTGTTGTGAAGAGGCCAAAGTATTGTGTATAGGTTGTTGCAGATGAGATGGTGGAGGTAGTGTATAAGTGTTTTGAAAAGGGGGTTGTTGGGTACCACCTAGAACGTTCAGCTAGGGTGTGCCTTGTGGAGGTAATTGAGGTGGAATGTTGGCTTGGTGAAGCTGTTGAGATGGTAGATTTGTGGTCCCAGGAGGTGGAAGCAATGTGGCAAAGGAGGTGCCCCCAATGTTGACTGGAGGTTGATTCGGAGGAGGTGTTGTTAACGTTAATGGCGGAGGTTGTGGAACATTTTGTGGCATACCATAGGAAAAAGGATTATTGGGATTAGGCACTTGAGGACCTCCCATAACTGAGGTCAAAACATGTGGAGGATAGTTAACCTGATAGAGAACGACATTTCCAAATTCAGGTTGATGCCAACCCTCAACTAGAGGAACATTGGAGAAGTATGAACCTTCTAGTGCAGTTTGTGAAACTTGGAGTACATTAGATGGGGAACCCCTATATTTGGACAAGTCAACATTCGAGGGGGGTTTGACACCCTTCTCAATTAGGTGGGCCAATATTTCTTCCCCATGTTTTTCAAGCAAACGGCCAGTCATTTGCACATTGGCGGGATTACTAAAATGTTCCTCACGTGTGAGTTCAGGTTGATTAACCATACTCTCTTCACCGTGTGGTGAGTTATTCTGATTCTCGGTGTTAGAGTGTGATGAAGTTCCATTATGAGGATTGTGAGGGACGTTGGTACCCTTGTTAGGATCTGATGAGATGTTCATTGTGTTGTTGGGATCTTGAGGGTTGTTTGATTGGGCATTCTGGGCTTGACGGTCGGCCATTTTCTTTGCCTGTGATTGGGTTTGAATGGGCATGCAAATGTGCTATGAGTGGATTACAAAAATGTTGTTGACAAATGATTTGATTGTGATTGGATGGGATCTTATTTGGATGGGGTTTGGATTTGGATCAGATTTTGTTTGGATATATTGGATTGGATCGAATTTTGATGGGATCAGATTTGGATTTGGCAAGGTTGAATTGGATTGGATTGGATTATTAAGATCAATAGGATATAATTGGTTGAATGGATGTGATTTGATTGATTGGACAATTCGATCAAATAATTGGTTTTGATAGATTTGGATGATTGGATGGGTATGATTGGATGATAAAAAGAAGAGAAGGGAGACCTTGAGTTTAATCAAAGGAAGTTACCCTTAGTGACCAAGAGCTTTAATTGATTAAGAGGATGATCACGGCACCGAATCCACCTTAAGATAGGAATGGATTGATTGGGCTGAGGATGATAACTTACGACACCGAATTCACCTCAAGATGGAAGCAAATTGATTGGTGTCGAAGTTAAAGGCTAATAATCAAATTCAAGTGCTATGGTCAATTTGGGTAACCACTTTGTAATACAAGGTTATGACAGTTTGGCTATGGGTGGTTTTCGGTGATGTAAATGGTAAAGTTATGGTGGATTAGGGAGAAATTAAAATGAATGGGTGGATTAAAAATAATTGTGGAGAATGAGTGGGGATTTAGAATGGTTAAACAGAAGTTTGGAATGATAGAATGAAGGTTTAAATGGATCAAATGGAGGTTTTGGGAGGCTTAGAGTGATAAAATGGAGGCCTAGAATGATGAGATAATGGTTGGGAATGATTAAATGATGGTTTAGAGGCTAAACAGATCCAAATGGGGCAATTTCGGGTGTTCAGGAGGGCAAATCCGCCCCTCTGCAGCAAAAATCAAGGGCATTGACAGCTTTCTACAGTAAATCAGGGGCACTTCCACCTTTCTATAGTAGAATCAGGGGCACTTCTACCTTTTTGTAGCAAAACAGGGGTGCTTCTGCCTTTCTACAACAAAACAGGGGCGCTTCCACCTTTATGCAACAAAACAGGGGTGCTTCCGCCTTTCTGTGATAAGACAGAGCTTGGTTTTGATGGCAATGGCTATGGCAAGGACGCAAAATGATAAAGTAAGGCAAAAGTATCAAAGATTTCATAGGTTTTTCACAAGAAAACACTTCAAGTAAGCACAATCCTATGATTAATGTTAGGGGTATGGCTAGGCAAGGTCTTAATCTAGGATGCACAAGGCTTCTAGGGAGTCATCGATATACTCTTGGTACGTGAGGCACAACTGTGAACACTAGTCTGTCACAAGCGTGAGTCAGGAACCCCAGCGAGATACTGAAAGGCTCGGACCAACTCTTCACGTCTATCTAGGTATCACTGTAGCTTCGATGCTCTGCCAATTATGACGTGACTGGATTGGGGTACAACTTTCGTTCTCCCCCTTTTATATACCTCATTGGTATGCGTGGTTGGAATCATCCCTTGGGGTGATGAAATCCCCAAGCAGGTCCCACTAAAATGAAGACACTAATCACTTCCAACTACTCCCCAGGCTCACACAAAGTGCAAGGGGAAAGTGAAAACAAATTAATGCCCCCTTGGGTAACACAAGAATAAACAACCATAGTAAGCAATGTAGTTTATTCCCCCTAATTAGACTATGTTCCAAAACAACAAGGATAATTTTTGAAGATCTGATCAAATAGATAACCCTACAAACAAATGTTAGCTGTCTTCTTCTTCATCTTTGGTCAATTATGCCATAATATACTGCAAAACGTTAGCAAAAAAAACACCAATATCCTTGCCAAAACAATGTTAGAGGGTTACTACTTGAAAATAGAAAAAAAATGAGAGCAAAAACGAAGCTAAAATGACTATTTTACCTTCCAAACTGTGTTGTTCTAGGGCGCTTCCACCTTTTTGCAGAAAAATAGGGGCGCTTCCACCTTTTTGTAGCAAAATAGGGGCGCTTCCGCCTTTTTACAGCAAAAACAAGGGCACTTCTTCCTTTCTGCAGCAAAATGTGGGCGCTTTTGTCTTTCTGCAGCAAGATTAGAGGGTGCTTCCACCTTTCTGCAGCAAGATTAGGGGGCGCTTCCGCCTTTCTGCAGTAGGACAGAGGGCACTTCTACCTTTCTGCAACAAAATGTTAGAGGAAAAAATAGCCTTTCAACAACAAAAAGGCATATCCGCCCCACTGCAGGAAACTTTATCAGATTTTTTAAAAAGGAAAGTTGTGTGCCCCTCTACAAGAAAGTGTTAGAAAAACCTTCTAAATATACTCCTAACTGCAGCAAACTGTTAGAAGAAAATGAAACTTTCATATATAGGGTGCTTCTGCCTTTCTGTAGCAGACAAGAGGGCACTTCTGCCTTTCTACAGTAAAGCAAAGGGTGCTTCTACTTTTCTACGGTAAGGCAGAGGGTGCTTCCGCCTTTCTGCAGTAAAACAGAGGGCGCTTCCACCTTTCTGCGACCTTTTCCTACAAAATTCTTAGCAAAAAACGAAGGTTAAATGCAAGAACCCATTTGTGGGTCCCACCGGGCGTGCCAAAAATGTGTACCTTGGAATTTTACCCTATTCCAATGTGCAAAATAACTTAAAAATGCAAATGATAAAACACAAGGACACTTCAAGATTAGCCTAAAGAGTGATAAAACAAGAAGGAAAATGGATAAAACAAGATGCAAATGATTTCACCTTCCTTGCTGTTGGAGACTCCTTGGTTGGCCCTTGATTTGGACGACTTTGTGTGCTCCTTACATGACTTCTTGAGTGACTAAATGCAAGATCAACTTATGCAAAATGATTAGAATGGATGGCTAGATGATAGTGAATGAGTGAGAATGCAAATTGGCAGCATGTAGTTATAAAATGGCTAAGTGTTGAAAATGCCCTTGAGGAGGGGGTATTTATAGGAGAATTTGAATTCTCTAGAGAATTTGATGGTCAAGATTGATCCAACAAGGCCAAGATGAAGGGCTATGGTGGGTTGAGAACCCACAAGCCCTCACATCTTGACATGTGGAGGGTGAAGTTGCCAAGGGGATATGAGATGGAGGTGAGGTGTCAAAAATGTACATGAGGTGGAGGAAAGACAAGTACCTTCCAAGCACCTTGGGGAGTGAGAGGATTTCCTCAAAAAGAGATTCCTTGTCCCCAAGTGGGAGTGAAAGGGACTTTTGAGGAATTTTGGAATTCCTCAAAAATCTACATGGGAAAATGAGAGGTGGTTGAAAATATAAGAATTCACATTCCTAGGAGAATCTAAAGGGTAAAAGGTGGGCTCCAAAAAGGTGGGACTTGGTCACATGTGGAAGAAGTGACAAGTCCAAGGTTCTAGAAGCCTTAGGATCTAGGATAAATAAATGTGAATTAAAAATTCACATGGGAAAGGGGGTCAATGCCAAAAGAAGGTAAATGCAAAAGTTGGCTAAAAAGTGGTGCTAAATCTGGCTAATGACCTTGGTTAAGGTTGTGCAAATATTGGATTAGACTAATTAATGGAAGATTAGAGGCAAGTGGCAAATGTAGGAGGATGTGAGATAATCTTTGATTAAGAGGATGCACATCATAATCATGAATTAATTAAATTAATTCATATTAGAGCAAGATTATGGAGGATGTGACAAGGAGAGAGAAAGTGAAGAATTTTAAATTAATTTTAAATCAAAAGGGAAAAAATGACTAAATTAAATAAATTAGTGTATTTATTTAATTTAGAGAGGAAGAGGGTGAAAGATAAAGTATTTAATGATTAAATTAAATACTTTATAGGTATGAGATAAAATGTGTAATATTAATTTAATAAATTAATATTTACTATGATAGACGAAAAGGGAGTAAATTTAATCATATGAAAGTGATTAAATTTAGATGTCTATAGTATGTATGTATATATGTATGCATACTTGTATGTATGTATGTATGTATGCCTATATGTATGTATGTATGCATGTATGGTTGTATGTATGTATGTATGTATGTATACATGTATGTATGTATTCATGTGTGTATGATTGTATCTATGGCTATATGTATGTATTTATGCATGCTTGTATGTATGTATATATGTATGCATACTTGTATGTATGTATGTATTTATGTATGTATGTATGCCTATATGTATGTATATATGTATATATGTATGTATGTATGTATGTATGTATGCATGCATGCTTATATGTATGTATGAATGAATGTATGTGTGTATGTATGAATGCATGTATGTATGTATATATGTATGCTTGTATGCATGTATGTATGCTTGTATGTATGTACATGTAAGGGTTTTGCATTTAGGGTTTAAGGTATAGGGTTGAGGGTTGAGGGATTAGGGCTTAAGTAATAGGTTGAGGGTAGAGGGTTATAGTTGAGGGATAATATTTATGTTGTAGATTGTATAAGATTAAGTGTGTAAGGTATATGGATTAAGGCTTAGGATATTTAGTTTAGGGTTTACGATATAGATTGAGGGTATAAGGCATAAGGTGACTTGGGTTGAGAGTGTATAGGGTTGAGGCACAATATTTAGGTATAAGGGTATAAGGGTGAGGTTATAGGGTATAGATATGAGGGTTTGTGGGTGTAGCTTTTAGGGTTTAAGGTATAGGGTTGAAGATTAAGGGATTAGGGCTTAAGTATATGGTTGAGGGTATAGGGTAGACAGTTGAGATTTTATAGTTAAGGGATAATGGTCAAGGTTGATTGTCTAAGATATATGGTTCAAGGGTTAAGGTTGAGGGTATAAGGCATATGGATGAGCATTGAGGGTTTAGGGCATAGGTATAAGATTGAGGATATAGGGTATAGGGTATGGGTTTTAAGGTTGAGAGATAATGTTCAGAGTTGAGTGTCCAAGGTTAAGGCTGGTATAGGGTATATGATTTAAGGGTTTAAGGGTATCTAGGGGTTGATGGTTTAGGGTTGAACAGTTTAAGGTTTGAGGGATTAAGGGTTAAGGGTAGAGGGTTTAAGGGTTGAGGGATTAGGGTTTAATATATAGTGTCGAGGGTAGAGGGTTTAGGGATAGGGTTAACGGTTTAAGGTTTAAGGGTTGAGGGTTGAGACTTTATGGATAGGGTTTAAGGTTGAGGGTTAAGGGTTTAGGGTTTAGGGGTTGATGGTTTAAGGATTTAAGGTTTAAGGGTCAAGGGTTTATGTTTTAAGGGTTGAGAGATTAATGAATTAATGTTTAAGGGTTGAGTGATAAGAGATTAGGGTTTAAGGTAAAGGGTTGATGAATTAGGGTTAAGGGTTTTTAATGTATAGGGTAGAGGGGTTGAGGGTTGAGGGTTGAGGCTTTAGGGATAGGGTTTAGGGTTGAGGGTTAAGGGATTAGGGTTTAAGGGTTAAGGGTTTAAGGTTATAAGGTTCAAGGGTCAAGGGTTTATGGTTTAAGGGTTGAGAGCTTAAGGGTTGATAAATTAAGGGTTCAAGAGTTGATGAATTAGAATTAAGGGTTCAATGTATAAGGTAGAGGGGTTGAGGGTTGAGGGTTTAAGGGTTGAGGGTTAAGGCTTTAGGGATAGGGTTTAGGGTTGAAGGTTAAGAGATTAGGGTTGAAGGGTTGAGGGTTTAAGGCTTTAAGGTTTAAGGGTCAAGGGTTTAGGGTTTAAGGGTTGACGGCTTAATGGATTAAGGTTTAAGGGTTGAGCGATAAGAGACTAGGGCTTAAGGTATAGGGTTGATGAAATAGGGTTAAGGGTTTTTAATGTATAGGGTAGAGCAGTTGAGGGTTTAAGGGTTGAGGTTTGGGGGTTAAGGGAAGATGGTATAAGGGTTGAGGGTTTAATGGTTTAAGTTTTAAGGGTCAAGGGTTTATGGTTTAAGGGTTGAGGGCTTAAGGGTTGATGAATTAAGGGTTTAAGGGTTGATGAATTAGGGTTAAGGGTTTAATGTATAAGGTAGATGGGTAGAGCAGTTGAGGGTTGAGGGTTTAAGGGTTGAGGTTTGAGGGTTAATGGAAGAGGGTTTAAGGGTTAAGGGATTAAGGGTTGATGAATTAAGGGTTTAAGGGCTGATGAATTAGGGCTAAGGGTTTAATGTATAAGGTAGATGGGTTGAGGGTTGAGGGTTTAAGGGTCAAGAGTTAAGGTTTTAGGGATAGGGTTGAGGGTTGAGGGTTAAGGGATTAGGATTTAAGGGTTGAGGGTTTAAGGATTTAATGTTTAAGGGTCAAGGGTTTAGGGTTTAAGGGCTGAGGACTTAAGGGATTAGGGTTTAAGGATTTCTCATTAAGGGATTATGATTTAAGTAATAGGGTTGATGAATTAGGGTTAATGGTTTTTAATGTATAGGGTAGAGGGGTTAAGAGTTGAGAGTTGAGGCTTTAGGGACAAGGTTTTGGGTTGAGGGTTGAGGGTTGAGGCTTTGGGGATAAGGTTTTGGGTTGAGGGTTAAGGGATTAGGTTTTAAGGGTTAAGGCTTTAAGGCTTTAAGGTTTAAGGGTGAAGGGTTTAGGGTTTAAGTGTTGAGGGCTTAAAGGATTAGGGCTTAAGGTATAGGGTTGAGGGATTAGGGTTGAGTGTCCAATGTATAGGTAGAGGTTTTATAATTGAGTGTTGAGGGTTTAATGTATAGGGTAGAGGGTTGAGGGATTAAGGGGTTAAGGATTGAGGGTTTAAGGGTTGAGGGATTAAGGGTTTAATGGTTGGAGGTTTAAGGGTTAAGGGATTAAGGTTGAGGTTTGAGGGATTAGGGTTGAGGGTTGAGGGTATAAGGTTGAGGGTATAGGGTTGAAGGTATATAGTTAAGGAAATAGGTTTGTGGGTTTAAGGGTTGAGGGGTTAAGGGTTTAATGGTTGAAAAAATAGGGTTGAGGATATAGGGTTGAGGGATTAAGGGTTTAAAGGTTGAGGGATTATAGTTGAGAGTATAGGGTTGAGGGATTAAGGGTTTAAGGATTTAGGGTTTAAGAGTTGAGGGATTAAGGGTTTAAGGGTTGAGGGATTAAGAGTTTAAGGGTTTAGGGTTTAAGGTTTGATGTATTAAGGGTTTAAGGGTTGAGATATTAGGGTTGAGGGTTGAGGTATTAGGGTTGAGAGCATAGGGTTGAGGGATTAATTTTGAGGGTTTAAGGGTTGAGGGATTAAGGGTTTAAGGGTATTGAAGGAAGATATTATTCCTTCTTTTGAAAAGTTTTAGGGAAGGTTTCCTGTAATCATGATAAGAAGTTTTTTAGGAAAATAAAGTGAGAGATGGTGCTATAGGTGGATTTAAATAAATCAAGTCAAAGATTCTTGAACTTAAGACTTCCATGGAGAAAATACAATAGGAAATAGATGATAAGGAAGAAGAATTGATGACAGAGTAGCTGATCTAAAGTTGAAATTAAACGATATGAAAAATAAGTTAGAAGATCATGAAAAGGAATTCTAGGGGGTGTCAATAGTTAAGAGCCGTAGAGATGAGGAAAAATGTGTGGATGGTCAAGTTGCAGATGCAAAAAGCAATAGTTGGAAGTGTCAAAATTGAAGCAAAAAAACTAACGACTAAAATTAACCACTTAGAAAAGGAATTAAAAGATAAGAAGAATATTTTACCATCAATGAAAAGGAGGTTAGTGTACTGTAAAAACACTTGAAAAAGAAAGAGACCAAAATGAATGAGATAGATAATGTATTGAATGAAGAAATTATTCATGCTCTTGAGAAGTTGAGGAAGGTGCATGTGTAGATTCTTCTCTCTTCGTCATGTGACAAAACCAATAGTTTCAACGTGTTTGAATGGGTGGGTTTATACTAGGAAAGGTCCTATTTCATACTGAAACATGTCAAAATAGTCTGAGTTACATTGTACTGGTGAAGTCTCTTAAGAGACCAAAGTGCAAAAGGGCAACAAACTTTGATGAGCGATTAATAAAAAATTGTGGCACTTAGAAACATTTCGTTTGATGTTGCAAGATCATGTAGGGACCCTCTATAATAAAATCTCTCAATTTTTTATAGCTCCAAGTTGTTTTCCAGTGAGGAAGAGTTTTCAATTGATGGAAAACAGGTTAGTTGCATGTAGTTTAAAGTTACAAAGTGGTGTAACTTTTGTTCTATTCATTGTATGACTAAACCAACTATTCCAAAACATCCAGATGGGTAGGTTTATGCTAGGAAAGGTCTTATTTTTCACCCAAACATGTCGAAATAGTCTGAGCTACATTGTACCAGAGAAGTCTCTTAAGAGACTAAAGTGTAAAAGGGAAACAAAATTCAACGAGCAATTACTTAGAAATTGTGGCACTTATAAAAATTTCATCTCAAGCTATGAGGTCATGTAGGGTCACTCTATAATAACTTATCATGTCTTTTGATAGCTCCAAGTCATTTTCCTATGGTGAAAATTTTTTTAGTTGATGGAAAATGGGTTAGTTGCATGTTGTGTAAAGTTGCAAAGTGGTGTAAATTTCATTTTGTTTGTTGTATGATTGAACCAAATATTCCAACACATCCACATGGGTGATTTTATGCTAGGAAAAGTCCTATTTTGCACCCAAACATGCCAAAATAGTTTGTGCTACATTGTACCAATGAAGTCTCTTAGGAGACCAAGGTTCAAAAAGGCACAAAAATTTGATGAGCAATTACTCAAAAATCGTGGCACTTAGAAACATTCCATTTGATGCTACGATATCATGTAGGTCCTCTCAACAATAACCTCTCTCAGTTTTTGATAGCTCCAAGTCATTTTCCCGTGGTGAAGAGTTTTTAGTTGATGGAAAATGAGTCAGTTGCATTTAGTGTAATGTTACAAAGTGGTGTAAATTTCATTCTATTCATTGTATGACTAAACAAAATATTCCAACACATCTGGATGGGTGTGTTTATGCTAGGAAAGGTCCTTTTTCACACCCAAACATGTTGGAACAGTCTGAGCTACATTGTACCAACAAAGTCTCTTAAGAGACCAAAATTGAAAAGGGCAGCAAACTTCGATGAGCGATTACAAAAAAACCGTGGCACTTAGAAAATTTTTGTCTAAGGCTATGGGATCATGTAGGTCCCCTCTACAATAATCTCTATCAATTTTTGATAGATCCATGTAATTTTCCCATGGTAAAGAGTTTTTAGTTGATGGAAAATGGGTTAGTTGTATGTAGTGTAAAGTTACAAAGTGGTGTAACTTTTGTTTTGTTCTTCGTACGACCGAATTGAATGTTCCAACACATCCATATGGGTGGTTCTATGCTAGGAAAATTCTTATTTTTCACTGAAACATTTTGGAATAGTCTAAGCTACATTGCAATGATGAAGTCTCTTAAGAGACCAAAGTGAAAAAGGGTAGAAAACTTTGATGAGTGATTACTAGAAAATCATGCCACTTAGTAACATTTTTTTTATGCTACAAGATGAAGTAGAGACCTCTACAATAACCTCTCTTGGTTTTTGATAGCTCCAAGTTGTTTTCCCATGGTGATAGTTTTTTTAATGCCCCAAAAACTATCAGATGCATGTAGTATTGTAGACACGTAAAATGTACCGATTAACATTATGCATCTGATCCTGACTACTAACATCCTTTCATCCTGAATCATCCTTCAATCTAACCATTTAATCAAATCCCCTTATTCAATTAAATTCATCAATTTCCTTCCCTTAATTAAATAAATCATTTCATCTAATTAAGTCATCGTTTTTTGTTAATTAAATCAATCATCTTGATCTAATTATCCCTATTTAATTAAATAGTTAATTTTATTTGATTAAATCTCTAAAGTATATCTATTAAATTAAATAAATTAAAACCTTATTTAGTTTAATCTAGCATCATCTCTTTTATTTAAATAAATAAAAAATCTTTACTTAATTAATCTCTTATCATATTCTTCTCATATTTGATTTAAATAAATCCACAAATTTAAGTCAAATTTGTCACATCATCTAACCCCCATCGTTAAATTAATTAACTTTGATTAATTTAATCTCCTATCATGTCCCATCCTCCAATATTTACCACTTGCTCATAAAAATAGATTTAATTGATTTATTAAATCCCTATTTTCCTCAACAAGGCATCTTTTTGGAATATTCTCCAAGTTTGAATTCAAAAATCCAAGTTGACATGTACATCCAACAAGGAATTTACTCCATCTTACATGTACTTTGCCTTGAGCCAAGTGGCATTCAATGCATTCTTTCTTCCCTCTTGCAAGTCATTTCAACAAAATTGAAAATTCAAAAATATGCATTTATTGGCACAATCCTCAAAACTTGCACATCCTCCATCCACTCATAGATTGACAGGTGGCATATTTCCATTGGATGAATGTTAGTCCAACATTTCTCAATTTTAGACATTCATCCTTCAATCTTATCTATAAATGAAGAGCTCATCTCCTCATTTGATCATCCACAAATTATGCAAAGTTACCATGCTCAAATATCTATCAAATTCCATCCATCACCATTGAATCTTAGCTAGGTTATGTAGGTTTTTAGCTTGAAGCATTCACCATCCTTCATCAAAGTGGATCAATTATCATCAACACATCAAGCTTGCATCATAGGAGTTGGGAAAGGGCCAATTTTCACACCAAATTGGCACCAATTCCCCCATGGGATCATGAGTTTGCTAGCTTAATTAGGATTCAATATATTTTATTGTTTTCTTGTTGTGTTCTTCATTTCTTTTTCCTAATTTGAGCTTTGTGAATGGATTTCATGGGGAATCCTTGTTCTTTCTTGCAATTGATTATCTAATGTTTTTTTTCTTATTGTTTTGCAGGTATTATGATTGGGGTTCACACAAGTATAAAGTTGCAAGGTAGGCTACTTTTTTTTTTGTTCTTCATGGGCCCAAACAATTAGCACCAACACATCTAGGTGGGAACATCTACACTAGGCACGGTCATCACCCTTCGTTATAAAAGGGTTGTATTCTTTCATATTCGAAGGGTCATAATATTTTTCATTTGAAAAGTCACAACCAATTCATATCATCACTATTCATGAGAACCTAAAATAAATTATTTTCAATATTTCCTTTGGTTATATTCTTGATTGAATTCTTCAATGATGTAATACATGAAGTATACATATAAACCATGAAGCATGCATGTGAACACATCAAGTATACATAGGAAGCATGGAGCATACATGTGAATAATGGTAAATAGTGAAGTATACACAAGAAGCATGAAGCATATACATGAATACACATTATACATGAAGTAAACACAATAAGCATGAAGCATACATGTGGACACATGGTCTATACACAAGAAGCATGAAGCATACATGTGAATACACATAATACATGAAGTATACATAAGAAGCATGAAGCATACACGTGAATACATGTAACACATGAAGTATACATAGGAAGCATGAAGCATAGACATGAACACATGAAGTAATCACACAAAACATGAATCATACATGTGAACATATGAAGTATACACAAGAAGCATGAAGCATACAAGAGAATGGTAGCATGAAGCATACACATGGAATGATATATGTCTTTCTCAATGATGTAAAACATGAAGCATATACATTAATTTCCACCATGAAGCACATGAAGTATGAATCATGAAGCATTACTATATTCATATGATTGATTTAATGTTCAATAATCTTATAGCAGAATAATGTTTAGACTTTATTATATATTTATAATTATATAAAAGAAGAGTGCATGGAAAAAAATTGGATTTTAAATATTTTAAGTAAATTATCTACAAATATCTATTGAAGTGTGGATTTATAATTTAAATATGGAAACCATCAATTAAAAAAATGGGTATTAACCAAATAGCCATGATATGCATACATCAATATATGTCAATATAAATATAAAATATATACAAAAGTCATATAGGCTTAAAAGAATGTCATATAGGAATATAATGTCAAGTATATGAAATATAAAATATGTCCAAAAATGCCATAAAGACATAAAAAAGGACTGGGCAATCAAAAGTAATTTCCTTCTTGGTGAAGAAAATAGATGGGAGGTCTTTGTTGGTCAGGGGGGATGGAGATGCATATGGCATTGGTCTAATTTGAATTTTAGGGCTCCTCCTATTTAGTTCCTGATCAAGCTTCAACTATTACAATAAACATGAAGGACATTAATATATAGAAATTATATTATAAAAATGAAATATTTAACAAAATAATCACTTACTGACACTAGATGATCTCTCTCCTCAATTGGAAGATTCGCATGCTCAGGATGTGGCATGCCAAAGTCCTATAGAAACCATCAAAATAGAAATTAAACTAAAATTCAATAATCATTTTATATTTTTAATAATAAAAACTATAGCAACGAATGTAATTTTAAATATACTAATCTGACTCATACCCCCATGAGAGGCATCTAGCTGTCTATTGCAGAAGATACACCATGTTACATTTCACTATCAACATCAGGAGGTGTTTCTACTTGCACCATCTAAAAATAAAACAAAAAATTATTCAATCATGAAAACTAGAATAGTGATGCAGTTCATGGCTTATAATATATAGGATAATCAACAAAATTTTGAGTACTTATAGAACTATATATTTCTTACTATTATTCTTACTATTTTCCCTATCCATAGCTTGTTCAAAAGCACATGTTTTAGGATTTTATCCATAGTAGCAAGGCAGTGAACTGTTTGATAAAATGCTTTGGTAGACATGTATGAAAAATGTGGTAGCATAGAGAAGGTAGTGAACTGTTTGAAAAAAATCCTTAAAGAAATGCGGTCTCATGGTGATGGAATGCCATAAAAAAAAAATTTGTCATGGAATTCCATCACCATGAGACCACATTTATTAGAGGCAATTTTTAAAATAGTTGACTGCCTTGTTTATGCTATAGCTTACTATTATGCTTTGGTAGATTTTTTCCAAGCATCTATATCATAGACAAGGCAGTGAACTGTTTGAAAAATGCCTCATTAAAATGTGGTCTCATGGAATGCCATGATAAGAAAATGCAATTTTACAGCTTCTCCTATTTATTATTTATGTAATGTGAAGCAAAATTGTAATTGAAGTTTTTTCAATCTATCAACATCTAGTTATTAGTTATGCAATGTGAAGTAATTATTTAAGTTTGAAAGATGTGCAATGATATGAATAAAAAATATAAAATAATATTAAGTACAATTCATTAGTTAAACTCTTTATTTTATTACTTGAGTGAAGCTTCCAAATCAACCTCCACTAGGAGGTGTTTCCATGATATCTCCAAGATTAACCTATTCAACTTCCAAAATCAAATATTAGAATACCATTCATATAGAAATGTTATTCACATGTAAAATTTATAATTATTTACTAGTTACATACCTTGGTAGTACATGTCATAATGTAATATGTAGGTAGAGAACCACTGAAAATTGAATGAACACTATGACCATGAAATTTCATTACAATATTTAAACTAGATTAGTTAATATTGCATTAAAAAAATGAAATTTAATAAATTAAATTCAATGAACTTGCTAACATTTACCTAAGTATCAAGGCCAAACACCTCATTCAAGAGGGAATCTTCCATCACAACTTGTTGAGTTGCAGATTTAGATTGTGCAGCTACATCTTGACTATCCATGGGGTCATAATCATAGGGTGACCCATAAGCCTCAAAAATATGGGGTGGAACCCTCCTCCTCAAAGTCTCCCAGGTGACTCATGTTGTGTTGCAAGACTCGAATGTTATATGATGCTCTGGGTCAAGGAAATAATGGGTTGTAGTGCCTCGACCTCAACACTCTCCTTCACAATGGAAGGGATAACGACGTGCTCATAAACTAGTCTGGTGAGTGCTCATCTTGTAGGATGCTATGGGTCAAGATGTGTTGGGATATTCTATCCTATGCAAAAAAACCACCTCTGCCCTGGAAGTCTCACATATCAAAATAGTTGGGGATTTTATTGAGGACAAACTCATAATAGAGTTTCCTCAAGAAATATTGCGGGACCTCATTATTTTTGTTTGGAGGATGGTAAAAAAAAATCCACCACCTCTACCAAAAATGGTTCTTTATCCCATGGTGGTTGTACCAATGGATAGCAAACCTCTTGTTTGTAGGGTGTAGAGGTTGATTTGTTCGTGGGTTTGTGAAAAAGGAGCACAAGTAAAATTTTGTAATTTTTTCTTGTTTCACTTTTTTGTAGGATAGTTTATCTTCATAATGTTCTCTATACTCCCATCTCTTCTCTACCCAACCACTTAATTGCTTGCTAATTGAATTTGTACATTCGTTAACATAAATTAGAGTGATTGTGAAAGCGTGGTTCTTTGCGAGGTTGAACTTGTAGGATGTTTCAAGATTGCAATTAACTCCTTAATTTGTTTTTTATTATTTTCAATTTCCCCCATTAAATTTTGTTGAGTTTCAGGGGTATATTGAGGAATTCTAAGAGGTGTTTGTTGGGTTTTTTGTTCAACGGGTATTTGGGCATGAGGTGAAGAAGGATTTTGAGGAGGAAAAGGAGGTAGATTATCAATTCATGAAAATTATAGAAATTAACATCCAAAACATATTAAATCAACAAATTTAATAAAAAATTCAACAAAAACAATAAAAAATTACTCCTTTGAGCTCCCCATTGATGTGGTGTCATTCTAGCGAAGAATCAGTGAAGAAACCATGAATTTTGAGCTCTCAATAACATAAAGGTGCCTATAGAGGGTTTGCAGGCTATAGATGGAGGAAGTAACATAGTCAAAAAATGAAATGACTTTTCTTTTTTTTCTTATAACATCACATAATGCACTCACATTATAGCACGCTCACATTATGGATTCTTAATTTTTGAAAGATAAGTTGGCCTCTTTTTGGCCCCCCATCATTTTTCACCCACCTTATGGAAAGAATGGAAGTTATTAGGAATTTTTTATCTTTTGCAACACATAAGGATTTCAAATTCGATCAAATGGATGTGAAGTCTACATTCTTGAATGGTGAGTTTGAAGAAGAGGTATACATTGACCAAACAAAGGATTTTAGTTATCAAATAAACCAGATATGGTCTATAAATTGGAAAAGGCATTATATGGATTGGAGTAAGCTTCCAGAGTTTAGTATACGAGGTTGGATAGGTACTTGTAATAGGAAGGATTCAATAAGGGTACCCTATATAGTAATCTTTATTTCAAAACAAAAGATTAAATCTTGATTGTGGTTGTGTATGTTGATGATATAATCTTTGGAGGAAATGAAGCTATGTGCAAGATATTTGCAGAACAAATGTAGAATGAGTTTGAAATTTCAATGTTTGGGGAGATGAATTTCTTCCTTGGACTACAAATCAATCAGACAAAAAAGGGTATCTTCATTTCACAATCAAAATATGTCAAGGAAATACTAAGGAAGTTTGGAATGGAAGACTCTAAACTGGTATGTACACCTATGGTTATTGGTTGTAAGCTAAACAAAAATGATGAATCTACTAAGGCTGATTAGAGAAAGTATAGATCAATGATTGCATGATTGCTATATCTAACTGCTACTATGATGTAGGAGCATCACTCTAGTGATGATTTTATGATTCATTTTAATGTTAAGAGTCTTAGATAAGTTAGTGAAGGTCTTATGTTTCCATTGGGATCATGTTCAATGGTCTAGGTTGTCTAAATAGGCCTAGAAATTCAAATTTTGATTTTCTCACCAAAATGCAAATTTGAATTTCCTAGGTGATTTTTGATTGTTGAAGGGTTGGGGTTTGTTCCTTAGCTTATGTTTTGGGGTTTTTGATTCTAAAAAGGTCTTGAAATACCATGAACTACCATGTAAGGCCTCTTTACAATTTTTTCTTTTAATTCTAGGCTGTGAAAAGAGCATATTTTTCAAGTTTGATACAAAAAAATTAGGTTTTGAAGGAAAATACATGTATTTTGTATTTGTAACTATTTTGGATCATCATTCACATTGAATAAATGAGAAGGAATTCTACAAGAATTTGTGGAAGTAGTTTTTCATGAATATACCCTATTTTCTTCATAATTTGTGATAGTTTTCTACTAAAATAATGCAAATTAGTCTTGTACTACCTTGTATGGAACATTGATAGGTATGTGAGTGAATGGAAAGTTAGAGATTTTTCTAGAGAGTCTAATGCATTTTTTTTTGTGAAATTTCATGATGTTTTATTGAGAAACAAGTAAAACTCTACTAACTGCCCTATAATAGAGCTAGGGTTTCCAACAACAAAGGAAAATACATAACTATTGTTTGAACTAGTGAAAATTCCTAAAACTTGGTGAAACCATTCTTCAAGATGTTGGCTAGGTTTCCACCAAAGTAAAATGTACAAATTAAACATATGTGTAAGTTATGTAGGTCTGTGTGTGTTCACTATCCAAAAAGACTGTCATAACCTTAGGTCTTTGAGGGTTTAATAAAAACACATTTGTTTTTAGTTCACCATAGCAAGTGGGGGTTTGAGACACCTTCAAAATAATTTGGAAACATTATTTCTTGTCCTTTTTTAATCCTCTACATAATTATTGGTATTAGAGCTAGATTAAGCTAAGAAAACCAATACAAGGGTTAACCATCCAAAAGGAGAAAGATGCCTCCAAGACTCAATGCTACTAAAAGTGTGGAAAAGATAACATAAATGTAATTGGGAGAATCCCTTGCTAGAGAAATAATAGAAAAGAGAGTCAATTTGGATGCAAGACTCACTATAGTGGAAGCTAACCAAAGAAGAGTTTTTGTTACAAGGGATATGAGTGACCAAGTTGAAGTGGTAGATGAAGTACTTCAAGAAGAACCTCAAGAATAGAGGGATGTTGATGATGTGAGGATGAAGAGAGTTTTGAAGGAAGTCGAGGGTGAAGGAACCAAGGTGAAGATGGAACTTCCAATATATGCAGGTAGTTTGAATGATGAAGAACTCCTTGATTGGATAGGGGAGTTGGATAAGTACTTTGAGTTTGAGGAGGTAGCTGAAGAGTAGCAAGTAAATTTGGCTAGGAACAAGTTGAAAGGTCATGTATACCTATGGTGATATTATGTTTAGGAATAAAGGAGAAAGAAAGGAAAATCCAAGATTACTTCTTGGGATAAGATGATTTCCAATTTGAAGGGAAAATTCATGCCTAGTGACTACATGAATCAATTGGATAAGAAATTGTAGAACTTGAAACAAAATGATATGGGAGTGAAAGAGTACATTGAAGATTTTTTCAAGTTGAGTATTGGATTAGGACACATGGAGTATGACACTAACAAGGTTGCAAGATACCTTAATGGATTGAAGTATAACTTTCAAGATGAGTTGAGCCTTACAAGCCCCAAGACACTTGAAGAGTGTTATCAACTAGCCTTAAAGGCTGAGGAGAAGCTAAATAGGAAGCAATAAAAGTAGGATAGAGGTAGAGGAAGGAATTTTAGATGTAGAGGTCCATATGCTGGTAGAGGATAGTTACAAAGAAGTTAAGGTGAGTGAAGCACCTAACAAGAACATGTATCAAGTTTAAGAGGAGGTTTTTGAGGAATAAAGCCTAACTTTAGGGGAATATTTGGAAAAAGATGAGGATTCAATGGTTTCATGGGTAAATGCTACAAGAACAACAAGCTTGCAGGTCATCAAGCTTGGGAGTGTCCAGAAGAGCAATCAACTACCACCTTTAGGAATGAAATAAGAACTCAAGTTGCTTAAGGAGGAGATGAAGAAAGTGTTAACTCCTCACCACAATCAGAAGAACTAGAGAAAGGAGAATCCTTGTTGATGATAAGGACATTGATCAAGGTTCCAATGGAGAAGGAGCCACCTCAAAGGAAGTCACTATTTAGGACTGTTTGTTAGTGCAAAGGTAAGTGTTGTCAAGTTGTTATAGATTTAGGTAGCAAAAATAATCTAGTTGTTGTTGAGATGGTAAAGAAACTAAACTTGAAGAGATTACCTCATCCTACATAATAATATAAAGTCTCATGGTTGAATAAGGGATAAGTACTAGTCAATGAATAGTGTTGGGTAGAGTTTCAAATAGGAAGGTACAAATACAAGGTGCTATGTGATATCATCCCTATGGATGTGTTCCATGTCTTATTTGGTAGGCCTTGGAAATATGATAGGAAAACAATGCATGATGGTAGAAATAATGGCTATGTTTTGGAGAAGGATAGAGCTACCTATACCTTAGCACCTTTGAAGGAGGAAGATAAAGACCAAAATGTTGGATCAAGTGTGATGTTGGTGGGTGAAAAGGAGATTATAAAGAGAATGGAAGAGGAAGAGATAGGTATTTTAGTGATGGTTAGACCTAGGGCTATCATAACAACATCAATAATTGATGAGTTACCATGGAAGATTCAAGGCATGTTGAAGGGTTATGCAGACATAGTTGTGGAAGAAATTCCTAAATCCTTGTCTCTAATAAGAGATATTAGCTATCATATAGACTTTATAATAGGGGCTAGTTTTCCAAACAAGGAAAATTACAAGATGAGACCCCCAAAAAATGAAGAAATCAAAAAACATGTACAAGAGTTACTTAAAAAATGGTTAATCAAGGAGAACCTTAGTACTTGTGTAGTTCCATATGTTTTGGAACCTAAGAAAGGAGGTTAGTTGAGAATGTGTACTGAATCTAGGGAAATAAACAAGATACAATCAGATATAGGTGTTCACTTTCAAGAATAGAGGACTTAATGGATTATTTGAGTGGGTTAAGTTACTTCTCAATGATAGATCTCAAAAGTGGATACCATCAAATAAGGATCAGACAAGGAGATGAATGGAAAACAAAGTTTAAAACAAAAGAGGGCCTATATGAGTGGCTTGTTATGCCATTTGGACTTTCTAATGCACCCAACACCTTCATGAGGCTCATTAACGAGGCCCTCAAGCTATACATTGGTAATTTTGTTGGTTTTTTATCTTGATGACATATTGGATTTTAGTTCTAACAAACAAGAACATTTGTATCACTTGAATTTGGTGTTGAGAAGGCTACAAGAGGAAAAAGTGTTGATCAATCTTCAAAAGTGTGAGTTCATGAAGAAAAAATGGTGGTACCTTGGTTTTGTGGTCTCAAAGGGAATTTTGAAGATGGATCCAAGTAAAGTGAATGAAATATTGGAGTGGCCTACACCTAGATCTATCACAGAGGTAAGAAGCTTCCATGCTCTTGCAAGTTTCTATAGGGAATTTATCAAAAAATTCAGTCATATATGTGCACCTATCATAGACACTATTAAAGGGGATAAGAAAAATAAGTTTGTGTGGACTAAAGAAGCTAATAAGAGTTTCCAATATTCAAAAAAGAGAGTGACTGAGCATCCTATCTTTTTCTTTCATGACTTCAATAAGGTCTTTCAAATAGAATTTGATGCTAGTGGACATGCAATAGGGGCAATTTTAACCCAAGAAAATAAGCCAATAGCATATTTTAGTGAAAAAATGAATGTTGCAAAGAAAAATTACTCTTCATATGACTTGGAGATGTATGTAATGGTGCAATCACTAAAAAAATGGAGACACTACCTTCTATGTAAGGATTTTGTGGTCTATAAAGATAATCATGCACTTCAATTTATAAATAGCCAAGAAAAACTCAATCAAAGGAACATTAAGTGGTTTGAGTACCTACAAAACTTCACTTTCACAATCAAATACAAGATGGGGTAGAGTAATAAGGTGGCTGATGTTTTAAGAAAGTGTTGGGATTGAAGCACTCAAGGAGATGTATGAGCATGATGAGGGTTTCAAAGAAGTCTATGAGGTTTGCAAGCAACCTATTAGTACTAACATATAGAAGTCATTAGATTACCTTATACAAGATGGTTTATTGTTTAATGGAGCAAATGTGCCAAAATGTTCCATGAGGGAAAATATCATCAAGGAGAAGCATTGTGGGAGTAGGGAAGCTCATTTTGGACTTGACAAGACACTAGAATAACTAAGGAACTACTTTTGGCTAAGGATGCAAACAGATGTCAGACGATTTATGGAGAGGTGTACTATATGTTAAATAGAAAAATGGAGTAGCACTAATGTAGGATTGTACTAGCCTTTACCCATTCCCAATAGCCATTGGGAATCCATCAGTATAGAGTTTGTTATGGGATTACCAAAGACTCAAAGGAGTTTTGATTCAATTTATGTAGTTATTGATAGGTTTTCCAAGATGACCCACTTCATTCCTACCAAAAGTACAAGTGATGCTTCATACGTTGCCAGTTTGTTCTTCAAATAGGTTGTTTAACTTCATGGATTGTTATTGAGCATAGTCTTTGATAGAGATAGCAAGCTTTTAGGATACTTTTGGAGGGCATTGTAGAGAAATCTTGGTACAATCTCAATTTTAGCTCAACCTACCACCCTTTGAAAAATGGCCAAACTAAGGTGTTCAATAGGATCCTAGGCAACCTACTAAGATTCCTTTGAAGGGATCATCCTAAACAATGGGATCTAGTGTTACCCCAAGTATAATTTTCTTATAATGGCTTAGTGAATAGGAGCATTGGAAAGATTCCATTTCAGGTGGTCTATGGAATGTATCCAAGAGGAGTGTTTCAACTAAGAGACCTCTATGGTGTGGAGAAGTAAAGTGCAGAGGGTGAACAATTTGCAATTTCCATGCAAGAGATACACCAACAAGTGAAACAACAGATCCAAGCTATTGTGGAAAAGTACAAACAAAAGGCATATTTGAAGAGAAGAGAGGTCAATCTTAAGGTTGGAGGTCTTGTCTTAGCACATCTCAAGAAGACACAGCTTCCCATAGGTGAATATACCAATTTGAAGATGAAGAAAATAGGTCCTTGTCAGGTTTTTAAGAAGTTTTTCAATAATGCCTATGAGATAGAGTTGCATAGTGGAGTTGGCATATCACAAACTTTAAATGTTGTTGTCTTATACCCTTACAAAGGGGATGCCATTGCTGATGAGGGAGAAGGTATGCAAAATATATGAGTTGTTGATTGGATAGAGGACCTACCACACACCAAACCAACAGAGTTAGATTGTATTTGTATACATGGAAAATGTACTGATTACACTTGATCCTGATTACTAACACCACTTTGTCTGATTGTATTTGTATACATGGAAAATGTACTGATTACACTTGATCCTGATTACTAACACCGCTTTGTCTAAAATCACCCCTTTTGCAAGTCATTTAATTGAATAATCCTTATTTAATTAAATTCATCACATTTCATCCCTTAATTAAAAAAAAATCAAGTTTATTTAATTAAGTCATCATCTCCTGTTAATTAAATGAATAAAGTTTATTTAATTAATTCTATAGTCTATATTTAATTAAATAATTCCTTTTATTTAATTAAATCTCTAAAGTCATTCCATTAAATTAAATAAATTAACATTTATTTGATCTTATCTAACATCATCCCTCTTTAATTAAATAAATCAAATATTTATTTAATCAAGTCTAAATTATATTCCTCTCATTTTGATTTAAATTAATCCTAAAATCTAAGTCAAAATGGTAAAATCAACTAATCTCCTTTTAGATTAATCAAATATTGTTTAATCTTAATTTTAATCACCTAAATCCTATAGATTTTGCAACTTTCTCATGAAAATCATTTCAATTGATTTATTAAATCCTCAATTACTTTAAAAAAAGGCATTAATGTTGGAATATTCTCCAAATTTGAAAAATCCTTCCAAAAGGGTTTGTACATCCAACAAGGCATTTAAACCTCTTACACGTCATTTTTTCGTGAACCAAGTGGCATTAACTTCATTTTCTCCTCCCTCCAACATGTCATTTCATCATTTTTGAAATTCCAACTAATTGTATTTAATTTCACAATGACCAAAATGTGCTCTACCTTTGTCAACTCACATGTTGACACGTGGCACTTGGTCATTGGTTGGTGTTTGATCCCACATTCATCCCTTTTTCCTCATTCTCCAACATTCTTATCTATAAATAAGAGGATCTCATTTGTATTTTGGATCCACAACTTCATGCAAAGATATTATCTTCATATTTTGAATTTGCTCATTGTTCATCCATTTTCAAGTTTCATAGCTAGGTTATGCAAGCATTCAACCAAGGAGCATCAAATATTCATCATTGATCATCAATTTTGCAAGGGTTTGGGAAAGGGCCATTTTTCACATCAAAATGGCACCAATTCCCCCATGGGATTGAGAGTTTGTTTGCATTGAATAGGATTTCATAGCTTTTATTTGTGTTCTTCATGTTATTTCTTATTCTTTGCATTTCAAATGAATCTTATGGGGAATGTTGATTTAACTTGCATAGTGGACTAATAATGTGTTTGTTCTTTGTGTTTATGGAGGTCTAGGATCACCATTCACATTTTGGAACTAGAGGGAGGGCGGACTTGAAGATTTTAACACATTTTTCTTCAAAATTTTGTGGTTTTTTTTTAATTTTTGTCTCTACAGGAAAATTTTACTGCTCATAGAGGAATTGCACCGCTACCAGTCGAGTGGTGCCATATAGTTCCACTATTAAACTCCAAACTGTGATGTTGTATTCTTCCCACCTATAAATTTAAATTTCAAACTGCAATGTTGGGGCAATTCTCTATCGCTGAATTTCCAAACTCCAAACTATGTCGTGGGTCAAAATAGCACTGCAATCACACTCACTGGTTTTGCTATAGAGCACCACTGTCAGTACCAGTAGCACCCTATAGCATCGCTAACCTCTTCAAACTGTGCCGCCTCTATAGATTGCACTGCTAGGGTTGGGTAAAAGGCATTTTTCAATTGAATTTTAACATGTGTCTTTTCATCTTGGGTTCTTGTGACTACTAACTTGTTTTTGACCTCTGTTTCTATAGTTTTAACCAATTTTTGTAGGTTGACTTGATTAAAGGTTAAGGAGGAAAAAAAGACAAAGACTTCTCTATGGAATTATCATCTCATTTTATCAAGTGTTTTTAAACACTTTGGGGAGAAATTGTAATCCCTCTTCTAAGGATTTTCTATCTTGGGTGATCCCATAATAGTGGTTTACAATTTTTGGCCAAACTGGACACTGAATTATTTTTAACTAAATCTTCACATTTGGGCACCTATAGCAGCTAAACTGTGAGGAATTTGAAGATGGTGCAAACTAGAGTCTCATAAAATTTTGTCTTTAGATTCTAAAAATATTTTTTTCAAAATTTTTGGAATCAAATTGCACTTCTTTTTCCATCTCCCATGAAAATAGATTTTTTAAAAACAACATTTTTAAAAGTGGCCACGTATAAGCATAACTTTTTTTCCATGAAGGATAAAATTCTAATTCTTTCAAATTTAGATTTGTAACTCTGATATCTAGTGCTTCCACTTGGTTAGATGGTTTTTTATTTAATATTTTTCCTTAATCAAGTTTCAAAGTCAAACGAATTACAATTCAGACACAACGCAACTATATAACGCGTAACTTTTTTTTATGTGTCAAAATTTAATTTAATTTTTTTGTTGGATCAAGGACTTCAATATCTAGTGCACTCATATTTTTCATTTTTTTTTTTGATAATCTTCTATTTTTCCACATGTGAAGAACAAATAAATTCATTTTCGATGAAAAACCTATGTTTAATAAAACTTAAAAATAAATACATAACAAAACCAAAACATATTAAAATTATATTCATTGGATAGCTTGTTCTAAGGAATACCATAATCATTTGAAATAAATTTTAAATGAATTCATTTGATCCCCCAAAATCTAAATCAAAAGTGATTTTTTATCAGCATTTTGATAGGTGTAAAGAGCATTTATAGGTATGGTTTAAAACTAGCGAGGTTCTATCCAAGGGGTTTGATCTAAGGTGATTTGATCAAACCCTCTTCAATTGGAATCCTTAAAATGGAAATTTTTAATGCTTAAATCATTATATTTTCTAAAAATATGTGATTTCGGCTAAAATTCGTTCCTCTCAGGAATTGTAAACCACTATTATGACAGCACCATCTTTCATGCTTTTAGGACTCAATACATTTCATTTGGGCTCTAAAAAGAACAACACAAAAGGATTAAAAAGAACCTTAGGTAACTTAGTATATTTTGTTTAAGGTTGAACAATTTAACACACAACTTTCACTTTTCCTTTTAGTGCTTAAAACGAATCCAATTATTGCTTTGAAGGATTAAAATGAACATGTGCTTTTATGTTTTGCAATCTCTTATCCAAAGTAATATCATCTAAAAGAATCCAATTGAACAATAATATCCAAAGTAATATCATCTAAAAGAATATCATTTTGTTTAAGGTTGAACAATTGAACACACAACTTTCACTTTTCCTTTTGGTGCTTAAAACGAATCCAATTATTGCTTTGAAGGATTAAAATGAACATGTGCTTTTATGTTTTCCAATCTCTTATCCAAAGTAATATCATCTAAAAGATGTATGCACTTCTCTCATGCCTAACAGTGATCTTGAGAGTGTGAGTGAAGCATATCGTGTGTGTTCTCTCTTTGTTTCTCAACAAAGATTGATTGAACTACAGATGTGCTTGCTCGCTTGTGTTTATATTTACAGGGCTTTCCTTGTGGGAAAAAGTAGTTACCGAAGGGAACGACCAAACCAGGAACATGCTAAAGCCAAACAACTTTCAACCGGTATATAAGTGTGGGCACTTGAGAAAAGTTAAAGTATCACAAGGATTGTTCCAACAAGAAGGGAAACAATGGTCTCTTGTTATATGGATGATCCCCCATGAACAAAATGCCTACACTAGAACCCTTTGTTTAAGAGACCAAAATCCCTAATCTATTTGTTGGTGCAAGAACGGTCATTTTGAAGCCACCCCACACTTTTATGGCTTTTAGTAGAGATGAGAATTATGCCATGGGAGTTTCATGTGTACTAATGCTTGGCTGACCCAAGAAGCATGTGTCGTGGAGGGGAGCCAGTGTGGTCAAGCATCTAATCATCCACTAAGATTAGGCGTAGCTAGATTTATCCAAGTGGGGATTCAACAAATATTTTCTTAATATCCATAGGGTTGTGTATATTCTTGGAATCAAAACATTTTTCTTGATCTTAAACATTGGGAAAACAAACATTCAAACATGCTCATCAAATTTCAAACCCTTTAGGAAGTAAATACCTTTGACAAAAATTCAAGTGTTATTGCTTGTCCTAGGGATTATATCCTTATAGGCTTCTAAACATTTGAATTTACATCTCAATTTTCTCACTAAAGTCAACAATAGGGAAATTTTTCCTTAATTTCCTCGATTTCCACATAATGGAATTTGTGGGATGAGAAGAAATTGATAAATTAGACATTTAGTTTGAAAACCTAATCAAGAAGTGTTTGTGGTAAAAAGAACTCACTAAGAAAAGATAAGAAACAATTGGACCTCACACATGTTCTCTTTAAAGTGATTTCCCAAAATATCAAAATCCGAAAACCAAAATCCAAAGGTCTTAGTCAAAAATCTCCCAAGAAAAGGTTGTCTAGATGCTCTATAAGTTTAGAGAAAGATTGACCTTCAAATTTTACAAACGCGCAACAAGGAACAATCCAAATTTGTATTCATTTTACTATTGTCAAAATCCAAGTATCTTTCAAATGTTTGAGTATCTCACATAGGAAGTATTAGCATGTTATTCAATACCTTGGTCTAGTAAACAAAGTCTCTCTAAGTCTTTAGGATCAAAATAAAACACTCTCATTCATCTTCAAACATCAAAATCAAAATAACCTCACAAACAAATTTTGAACCATTGAAAAATCATTCATACTAGACTTTGGGTAAAATCCTTCAAATCAACACTAAAATCACCTTGTTTGGCTAAGTGTGTGTGGATGAATCCTTCCTCATACACCTAGTTAAATTATCATCCTTGTGGAAAATTTTATTCTAAGATAACATCCAACATCTTGGGGTTTATAAGTCCATTATCCAAATCAAATCAAATCCAATCCAAATCAAAAAATCCAAAGGATTCTAAAGTCTAGTATTCCTCCAAGGTTCCTAAGAGTTCAACACCCATATCACTCACCATTTCATCCTTCATCTCATCATTAGTCCTAAACACATTAGGGGTCACTTTTGCAACAAGTCAAAACACAAGAGAAACATGGAATATAAACTTGATTCTACATCATGAATAATCCAAGTTAACCAAACTATCAAAGCCTTCCAATGCCAATTGATTATCAAAACTCACATTTATACAATCCATACATGGGATCGCTATCTCCTACAAACCTCAATGGTACAACAAATGTGAGTATGCCCAATCTAAATTTTGGAACACCTTTCCCAATGGTAGATTTAAATCAAAGTCCAAACCTACAAATCTATCAACCAAACAATCAATGCATGAGTTTTCAACAAAACAACATAATCCCACCAAATCCATACATGCAAAATGTGAATATACCAAGTACAACTTTACCAAACATGAACATTCTGATTCCACACTTGGTAAATTTTGGTATAGATATGTTTTTGAATCATAAAAAATATTGTTCAAAGTCCAATAAAAATGATAACGACTCCATGTATTGATCCAAGTCAAGGTAACACCATGCAAAATCAAAGTTACCTAAATCAAGGCAATGTGATTCCCAACCACAACAATGTTCAATTTCAACCTATCATTCCAAATCTAAACATCATCCCAAATTAGAACATTTTCCAAAATCAATTTTTCCATGACCCCATGCAAACACCACAAGTATGCATTCCAAATCTGCTTGAATGAAAACCAAATCAACTATATTAAGGGTGTCAAGATCAAAATCAAGATCAAATTGCTTCACTTGCCACAATAGTTGATTCATTGCACCACAAAGAGACATCTCCACCCCAAAATCAATACACTCTTCCATTGGGTAAACAATGTCATCAAACCATTGTGTTGTGTTCACAACCTTATCAAGAACAATATCTCTAATGTCAAGAGGTTGGATATCAAGATCAACAACACCAACAACAAACCCAAATTTCACATCTTGAAGATCAATCAATACATCTCAAAGATCAATCACCACATCTCAAAATTCAATCACCACAAGGTCAATTTTAAGTACAAACCTCACAAGGTAACAAATGAAAATACACACCACTTGGGAAACCAATCAAATCGGTCATGCAACAATTAGTACAAGAAAATCTCATCAAAATCCCCTTTTATGAAAATTATCAAGAGCTTCAAGTTAAACCACTAGGGTATAACGAGAAGCACCTTTGTGATTTTCACAAAATAAAGGGACACACAACATCAAATTGTATTTGAATCAAAAATCTCATCCAATACCTTATTGATAAAAAAATAACTATTGGGGACAATGATGAAGATTCAACCACTAGTGATAACATTGACAATCTCCAAACCAAAATTATTGAAAACAATGATCAAGATGTATCCATTAATGAGCCCCTTGAAGATGTCTCTAGCTCATCTGAAGATCAACTCAACATACATCAAGAGTCACTTTTTGCTCATGATAAGAATCCCTCAACAATATCCGACAATGATCTATTTTAAGGAGTGTTAACATTATTTGATCTTGTAATCAACAATCCTTCAACCAATGATCATTTTGACAATACCTCTACATCATCCAATGAGTTAGAGGAAATATCTCAAGAATTCATTCCAAAACATGATCAACATCTTTCACCAAAGTCTAGCAATGGTCCTTTCCAAGACATGTTGACATCCTTCAACCTCATGATTGTCGATATTGAAGGAATCTTGAACTCCATACTTAATCCAAATCCACTCAAATCTCAAGAGGATATTGAGCCACTTCGCATGCCTAATGAAGATATCCAAGAACTCTTTATAAGCAATCCATCCTTTGAAATTGATCCATATCAAGAACTTGATCCAAAGCATGTTGAAAGCAATTCCAAAATCATTCAAGATCAAGAATTTATATCTCCACGATACTACAATGATCTAATGGAAACTCTCCAAGATGTTGCAAATGATGATCATATCCATATAGCACATATTCCTCCATCTACCCATGAGATCCTTACTCCTAATGGAAATTTAGATGGTCTTCATTCAAAACAAGAGTCTCATACTCTTGATATCATTACCAATGAGCAAGAGTCTCCTACTCTTAACATTTGTACACATGGTACAAAAAAATCTAGAGACATATCAGAAATGGGTCATGAAGAGGGATTCTATAGAAATTGTGAATCAGGAACATCTTGTGAAGAAATATCAAAAATGAATCATAAGGAAGACTTTTGCATGGACAGTGAATCATCAACACCTCTTGAAGAAGCATTAAAATATGATATTTCACAAGATCAAGCCAAAGATATGAATTGGGAAGTTATCCCACTTATGGAGGATCCTACCACTTATAAACTTGGACCACTTACCTTTTGAAGGGAAAGCTATTTTATCAATGAAGAAGCTATCACCTTTGAAAATCCACAATAAAGTAGAGAAGGATTAGCACCTTGTTTCGAAGGTAAATCATATCGTATTGAAAATAAAATGTTTCAACAGATGAATTATCAAGACAGAGGATTAGGCCTACATGAATAGGGTATCCTAGAGCTAGTGTATATTATTGGCAATCCTAAGCATCAAGGTCTTCATTATTCAACAATTAAGGGATCTATGCATATTAGTGATATCTCTATAATACTGGGGGGAAATTTATCTAGTGCAAGCATCAACATAGGGAGCATGAAGAATACTTATGATGAAGTCGATGCCAATACTACAACCAGCCATGTTATGAATCTTCATTCACCCATCATCCCATCCATAAATTGGGACCAACATCAAAAGAAAGATGTGAATCAAAGCAAGAAGAACATCATCAAAGGAAAAGAAGTTGAGAAGCATAATGGAAAAATCAAATACACATGGATGCTAATGAATACAAAGAAAGATTATCCCTATAAAACTCCATTAGTTAAACAAACTATGGGGAAAAGTAGAAAAGGGAAAATTATCCATCAAAGATTTCCACAAAGGAAGAAGCAAGCTTCTCAAGAAATGTATAAAGTGTATCAAGCAGTTGGTCCTAATTCCAAGCACACTTTCATATCCACCCATCATTTCTCATCTTCCCAAGTTTGGAGAGTCAAAGGTTCCAAACTATCAACCAATCCATCTTTTATTCCTAAACACACTTCATCCACATCTCCATGCATGATATCTAATTCTTACATTGACCATGTATTGGAATCCATCCTTCATCATAAGGATTCAAAAGGTATCTTATTGTGATGTGAGCACAAAGACAGAGTTAACTTTGGTATCAACAAAGTAGATCAGGAAACTCAAAAAGTTGCATTCAAGTGCATGTATCTTAGCAAAGAAACTTCTTCAAGCAGGATATCACTGGCACATAATGATAGAAGCATCTACATCGACATCACTAGGTGGTTGAGTAGGAACATAAAATATTTCAAAAAACTAAAAAAATTTAAAAAAATCATGAAAATAGTAAAGATAAAATATCATCCTTTAGTGAAAACCACTATGGTGACACTTTGGACAGGTACCATGATGAAAACCTAGCAAACAAGAGTCATGTGTAGAATTGAGCATCTACGTGCACCACTTCAGGTGGAATCATCTCATCCCATCCATAATAAATCTAGTGTTCCATCCATCTTATCCATAATAAATCCATTCATCCATAAACCATTGATCCAATCCATTTTCATCCATCTACATCCATCTTCCACATTATCTTGATCTTGAAAATTTTTGGTGCACACTTTACACTTGCTTACGGTAAACATCTTGACATGGGTCATTTCATTGATCCTATCCTACCCAACATTATCTGAGCCATGAAGCACTATCCAAATGAGCATCCTCTATCACAAGATAATCGATATCCATCCATCCACACACCTATCCAAGCATCCACCTATGAAATTACATACATTGCTAAACACTGGGGGCAGATATTTACATCTTTCTTTGGGAATAAATCTTGATCTATATCTTCCAACTTATGTGGTGATCCGAACATTGGAAAACATAAAATTAAATTGGTCAAACCACTTGGGAGAAAAAATTCCAAATCACTAGCCCATGGCACATTTTGATGAGAAGATATTCCTTATCAAGCTTCATATTTCATCGAACATCAATCCAAATAGTCAATATCAATTGCATCTAACGTGTGCATCATTGAATTTTTTTTCCAAATTAAGAGCTTCAAAATCCTAATCAATCAAATCCAATCAATCCATCATCATCTTGGGATATCCTTCCCAATCCTCATATTTCTTAACACTATCTTTGCATTATTGTGTATCCTCAACAATGTTCTCATCAAAAATCCATCATCATTTCAGGATATCCATCCCAATCCTTGTGTTTCTTAAATGCTATCCTTGTATTGTTGTGTATCCTCAACAATGTTATTATCATCAATCCATCAATCTGATCAATCATCCTTAACTTGGTTTTCAACAAAATCCCAAACAAAGCACTGATATCATCACACCTATCCATATCCAATCTGTCAAAATCATGCGAAAAATCCAAAAACATTCAAGAAGCCAAGAAAATCCAAAAAAAAGATAAAAAAATAAAAAATGTCAAAAACATGGAAATCTGAAGTACGTCATCTCTGAGCTTAAACATAGGCAAGGATAATCTTTGGTCAACCCTTGAGATACAAAAACACAAAAGAATTTAAAAAAAACAAAAACACAAAAATATTCAAAAAACACAAAAACACAAAAACAATCAAAAAACACAAAATCCAAAAATATTCGTAAATCTCATAAAACAAAAAAACATTAGAAATTGAAAATCAAAACATTTGCAAAATCTTGAAAATACCAAAAACAACCTCAATTTTTTTTCAAAACTTCAAAAACATCCAAGTATTTGAAAAATCCATCCATCCCCATCTTGCTTTCACCCGCAATAAACATCCACTCATAATAAATCATCGTCACCCTTAACCTTTGGTGAAACAGTCGGAAACAAGTCTAATAGGTCATAAAGTGGAAACTCAAACTTTAAAGTCTCAAGTCTAGGTTAGTAAGTAAACAAGTTGGTCAACTTTTTGTATCAACAGCCCATCATCCAATCAATCCCAAAATCATCTGATAACATCATGTCCTAGGATGCATCCTTCCTACAATGGACATCAACATCAAGCATCATTGTAGTTTCACTACTGTATTTGACTCCACTTTCTGATGAACGTTTGTTGAACTGTCAACAAAATATTGTTGGAATTCTAATGAATGGCCTGAAAATTTCTCATCATTGAATTTTCATTGGTATCCTGACGAGCTTCAAAATGTTGAATTCATGAATGAACTTCATCGGTTTCTGCCATAAAAAAGGGACCTCGTGTTCATCGAAATATCCACAAACTTTGTGTCAATCTAGCAATGAAAAATAGCCATAGCACATGTGGCATGCCTCTGCCAAATCATTGGAACAACATGAGATGCTTGTTGAAATTACGACCAAGTTTTGTGGAAAGTCCAACAAACATTTGTCATTTGTTCGATGATTATCTCATGGAATGAGATCAAAATTGCATTGGAGCTATAGCTATATTGGGAGGATTGACTTGTGGTCTCATCAATGAGCATGAGGAAGTATATCAGCAAGACTTATACCATCGGGGTAAGTTCTGAATGTTTACTCGACCTGCTATGTCTTGTCAATATATTCCTAGTGCTCCTGTCAATGAAATAAATGACGATCTCGCCGATGAAACTTCATCAGTGAGACTTAAACATTCGGGCCAACATATATTTTTCATGTCGAGATGACTTGTCTTCTCAATAGATTCTCTTCATCAATGAGACCATATTGCAGTCTCCTCGATATTCTGACAAACATTCATAGTTTGTTCGATGATCTCGCCATTAGAATGAGATCAAAATTGGAGCTATAGCAATCTCGTCGCAATTTTTTTTCATCGGATTGTGTCATTGAAATTTTGACGAAATGTTGCAGTTTAAAAAAAATAGATATATTGGGAGGATTGACTTGTGGTCTCATCGACAGAGCACGAGGAAGTATACCAGTGAGACTTATACCATTAGGGTAAGTTCTGAATTTTTACCAGACCTGCTATGTCTCGCCAATATATTCCCAGTGCTCCTATTAGTGAAAGAAATGATGGTCTCACCAATGAAGCTTCATTGGTGAGACTTAAATGTTCAATCCAACATATATTTTTCATGCCAATATGACTTGTCTTTCCAATAGATTATCTTCATCGATGAGACCATAAGGAAATCTCCTTGATATGTCTTCTTTAGTAATCTTGATCGCTACAACAGTTTTGATGTCTCAACAATGTGCTAAAAAGTGCTTGTAACCCATAATAGGTTGGGAAGACCCATACCAACATCATAACAAACACCAACAACAACATCATTACATCAGGCAATTCCAATCCCAATCAAATCAGGAGAACAAATTATAATTTCAATAGAAATATACTTTTCATTCAACCAAAATCCATTCATCTTCACAAGGCTATCAACAGCCAACTCACCATCTCATTTTATCTTTGTCAGTAACAACAACAAAATCTATTTAGAAAACCTTGAAAGAAAACACCAAGACCATAGCACTCATCACTTCAACTTACCTCATATCTTTATCAGGTCTGAATACAACTCAGCCACCATCAGTGTGACAAAAACAAACCATAACCAATTCTTGAACACTGAACCATTCCATTCTTTATTGATTCACCAAGTAATCTTCATTTCCATTTTACATGCTACAAGGAAAAACAACCTCATTCTTGCATTCATGCTACAAACTCCTATCTCAAATATCCAAGGCACTACAACTAACATATTTTGAAAGAAATAATCAATCATCCATTTCACAACTTTTGTCCATTTTTCAGTTTTACTGTCCTTTCTTTGTAGTCAAGACACTATCATGCACACATGACCAAGCCTCCATACTGTCATAACCTTCCTTCACAACAGTTTCCAAGCATAGAAATAACTGTAATAACATCAATAAGACAAGATTCAAACATTTACATTCACTCTTTCCACTGTTCCATCAGATTTCTACTTTTAGTGAAGTCAAAGCACTATTTACCAATTAGGTTTCCATGCTTCAATCGGGTGAAAATCCTCAAACTCAAATTGTTTCCCTTGAACCAAATACATTTTTAGAAGCCCATTATTGTAAAGATCAACATAACAAAAGCTTTTAGTCATTATTTCTAAAGAAATCGCCAGATCCTTAGACTATACACTTAAAAGTCTAAAAATTTAGGCCTATTTTACAAAGGGAGTCACCTTTACACCACCCCAAATCACTTGCCAACCTCAAATATTCATTTTCCATATCTCCAAACTCAATATTATTCAGTTATTAAAGATAGAAAGGCTTGATAACTTATTGTTTAATTAAACCCTTGTTTATAGGGTGAAATAAACAAAAACAAGGAGGGTTTCTTGAATAACTCACTTTCAGACCTCCAATACTCTAACCAATGGTTGAATCATGTATAAATACATTTGAAAAATAATTTGAAGTCATCTCTAAACCCCTATACACATTTCTTCAAAACCCTGCTTAAAACCACCATTTTCAAGAGGAGCAACTCAGATTTTTGTCTTGTACTAGCAACTTAACATCATATTGAGAAATTTACATGAGTAAATCATTATATTATGTAGGGCCAATTCACATAAACTACTTAGAATTAGGGAAATGCAGAATCAATGATACCTCAATTGTTGAACCAATCGTTTGAATGATACGATAAAAAGAACTTGCTCTTTCAACTTCAAATGAATGCCATTGGAGAAGTGACTTATAGATGATACTTGCAGCTATAGGTCTTCCATTATTAAAGCAAACATCTTCTATGATACACTTGATCAATGCATCTTGATTTTCCTAAAACCAAAATAATAAAAAAATGTAGTGTAAGGGAATAAAAAAATTGCTAGAGCTTTATAATATAATGTACCTAAGAAAAAAATTGATATAAATGGAAATACAAATAGAAGAGATAGATACTCCTCCAGAAGGTCAGAATCATATACTTGCTTCTTGTCAGTGAGAGTCTTCATTGCCTCTGCTCTCCATCAGTGAGCTCTTTCAAGGCACACATAGGAGTCTGTGAATTCTGTTAGACACATCTATTGGTTAAAATATTATTGAAAAATGATATTACTTATTTAAAATCGGGAGGAGATAACTAAAATTATACATAAAAGATATAATTTGTTTATATTGGCCAACCATGAGTGTATTCAATCATGATGGCATTTACCATTTTAAGGCACAAAAATGGACAATACATAATGACAAGTGGAAACTTAACCTCCTTGAGTTAACAACACAAGCCAAACTAGCTTTGGTCTCTACTAAACAATGTTGCAAGATCATTTCCCACACACAAAAAATTGTGCTTCTGACAGTCCATAAATGCACCTACACAAGCAACTACACACAATAATAGTGTTCACAAATATTCCAACCCCATTGCAGCAAGAAAGCTTCAACAAGATATTGCAGCAATACGAAGACATCTTTCTATCCCTCTCAGTCCTCTCTCTATCTCTTTCTATCCATATTTTTCAAACATAGTCCAAATAGATGAAACAAGTGATGCCTTGTAATCTTGAAAACAATGTAGCAATAATTAAAATTAAAACATTACCCTCTTTTATTCTCCTCTTATGGTTTGGGAGGTCAGGTGGGCGCTTCCCCTCTTCTTCAAGCTCCTGAAAATCAGTACAAAATATATGAACAAAATTTCATGGTTAAGTGGAAGCCTCCCATCAACAACAAGATCCAAATATCCGTGTATCTATCTCAATCGAGCCTCTAAAGCCTTCAGATATTTCAATTTTTCCAATAACCTGTTATGAACAGAAGTCAAATTTTAGAGTTATGTCACCACTAAAAACAAAAGAAACAGAGATTTGAAACCAAATCCACACACAACACAATGTGGTATTCATAGAAAGCCATACAAACAAACTAAACTCAGAACATTGGAATGGAAACAACTTCAAATTATGATATAGAGCATGGATTCACTTTACTCAACTAGAGGCACATTTCACAATAATGGGTTCTTCATCTAAAACATCTGTACGAGGTTCAAATAGTAAATATATTGATGAAATATAAAGGAATTAAAAAGATACTTGGATGTAGTTGGATTGAAGGCCATAAACTAGTACATGTTTTTTGTGTAGGAGTCATATCACATCCAAAAACATGGTAGAGCTATGCAAAGTAGGAGAAATTGGCTTGGAAAATGAAGGCATTAGGGTATAAAGAATCATTTTTCTGCCACCATAGTGAAAAGTTAGCACTTTCTTTCATCTTTGCGTATTGGTTTGATGTTTCAAATGATGCATTTCTTAGATTCAAAATTTCATTACCTTATGATGGTGGAAGCTCATTTGGCCCCTCCCCCCCCTTCACATCACTCTCAATTCCCCATACCCAATCATATAAAATTAATCATTCATTCATCCATTAATAACATATAACATTCATTCATTATCATATAGCATTCATTCATTAATATAAAACATTCATTTGTTAACATATAACATTCATTCATTAACATATTCACATTCATTCATAATATGATTACAATCACTTTTTTTCTTGTTTCTTTTTTGAAGCTAAAAAGAACTTAAGTGGAGTATCATTTTCTAAATCATTTGTCCCCCCTTTAGTTGTTTTTCCCTTTGCTTGTGATATTAATGTATGCCTAGTCGTGTACTCATGACATGGATGCTGTTGCAAGGGGGGTCTGCTGCAATAACAAAGAAATGTTAAATTGATATGTTTTATTATTATTGTTACAAGTATTTCATTAATTAAAAGAACATTAGAGTGGTTCTCTTTACTTGATGGGGCCACATCATGTTCTTGATCTTCTCTTATAGCCTCATGCTCAACATGTTGAACATCCTCTAAATTGTGATCTGGAGTTGAAACACAAAAGGTTACATTAATTAATACACCGACTACAATTAAATATGTTTAAAATAACATTAGAGTGGTCCTCTTTACTTGATGGGGCCACATCATGTTCTTGATCTTCTCTAGCCTGATCATGCTCAACATGTTGATCACTCCCTACATTCTCTAAAGTTGAAACACGAAAGGTTACATTAATTAATACACCAATTACAATTAAAGATGTTTAATTGTATTAATCCATACTACGTTTTGTATAGCACATGAATACATCCAATACCAGGATGCACACCATGACCTTCATCTATAGGTTGTGCTCCACCCTCACCAGGCTTCATTCCAATGTCATGTGCAGTATTATCGTCACTTTTCTATTTAAATGAAATAGGCACATAATTACTTTATGGTGGAAATTAATATTGAATAGATTGCACAAGCATTCAATTTTAAATAAACTTTATTGAGTTTATTTACCTGTGTGTCAGATACAGTGGAAGATTGTGTTTTCCTATTCAAGACTCTTAGGCATTTAGCCATAGCTCCATAGCCTTGCTGGAAGGCAATCTTCAGGTCCTCTTCTATGGGCACTCTATTGAATTTAGAGCCTTGCATTTTTGCATAAGATCATGAATTTTGCTTCTATGGTGTGATAAAACCAAAATTGTTTGCAATTTATTATTTGGATACAATATTTCATTTATTGATACTTACAATTCGTGCGGCTAATTTCATATAACTACCAGAGCCAAGTTTTTGCTGCTCGTATTTTTCTAGTCTTGACTTTGTTGCCTTTGATGTGTCAGGCAACATATGAAAAGTTTGAAATACATTAGATTATGTAAAAAGAAAGAGTATTGTAATCAATATATAATTACATTGTTGATAGTATCACATACCTTCCTTAGCTCAGTGGTGTCTTTCCTTTTTTTCTTTTCAGCCTTCTCCTTTCCATCCGACACCAGGTCCTTCCACTCCCTCTCTAGAATTATGGGGGGATGCTCATACTTTTTTTTCTTCTCTAAATGTGACCAATATTAGTCCCTCACGTACTTTAGATAGGTACCAACTTTCTTAAAGACCTTCGTTTGATTGAATTTTTTATCATTGAACAACACAACTAAACAGTTAATGAGCTTATCTTTTAAATCTTCATTTTGGGCATTCCACCGTGTACGTATAGTGGGCCCGAAGAGCTCCAATGTAATATCACTTAGATGTTTATAAAAAACATCATTTCCTGCAAAATGATCATGGGACCATTAGTCTAAAAAGAGTGATCAATAAGTAAATTTCAATTGGATTATATATAATAATAATTAAAAAAAATTAAAGTACATGGGACCTTCTCTATTTTTATGGGAATGAAATCCTCAGTCACCACAAATGTGACCAGAAATGTTCTCATACTAGTAATATAGGAAGATCAAGGAAATGCTGCTAAAACATCATCAGTACTAGCTATGGCCTCTAATCCCCAGGTACATGTCTTGAAGCATGTTCTGGCATGTGTTCGCTACGAGAGGGTGCACTACCCGATGCTTGCATGCTATGTGTTTCCAACATTTGAGACAAAAATATAGGCATGGATAATGGGGTTGGATGATGTGATGTATGCACATAAAGATCAGGATTGACACTTGTACCAAACCCTACTCCTTGGGAAACACCTGCAATACCCTGATCATGGCCAACAACATCACGAGGATGCAGATAATCCTGGAAAAATAACACATATTTTAGTTCATGACATAAAAAAGTACAAAATATAAAACCATGAATGAACTTATGTTATAATTAAATACCAAACCCTACTCCTCGGGAAACACTTGCAATACCTTGATCATGGCGAGCAACATCATGAGGACATAGATAATCCTGTAAAAATAACACATATTTTAGTTCATGACATAAAAGAGTACAAAATATAAAACCATGAATGAACTTATGTTATAATTAAATACCTCATGAAATCTTACTTGAAAGTTTTGTGCTCTCTTAGTCAATATTTTAACCCTCTCTCTTATCTCATCTGTTTGAGGCACTATGAATATCAATTTAAGGATTTCTTCATTGAATTTTTTTTGGGTCTTCCTTAACATATCAAGAGGGCTTGTTGAATATACGATATCATCATCACATAATATTGACTAAACCTCCCTATAGATTTTCTCCTCTACTGTTGGCTCCTTTCCCCGATCAGCCGACTACATCAAGAATATTAAAAACATTATCAAAATTAACCGAAGGAACTTATGAAAAAAATATAAAAAATAAAAAAAATTGCTCATATCTAATTTGTACAATTACAATGAGGTGAACCTATTAGGTAGAAGTGGCTAAAGATGCATCACGATCTATGCTCTGGCCCAGATCCTTCCCCGTATGATCAATGTTCCATTGTGACAAAAAATAAATATAAAAAAGCATTACCGAAATGAAACCAATAGACTTACAAAAAAAACATAAGAATAAAATAGTATATTGGAGTCATTAATTGAAGGTTGGGTAAAATGGTACATAGTACGTACCACCCCCACAGTAACTGTGTTTGTAACTAAGCAATTCAAATTGTAATCGATTAGCAACTCTTCCCCTGCAGTTATTGATTTTATCGCACATATGAATACATAGTTTCCCTCGCGTGCCTCAAATATACAATTGGGTTGCTTATTTTTTGACCCAGGTTGTGTACTATTTATAAACCCTACAATATTCCCTAATGTTTTTGGCCTTCCGTCAATGTATGTAGCCACTCCTTTATTTTGATCCTTATCTTTTAGCTGTATATAATTTGCTAACAGTGCATAACTATGCATACTTCGTGTATATTGAACAAGTTGCATCCAATCTTTGTAACTGTAACTGGGTCTAACATACTCCATCAATTCAGTAACTTTGTCATAACAGACCTTTATGTCGTCCATGCAAAATAAGCCCAAACCATGTAATGATGATGGTGCTATATGATATATCCTCTCGTTGACACAAAAATTAGTGTTTATTGGAGGAAGTTCCTTGGGTACCCATGGTTTTCATAGATGTTTGTACCTCAAGGGAACCTCGATGTCGCCTATGCTCTCATCATCATAAGAAAATGACCCCCCTTCAGCAAGAAAAAATTCCATGCGTTTACAAAATTTACTTCTAATCTTTTGAACTCTAGTTGATCTCACTCTTTTAGACCTACCACATGTCTCGTTTTCCTCTTCTCTTCTTGAATATCCCTCGCTCAAGGAAGATAGATCTAAAAAATACCTATTTGGCGGTACCTACACTCATAAGGATGTTGGATGAAGTTCTTTCATGGTCATGTGATCCCAAGGAAAAATTATGATAAATCTATCATTTCATCGCTAGAATTTGACAAGTTATAAAGTAATCAAGTCTTGATAGATTGCAAGTTATTGTTACTACCGTCCAAATGTGTCCATCACAGATGAAATCTACTTAACGTTTTAACTCCCAACTTTGTAACAAGTGTTAAATGTGACTATGGTCCACCAGTTACACAACCAAGGCCTCAAATGTATTCTATAATTGTAATCAAAGGACTTTTTCTCTTCATTCAATTAAATAAACTTGAAGGGAAACACCACCAAGTGGTTTATTGGACACCTACATGGCTAAAAATAGTAGTAAATTTACATTTAATTTCCATATGTCTAAGTGTTTAACGGGGAGGGAGTGTGTACTAGGCTTGGTTAAGTCATCATAAGTTTATGCTTTGGCAATAAAAAAATGTTTAAGTTGAATCTTAAATCTTCCCATGTCTAATTTTTAGGAGACTTTTGGTATGTTTTAAGGTAGGATGAGTGGTTGCATCAATGTTCTAGTTCTCTATGGCAAGGTTTCAACATCTTCAAATAGTGAAAGTTAGTGCTTATAGTCATTTGAAACAAAAAAAAATTCATTATGTATGATGGTAGGATTTGATAACTTAAAAGAATTGGCTACACAACAAACTTAAAGTTAAAAGAATCTTTTTTAGTTTAAGGGGTTAGCACTTTCTATCATATTTTCATATTGTTTTGATGCTTCAAATGATGCATTTCTTATCCCACTTCTATCATATTGTATTCCCATCCCATTGCAATTGTTGATACCAAAATTTCATATCAAATACCATGTTCTTGAAGCAATTTTATGTGTTTTTACTATTTTTCTCAAGTTCTTTTGTGTTGTATGGATCCGTACAAGCTTGAAATGCTCTAAGATCATTGGTGTAGATACATATATGTGTTCGTACAAGCTAGATATTCTCTGAGATCATTGTTTTGAGGGAGAAAACAATCAAATACAGGGACTACCTTGTTTTGTCTGTGTAAGGGTTCAGGGCTAAATAGAAACGACATCCACCAATCAACCCATTGTCTTGGAATTTTAACTCATTGGATTGGTGTGCAACATGGTATGATAGAGGTTCATTGCATTTAGGGGTTTGTTAAAGCAAGAAACTTGGCATTGAATTGATGCCCTAGGGATGACAGGGGAAATTTTCTTGTGAATTTGTGGTTGTTAAGTCAGGGTTTGTCAATTTGATGGATATATTGGTAGAGTCATGGTGACACTATTTGATGGTCCAATCTCTATTTTGAAACAAAAATATCTCTAGCAACTCTAAGAGCTATAATGGGATGGCCACCATCCTAGGAAAGATTCTTCATTCTCACTTTTAGGTGTTAAAATTTAACAATACCTTGATTGATGAAAGAGCCCAAAGAGCCTTTCTCCATGGTATCTGAGTACACATAGCAATGGTATTCTCTTATATGGTTGGACATGATTTAAATAAATTAGATAGGAATTATTCATTTAACCTAAGGTTTTCTCATAATGCCATCATTGGAAAAGTATGATCAAATTCTTCTATTATGAAGAATTGGTCTATGTGCCTCTAGTAATCACTATAAATGTTTGTAAGGATAAAATGACTAATTGCATCAGGTAGGAGATAATCAAATTTGAGTTGTTCAAAGATTATATTCCTCTATTCATAATTTTTAAGGGTTGTGTGTGGAGGAGGTTATCACTACCAAGAAGGGAGGAGACCTTTCCTTGCATATGTTTGTGGTGGAGGTATTAAAGAAGAATTGTATGCCTATATTTCCATTCATTAGATCTAGCTTAGCCTAGCATATACTTGCACTAAGTATACAATTTCTTTAGAATCATGCGATGAAGGCTATGTGTGATGAAATCCTAGACCTTTGGGGGTTCCAATGTATGAGAAGATTTTTGGAGACTAGGCATGAAAATTACAGGTTAAAGAGAATGGAGGTGCCAAACTTATAGTACTCATTGTCCCTTGGTCATCGATTTTACTTGAGTGTCGTCAACCTCATCCTTGACACTGGTATTGACCTTGTTTTCACTCCTCCAAACTATTCCTCAGCACTGGTATTGAACTTGTTTTCACTTCTCTGCTCTTCGTCAGCACTGGTATTGACCTTGTTTTAACTCCAAACTCTTCCTCGGCATTGGTATTGACCTTTTTTCACTCCTCCAAACTCTTCCTTGGTGCTGGTATTGACCTTTCACTTCTCTAATTTGATGAGCTACAACTTGGTTTTGTTAGGTTTTAGAGTGTATTAATTAAATTGAAAATTATGGCGCCATTAAGCTAGGTTTTAGTATTCCACAATATAGTTAAGTATATATTAGTTAAATATATATTAGCTATATTAGATTTATATTTTGTAGCTCATTATTGTAGATTAATAATAGACATTCATGTTCTTTCTTCATGAAAGTATATATTCTATATTTTCCTTAGTGTTATCCCAATGCAAAATATAATTAATATAATATATATTTAATATAATAGTAATATTAGATTAAATTATATATAATATAATTATATTTATTATGATATAATAGTATATATAGGATTTTACCTAATATTTTAGAGGATTTTACCATTACACTACAACTGGTTTACCATTAAATGGAAATTGAAACTTGTTTTCCAATGACACAATAGTGGTTTCTAGGCATGAGATTTGTTTCAAGCTCAAATCTCACAATATATGTAGCCTATTAGCTAATAGAAAGAGATATAGAAACTAAAAAGATAGAGAATGAGAGAAAGAGATGAACTTAGATAGATAGGGAGAGAGAGAGAGAGAGAGAGAGAGCATGAGAGAGAAATATAAGAGATACAAAGGAAAATAGAGAGAGGGAAAAGAGAAACTAAATTTTGATTGGTTGTTTCATGTCAACAATCCAAGGATGGCTTGTATCCTTGGGGAGTTATGCTCAAGGTAGCATGCCATTTGATTAAAGATATGATAATTCTCCTTTAAGACCTCTTCAATCTACCCATTGCAAACTTAAGGAGACAAATATAAATATAGGGAAGAAAATATAGAGAGAGAGGGAGATAATGAGAAACATACAAATAGAAAGGGAGACAAAGAGATAGAGAGAGGTAGAGAGATAAAGAGATAAGGATGAATAGATAGAGATATGGAGTGTGATTGATATATCTCTCCCTGTTGCTCTCTATCTCCTTAAACCCTAAACCATATTCTCTATCTCTCCCCCTCTTCTCTATATCTCCTCCTCTACCTATCTATATCCCTTTCTCTCCTTCCCCCTCTCTATTTCTCACCATCTCTAGTCCCTCTCTATCCCCCCTATCCATCAACTCTCTATCATGATCTCTTTATCTCTTTCACCATCCCCCTCTGTCTCTCTATATCACCCTCTTCTATCTCTCTCCCTTTTCTCTATCTCTCCTCCTCTACCTATCTATATCCCTTTGTCTCCATCCCCATCTCTATCTCCCCCTCTCTATATAAATACAATGATACAATAGTGGTTTCTAGGCATAAGATTTGTTTCAAGCTCAAATCTCACAATATATGTATCTTATTAGCTAATAGAAAGAGATATAGAAACTAAAAAGATATAGAATGAGAGAAAGAGATGAACTTAGATAGATAGGGAGAGAGAGAGAGAGCATGAGAGAGAAACATAAGAGATACAAAGGAAAAGAGAGAGGGAAAAAAGAAACTAAATTTTGATTGGTTGTTTCATGTCAACAATCCAAGGATGGCATGTGTCCTTGGGGAGTTATGCTCAAGGTAGCATGCCATTTGATTAAAGATATAATAATTCTCCTTTAAGACCTCTTCAATGTACCCATTGCACACTTAAGGAGAAAAAGATAAATATAGGGAAGAAAATATAGAGAGAGAGGTAGATAATGAGAAACATACAAATAAAAAGGGAGACAAAGAGATAGAGAGAGGTAGAGAGATAAAGAGATAAGGATGAATAGATAGATACATAGGGAGTGTGATTTCTATATCTCTCCCCATTTCTCTCTATCTCCCTAAACCCTAAACCTTAAACTCTAAACCCTAAACCCTAAACCCTAAACCCTCCTCTCTATCTCCACCTCTCTATCTCTCACCATCTCTAGTCCCTCCCTATCCCCCCTCCTCCATTAGGCTATCATGTAACATCTCCACCATCTCCTCCTCTCTCATCTTCACTATCTCGATTTTCTCTTGACGCTATTGGACGATCCCTTCTTTCATACTATCACCCTCTTCTCTATCTCTCCCCCTCTTCTCCATCTCTCCTCCTTTACCTATCTATATCCCTTTGTCTCCCTCCCCCTCTCTATCTCTTGCAAGGAAAATTAGATGCGGAAACAATTCTCCTAACGTCAATACCTCAAGAAAGAATGCAAATACACTTTAAAATTTACAATTATAGTCAAGTAATATGCACTATGAAAAAGATTACAGAAACAAAGTTTTGACAATCACACAAGAACACCAGATATATGTGGGAAAACCCTTATGGGAGAAAAACCCACCACACCAAGAGAAATCACTTTGTATTACAGTAATGAAATTACATACAAATTTCAGACTTATCTTTCTAGTGTCATTATATAGTAGCATTCACCATTAACATTCTTGTACAGGACTCTTCACGTTATAGACCACAGAATTCATCCACTGATACAATCACTCAACAACCTGTCGATTCAACCAAAAATCCAACTAATAATCCAACCTGATCACAATCTGCAATCTTAGAGTATATCCATGTTGAACTTTGTCTGTGGAACTTCCTCACAGAACCGTCACAACTGACTGTCTTCCAACTATTCCCATTCGGCTCCTCCTATTCATCCACGAGACTCCACATAGGACGGTCTTACTCGGTCAATAGAATTCACAATGTATTAGCATCTCGGTGAGACACTAATAGTGTCTCACCGATGCCACATAGACTTCATATCGATGTCACCAAGAGACTCTTTTATCGCTAAGACATTCTATCGAGCTCCATGAATTACATTGAGTCACCAAGAAATTGCCTAGACCTATCACATTCGCCAGGAGATCATAGCGACTCACCAAAGGTATACCGAAGACACAAGTCATATCGAGCTCCAAAAGATAGTCGGCAAGACATACTGATATCACCAAGAGGTTTCTCCGAGACATAAAGGTTACCCCGAAGTGTTCACCCATCGCCAAGACATTACCCTTCGCTGAGAGAACATACCGATCTCCATATGTTACCCCAAAGACTCCAACATAAAACAATGTTGGTGAGAAATGTAGCTCTCGCTAAGACTTCTCACTGAGCTCTATGACTTACCCCGAAAGCTTCATCTGTCGCCAAGAGTTACCCCGATAGCCATCGGCTATCAGCAAGAAATTCACCATCGCTAAGAGGTTTCTTAGATCGCTTTGAGTTACTCTAAAGAACGTATGGATGTTTCCCCATTGGCATGATTTTCTCCATTCACTGGGACTTCTTATTGAGCCATACGTTATGGTGAAGACACTAATAGTATTCCTGTCGGCAAGACACTAGCTTTCGCTGAGACATCTTTGCAAGAACCCTTAGCTATCCCGAAGCCCATGGTCGCCAAAAGTCTCCCCGAAATATGATTGAATGGCCTATCGGCCAGAGGTCTCCCGAGCGCTATGAGGTCATAATGAATACACTATTTCACAGTGATAGACTCCACAGTGCAACATTTTGGCAAGACATTTGCAAGGTCATAGCGACCTGTTTAAAATAGAATGAATCAAGCTGTTAGTCGGCCAGACAATGAAGATGTCACACCGACTTAGCTCTAATGGAGGTTTCAGCTTGTATAGTTTGAGGCACATATTTCCAACAATCTTCCACTTGATGAAGATCATACATACACCTCCAGAGCACATCATAACTTATTAAAAATCATGGGAACTAAGGCCCATTGAACTAGAACACCACCTGAACTTATATGTGCTCACTGGATTTATAAATGAATTTGCAACATTCTCCAGAGTATCAACCTTTTCCAAACTGACCTTTCCATCCTCCACCATATCTCATACAAAGTGGTACTGTACATCAATATGTTTCATCCTGGCATGGAAAGTAGGGTTCTTTGCTAGAAAAATTGCACTCTGACTATCACAGAAAATAGTTATTTCCCCTACATCAAAACCAATGTTAGAACACAAACGTTTCAACCATACAGCTTCTTTACAAGCATGAGTAGCTGCCATGTATTCAACCTCCGTAGTGGACAAAGTGACTACAGCTTTCCGCTTGCTCATCCAACTCACTGCACCACCATTCAACATGAAAATGGATCCACTGGTGGACCTCTTGCTGTCAATGTCCCCTGCCCAATCAGAATCAACATAACCATGAATGATGAGAATCCTCTGTGATTCAACCGAATTCCCATGGTAACACAAAGAGAAATTTGAAGTGCCCTTCAAATATCTAAACACTCTCTTCATAGCATCCCAATGTGTTCTTCTAGGATTAGCCATAAATTGACTAAGTACTCCCACTGCTTGGGCAATGTTTGGCCTTGTACAAACCATTACATACATAAGACTGCCTACTGCACTAGCATAAGGTACACTGGTCATGTCCTCCATCTCAGTAGGAGATTTTGGACAATCCTCAATAGATAGCTTTGTTCCCTACATGACTAGAACCACTAGCTATTTGCAATCATTCATACAAAATCTCTCAAGAACAGTCCTAACATACTTACTCTGATTGAGCCAAAGCTTTCTATTCTTCTTGTCCTTGGTTATCTCCATCCCTAGAATATACCTAGTTGCACCAAGATCCTTCATTTCGAACTTAGTAGACAACTGAGACTTAAGATCATAAATCATTAGCTTGCTATTTCCTATGAACAACATATCATCAACATAGAGAGCAATAACTAATACTTGATCACTTTCAGCTTTATAATATACACAGTGATCAGATTTTGATCTCACAAATCCCAAAGACAATACAAATGTATCAAATTCTAGCACCACATTCTAGGTGACTGCTTTAACCCATACAGAGACTTCTTTAATTTGCATACCAGTTTTTCTTTACCTTTTTCAAAAAAGTGCTCAGGTTGGGACATATAGATTTCTTCTTCAAGATCACCATGAAGAAATGTTGTCTTCACATCCATCTGTTCGACCTCTAAGTCATACACAGCTGCAAGTGACAATAGAAATATAATAGATGTCAGCTTTGCTACAGGAGAAAATATTTCCCCATAATCAATTCCCTCTACCTAGGAATAACCCTTTACAACTAGTCTTGCCTTGTACTTTTCTGCACTGCCATCCAGATCAATATTTTTCTTAAATACCCATTTGCAGCCAACAGTCTTTCTTCCTTTAGGCAAGGGCACCAAACTCCAGGTTTCATTCATATCTAATGATGCCATCTCTTCTTCCATGGCTTCCAACCAAGAATCTGAATCAGACATTTTAAATGCCTCTTTCACAGTCCTAGGATCATTAGTACTAGAAATCAAAGCATGTGCACAAGTAGAATCTATCAAAGAGAACCCATACCTATTTGGTTGTTTTCTTTCTCGGGTTGACCTCCTTACTTGCTGAGGCTAAAGTTATTCAAAACTTTTAGAACTGCTCGAGCTCTCTTCAGTTTCAGGTACATTTTGAATTTTCAATTCCTCTTTCTCTGGTGTAGGAGGAATTAATGCTACATCCTTATTTTTATCTGACTTTGTTTCTGACTGCAGATCCAAAGTGGAAGGTTTCAGCTCACGAAATATTACACTTATGCTATATACAACCTTCTCTGTATCAGGATTCCAAAGCTTGTATCCTTTTATGACAGCGCTATAGCCAATGAAAATACATTTGACAGCCTTGTTCTCCAATTTAGATCTTTTCACATCTGGCACATGAGCATATGCCTCACAGCCAAAAACACGAACATGTCTTAAGGAGGGCTTCTTACCAGACCATGCTTCCAAAGGTGTTTTCTCAACAAGAGAAGAATTTGGAGAACGATTAATTAAATAACATGTAGTAGATACAGCCTCAGCCCAAAATTTCTCCTCCAATCCAGCACTACTAAGCATACTTCGTACTCTCTCCATCATTGTCCTATTGAACCTTTCAACAACTCCATTCTGCTATGGAGTATAAAGTGTAGTCTTATGTCTTTTGATTCCATGGTCTTTACAGTATCTTTCAAATTCATTAGAACATAATTTACCGCCATTATCAGTCCTTAAGCATTTTATTTTTCTACCAGTCTAATTTTCAACAAGGTTCTTAAACTCCTTAAATCGACTAAACACTTCTGATTTACTTTTCAAAAAATAAACGAATGCTCTTCTTGAATAATCATCAATGAACGACACATAGTATCTTAACTTAGACAAAGAAGGAACATCCACTAGACCAAACACATCCAAATGAATATAGTCTAACAAACCATAAGATTTATGAGGACTGGAATAAAATGAAACACGGTGCTGCTTTCCATATATACAGTGTTCACAGAATTCAAATTCAAGATTACAGTCTTCAAGCCCCTCAACTAGGTTTTTATTCTTCAAGGTTTTTAAACCTTTTTGTCCAATGTGGCCTAACCTATGATTCCAAAGCATAGTCTTCTCTGTAGGAAGTTTTACTTCCATAGAGTTTACATAATTAGGGATATTTCCCTCTTTACCTCCATGAGCAGTTTTCAGTGACTTTAGAGAGACACTGTTACATTTAACAGCCTGTGCATCCAGCTTGTATAGGGTACCAATTCGAGCACCTCTAGCCAGCACCATTGAACCTCTAGTCATCTTGCAGCCATTTCCAGAGAACATAACTTGTACACCAATATCATATAGCATACTTATAGACAATAGATTTCAAGCCAGACCTAGTATGTGCATAACATTATTTATTCCCTTCACTCTGCCATCAGGGAATTGTATCCTAACTCTTCCATGGCAAACAATCTCCAAAGTTGAATCACTTGCCAAGTACACCTTTCCACCATCGTATTCTTCATACTTTGTGAACCACTCTCTATGAGATGTCATGTGGAACGATGCTCCATAATCAATCAACCAGACATCATCTGATGCCTGTGTAGCCAAGGTTGCAATGAAGGCATCACCATCACTATGAGAAGAACCATTATACGAAGAGCTCTTCTTCTTCTTTTTCTCCTCTTTACAATCCCTTCGAACATGACTAGGTTTCCCATAGTTCCAACACTTCACCTTGGACTTCTTGCCAGGAGAATTTGATCTCCCTTTTGATTTTGATTTTGATTTCTTGTCCTTCTTCTTGTCTTTCTCTTTCGGTGTTCCTCTGACAATAAGAGCTTCCTTCGCCATCTCAGAAGATTTCCTTCTCATCTCTTCTGATAGCAAAGATGCAACAACATCTTCCATCTTGAAACTAGATGTTGTACTCCCAATCGCCATCACCAGATGGTCCCATGAGTCTAGCAAAGAACACAATAGAAGCCTACAGTGATCCTCTTCTTTAGTCTTCACACCAAAAGATGTCAATTGAGCAAACAACATATTAAATGCATTCAAATGATCAGCTACAGACCCTCCTTCCTGCATTCTCAAAGAGTATAGTTTCTTCCTTAGGAATAGTTTATTCACCAAGGACTTCCCCTAATAAATAGACGCCAGTCTCTTCCACAAGGAAGATGTAGTCTTCTCCTCATGCACATTCAGAAGCACTGAGTCTTCCAAATAGAGCCTTATCAGCCCCTTAGATTTCCTATCTGCAAGGTCCCAATCTTCTTGCTTCATGCCTGTAAGTTTCACTCTAGCCACAACAATCCAAAGATCACGATCAACTAGAAGATCCTCCATCTTGAGTTTCCACAACTCAAAGTTATTGCCATTGAATTTCTCTATTTCAAACTTTCCCGATGTACTAGCCATCTCAACCTGTAATTAGAAATAACAATTTTCTACAAGACTCCCACTATATAGAACTAACTCAAAAAACCCAACGTACCCACAAGGATAACACAACTCGCCAGGCTCTGATACCACTTGTAAGGAAAATTAGATGTAGAAAAAATTCTCCTAACATCAATACCTCAAGAAAGAATGCAGATACACTTTAAAATTTACAATTACAGTCAAGTTAAGATGCACTATAAAACATATTATAGAAACAAAGTTTTGAAAATCACACAAGAACACTAGATATACGTGGGAAAACCCTTATGGGAGAAAAACCCACCACACCAAGAGAAATCACTTTGTATTACAATAATGAAATTACATAGAAATTCCAGACTTATCTTTTTGGTGTCATTATATAGCAGCATTCACCATTAACATTCTTGTACAGGAATCTTCACGTTACAAACCACAAAATTCATCCACTAATACAATCACTCAACAACCTGTCGATTCAACCAACAATCCAACTGATAATCTAATCCGATCACAATCTGCAATCTCAGAGTATATCCATGTCAAACTCTTTCTGTAGAACTTCCTCACAGAATCATCGCAATTGACTGTCTTCCAGCTATTCCCATTTGGCTCCTCCTATTCGTCCACAAGACTCCACATAGGATGGTCTTACTTGGTCAATAGAATTCGCAATGTATTGGCATCTCGGTGAGACACTAACAGTGTCTCACCGATGCCAAATAGACTTCATATCGATGTCGCCAAGAGACTCTGTTATTGCTAAGACGTTCTATCGAGCTCCATGAGTTACACTAAGTCACCAAGCAGTCACCCAGACCTATCGCATTCGCGAGGAGATAATAGTGAGTCACCAAAGGTATACCGAAGACACAAGTCATATCGAGCTCCAAAAGATAGTCGGCAAGACATACCGATATCGCCAAGAGGTTTCTTCGAGACATAAAGGTTACCCCAAAGTGTTCACCCATTGCCAAGACATTACCCTTCGTTGAGAGAACATACCGATCTCCATATGTTACCCCAAAGACTCCAACATAAAACAATGTCGGCGAGACATGTAGCTCTCGCTAAGACTTCTCACTAAGCTCTATGACTTACCCCAAAAGCTTCATCTATCACCAAGAGTTACCTTGATAGCCATCGGCTATCAACAAGACATTCACCATTGCTAAGAGGTTTCTTCGATCACTTTGAGTTACTCTGAAGAATGTATGGATGTTTCCCCATTGGCATGACTTTCTCCGTTCACTGGGACTTCTTACCAAGCCATATGTTATGGTGAAGACACCAAAAGTATTCCTATTGGCAAGACACTAGCTTTTGTTGAAGCTTCTTAGTGAGAACACTTAGCTATCCCGAAGCCCATGGTCACCAAGAGTCTCCTCGAAATATGTTTGAATGGCTTGTTGGCCAGAGGTCTCCCGAGCACTATGAGGTTTCAACGAATACACTATGTCACAGTGATAGACTCCATAGCGCAACCTTTTGGTAAAACATTTGCAAGGTCATAACGACCTGTTCAAAATAGAATGAATCAAGCTGCTAGTCAGCCAGACAATGAAGATGTCACACCAACTTAGCTCTAATGGAGGTTTCAACCTATATAGTTTGAGGCACATATTTCCAACATCTCTCACCATCTCTCACTCCCTATCCCCCCTATCCATCGGCTCTCTATCTCCACCTCTCTTCCTTTCTTCGATGATTTCACTGTATTAGAAAGGGATGGATATGATATGGTTCTCAAAAAATTGCTGCAATACAACACGAAGAAGGGTCTATTGGAACTATACAAATTTTCAAAATTTTATAATGATTTACTCATGTAAATTTCTCAATAATAATTAACTACATTTTGAGTTAGAAAAGGATGTAATTGGCCCTACTGAATTTAATTACCCATGGTCACCTTGTTCTGCTCTTGAAAATCCTTCTGATCAAAGATATTGTTGAAAACAAATCACATCGACATGAGCTGGTATGGGTCTTCCCAACCTATTATGGGCTACAAGCACTTTTTAGCACATCGATAAGACATCAAAACTATTGTAGCGACCAGGATTACTAAAGAAGACATATCGGGGAGATTGGATTATGGTCTCATCGATGAAGATAATCTATCAGTAAGACAAGTCATCTCAGCATGAAAAATATATGCTGGCCCAAACATTTAAGTCTCACCGATGAAGTTTCATTAGTGAGACCATCATTTATTTCACTGACAGGAGCACTGGGAATATATCGGTGAGACATGTGCAATCGGTGTAAATCTTGAATGTTCACCTGACCTGCTAAGTTACACTGATAGGAGGATATCGGAAGGAGTTCTAGTGACATATTCAAGACCAAAAGAAAAGATATAGGCAAGACTTATAACATCAGAGGAACCACTTAATGTGTTAGCGATACTAAAAGTCAGGCCGATGAAGAAACAAGTGAACTAAAATGATTGTTGGGGTGACTCTTGGTGATGTATACGGGACAAATGTTAACATTGGTTGGATCTCTAGAGTGTTACCCTGATTGGTAGAGTATTCAGTGAACGTTGGATGGGGCCTAATGTATAGATTTCCCAAAGTTTGAAGGTGTCTTGCCGACTAGTTCATTTGATGTGTTATCGGTGAGACTTATAACATTGGAGGAACCACTGAATGTGTTAGCAGTACTAAAATTCAGGCCGATGAAGAAACAAATGAACCAAAATGATTGTCAAGGTGACTCTTGGTGATGTATATGGGACAAATGTTAAAATTGGTCAGATGTGTAGAGTGTTACCTCGATCAAAAGAGTATTCAATGAATGTTGGTTGGAGCCTAATGTATAGATTGTCCAAAGTTTTAAGGTGTCTTTCCGACTAGTTCATTTGATGTGTTATCGGTGAGACATCAAAGGAACCACTAAACATGTTAGCGATACTAAAAGTCAAGCCGATGAAGAAACAAATGAACCAAAATGATTGTCGGGATGACTCTTGGCGATCTATATGAAACAAATGTTAACATCAATCTGATGTGTAGAGTGTTACCTCAATCAATAGAGTATTCAGTGAATGTTGGTTGGGGCCTAATGTATAGACCTCCCAAAGTTTGAAGGTGTCTTGTTGACCAGTTCATTTGATGTGTTATCGTTGAGACTTATAACATCAAAGGAACCACTGAATGTGTTAGCAATACTAAAATTCAGACTGAATAGTTCATTTGATGTGACAGTAAGGAATTCAAAAATCTAGTCGCATTCGTGCCTAGAGTTAAAACATTAATGGTGCCACAGAGCATAGGTAATTTCATAATTTGAAAGGAAATCATTGCAAAATGAACATTGTTGTGAATTGGTAGCAAAGGAAGTGAGGAGACAAACAAAGAGCCAGAGATTTTTTTCAGTTGAAAGACCTCAATCAAAACCAGTAAGTCCTCTGCATTTTAACTTTTTCATTTCTGCAATTTTAAGCGAGTAATATGGAAGTCACCAGCTCAAGGAATTTGAAAGGTAGAAAACAAAGTGAGAGCAGTCACCCTAAGAGTAAGAAACAAAAATTTGAGTCTAGAATTGAGCCGGAGGGTGTTGAACGGAAGTTGAATCATGATTTAATTAACCAATTGCCTGGCTCTGGGCCCAGAGGTAGGCGCTCTACACAATTGAGGGTGAAAGTGGAAAAATTGGATGACAAATGCAAGCACATAGGAGACATTTCGACCCCAATAACAGGCTATGAATTGTTTAGATTCCACTTTCACCAAAGAGATCATTTTGAGCCAGTTTGTAATCCATGTCGTCTAAGTTTGGGAAAGATGGTTTACCCTAATGTGTTTGTCAATATAGAGCTGGTAAAATTGTTGGCCACCCACTATGACTCAAAACTTAAGGCCATATGCGGACCACCTAGGAAAACCTTCATATACATATCAAAGGCTTCAATAAGTGAAGTTTTCAAGTTGGAAGGGTGGAGTAATAAGAAAATTGTGAATGAAGAGTTGGAAAAGAAGTTTTGGATAATGGACACCACTTACAAGGGTTGGAGGTTTCCCTTACATAGAATTAAACAAGATGGTAAAACTATCCCAATTGACGATGGCGATGAGCCTCCATTCCATGTGGACTTATTTGAGCCCTATATGAGATATACCTATTTCTCAGTAGGACAAGTGTTGGGTATGGAATTTCCTGAGTACATGTCCATTGTTCCCATGGTAATTGTAGCTGACATTCAATGTCCTAATTCTAGGTTTTTGGACTATGCTTCATTTGTCTCCAAGGAACTCAACTTAGAATTGATGGCAATCAAGAATAAATCCCCTATTCTACACCTTAGGAATTATTCTCTTTTAATGAATCTAGTATTGTACTTCAGACAAGAGTTATGGATTTGGCCAGAAAATTTGAAGGTTTCATAGTCTGATAAAGAGGGAAAATTGTTACCCATTCAATTGTGGACTGCCATTAAGGATAGTAGGTTTGCTAATTCCAGTTACCTATATTTTGAAGAATATTTTGTAAAGCCGGTATATGAATTCTAAATTCATCCTTGTGTGCACTCATTATCTGATGAAATAAAATGCTTCCTCAGACCTAAGGACTTTAATGGACCAATTGATCACAATTGGGGAAATTGGTATTGCTTGGAAGATGCTACTATTTTAAGGGTGTTTGGTTTTGAGGATTCTACATTCATTTTTCCTAAAACAGTCCCGGATAGGATTGCATATTTGGAAATTGTAAGACAAATGGATTTTTCTAGTTTCATGAATTTTGGCTCATTCGGGAAATAGGCATTTATGCCTAGTACTTTGTGCTTTGGTGATTTTACTATGTTTGCAAAGGAAGGATATGATTTGATCGTTGAAAAATTAATGCAGTATAATATGAATAAGGGTCCACCAAGAAAAGGTTTTGATCCAGAGGGATATATCAATTCTACTAGACAAAGGATAAACTTTGGAGGATATGATCATGTGCCTTATCAGTTTCATGACATGATTAGAAATTTGGAGGCAGAGGAAGTAGAGAGAGTGGTGGAGGAATACAACCAAGGGTTTCTGGATACAAGGTTCCCTTTTTCTAGAGATGAGGAATCTAGAGAAGATATGCCATGAGACCTACCCAGTAGGATTTCTAGATTTAAAACTCAAGATTACAACTACCCTCCTAGAGAACCAAGTGTTGAAGAGATACAAGATACATACACCAGAGAGATGGAATATAGGTCATTTGTAGTAGACAATGAATTTGTGAATTCTTCATAATTTAGATTTTTCTTGTATAAATAAAAGGGCAAGGAGATAAGGGAGACAATTGATAATATTACACCAAGCAATGAGGAGAAACTACTAAATAATTTGAAATTAATTGTGGATAGAGAAATGGCTAATATGACCCCCGATAAAGGAAGGAAAATGTTAGAGGATGCTAGAGTTATGATCTTTCTAGGGCTGGATTTGAATTTTGCATTGGTCTTTGATAGCTTCTTAAAGGATAATAGTGCCACACACAAGCTTAGTCCAGAGGGGGTGACGTAAATATATGTTGGATCCAAATACAACCCAAATGAAGGATCACTCATGATATGGGACTTGTATCCACCTCATAGAAAGTCGGTGGTGGTTGATACTGAGAAAGCATTTGGACATGTCATGACTCTAAAGGTTGGAGAGGTAGAGCCTATGGTGACTGCAAACATTGGGATTAATGTGGAAAAACTGAATAAAGCCCAAATACAAATGTTGATCAAAGAAAAGGAAATGTACAAAATGAGTAATGGGCTATGTGCAGGATCATCATGGAAAAATAGGCCCTTAAGTGGCAAAAAATTCAGAAAAATTAGAGTTAGGCAACTTGACGTAAAAATTTGAATAAGTTATCTATATTATTTCAAAAATATGTAAGAATAGAATATGTAGCAACTTGAATTTAGTTTCTAAACTATTAGGTTTGTTTAAAAAAAATAAAAATCTATTTGGTGAAAATTTGAAATTTCAATGCAATGGTACTTAAATTTCAAGGAAAAATAAGAAGTAGGTGTTCTCTACCCTAACCACAAGAAAATGATAATATTTTTTTATAAGATTTTAGATATAAGTAGAGGACTCATGCCCTAATGTGATGCATATTTTTTGTAATTTTTTTTCCAAGTAAATAATTAATTATGAATTTTTATCACAACTTTTAAAAATATAAAAACTTGTATGTCTAACCACCTTAACTTGGTCAAAACTTCATGAAATTCAATTTTTCTTTTTTTAATCCTATAGTATGCAAAGCATAGAATGTGACACATGTTTTTGATTCAAAAAATGTGATATTGTTTGAAAGCTATAGATGTTTTTCAATCAACCTATCAGTCAGGACTTTAGTCATAATTTGAATAGAAAATAAATAATAATTACTTATTAAAGTCAAATTAAAGCATAATTTATATCGGGGGAAAGCTGAGAATCTCCTTTAAAAACCATTTTCGTTTCATCAATTTTGGGTAAAAAAATAGTCGTCATCCACATACCCATCATATTGCCACTTTTTGGCCCATCATGATCCTGCACATACCCAATGAAAAGATCATGAGAGAAAATGATCATTTGAAGGACATGCTAGGAGTCACAATGGGGTCTCCTAAATTAATAACACATGGTGAAAGATCACAGGTAAAATATCATTGGCATGAGTCAACTGCATATTCACAAGGTAAATATGATACACTAGCTGCAATAATCAGAAAAAGGCAGACCAACTTAATGATTTGGTTGAATAAGCTATGGGGAGCATATTCAAAGAACCATGTTATAGGGAAGGAACAAAAGAAAATTAATGGAAGGATTCAAGAAAAGCTCCAAGAATTAAATGAAATAGATGTTCCTGATGGTGTGGTCATTGGTATGGGTGACCATATTATAAAGAAACACAGGGACCTTTATGAGGAATTGCGAGAAGATGCAAAGGGGCTGGTTGATGTTACGAATATGGGACTGCCTACACTATTTGAAGATGAAGAAAAGTTGAAAGAGAAAGCCAAGTGGATCAAAGAATGTGAATTGATGCTACAGAGAATTTTGGAAAATGCTACAAGGAAGGATTCAACATTGGATGAGAGCTACGAGCAAAACGAAAGGATAATAAAGGTGGAAATATCGGCCAGGAATGCATTAGATGTTGATACTCATCAATGACAAGATTATGTACACCATTTAACAAATGTTCATCTATGGCTAAATAGAGCCTAATCTCTTGTTTTAATTAGTTAAGTAAAATAAAACATTTGTGAAGGGACGTGTCCCTTCCAAGTTTTGATGTATTTATATCTGTTCCATAGTAATGCAACATATATAGGCGTTAGGAGATATTTAGTAGATAGCTTTCTAGAAAAATACTTTCATATACAGAGACTCAGATGCATGTATTTTGATGGAGTAAATGAAGATATCTAAGTCGCAAATTAAGATTTTGGTATTAGTTGTTTGTTAAATTTATGCAGTTATTTGATTGTCTCCATTCTGATGCTTCTCTATTGTTTAAATTGATATAACAATTTTATACTGTGTTTATCATTATACATTTTCTATATATGTGTGATCTGGTTATTTGGTTCTCTCAAGTAGGGATTAAAATATTTTAATGAATCACAACAATTGGTAAGTGTTAGTTGGATTAATCAAAAGAATCGCATAACTAGAATTGCCATTCTATCTCAAGAAGAGTTTGTCAATTATTCACTTGCACATTTACAAAAGTTGTAAATAATTTTTGTGCCTGACAATTTGAATTATTTCCATTATTGATCCAGATACATGCATTTATTTTTTTCATTTATTTCTCATGTAGTTTAATAGTTTGATCGATTTCATATTATATGTGTTGAGGACTTTAGAATTTCAATTACATTAATTTATGGATATGTTGTATCTATAACAGTACAAAACCATATGCTCTTTGCATTTACACTTGCATTTAGAAATACACATTTATATACATAGATATAGATTTCTTTAATGATATGTTGCATTTATTGTTCTATGAGAGCATCCAGTAATTGCATTTACATTTACATTTTCAAATACATATACATGCATACATACATACATACATACATATATGTGTGTGTGTGTGTTCAGACACAACCCATTAGGTCTACACATGGATAAAAATTCATAAAATCAGATCTCCCATAAGTCAAATATACTTCTATGAAGACATTAATATTAAATAGATAATATAATTGCATAACACATACACATGTCAATGTAAATATCATGAATTAATTATGTAACCACATAAGTCAAATATAATTCTATCAAGAAATTACTATCAAATAGATGATATAATTGTATAACTCATACATTTCAATGTCATTGATCTTCTTCTTCATCCAACTCTTTGTCTGTATCATCCGATCTAGATTCAACATTGTAAGGATTGGTCATATCATCATCATCATCATTGATATCATTTTCGATAATGTCATCATCCACACGGATATCATCTTCATTAAAATTAACTCCTACATCATCATGATCTAGTTCTTCCTCTTCGACATCTTCGTCAGGCACATCATCAACTAACTATTGATCCTGATCATCATCTACATCATCTTCTAGTTCTTCGGTATCTTCTTCTTCCACCACATTATACTTTACCGGCCTTCCTCTTTGATCATGTCTAACAAAAAATGACCAACCTAGTTTACCTGAAACCTCTAAATAAAATACCTACTCACATTGGCTTGGAAGAACATAGGGCACATTTCTAGCTCACTCGATCGACCTTGTATTAACCATGGTAAATCCATTATCATGTTCAATAATAGTTCTCTCGGGATCATTTTCATTCAATCATTGCCTATGCCATAGGAAGAAAAACAAAACTAATGTGAAGGACTTAAATTCACACTCAAGTATATCATCCAAAATCCCATAGTATCAATTTTCTGAGACTTCTGGATGTATGTCGCTTCTAGATGAAACATTAGTCACTTGAAAGACTGCAATTATACCAGAATCACAAGTTTTCTTCGTGTCATCCAACTTTTTGATTCAAAATTTATGAACATTGCACCACATAGCCTTGTGGTGTTTCACCTGTAATACGTCAAACCTGTAAAAGTTATTGCAATATTGTTAGTTGATAAACATATTTATTCTTGGCCAAATGTATGCAAAGAAAAAAATCTCAACATATATATTGGTGCAGGAGCACCTAGATCTTGTAAATGCCTTCAAATGGCTAATATGTTAAATTTACATGTTCAAGTATAAATTTTTGTGTCAATTCCATGAAAAGGCTAATTTGAATGTAATCAAATCATAAAAGAAGTCACTAGGAGGTGAAAATGCAAAAAAATGCAAATAATGTAATATTATGTAAACAAAAAGGCATAAATCAAGCATATTAGGAGATAAGAGGTAGTTTGAACTGATGAGAAGTTATAAAAGGTAGTTATTAAGAGGGAAAAAGTTATAAAAAGCATGGCAAGGCATGGAAGAGCAGAAACTTGAAATTCTTGTAACAAAATCTTGAATAAAAGCCCTATTTTTCTAAGTTATGAAGCATTCTTTCTATTTCTCCTAACTTGTATTGCTAATTTGGTAACATCCAAGAGTTAGTTCTTGTGTAATATCATTTGAGAAAGAGTAATTTTCATTTTCAAAGTGTCTAAAAGTGATTTTTAAGCAACAAAAGAATCAAAGACAATCCTGTGTCTCAGGCAGAGTTAGTTTCACTATGATTTTGAGAGTCCATAAAGAAGTTTAAGGCCCATACCACCAATGTCAACCTAGTAGAAATGGTGGAATGGGATAATTAGGGTGTCTTTTATGTGATTTTGTTTTGTGTGAGTGCATGGTATCAAGAATATGGTGTTGTGTTGCTGATTTAAAGTTAATTTTCTGAGTTTTCCTCTTGAAAATGAAGGTTTCCAACAGGGTATTGTAGAAATAACGTATGCATGTCCAAGGATATGTTTGTAAAGGAATTTTTAGACATAATGGAGCATGTTTCAATGGTTGGATGGAGTATTGGAGGCTTGTAAGGGTGATAATCACAAAACCCTCACTGTTTTGGGTGTTTCTAGCCTAAAATTAAGGGTTTGTTAATACACTTTCTAAATGGGTCTTTCAATCTTTGAAAGTGGATAAATGTGGTGTTTTGTGACCTTTAATTTGAATATTTGAGATTTTCTAACAATTTGAGTTAGAAAAAAGGTGGATTCTTTGTAAAATAGCCCTATTCTAGTAGCCTTTCTTGGGCATACAATCTAAAATCTGCTAGTTTATCCATTATAAATCATTCTAAGTTTTTGATATGATGATATGGGCATTAAGAGGTCTCTAAATGTTCCTTTGGATCTTGGTTTTGAACCTAGTGTGAGTGGTTCACCTAATCTAGGGTATGGAGGTCTATTGCTAATTAATGTTTAGATTTCATGGACAGTGGAAATCTTTGTGTACAAGAAAGTGAGTGACCTTAAATACATGAACCTTGTAATTTTGATGTAGTTATAGCAGAATTTATGCTTGAATAAGGTTGTAAAGGAAGTTCATATTTTTTTGAGAATGATGATTCTATTGTGTGTCTTGGTATCTTTACAGAGCAAGTAGATATAATATATTTATACACTGATGTATTGAATTGATTTCTCTCAAAACATGATGAATCTTGTGTCTTGAAGGACTGATTAGCTAGTTGATAGAAAGAGGGATTAGTCTTTGTTAGTTTTCCTTGTAAGGAAAATTAATTGGTGCTATTTGAGAAGTTTAGACTATTTTCAATGACTGAAGTTTGGTTATTGAAAATTTGGAATCTAATTTAGAATAAGTGTTTTGTTGGCTTGAGGATATGATGTATACAGGAATTTGAAGGATTGGTAATTGGTTGTGTAGCAAGTGAGCATAATGTGTTGCCTTATGAAAGGCTGAGAGAATTTTTAGACGTTGATATGGTGGTTGAGAATTATGTGAATCTGATTGATTGAGTCAAAGTTTTCTAATATGGTTTTTGCTTTGAATGAGTCAATTGGAATACTAATAATGACATATGGTTTGTTGAAATTGGAGTGCTAACTTGTTTCCTTGAAGTCTTTTAGAATTGAAGAATCAAAAGAAGTTGTATGAGTTTTGAGGAAAAAGAAAGTGAATTAAGAATTTTATTTTCTCTTGATTTTGATTGGGTTTGATTTATCCTCATGAAATGATGTTGGTGTTGTTGGATCCTATGCATCATATATACATCAATATAATTGAAAATAATTAAATAATATGGGTGATTAATATATTTGTGTACCTGTTTATCTCTTAAACCATATGCTAAATCAATTTCTCTTTGTGTAACATTGGAATCTCCATTACGATGAGCTTTTTAACTAATGAAGCCACACCTTCCCATGTTAATGCGTGACCAGATTATTGACATTTTTCAATCCATACTATCATCCAATCAAGATTGTTTGTGATGTACAAATGTAGTGCATCCCACTCTCGACCAACTGTATCAAAAAAATTTGAAATTCACAAACGATGTATAATTAGTTAATTACCATAGTATACAACCTTAATTTATAATTGATGTATATTGAAGATTAATAATTAAATAAGTACAATATACATAAAAACCATATGTAAAATGTATTCTAATTAATCTCCATGACCATCTTATAATTACCTCTCACTCTCCTCAATCTACCTTTCCCCGTCAGGTACTCCCCTTCAAATTTTTTTATGGAGTTGGGATCCCAAATGTGATCTACATGGATCTTTACTGCAAACTTAGGAATATATTCACTAATGTATACCATGGTCTGGTATACCATATATTCCTCCACCATAGAACCCTTAGGAAGTGCTCTTTTTCTAACCAAAGCCTTCAAAAATTTCAAGTGTCTCTCAACCGTCCACATTGACCCTGTGTGTACAGGTCCACACAATTCAATCTCCTCAACTTGGTGCATGAGGTAGTGTTCTTGTGCATTGAAAAATGTCAAAGGTAGACACTTTTGCATTTCACACATTAGACGAGGAATTTTTCTCTTCCAGTAATTCATATCTTCTTTATGGATTTATTTAGATGAAAACCATCTGCAAGTGATTCACGACGCAAATATATTAATGAGATTTAACAAAAATATACAATATATTACATAACAAGTAAAAAAAATGGAAATTATAAGATCTATACAACAAATTTTAAAAATATCGCTACTTACCTCATGTATTTACCAAGATCATATATAACTTGTTTGACATTGTTGTTGAAGTTTTCTGGGAGAGATAGAGGTAGAACGTACTACAACAATTATAAAATGATCTTTTCATTATTTTTTCAAAAGTACTAAACATAATATACTAAAAAGTACATGCAGTATACAAGTGTATATAATATACCATAATAATTACCTTAATGAAGGTATGCCAATCATGCATTTTCATCCCTAACACAAATTCACCTTTCTTTGTTATGATATTGTTTATGTTTGTAGCAAATCTTGTGGGAAATTGAATTTTTCGTATGACTTCTTTTATAGCATTGCTTTGCTGCTCCGTTAATAACCAAGGAAGGGCACTTATATTAATTTGGTCTCCATCGCTATTCAATTGAATGAAATTTTTCATTGCATGATTGGCTTCCTAAATGTCACTACAAATTTTGACATTTTTTTCATTGTCATGACTTCCATCCAATATTTTCCATAACGTTTCTGTTATATTCTTTCTGATATGCATTGTATCAAAAAAATGCACAATTTGTAGCTTCTCATAGTAGGGAAACCTACTATATTGTTTGGGATAACTTTTCAGTCCCTGTGGAAGCCGACCATTAATGTTGTGATAACCTTCATGAAGCATATAAGTTAAACAAATAAACAACGACAATCATCGTCAATTACAACATGAGTAAATACAACACAATATAAAATATAAATTCCAAACATATCATATATGATAGATAAACAATTTGATATGATGAATAACCTTGACGATTAATTCTATTATAATCCAACTTCCATAGGTGAGGCGTCATTCTTCATGATTTTGATGTAGTCTCTTCTTTCCCATTGAAAATATGTTTTTCAGTAGTTTGATACTTATGATTTCTGTGGAGAAAGTGCCTATACTCATCAAACACCTACTTTCCTAAACTTGTTGAACAATGAGATTTCATCTTTGGACCACAAATTGGACATGCAAATTTTCCCTTTGTTTGAAGACCTGCAAGATCTATATAATTTGATTAAACATGTCAATTTTATAATTATATATAATGAATAGATTATTTAAAAAAATGCATGATATCTACTTCATAAAATTAAATATCGTTAAAGCACAGTTGAACGTTATAACATACCACAAAAATGTGTTAGCACTGGGGCATCATGAATTGTCCATACAAGCATTGCATGGAATTAAAATTTTCTTTGTCCTATTGGTCTAGAAACATCATACATAGTGACACCATTCCATAACTTTAGTAACTTGTCGATAAGAGGCTCAATATATACATTCATATCTTTAACTTGGTACTTACCTAGTTGAATGAACATAAACATTACATAACTATTATAACCATTTTACTACAATATATATAAATTAATGTACATGACTATTAAATGAAAATATAAGTCATTATGCAACATATAAGACAAATAAGATGCTACTACATTAAAGAAAATTGATGTAAACAAATACCTAGAACAATCATTGACAACATTATGTGCTCCCTCTTTATTGGCATCCATGGAGGAATGTTATTGTTGATAACAAAAAAAGGCCACACCGAGTAAATAGATCTTAGCTCTCCAAATGGATTGACATCGTTCGTTGCCAATGAATTCTTGAGATTATGAGGTTATTCTTTAAAGTGTGGCCATTTTTACTCCATGTCCCTAAATGCATAACTATCTGTAGGCATTTGAAGAATGTCATCTCCACTTCTATTTTGTGCATGGTAATCGATAAATTGCACTAAGCTTTCACACCTAAATAATCGTTGCATACATGGAATAATGGGAATATAACAAAGAACTTTGCAAGACACCTTTTTTGTTAGTTGATCTATTTGATATCTACTGATATGGCATTCTAGGAATTCTATTGCAAATTCATGTTGTTTATGATATTCAATATGATCATTGGGACATGCATCTATTGCTTGATACTCCATTCTAATATCTTTCAAAATTCCAGATAAATCTTGGTACGAGCGAGGTAAAATATTTGATGGAGGTAAAAAATAATTCACCAATCAATCTACAACAAAAAAATAATTTGTTAATATAAAGAATATTAATGGTACATATTTCATCCTTTATTTGCTAGTGATGAACTAACAACAATTAAAATAGATGAAAAAAGATGACATAAGGGTATGTGCAAGATCATGATGGGCCAAAAAGTGGCAATATGATGGGTATGTGGCTGACGACTTTTTTTTTACCCAAAATTGATGAAACAAAAAGGGTTTTTAGAGGAAATTCTCAGATTTCCACCAATATAAATTATGCTTTACTTTGAATTTAATAAGTAATTATTATTCATTTTCTATTCAAATTATGACTAAAGTCCTAATTGATAGGCTGATTGAGAAAAACATCTATAGCTTTCAAATGGTATCATTTTTTGAATCCAAAAATATCACATTCTATGCTTCAGTATACTATAGGATTAAAAAAATAAAAAATTTAATTTCATCAAGTTTTGACCAAGTTAAGGTGGTCAGACATACGAGTTTCTAATATTTTTTAAAAGTTGTAATAAAAAATTCATAATTAATTATTTACTTGGAAAAAAATTATTAAAAAAATGCATCACATTGAGACATGAATCCTCTACTTATATCTAAAATATTATAAAAAGATATTATCATGTTATTGTGGTTATTGTGGTTAGACAAACACCTACTTATTTTTTCCCTGAAATTTAAGTACTATTGCATTGAAATTTCAAATTTTCACCAAATAGATTTTTTTTTTTTAAAGAAACCTAGTAGTTTAGAAACTACATTCAATCTGTTATAGATTCTATTCTTACATATTTTTGAAATAATATAGATAACTTATTCAAATTCTTACGTCAAGTTGCCTAATTCTAATTTTTCTAATTTTTTTGCCACTTAAGGGCCTATTTTTTCCATGATGATCTTGCACATACCCATAAATGACATACCTTAACATTCGTTAGATTGCTATGTTGGATAAACCATTCATAACCTTCAAGTTCACCAACAAAAATACAACAGAGAGAAGAGTTGTTTGAGATCCTTCATAAAGGGGCTCATATGCCCTCTCAAGTATAGGTAAATCATGAACATCATCAAAGTCATCTCGATCATCATGATTAGCTGTGCCACTAAATGTGTCATGGATCAATGTATTTGTACCATCATCTTCAACTATTTTTTCTAGGGCATGATTATCTTCTTCCATAGGATCATTAACTTCATCTTCGATATTCACAGCTCCATGTTCCTCCGCTTGCAAAACCACATTCTTCGGGCTGTGATAATCCATATCATGTTCCCTAGGGAACCCCAATTTTATAATAATGATAGACACAAATAAACCATAATCATGATCAAGTGATTTTTTATATATATAAAAAATGTTAAAATGATATAAACTTTTACAAATTCAATCAATATAAACACATATAATGAACAACTTACCAATGGATGATAATCATGTCGCCATTCAATGTGACCATGTTGCCTACAATCTTTCTCAGCTATTGTGATTAAAATTCTTATCGTCTTTAAGCACTTGCAATTATTGCAAGGACAATAACATTTCCCATCACCCTTTCTTTTCAATCTAGCCCACATTCTAGCAACTATCTCTTCATTTTGTTCTGGACTAATATTATCTGACATGATTTTTCTTTACCAAGCTTGAATATTTAGATTTTCAAAAAATATCAAACTCACACTACAATAATTTTTAATCATAGACAGGTAACAAAATCTAATAATTCTGATACTTTACACAAAAAAAAATTGGCATGCAACCACCCCTGCAAAAGAGAAGATAGCCTGAAGTTAATGACCCCAAAAAATACTTTAAAATGGTAATTCTAGAACTTATTAAATTCTTATTTTACTATGATTTCCAATCGTTAAGACTCCTAAAATCATAATATTGAACTTGCACAACAAAATATGGAAATGAAATTCTGAAAATGCACAAGTCTAAAAATGAAATCTAATGAGGTGTTGCTTTAAAATATGATTTTCAAACTTGGAAGTACAAATTTGACTTCACAAATGAATTCTGGAAAAGACAATGGCCACCCTCAACCTGGAGATATCTTCTTAAATTTTTTCTGATTTTTCCCAAGAAAACCGTCCTTAGTTCTCCACAAACTGTCGCAAGTAGAGCAAATTCACAAGTAGAGAAAATTCACAAGTATAGCAAAACACTATCGCAATAAATAGGCGAACTCACTTTTATTTATGTCGACCACAAATTCATTTTTTTCTAATTTTGAATTTTTGTCAAAATTTCGATGAGACTATATGTCAAAATTTCAATGAAACCTAGGTTCGTCAAAATTTCAATGAACGTCGGGGATAAAATTTTAAAAAATTGAAAATTACACATCAAATCCTGACAATACATAAAATAATACATCTATCGTCAGATTTTGCAGTCAAATGCGGTAGTGCTTAGTCTTGGCTAGTGGTATGAAGAACATTAGTTGGTTTGTTTCCTTGATCTTTTTCTTGTTGATTTATCATATTGTGCTCATTTTGATGACCTCTCAATGATGTATAAACAAAAGGATTTAGAGACAAAGGAATGGGGAAATTATTATTATCTTTTATCTGTTGTGCTTGTTGGATATTCTTGTAATATAACCTTGGTCATGCATGCTTTGTTTGGGTGTAGGGAGGGTGTTTTAGGTGTCTTGTTGACCACATAGGAAGACTTTCCTTTCTATGTTTTGGTCTGAGATATTTGGAATATTTGAAATGCATTTTAAATAAGGTTTTGTATGTCAGGTGTGAACATGAGTACTCCTATTTGATTATCAAGTCATAGTCCATCACACTAGGTGCAACACCATCCTGGTTCATTATACCTTGATGCATTGTGCCTATGTGTGTTATCAAACATAAGGTAAGTAGCCCTTTTAAAATCCCAATTCCTGATAAGCATCATCATTTATCATCATCTCTAATAAAGTCTCGTAGATCGTTGACTTGTTGGATCCTCTTGTCTTCATCTCATTTCTTCTTTCTTCTCTTTGTGCTAACATGGTACCATGACAGTTAACCAATCGTCACCAATGCATCCATCTTGCATCCACCAACCATCAACATTCTGCATATCATTCACATGCATTACATTTTTCATCATTGCATAATATATATCTATTATTCTAAGCATCTCATAAACCATACATTTACATAAAACATCCATTTCATAATCATATAGGCATCATCACATCATCCATCTCAAATGTAATGCACCATCATTTTAAGTTGTTTAGGATAATATAGATTGGTTATTCTAAGCATCTTAAAACCATCTCATTTGCATCATCATCATAACCATCCATACATCCATCTTGAACGTCTTTGTCATGAAAGTGACCCTCAAATCAAACTTTTCGCTCGATCTCTCGAGGGGGTAGTGTACCAGTATACTTCTTTTCATTGGGAAATCCAAAAAAATATTTTTTTTTAAATTTGACCACGAAAAGATTATTCTTTGAACCAATGCAGTGAGTAATTTGTTTCAAAGAGGGTCAAAATGTAGACATGGAAAATGTACCAATTACACTTGATCCTGATTACTAACACCACTTCATCCAGAATCACCCCTTTTGCAAGTCATTTAATTGAATAATCCTTATTTAATTAAATTCATCACATTTCATCCCTTAATTAATAAAAACAAGTTTATTTAATTAAGTCATCATCTCCTATTAATTAAATAAATTAATTTTATTTAATTAAATCTCTAAAGTCATTCCATTAAATTAAATAAATTAACATTTATTTGATATTATCTAACATCATCCCTCTTTAATTAAATAAATAAAATCTTTATTTAATTAAGTCTAAATCATATTCCTCTCATTTTGATTTAAATTAATCCTAAAATTTGAGTCAAAATGGTCAAATCAACTAATCTCCTTTTAGATTAATCAAATCTTGATTAATCTTAATCTTAATCACCTAAATCCTCTAGATTTTGCAACTTGCTCATGAAAATCATGTCAATTGATTTATTAAATCCTCAATTACTTTAAAAAAAGACATCAATGTTGCAATATTCTCCAAATTTGAAAAATCCCTCCAAAAGGGTTTGTGCATCCAACAAGGCATTTAAACCTCTTACATATCCTTTTTCCTTGAGCCAAGTGGCATTAACTTTATTTTCTCCTCCCTCCAACATCTCATTTCATCAATTTTGAAATTCCACCTAGTTGCATTTAATTTTACAAAGACCAAAATGTGCTCCACCTTTGTCCACTCACATGTTGACAAGTGGCACTTGGTCATTGGTTGGTAGTTTGTCCTACATTCATCCCTTTTTCCTCATTCTCCAACATTCTCATCTATAAATAAGAGGATCTCATTTGTATTTTGGATCCACAACTTCATGCAAAGACATTACCTTCATATTTTAAATTTTCTCATCCATTGTTCATCCATTTTCAAGTTTCATAGCTAGGTTATGCAGGAATTCAACCAAGGAGCATCAAATACTCATCATTTATCATCAATCTTGCAAGGGATTGGGAAAGGGAGATTTTCCACATCAAAATGACACCAATTCGTCCATGGGATTGAAAGTTTGTTTGCATTGAATAGGATTTCATAGATTTTATTCATGTTCTTCATGTTATTTCTTTTTCTTTGCATTTCAAGTGAATCTTATGGGGAATGCTGATTTAACTTGCATAATGGACTAATAATGTGTTTGTTCTTTGTGTTTGTGCCGGTATAGGATCACCATTCACAGTATTCTTGACACCAAAGAGAGCAAGAAGAGTAGAGGAAATCAATAATTTTAGTATTTGGTCAAATGTAAGCACCTTTCATATGAGGATGACACATGGATGATAGAATCAAACATCATCAAGCATGGAATGATTGTTGCAGACCTCCTCTTAGGTGGAACTCGAGTTTCATTTTTTTCCCTTGGGAGTGTGATGCAGGAGCATCACTCTGGTTATGTTTTTATGATTCATTTTAATGTTAAGAGTTCTAATTAAGTTGGTGAATGTATTAGGTGTCCTTTTGGATCATTTCCAATGGTCTAGGTCTCTTTACATGTTTTTGTTTTAATTATAGGTTGTGAAAAGGGCATATTTTTCAAGTTTGATACAAAATAAATTAGGTTTTGAAGGAAAAGACATGTATTTTTTATTTGTAACTATTTTGGACCATCATTCACATCAAATAAATGAGATGTATCACTCCAAGAAGCTTTGGGGGAATTTTTTCATGAATATACCCAGTTTTATTCAAAAAATTTGACAATTTTCTACAAAAATAGTAAAAAATCAATCTTTTGCAGCCTTGTACGGAACAGTGATAGGTTTGTGAGTGGATGGAAAGTTAGAGCTTTTTTTGGAGAGTCTAATGCATTTGGTTTTGTGAAATTTCATGATTTTTTGTTGAGAAACAACTAAAACTCTTGTAACTACCTTGTCATAGAGCTAGGGTTTCCATCAAGAAAGGAAAATCCATAACTTTTGTTTGAACTGGTGAAAATTCATGAAACTTGGTGAAAAAATTCTTCAGGATGTTGGTAAGGTGTCTACCAAAGGAAAATGTACAAATCAAACATGTGTGTAAGTTATCCAGGTCTGTGTGTGTTTGATGTCCAAAAAGACTATCATAACCATAGGTCTTTGAGGGTTCAATAAAAGCACATTTTCTTTGAGTTCACCATAGGATGTGGGGGTTTGCTACACGTTCAGAAGAATTTTGAAACATTTTTTCTTGTCCTTTATTTATCCTCTACATCATACTAGACCTGATATCATGCATGTAGTTTGTCTTGTGGCTAGATTTCAAGATCCCAGACAATCACTTGTTGTAGCAGTGTTCAGAGAATATTTAAATATTTGAAGGGCATAGTGGAACATGTTTTGTGGTATCCAAAGAATATTGATTTCTCTCTAAGTGCTTATATAGATACAAATTGGGTAGGTTATGTAGATGATAAGAAAAGTACAAGTGGTGGTGTATTCTTTCTTGGAAGCGGATTGGTGTCTTGGCTAAGCAAGTAGAAGGATTTAGTATTATTATCTACTATAGAGGTAGAATACATTGTAGCAACATATTTCCACACATAAGTGTCGTGGATGAAGCAAACTTTGAAGGATATCAAAGTGTTATAGGATAAACCAATTTCTATCTTTTTTGATAATACAAGTGCTACTAATAATTTAAAGAGTTTGGTAATGCATTCAAGGATGAAACATATCTTAATCTGGTATCACTTTTTGAGAGAGAAGGTTGTAGAGAATGAAGTGAAGCTAGAGTATGTGCCTACAAAGGATCAGGTTGCTGATATCTTCACTAAGGCTCTTCCTAAGGATACTTTTGAGTATCTTCAAGATAGGTTAGGTGTTATTGCCACTTCTTCTTTGAATTAGATGCACAAGGATATGCATCAATTCAGTGTATCTCAAGATTCATTCCTTTTTTTGGACTAATGTTGGTGGCTACCTCTTAGGGGAGTAGGTAGTGGCATTGTTGGTTGTTGTAATCAGGGGGAGTAAGTGTTGTGTAATAGGAATATTTTGTTCTTTTTCAATTATGTAAAGGGATACATGCATTGGTTTCTTTTTGGGAAACATGTTGTCTACTCTAAGGGGGAGTGTGTAGAAAAGTGAAATTTGTAGGTGTGCAAAGAAGGTGTGAAGAAAATAGAGTGCAACAAAAGAAAAGAAAGTTTCAGAGCAATGGAAAGAAGGTATAAGTGTGATTGATGTCCAAGGGAATCAAAAGATGATATCAAAATAATTGAGAGAGAGATGTAAGTGTGTTGTCCTCTACCATTGATGTTAAAGGGGGAGAGAGTTAACTAAAAAACCTTATGAAGTCGTAGAAAGACAAATAGTTAGACATAGAATTTGTTGGATGGAACAGTGTGCACTGATGTGCAGTATGTGTGTTGGTAATCAAAGTTGTGTTTATTGTTGATGGTTTTTCACATCATGTGTTTCCATCAATGAAAAAGGCTAAGATTATTGTAAGTATGAGCTTAGTATGTGTGGTCATTGATGTCAAAAAATCTTTATTGTTGCATTGATTTCAATAGGTCTATGAGATCATTGGAAGTGTGTGTTGTTGCATTGATGCTTTGATTAGTTGCATTATATTGTAATTAGTATTTGCATTGGTTTCAATCTCTAGTGTTGCATTGATATGCATGTGTATGGTTTATTACTATTACATTGTAGTTGGTTTGGTTATTTTGAGGAAGTGTTGTAGGTGATGAGTTTATTTGTGGGAGTATGGTAGGTCATTTTGGACTTGATAGGACACTAGAACAGCTAAGGAGGAACTACTTTTGGAAAAGGATACAAACACATGTAAGATGGTTTGTGGAGTGGTGTGCTATATGTTAATTAGAAAAAGGGAGTAGTAGTAATGCAGGACTATAGAAGCTTTTACCCATTCCCAATAGGCCTTGGGAATCCATCAATATGGATATTTATATGGGATTACCAAAGACTCAAAGGAGTTTTGATTTAGTTTATGTGGTTGTTGATAGGTTTTCCAAGATGGCCCACTTCATTCCTATCAAAATTACAAGCGATGTTTCATATGTTTACAATTTGTTCCTCAAAGAGGTTGTTTGACTTCATGGATTTCCATTGAGCATAGTCTCTGATAGAGATAACAATTTTCTAGGACACTTTTGGAGGAAAATGTGGAGAAATATTGGTACAAATGTTAGTTTTAGCTCAGCCTACCACCCTTAGACATGGGAAAACTGAGGTGGTCAATAGGAACCTAGGTGACCTACTAAGATGCTTTTCAAGGGATCATCCTAAATAATGGGATCTAGTGTTACCCCAAGTAGAATTTTCTTATAATGGCTCAATGAATAGGAATATTGGCAAGAATCCATTTCAGTTGGTCTATGGCATGTAGCTAAGAGGAGTGTTTGAACTAAGAGACCTCTATGGTATAGAGAAGCAAAATGTAGAGGGTGAACAATTTGAAATTATGATGCAAGAGATACATCAACAAGTGAAATAAAAACTCCAAGCCAGTGTGAAAAAGTACAAACAAAAGGAAGCTTTGAAGAGAAGAGAGGTTAGTTTCAAGGTTGGAGATTTGTTGGAATTATGGAAACTTGCAACATTAGCATGAAGTGTAGATGGTTTTTGTTGGTTGTACCTATGTTTTCATTGATGTCAGCATGGTGACAACTGTATGGGAAGTTTAGTTAGTCTATCAAAAGCTTTTCTCTACTGATAGTATCCTTTTATGAAGAAACAATGCATTGGTTTTTGAGTCTAGAATTCACCACAAGAAAATATGACTCTAATCTCTTAACCATGTTATCATGTCTTATTCAAACAACCATATCCTGGATCTTGAGAAGTTTTGGGTTGTGAGTAGTGATGAGCCAAATTTTAGAGCCTTGACCAAACAAAAGAACAACTCTCTCCCTGCTGGAGGACCAACAAGATGTTAGGTTCGGGGAGTGATGAGCCTAATTTTTGGTCTAGTTTTGGGGAGAATCTATAGTTTATTTTCTCATAGATGTCATAAAATTTAATGCTTAAATGTTGACATTTGATCTCTGTGAACTTTAATGATGCTTGGAATAGAATGTGAACTATCTATATTGATTTTGCATGTGGTTATTGATTGTTTCTTATGGTAGTTATAGATGTGTGGTTATTATGCATACTGACCTTGCCATGTATATTTAATGTGCCAAGTTGAGGAAGACACCACCAAATGGACATGCACCATGATGGCCGACAAAGGAAGCACTCCAAGTTAAGAAGACTGGCTGTGAAAGATTCTACATGTAGCCAAAGTGTAACCACCTCATTGTAATGGTTTTTTAATGTTCAGGCATGCACGAGCATTATTGTTGTGCTAAGTCTGTGTTTGACTTGCATGTGTGACCAGATTCCATGCACACATAACCACCATTGCTCCACTTTCTTTGTTTTCCCTAATTGGAATCCTCCCAGTTGTGGAGTTGACTGCCTTGTTAGTTGTTAGCATAAATAATAATTGGATGCTCCTTCCTCGAGTTAGCAAGCTGGTGAGTTGATTGTTCAATTAAGAATAGAGGAAGAGGTTGCACGATTTGATATTGTATTCCAATTTCAATTTGTAGTAAATGAAATAAAATTCTAAGTTCGAGCACTCAAGTTCTCGTTAGTTTAGAGGATACTTATCCAAGGGGCCCCACTTGCTGAGTAATCCATTTTATTAGTTTAGCATTAGTTTAGTACTACTTGATGTTCAATATTTAGTTGGAAATCTGGCATCGACTGTTCCTGCAGCCACTGGAAGTCCATTCTGTGTCTGTTCTTGTAGCGAAAGTAGATACAGTAGTCCCTTGTTTGTTGTCTAGATCTTTTATTCTTGTCTCACATTTTAGTTTAGCATAGTTGTTGGTTGATGTTCAGTATTTGCTTTATTTTTTTTTCAGCAATTTACCTTCATCATTATGTTTCCTAGCTGTAGAATGCAATAAATACTTGAACCCCTAGTGCACATACAGTGTTGGCCCATTTCAAGTTCATGTCCTTGGGTCAAGACAATTTAAATAAACCTTTGTGATGATTGAAGTAGCTATTCAAGTTAGATGCCCAATCTTTGAATCATAGTTGTAAAGTCTTAGTTATGGAATCCTTGTAGGAGGTCAACATTTTTGGTGTTGTTAGGGATGGTGTCAAGATAGGAAGTTTTTGAGTCATTTTTAGTTTCTTGCCATAGTTTTTTTGAAGTTTTTCCTAGTATACCTTCATTTAAAAGTAATTCCTTTATTTGTTGCCAATTCTTTGTGTGTGAGTTGACTAATAGTGAGTAATACCGCATGCATAGAGGAAGGAGAAGGGACACTTACGGGAGGTTCCTTCCTAACAATCTTAATCCATTTCAGCTAGTTGAATATCAAAACTTATTAGAAGAAGAAGAAGATCTACACCACTTTGCAGACGCATATCCTGATATGAATAGTTTTGAAGTCTCCTCTGAAGATCAAAATCAGCCTGAGAACCCCCTTGCTCTGGGACCACATCAATCAGACATGGCTAATCCAAATGGTAATAGACCCAAGTAACCAAATTTTCCCTTTCCCATTGCCTAGTAGAATGATGTCGGAAACATCAAGAACATCCCTGCTTCAATGCCTCCAAAGTTTTATGGTCTTGTCATAGAATATCCTGATACATTTTTATTTGAATTTGACATACTCTGCAGGAGTTATGATTATACTACTAATTCCCATCAGCATAAGTTATTTCCTACTAATTTGAAGGAAGATACATTAAGATGGTTCATGAGCTTAGGTAGAAATACTGTGGAAACTTAGGAAGACATGAAGGAAAAATTCCTTAAGAAATACAAGGAATACTGTAGGGGTAGTGATATGAGAGGGGGTGACATTTTCAGGATGCAACAAAAGGAGGATGAGAGTCTAGAATATTACATTGCAAGATTTTTTTTTTCCTACAAAAGTCTCCACACCATGCACTTAATGAGTATTCACAAAAGTTTCTCTTCTTGAGAGGAATCAATGACACCTGCACTGATTGCTTGGACCTCATGACAGGAGGAGATATCTCCCAAGTTCCTTGGGAGGATATCAAGAAAATATGCTAGAATTACTTAAGGGAAACTTTAAAGAAAGGGAGAGCTTACCAATCTTCCATGGGTAAGTCAAATATTGGTGGAGTTTCAAGGATGGAGATCACTCATTTGCTAGAAGACTTCAAGTAGGCTATTATTAACAATATAGCTACTCAACTAGATACACTTCAAGCTAAGAAGGAGCAAGAGGAGGCAGAGATGATATTGACAGAGTATTTTCCACACTACAAGCAAAAGAAGAAGGACTGCAGATGTAAGATGGTAGCTAACTTAGAAATTAAGTAGATACCACCTCAGTTCAAGCAAATTTAGATTGAAGAAGACCAAGTTTATTATGTTGCACAAAGGAAGCCTTGGGCTTCAAGGCAAGGTATGCCACTAGATCCCCTATCCTATGTTGGACCTATTATGCCTTGCATAACCACCCCATTTTATTTGGGAACAAAATGGGTCCCCCTTTCTCTTTCTGGTTTCTTTTTGCTTTTGGTTACATGCTTTCCCCTAGGTGATTCTTCTGTTTCTCTATGTTTTATCTTTTGTTCTGTCTGGTTTAATTTTGGATCTGCCTCAGTCAAAATTCGGGTTTTCTCCTAAGTTTGGGATTTTCTGTCCCATCTGGATTTTCCCAGATCTCACTTGAACTCCGGCTAAGCATAGGGATTTTTGGTCTTCACAGAATTCTGTGTGGACCGTATTTTCCCAAAATCCTTGAGGCCTCCGAGGAGATGTCTCCTTCTTCACGGATTTCTTTCTCCTTCACATTTTCCTGAAATCTGTTGTTCCCTGTTTGTTCTGGATTTTCCGAAATGTCTTCTCCTTCATGGAAATCCGTCCCACATAGATTTCCCCAGAATCTAGTGAAATGTGAAGAAGTATGGAGAAGTAGGACTGGTTAGTAAATGATGATGCATTTTATGATTCATTTATGCTATTTTGAAGATCTTGCATGTTGTTCCTTGATTGATAATGATCAGATTAAGTTTCTAATGGATGTTTTCATGCTTATTCCACTAGAATCCACCTGGCTCAAAATGCTCCAAAATTCCTCCTTGGGTTGGGTTCCGCAGGTCAGCCTGAAACCCGAACTATTTGTATGATCATTTTGTTCGAAGATTTAATAGTACCCTACTGACATAGGATTCATTTTAATGATGATTTTGATTAATTAACTTCTGTTTGTGTGATCTTTACTATGGTTTTATTTGTTGAATGCAAGATTAAATCACATACAAGATGATATTTGTCAAGGGAGCTCAGTTGAAATGCATTCCTTAGTTCGGTTGGTCATAATTTTCCTCTAAGATGAAAGTCGGCAAGACCTTGCAGATGTCTTGCTGACTATCAGTGCATTTGGCTGACATGCGTCTATGTTTCCTATCGGAAAGACCTCGGGGGTGTCACGGCGATCGAGATTTATATGCAGGCATCTATCGGCAAGACAAGGGTGATCGTCCTGGTGACTGGGAGTTTCCTTCGGAGAAAGGTCTCGGCGAGATCTCAATGTCTCGCCGACTGGAAGCACAGGGATCCATTCATCAGCAGGAGGTTTTCTCTTTGGCAAGAAGTCTTGCCAAAGGCTTTGTGTCTCACCAACCACCAAGAAAGCTATGCCTTTCGGTGAGAGGACTTTGCGGTGGGGAGATGTCTCGGCGAAGTCTTCGGGTCTCACCAACAAAGCACAAGAGGAGGTCTATCGTGGTGAGGTCTGGCAATCTTGCCGACCCATAAATTCTCATCGACATATTGCTTCATCGGTTAGAGGATGAGACTTTCATCGCGACCAAAAGTGAGCATGTTTAGATTTTTTCGACGAAGGCATAGGGTATCTATATGAAGTCTCCCCAACAAGAGGATGTTATACTGACACACGTGAAACAAAATATTTCATTTTGACATGACTAACAGAGAGGTCTCCCCAAAATGAAACATTCAGCAAAAGGTTATGCCTTTGGCAGGAGGTTTGGCTGACATGCTAGGGTGTCAGCTACACAGAAAGGGTATTGCCATAGGTCTGCCTAAAAGAAGGAGGCCCCAAACAAAATCAAAGGTTCGGCAAAGTATAAAACCTTCAACACGAGGTTTGGACAAAGTTCAAGGGTCTCCCTAACATGAAATTTGAGTTCGGCAAGACGAATTTATTTCAGGGAGATATTTCCCCGACAGTTGGGGGTTTCGCCGAAGGATTCCCCTTTCGGTATAGTGTCTTTTCGAAGAGCGAAGGTCACGCCAAAACAAAATAGAAGCTAGCGCAAGAAGGTCAACAAAAGGAATTCGGGGAGACTCCAAACAAATGAGGGGGCTTCGCTATGAGGTCACAGTGATAAACGAGGGTCATGCCAACATAAAGCGGGGTCCCACCGAAAAGAAATGGAGCTCGGCCAAGGATCATACCTTCGCCAAAAGGTCTTGGCAAAGGAAGAAAATCACGCCGAAAGGAAAAAAGGTCGAGCTTGGAGGGGAAGAAAGTGGGCTCGGCGACAATGAAAAGGAGTCTTGCCGATATGTTTTGTGGGCTCGGTATAACTTTTGTAGCTCGCCGAAACGTCTTGCTGACTACCATATGCTATGCTAATAACTGCTAAGATGAAATCACATCAGGGAGACATGATGAGTGTCTCACTGACATGCGACTCAAGGTGGACCAATTTTCACCGCCTGATGAAGCTCGCGTGGCCTATGCCTGACCAATCAAAGGAAGCCAAAGAGTGATTCATTGGTCCCTTTGACTGATTGACTATTCCTGGGAAAGAAGGCCAATAGAATGCAAAGCAGGTGGACTCCTTCTGAGAATAGATGGCAATGGATCGACTCAGGTGAAATGCAAAGATCTACAGGGAGGCCCGATGGTGCTTCCAAAAGTGGTCAACATACAAAGAGGTCCAAAACATGAGGAAGGGAAGCCGAGGGGAAGAAGAAACTATGAGTCACATGGATAGCTGTAGTGACCACTGGAAAAAGCAGATAAGAGGTAATGGTAAAGTTCCCTAGAGCATTCAAGGTGACCCTAGCGGAGTTCAAGGTGGACACGAAGACAAAGAATAAATGCTACAGCTGTAAAAGGATGAAGAGGCTTCTCCTGAGCTCAAGCCATTACCGACCCAAACAGCGAGGCTTCTCATTGAATGCACAACCGACTTTCTTCAAAATATCTTAGAGCCAACTCTCCTACAGTCAGTAGATATTTTATAAACCCTAATGCAAAGGGACAATGCATTCTTTTTGTTGCATTTTGTATATAAGGTATTCTTGCCTCTTTGTAAAGGTTATAACTTGAGGGGAACTTTGTAGGGTTAGAAAGTAGTAGATAGAGGACTTGTAGAATTGAACTGGTAGTTAGGAGTTAGATTAAGTAGAAGACTAATGTATCTTTCAGTTTTCTTAGTGTAAATGGAAACAATTTGGAGCCACATATTTTCTATACATTGGTGATTGTGCCAGTTTTGTAATTATTGTTTATCTGTTTTATGAATAGTAGAAGCAAGCAGATCTTAATCTACTTCATGTTGTATTCCAGAATGGTGTTTGTCTTGAATTAATCATCTGATTTAGGAGGCTTTCAAGGAATGAAGTTTGGTTTTATGTTTTGTTTAAATGATAACTAGCAATCTGTTGTTGAAATCAACACTATGAATGAATGGAACTATGTGTTAGTCACAAGTTAAGTTTGTTCTGTAGTCTTAGTTAGGAATTCCTTGGAAGGTGACAGGTCTAGTTAATTCGGATGAAGTGTCATTATTTTCTATCTCAAATCCCTGATCCATCTTTTTCTGTTTATTTAAAATCCCAATTAGAGTAGGTTTGAATTTATGTTTAACCCAAAACAATCCAAAAGCTCAACACCAACAGGCCCCTTGAACATTACTATTACATTGACCACTAAGGGACATCAGCACAGTTGAGAACCAACTACAAAGACCTTGGGAGTTAAGGCATCCATGTGTTGCCTTTCTCTTTCAAGAGAAACAGAGTAGCAATATTTTGTTTGCATGTTGATTGTGCCAAAAGGAACGTCAACAGAACTGGCGCTAGAAGGAGGGCCCCGAGAAAATTTTGGATTTGTTGTGAGTTGGATTGGGTCAGATCTTGGAAAACCCAGCTCTAATGGGTAGCCCTTTGTATATACCAGGATTCGTTCATGAAATCCCTGTTCACCTGTATGATCGGCTTCCATTATTTTTCCCTAACAATGGGCAAAATGCTTCTGAACATGTTGAAACTTGTAGGTGTATACTTACCTTTGTCCAGGTTCAGCATGAGGATGTTGTCTATCAATTGTTCATTAAAACACTTCAAGGTTCAGCAAGGCAATGGTATTTTAATCTTCCACCAAGTTGTATTTTTTCATGGGTGGAGCTAGAAATCTTATTCTTAGATCAGTTTGGTCCTCGCACACAAGACCACTAGGAGAACTCATCCCTGCAAAATCCAATCACAGAGTTAAGTACTTCATTCGATAATGAAGTTATAACCATATCATCTCTTTTCACTCATATTCCAAAGCATAGTCCATTACATCATAATGAAGTTCTAGATGAAACCTTTGATTCGCCGGAATATAATTTTGATGACTTGTTTAGTGAAAAGCATATGCCTTCTTTATTCTCAGTTGTATAGTGTACTTTCTTTTTCTTGTATCTATCATTTGATTGTGTAAATCAAATTTAGTTACTCTCGCGGCTTGTGCGAGATTTAGTATTTCCAATATGAATAAAAACAACATTCTTTTATGCAAATTTATGAGTTCTTCTATTACAAAAAACATTTGCATAATCAATTTTGAAATTCAATGAATACTTTTAGCAAAAAAATTTGCACCTTTCTATGATAAATGCAATTCAACTCCACCTATTTTGAGTTGTAGCTAAAAATAGGTAACAGTTTGAAGCACGCATTAGATGTGACTAATAGTGATTGTTTGGATTGATGTTCAATGTTCGATGAAGCTTGATAAGGAATGTATTCTCGTCAAAACATTCCATGGGCTAGTGATTTGGTTTTTGGATCACAAATGTTTTGGCCAATTTGGTTTCATGTTTCCCAATGTTCGGATCGCCACATAAGTTGGAGGATATAGATCAAGATTTATTCCCGAAGCAAGATGTAAATATCTACCCCCATTGTCTAGGGATGTATGGAATGTCATGGGTGGATTCTTGGATAAGTGTATGGATGAATGGATATGGATTATCATGCGATAAGATAAGGTGTTTAGATAAAGAATGCTCATTAGATAATGCTTCATGGCTCAGATAATGTTGGATAGGATAGGATCAATGAAAATCACCCATGTCAAGATGTTAACCGTAAGCAAGCGTAAAGTGTGCACCAAAAATTTTCAAGATCAAAATAACTCAGATTATGGATGTAGATATATGAAAACGAATTGGATAAATGGTTCATGGATGAATGGATTTATTATGGATAAGACGGATGGAATGCTAGATTTATTATAGATGGGATGAAATGCTTTCTCCTGGAGTGGTGCACGTAGATGCTCGATTCTACACATGATGCCTATTTTCCAGGTTTTCATCATGGTCTTTTCCAAAGCATCGCTCATGCGGTTTTCACTAGAGGACAATTTTTTTCTTTATTGTTTTCAATCATTTTTCTTTTCTTTTTTTTTCATTTTTTTTTTTTTTAAATTTTTCTGAAAGATTTTAAGCTCATGTTGAATCATTTGGTGGTGCCGATGTAGATTCTTCTATCATTATGTGCCATCAATATCCTACTTGAAGAATTTGCTTTGCTAAGATACGTGCACTTGAATACACCTTTTGAGATTCTTGATTTGCTTCGTCGATACTGTAGTTAACTTTTTCTTTGTGCGCACATTGTGATAGTGTGCCTTCATAATCCTTATGATGAAGAGTCGTTGCCAATACATGGTCAATTTGGGGATTGGATATCATGCGTGGAGGCGTGGATGGAGTGTTTTTAGGGATAAAAGATGGATTGGTTGACAGCTTGGAATTTTTTACTCTCCAAACTTGGGAAGATGAGCAATGATGGGTGGATACGAAAGTGTGCATAGAATTAGGACCAACTGCTTGATACACTTTGTACGTCGCTTGAAAATCCTGCTTTTGCTTTTGTGGACATTTTTGATAGATACTTTTCCCTTTTTTATTTTTCCCCATAGTTTCTTTAACTGATGGAGTTTGATAGGGATAATCTTTCTTTGTATGTTTTAGTATTTGTGCATATCTGATTTGTCCATTATGCTTCTTAGCTTCTCTTGCTTTGATAATTTTCTTCTTGCTTTGATTTAACTCTTTTTTTAATGTTGGTCCCAATTCATGGATGGGGTGATGGGTGGATGAAGATTCATGACATGGTTGGTTGTAGTATTGGCATTGGTTTCATCATAAGGATTCTTCATGCTCCCTATGTTGACATTTGCACTAGATGAAGTTGCCCCCAGTATTTTGGAAGTAGTACCTTCATGCTTTGATTCTGCTTTTTCCAAGAGCTCTTGTTTAGAATGCATTCTCTGATAAATGACCACTGCAGATGATGTTATTTTGATTGGATGCTCTACTAAATTCAGAATATATTGTTTTGTTTGGATTGTTTCCTTGAGTGGATAATATTGAATATCTTTATTCATGATGTCCTCAGTATGGATTTTGGATATATCTGATCCTGATGTTGACAACTCTATTTGGTTGTAGGAATCAATAACCTACTCTTTTTGTGTAATAATATCAGGAGTAAGAGAATCTTGTTATGTATGAAGATCATCTATGTGCCCATCCATATAAAGCATCTCATGGGTAGATGGAGGAGTATGTTCCACATGGATATGATCATCTTGCATAGATAGGAGAGTGTCCATTAGATCATTGTAGTATCTTGTAGATACGAATTCTTGATCCTAAATAATTTTGGAATCACCTTTGACATGCTTTGGATCAAGTTCTTGACATGGGTCAATTTCAAAGGATGGATTGCTTATAAGGGGTTCTTGGATGTGGTCATTGGATATGGTAAGTGGTTCAATATCTTCAAGTGTTGAGTTCAGGGTTCCTTCAATATCTATAACCATGAGGTCAAAGGATGTCAACATATCTTGGAAAGGACCATTGCTAGACTTTGGTGATAGATTTTGATCATGCTTTGGAATAAAATTTTGAGATATGTCCTCTAAATCATAAGGCAATGTAGAGACATTTTCAATATGATCATTGGTTGATGTCCATCATAGATTATATCAATGGGATCAAATAATTCTAACACTCCTTGAAATAGATCACTAAAATGTGGCTCTTGATGTATGGTGAGTTGATCATCAAATGGGGTGGTAACATCTTCAAGGTGCTCATCGATGGAGATATCTTGATCATTTTTTTCAACAATTGTGGTGGAGGTATTTCCAATGTCTTCAACCATAGGTTCAAATGATGTTGGCATTTCTTGAATTGGATCATTGTTGGGTATTGTTGGTGGATTTTGATCATGATTGAAAAGTGACTCTTGATGTACATTGTTTTGATCATTAGATGACGTAATAATATCTTCAATGTGCTTTGTGATGGATTGATCTTGATCCTTGTTCTCAATAGTTGTGGTGGAGAGATTTCCAATGATATCATTGTCCCCAATAGTGATTATCTTTTGATCAATTAGGTCTTGGATGAGTTTTTTGAGTCAAACACAATCCAATGTTCTGTGTCCCTTTATTCTATGATAATCACAAAGGTACTTCTCATTATACCTTGGCGGTTTTATGTTTGGTTCTTGATAGTTCACATAAACAGGGATTTTGATGAGATTTTCTTGAACCAATTGTTGCAGGATTGATTTAAGTGGTCTCCCTCGTGGTGTGTACTTTGGCTTGTTATCTTGTGAGATTTGTACTTGACCTTGTGGTGATTGATTTTGGAGATGTGATTTTTCTTCGAAATGTGGTGATTGGTCTTTGAAATGTCGTGATTGATCTCCGAGATGGGGTAATTGGGTTTGTTGTTGATGTTGTTGATCTTGATACCTAACTTCTTGATGTTGGAGATATTGTTCTTGATGCGGTTGTGGACATAGCTCAATGCTTTGATGACATGGATTAACCAATGGAAGAGTGTATTGATTTTGGGGTGAAGATATCTCTTGGATCAATAATTCAATTATTTTGGCATGTGAAGCAAGTTTCTCTAGCGAAATTTGATCTTGATTTTGAATTTGACTCCCTTGATTTGGCTTTTGTTCAAGCAGATTTGGGATGTACACTTGTGGTGTTCGCATGGGGTCATCAAAAAATTGATTTTGGACAATGTTCTGATTTGGGATGGTGTTTATATTTTGGAATTATAGGCTCAAATTGAACATTGTCTCAATTTAGGTAACTTTGATTTTGGATGGTTTCATCTTGTCTTGGATTAATACACGGAGTCGTTGACACCTTGTTTGGACTTTGAACAATATTCGTATGATTTGAAAACATATCTATCCCAAAGTTTACCAAGTTTGGATTCAAAATGTTCATGTTTTGTAAAGTTGTACTTGGTATATTCACATTTGGCGTGTAGAGATTTGATGGGATGGTGTCATTCGTTTGTGGAAGACTCATGCATTGAGTGTTGGGTCAATAGATTTGTAATGTTGGACATTGATTTAAATCTACCATTGAAAACGGTGCTCCAATATTTAGATTGGGTAGACTCACATTTGTTGTACCATTGAGGTCTGTAGGAGATAATGATCCTATGTATAGATTGTATAAATGTGAGTTTTGAAAATCAATTGGCATTGCAAGGTTTTGATAGTTTGGTTGACTTGGATTACTCATGATGTATGGATCAAGTTTATATTCCATGTTCCTCTTGTGTTTTGAACTTGTTGTAAAAGTGACCTCTAAGGTGTTTAGGACCAATGATGAGATGAAGGATGAAATGGGTGAATGATATGGATGTTGAACGTTTAGGAACTTTGGATCAATGCTAGACTTAGGGTTTTATTTTAATTGGTTTGATTAGATAATGAACTTGTAAACCCTAAGATGTTGGATTTGATCTTAGGATGAACTTGTTCAAAGGGGTGCTAATTTAACTAGAGGTATGGGAAAGGATGCATTCCCATACTCCTAACTAAACAAAGTGATTTTGATTCCAATGATTTACCCAAGTCTAGAATGATGTTTCCAAATCTCTAAAGTTGTTTGGTGGGATGGGATGATAAATGTTTGAATGAATGAAGTGTTTGATTTTGATCCTAAATGAATCTAGGAAGGACTTGTTTACTAGACCAAGATAGTGAAGAACACGCTTTTCTCTAAGAGTAGTTCAAACCAAAAGACCAATGTTTTCTCGAAAGATGATAGAAAGATAAACAAGCACATGTGTGGGGTTAAATTTGAGTTAATCTTTGCTTAATGGTTTCTTTTTATCACAAACACTTCTTGATTATCTTTTGAAACTAGATGTCCAAAGTCCTAGTTCTCTTTCATCCCACAAAGTGCATTATGTGGAAATCGAGGAAATCAAGGCAAAGGTTTCCTAATGTTGACCTTAGTAGGAGAAAATTGAGATGAATTCATTCAAGGATATTCGCTTCTCCTAAAGGGTTTGAGATTTTGATGATTTGTTGAATGTTGTTTTCGTTGTTTTAGATCCAAGCACCGTGTTTTCAAACTGACTCACAAGCAATATAACATCCTAGCTCAATTGGTACGTGTTTCTTGGTGGGCTTGCCTCATGCCCTTCATAGTAGAAGAGATGATTTTACATGCAACCAAGGAAAAAAATATAAAGGTATGTTAAGAATGAAGTCTTAACCTCTATATTTTAACCAAGATCAGACATGGCAAGTAACTTCTTGGAATCTCAGTTCTAATGCACCACTTTGATAAACTCATTGGATGGAGTGGTTGGTTACTACAAACAAGGGTTTTAGTTTGGACTTTTCATTTGTGGAGATTGACCCATACAGTGAGAGTCCCTTTTCAGATCCATCTCCTCGAAGCCAACCACATGATACTAGTGTTTACTCCAATATCCACATTTATATCCCGATTGGAAATACTCTTGGCTTTAGAGTATTACCGGTTGAGTCGTTCCCTTGGGTGAGTACTTTTTCCCCAAGGCATGCCCTCTAAGATAAACAAAAGCGAATAAACATATTCATAGTTCAATCAACCTTTGTTTAGAAACAAAGGGAGAACACATGCAATAAGTTTATTCACACTCGCACAATGTTTTGTTCAATTTTAAAAAAAAAAATGAAGTGTGGAGGTGATCAGTTTATCTCAACCTAAGATTATCAAAAAGGCCTTTTGATTCTCAAGATTGCTATGAAGCACGAGAGAATCGCACATGTCCTTTTCAATAATGTTAGTTTAAGTAAGCAATCACAAAAAAAAAGTTGCACATGTTCGTTTTAAATCCACAAAGCAATGATTTTGATTCGTTTTAGAGCACCAAAATGAGATATGAAAGTTGCCTTGTTCAATTTGTTAACCTCAAAAAAAATCTAGTCAATTTTCCTAAAGTTTGTTTTAACCCTTTCGCAATGAAAATTGAAAGCCTAGGTAATGTTCATTTTAAAGCCCAAAACCAAAGATGAGTTAGCCTAAAACTGAAAATTAAGGCGTAAGAAGGAATCTCCAAGCATTAAAAAATGCTTTTAAGTTTCAAGTTTGATGCTCAAGTTCCTTCAAATATCTTTTGCAAGCTCGAAATGCTTCTTGATTTTCCTTTGTTTCCCTTCATTTTCCTTCTTTGCTTTCCTATAAGACAAAAACAAGGAAGACAAATCAAATGAGGATCAAGTTTATTTGATCTTCTAAAAAATAAAATGACTAATGATTATGGATATTTAGAACAATAAGTGAATCATCAATAAGTGGATCTGCCATCTTTAATTTTGACTATGTAAGTAAAAGAAAAACATGAGCATGGAATTTTAGCATGTATTTAATGTGTGCGCTTAATGATTCTAAACCATGCAACTTCAATTATAAAGTAAAGACTTTATGGTTCGCCTTCCCATAATGTAAATGTCATTGGTATAGCTAACAAATCTCGCGCTTCACAGAATTGAAGATTTGAATTGGCAATGACAACTAAACATCTCCAAATCATCAATACAATACCAACCTCCCACGCATTTTGTACATTTTAACACATAAAAAACAAAGGGCTACCAAATCATCGAAGCACGCAAGAATTAAAGGTTGCAGACCAATAGTCGCCAAACATGGGTTCTTTAATGCTTCCACTCCAGACTTTTCCTGTACCAAATTTCATGAGTTAATAAGAAAATTAACGTTATCTTTAGCATGTAAAGAATGTTTACATACTGATAATGATTTCACCCAAAATTTCCTCCAAATGGATTTTCTTTAGATTGTAAAGAGGCAAAGAACCTACACCCATCACATCAGAGTTTATGCATGTCTTAGATGAAAACTTGGAAGTCCATTCACGTGATTGTGTTGAACCACAATCATCCCAATTTCTCCATATGAGTCTATTTTTTATATGCTTATTAGTTGTTTTTTGGCGCATAAGGTTAAAGCATTTAAAAAAGATGTATCGTCTTGGCCACATGTTCAAAACAACACATATGTAACACTAAAAAAGAAGACCAGTTGTAGCCACAGAGAACATATACATTAAAGAAAATGATGTGCCTTATCTAGAAGTAGCTTGAAGACATGATTGGGATGAGATATTAGTTTATCTCACCAAGAACTTTGCCATGGTTACCGAAACAATTAGATAGGTGATTTGGGTGACATATCGTTTATGCTTTAGTGATATCATTGTAATCTGCTATAAAAGGAGACCTCATAAGCATTGAATTCACACTTTTATAAAGCAAGGCACTCAACCCCTTAACTCCAATCCTTAAGTATAGCTTATAGGAAGCACAGTCAGCCACTGCTAATGTGGACTTTCTAACCAATCATGTGGAAATAGATCTTCTAATCATGGAGTTATTATCTTTGATCTGTAAAGAGTTAACACAATGTCTATAAGATTCAAATAAATTTGTTGTTATAATGCCTATAAGATTTGAATAAATGTGTGCAAGACCAAGGATTAATACAATTCCTACAAACATCCATCACTTTTTATCTACACAAAAGGTTAACTTTATTTCTTCTCACATTCTCACTCCATCTTAATGGACAACATTTTCCAGTTCATTGTTCTTCTTTCCTGGTTGTCTTGAAAGAAAAAAAGCAAGATTTTATGAGAAGCAAAACTCCTAAGTCACAGATATATGTGAGTGTAGCTGAGATCGCGGCTTTAAGGAGATGAGTTCTTATTGGACCATCAAAAAAGCAGAGGAGACAAACATATCAGATCGATGTCATTTCCTCGTGACTTGGCTAAATAGGCAGAAGAGAGATTGAAATGTCACGTCAACCACTTGTTACACAAAACATATTAAACTGACCTCTTTGTTGGAAGAAATCCATCTTTTGTTGACTAAGTTTGGCAAACGAAGGAAGCAAGGCATTTCCAGAACCAAGACTTAACTTAATGCTCAAGAGAATAAAGGCGATGCCCAAGGACTTGGCAATTATTTTGAAAAGAAACAAAAACCTGTCTCTATTCGAAGTATTAGTCGGCAGCAATATCATTCTTTAGTATCTCAACTTGGCAAATGAAGGTAGCAGGGCATTTCCAGAACCAAGACTTAACTTAATGCTCAGGAAAAGAGAATAAAGGCGACGTCCAAAGACTTGGCGGTTACTTTGAAAAGAAATAAAAGACTTTGTGTCTCTATTCAAAGTACTAGTCAATATTTCATTTAAAGCACAAAAATGTGTGGTTAATGACAGTAGCTAAGCGATGAGCGCCAAGCTTGAAGTCTATTTCATCAGAAACAATAGACAATAGAATGCAATATTAGTCAAGTTAAGCACAAACCAACATTGATAAACTTTAGAATCAAGCAATGCTTCAAAATCTAGCATATGTATCCACAAATGTAGAAAAAGACAACCGTTATGAGTTAGAAATGAAATCAAATATGATTAGGATATTTATTGTAGCAAGACAATGCCAAGAAACCATAGACTTTTGGCAACCATATATTATCAGACAGAACAGAGCACCCATTGAAGTAACTCAGAAAATGTGTAATATTGCAAAAGAACTGGATCCAAAATCAAGGCAGCCACTATCAAAAAGGAAATGTGTTATCTTTGAAGACAGAATGAAATAAAATACAGCAAAAAGAACAGAGATCCAAAATCTTTCCCTTTTCTGTTTCCCTCCTTCTAGTGTCATTTTGTAGATGGTGAAATCTACAAATTGCTAAAACCTACAACACACACACTTAGTATGGTTAGTTGTTAAAACAAAACAGATAACAACATCTCTATGAAATAATCTAACATGTTCCATAATGCAAATGAAATAAACAACAAAACCAAGCAAAAACATATGAAAACATGAAGTATATTTATCTCATAGTGGATTGGTGCTTCTTCAATGTGAAAAAAAACCCTTTCCCAATCCTTTGCTAAGCTCCATGATGAAGATGATATGAAATGCTATGAAGATATGGTATGGATTCAAATGACAATGATGCATTTGTGCATGAGATTCTGGAGGATTAAATCAATGGAGATAATCTCTATTTATAGAATAGAATGATAAAAGAATGACAAACATGGAGGATGTGGGACTAAAGAGCCACCAATAGGAAGAAGCCATTTGTCAACTTGTGATAGTTGAGGAATGTGCAAAGTTTGGTCAATGTGCCAAATAGGGGAGATTTCAAATTTGAATTTGATAGTTAAATGTTGAGTTTGACTTGTGCAAGAGACATGTAAGAGCCATGTAAGAGTTCATAAATGCTTTGTTGGATGTACATGTCAACTTGTTTTTAATTTCAAATTTGAGGGAATATTCCTCAAAGATGTCATGTTGATGGAAAATGATGAATTGATAAATCTATAAATTGATTTATCTGTACAAGTGGGAAAAGCTAGAGGATGTGATGGGTGATTAGATTAGGTTAATCAGGCTTAGATTAACTTAGATGATGATTAGATGCTTTGACCTATTTGACTTAGATTTAGGGATTTAAATTAAATCAAAGGGAGATGAAAGGTGATTTTAGATTTAATTAAATAAAGGTTTGATTTATTTAATTAAAAGGATGATGATAGGCTTAAATTAAATAAAGTTAATTTATTTAATTTAAATGAATGACCTTGGGAGATAAATCAAATAGACTTGATTTCCCTGATGAATGGATGAATATAACCTAATCAAATGCATGATGTCAATATTGCTCAGGTGTGGGGATTGGTGTCTCTAGTGGGTTGGTGCCTATGAATTTTGTAAGTAGGGATTAGTATCTCCAGTGGGTTGGTGCCTACAAAAGAAGATTTGTAATTTAATTAGGTCGGTGCCTACAAAGAAGATCAATATATAAGAAATATTTTTTTGTGGTTTTCTCTTGCAAGGGTTTCCACGTAAATCATGTATTCATCATGTGTTCTTAATTGCTAGATCTCGTGTGTGTGCGTTATTGTTGTGGATGATTAAGTTTCAAGTATTACTATTGTGGTTGATTAAGTTATGAAAAGTAAAAGGCTGTTATACTGATTCACCCCCCTCCTTCGCCCCTTGCTGCTCTCAGTATAATTGTGTGCTCATCAAGACTATGGTGCGATTCTAGGTAGGAGTCACCATTGGAGTTGCTTTGAAGTTTCAGTTTTGGTTTTTCAGTATGACTATTTTGATGATGTGATAATTCATTCAGAGTTGTTTGGAAACACATGGTTATAACTTGCATTCATTTTGGGTGCATGTGGGAGTGATTTGGTGAAGTTTTTTGAGTTTATATTTCACTACCCAAACTACTTGCACTAGTCATCTATTTGTCAATCTTTGAGGTATACTTATTAATTTCATGATGGGTGGTTAATTATTTAATGTTGTGATACATGTGGGCATGTTCTATCAATTTATTTCATGAACATACTTGTAAAACAAATGCATATCTTGAATTTAGAAGTTTTCAAATAAACTAACATTATAACATTGAGTGGTAGTACCACCAGTGAGCTACTTTTGATATGTTGTTACTTACCCTACTGAATAAGTGGTTTATTGATTCTCACTCACTATTGAAAAATGAAAGATTTGCTCTAGCGTATTGTATTCACTCACCACTAAAAAGTGGGGAGAGTTGCTCTTTCATGTTGTATTTGTTGATCACTAAAAAGTGGAAAAGTTTGCTTTACATTTCCAAGTATTGTTTGAGCTTTCCCACAAAAAAGTGGAAGTGCTAAGCTAACCCCATTGGATACGTGGATTACCTTCATCTATTTTTGTTGTACCCAAAATAAATTTTTTGCTTCATTAAGGTATTTTGATATAAATGGTAAAATCTTATAAATTTCTCAACAAAAGTCAAAGTCTCTGAAAATAGCAATTCATTATTCTTAGAAATTTCTAAATGAAAAAATGAAGCATAGGGTTTTTATGGGTTTCTTGTCAAGAGGATACTTGAAAAATTTTGAAAATTTTGAAATTTGGGTTTCAGGCCCCTATTTTTAGGAAAACCCTAAAAAATAGGACATTTCTAGACATGACTCAAAATAATTTTGATATAGGTTAATTTCACTTTACGATCACACTGGTCAAGTCAAAACCATCAAAAAATTATTTTTTCTCTAGTGGGTCTATTTCACTTTTTCAGGAGAAAACCGAGGACCTTTGAGGTCATCAATGGAAAATGGTTAGTACCAAGTATCAAGATCTAAGCTTTAGATATTGCACAAATGATTCTATGGAAAAAGACTCTCAAAAAGATGCTTCACAATAGAGTGGAATCTCAAAAGATGAAAAATGCAAAAAATAAACTAAGTTTGGAAGATGCACACATTGTCACAAGGGAGATGCCTTTACAGTCAAAGCCTTAGTCAACTTTTCAAATGCCAATGCATGTGAAGTGATGAAAGCAATCACAGTCGTGAATGTGATCACATCGTCGACAACATAGTCAACCCATTCAAGCAACATGATGAATGTGAAGCATGAGGAGATTGGAAATCATTGAAAATGGTCAACTCTGGAGCCCAAAGCGCCCTTGTTGGCCAAGGGCGCCCATGAATTCAAGAGGCCAACTACAATTGTTAAGAATTGCAAAACTAGTTCATAATTTTGCTAGCTTTATGATGGATCATCAAGCAAATTCACCAGATTCATCAAACACTGGAAAATGAAGGTAAAGGCAGAAGATGTTGAAAGAAAGAGTCATAAAAAATGGCAATCAATTAAGGGAAAAGTGCCCTTGTAGCCTAGGGGTGCTCAAGAATGAAAGCAATCATAAGTCAGTTTTTGAGTTAGCCATTTCCAGATGATCTTCCTGGCTTCAGCCTAGCTTCACAACGAATTTGTTTTCCAACTCAAGGAACATATCAAATGGAAATAGTTGTTGATCAAATGAACACATGAAACAGAGGAAAATTTGATGAACATCAAGGAAAAGGTGCCCCTGCTAGCCAGGGGTGCCCAATATTTTGAGCAGTTAACTGTGGTTTTTAGCAATTGTCTTCTCCAAGAAATCTGCTTAGAATCCTTCCAACTACACGATGAATCTAGTTGCCAACTCACGGGGCCTGTCAAACACTCATAAATGAAGATCAAACAGGAAACGTTGAAAGTCAAGGAAAGTTGAAAAATGTGAAAAATTGGCTAAGTATAGAGGAAAATGCACCCTTCTAGCAAAAGGAATCCAACTTTTTGGAGCACCAAATGTAGCTTTCAGGTTTTGCAACTCCCAAGACGTCCTTCTTAGTTATGATCAGGCCCCACGACAAGACCATCAGCAAATCCAATGGAGTAATCAAACATCCAACAATGAAGACCAAACTAAAGCATTTTCTGAAGAGTTACAAAGTAAAAATTGTGTCTAATAAGAACAAAAGTGCCCCTGCAAGCTAGGGGCACCTGAAAATTTTGAACCCTCTTAATCATCTTCCAGGACTTGCAATACCAATCATCCTTTCTGGAATTGAACTAGTTTTCCATTCAATATCTCAACATGTTCACGAGAATCATCAATCACCAATGATTGTAGATCAAAGCATAGAAGGTCAAGAATGGAGGAATTTGAAAATCTCTAAAAATTGGTTGTCTGGCAAGAAAAAGAACCTAATCTCAAGAAGGCGCCTAGAAATTTGAGCCATCAGAAGTCATTTTTAGGGGTTGTTGCTTCTAGTAACATCTCTTCAAAGTTGATCCAACTCTGTAGTGAATCTATCAGTCAGGCCTCAAGATCAATCAGGTGATCGGAATTCAAGATCATACAGAGGTAGTTCATCATAGAAAAAGATAATTCTTCAAAAATATTATAACACTGGTGAAACTTGGACGCCTAAAGTCAAAGTGGGCCCATGTTGACTTGAGTTATGATTTTTGAAGGCTTACTCATGCTTAGGCATACCAAAATTTGGGGAAAACTTCTACTTAACAATCAATCACACAATTTGACTCCTCAATCAGGGTTTTGAATGCCCTAATTGATGCTTCCACCTCCAAATTGATATTTTTCAAGCATCTAAGCATCTTTTCTTCATTATTCTTTGTAGGTTGAAGAGCAAACTTATATTTTCTGCATAATGCCATTTGAAGGATCAAATGGAGGCCATTTTCAGTGTTCTTTGTCTTTCTAGGTTCAAGTTGCACAGAAGGATATTTTTCCTAAGATCATATCTCTAGGGCATCAACATTCAAAGACAACAATTCATAATCTACAGCATCTAGCATTCTGGGATCTCTTCTTTTTCAATCTTCTTCGAGATTGGAAAAGTTTTCCCCATGATTTCTTCTACTTCTATCTTAGGTTTTCTTGCATGTTCAGCCAAACTCCATTTTTTCACATATCTGACCTTTCGGGTTTGTTTAGCACAACATTGGCTACAAAACCCACGTGCTAGAATTTTTCAAAAAAAATACCCCACTACCTCCATTTTTTAGGGTTTCTGATAAAGTCATCTTTTTCAAAAATAAACAACTAGGTCTTATCAACATTGAGGTGCCTACAATACCTATGTGTCAAAATTTTCTAGGTTAAAAATTGCCTCACTACCTCTACCTCTGAGGGGTTGTTGCATGTCTGAGGAAAAGTCATGTTTTTGAAAATTTGATGTTCTGGGTTCATTCAAAAGATATTCTCAACAAAACCCATGTCTCAAAATTTTTTGTAAAAATTGCTACTTGGTGAAGCTATTTTTAACCTCTACAAAAAAGTTGTTCAAATATAGGCATGTGCCTAGTCACTCTTCCATATTTTCAATACATACTTCTCTCAAGTTGAATTCAAGACCAAATTGGTCTTACTTCATGATTTCCTGAGAATAGTTGACATTGGTTTTCATTGAGCACACCCAGAAGTTGAATTAGACAAGCTGGAAGGCGTAGATGGCATCACAATGAAAAATATTGAGCAATCTAGGTTACTTGAGGCAGCCTCTTTTCCCATCATGGTACAAGACACTGAATTTGTAATCACTTGTGTAAAGCATTACCAACCCACTTCACGAGAAATCCAGTCAGTTGATGGGAAAACCATTTGTCATCTCAAGCCAAAGGATATTGAGAGATGCTTTTCTATTGCACCTTGTGCAAACAACTTGGCCATATCAATGGAGGAGTGTGAAAGGGCGTTTAACATAAGAAAGGAACAATGTTAGAAAAGAATGGCAGAATGGTGGCTTAAAGAGAAAAGAAACAACTTGCCAAAGAACGTGGGACGTGGAGAATTCAGAGATGAGTACACAATCATGATCACTCTACTCAATCGTGTCATGGGTCAAGCAAAAGCAAACAAGTTTTAGCCATGGATGTATTACATCATGTCTCAACTTGTCAACAACAAAGAACATTATGACTGACCTACTTTAATCAGCGACACTCCACAATTAGATGACCGGATTCTTCAATTCCCATGAATTCCATATGGGTTCATACCTCATATATTTGATAGTCTTTCAAGGCTAGTTTAGAGGGTTGAATATTGTTGGAACTCTAGATGTGTAGCGAGTTCATGAGCATTTCTCACAACTTGAATTTTCATAGTCAGAATGACACTTCAAGTGAGTAAATGACTTCTTTTTGATGCACATAGTGAGGGACCTTGATCACAAGTTATATATACACATTTCATCATACGCCAGATTGGCAATGGTAGATTGGGATGATTGGTTCATCCAATTCTCCACGTTACACTCACATTCGTGTATATGGCTACTCAGGTCATCCATCCATGTTACCCCATTATCCATCGGATAAAGTGGTATTCATGGAGTTTCTACAACAGTTGCATGAAGTCCACACCTTTCTACGCAATAAACACAAGACAACTGCCAACTTTTCTTTTGAGATGGGTATTTATAGGTGCAGAATATTAGTTGACGCCAAGGCTATGAGCAATGAGATGAGAAATCTTAATCTTAAGTTTCTCATTGAAAGGCGCTCATATGATCCTTGGGGTCACTTGGCAACTCACCTTGGCCACTATTCTTCACATAAACCTTCCATGGAGGATTATTGGTTTAACTATGAAGACGATTTCGAAGTGCACAGGTGTAATTACAATAGATTCACTCTTCCACATATCACCGATTTCTTATCAAAGGATGTGGAAGGTTTATCAGATGATGATGGGGAAGTCAAACTTCCCACGTATTTCAAAGATCAAATTGACTCACAGCCACTTCGATCTATTGATTGGTACACCAAGGAAAGCACATCCATTGAGGAAAGGACAAGCAGAGTTGTAAGGAACAGTTGTCTATTCCTAGATAGCAAGAGGACGTGGGAGGTAGTAATCCCAATTACAGAGCCACCACCGGTTACCATCACACTACCTTCCACTTCCAGGCCAAAACTCGGGGTTAAAGTGATGATCAATCCTCCAAAGGGTTCAAAGAACTATAGAGAGCCCATGCATTTGAAGGAAAAGATTCCAATTGCTAATGTAAATCAACAAGAGCCACAAATAGATGCAGCACCAAAAGTTGAAATGGAACCTCCTACTCATCAGTCACCACCACAACCATCTCCAATTCATATTGACTTGGAACCTGATTCTCCACACCATGTCACTCATTAGTAGTTGATGAGACGAGAACTAATCCTTCTAGTGAAGTTAGTCCAGACTCTTCATCTTGGCTTGAGAACATCTTGGGTAGGAAAAGAAGAAAGCCTTCTTACTAGTTGGACTTCGTAGAGTTTGACAATGTCTACCAAGACATGTCTGACAAGAAAATCAAGAAGCAAGTCCATGTGGAGAACATTGAAAATGAGATAGTCATTGATATTGCAATGCCATCAGTTTACAGGAAAGCCAATGAGGGTGAGGCCAAGTTAATATTTGTTAACTTGGTAGAAGTACATGGCATGCTGATGTAAGTCTTTTTGAGGTTGCAACAGTAAACTTGAAGGAAAGAGTGATCAGAGATGGTGAAGACAAAGCAACCCTCAAGGTTGAAAATCGGCAATTATGGCAATACATCTCCAACCCATTTCACGGTACTTCACAAGTCATCACCTTGCTCCCGTAGATGCTAGAACCTCCTACAAAACAAAATCAACTAAGTCAATTGGTTGTTTATGGAAAACATCTAAGAGACTGGATAGAAGAGTTCATCACCAAGGGTCAATTCATACTTGCAGAGTTGTACCAATTGAGGTACAATGCCCACGACCTTCGCTCAAGCATTCAGGGGTTAGAGTTTGTTGGTAATAGGATGTCATTTAATTGCATTCTAATCATATTTCATGTAATATCCCCTAACTCCTTGGAATGTATTTCACAACACTAGGATTAGGAAGAGAGTAATTTGGAATGAAATAAACATTTGATTTGACAATTGTAATTATTTCTAAATGTTAGGAGCGTGTGGGGACGCCTTGGGATAGCTCCTACAAAATTGGAACACATGGGCGCGTACATGGGAGGTGGGGATCCACCTTAGTTCAGTTAACTGGTTGGTGAATTGAGTACACTTCATAAATGCATCAAAGGTTCCTACAAAATAGGGATTTTGATTTATAAATGTTGTTATCCTAGAAAATAGGGGTTAAGGTTCAGTTCAGTTCAATTTAGTTCAATTCAATTCAATTCAGTTCAGTTGCATGTTAGTTAATCTCAGTTGACTTAAGTTGCATGGACAAATAATAGGCGGCTACATTCAGTTAACAGATGGAGGATCATTCATGCATGTTGTTTTTCATGAAGGGGTGAAAGATACGTTTCAGTTAACAAATATTAACTTGCGCTCACTTTGGGCGCCCAAGTTGGGATCTTTGAGTTACAACTATTGCATGGAAAAGATATTTCTAATGCTCAGTTAAGTGGGGCCTATTTTAGACGCCTTCTTGGAGGATGAGCTTGAATGAGATATTTTTGATAGTTACGAGGTTAACACTTCAGTGTTGGGCACCAACTTTGAGTAAGACTCTTATTTGACTTTGTCTTGCATATGTGAACTCAACTTGGCACCTCTAGGCGTGGATTTTCTCAAGAGGCTTTGTAATTATATATTTGATAACTCTTATGAGTTTGTAAGCAAGAATAATTGTCTATTATTGCAGCAATTGTGTGAGAGAGTTGTATGAGAAAATATTGCAAGTTGTGAAGAAGAAAGGTTGAAGAACAAGGAAGCATATCAAGGAGAATTGAATTAGTATTATTGTAACTCATTCAAAGGTTAAATAATACAACCAAGATCAAATTCTTGGTGGAGTTTTTTCCCTAAAGGGTTTCTCCACGTACATGCAGTGTTCTTTCTATTCTGTCTTATATTTCTTCTATCAATCTTTTGTCTACTTTCTACAACTTTAAAATTGAACTAATTCAAGATCAATCATTCACAAGGATTTGTGACAAAGAACACTAGAATTGAATTAATAGTTACATAGGATTTATATATTTTAAGCTACTTTTTACTACATAATTTACCTTCATTTTCAACAAAGTTGAGTATAGCGAAGAGAAGTCTCAAGATGAAATCATTTCTCATTTGAGGATGGCCTACGATTCAGTCACTTGTAGAAGAGCATAAACAAAAACTTCTTACTTGGAGAGAACAACAAATCTTCAAGGTAAAAACCTATGAAGTAATCTCTACAGAGTTGACTGAGGGTAGACAAAAGGTGGCAAGTGCTATCAAGTTCGTGAGAACTTTCGTATCACAAGTCCCTTGCCAGTATCAACATGAGGATGGTGAGTACATTGAGCTCATCAATGTGCAGTCGAAGTTTCAAAATCTCATCCGTAGTAGTTTCAACAATGACCTTGTTGACTACAGGTTGACTCATGTTGTAGCCATGTCAGCAAAGTTTTATGACACAGCTGAAAGGAGAAGGGAGTTTCAGAATCACATCACAAGTGGAGAGAATATGTTGTGACCACATCACATCATTCAAATGAGTATCAATGCTCTAGATGATGAGGCAGTTAACAACTTCTTGGAGGAGATGATTGCTCAAAATGGAAACTTGTGAACTACCAGTTAGGACATCCCACCTTTTCCAAAGATAGCATTTGACACAACAATTAACTGGATGCCTTTTCCAAGATAACTCATTGTCCCACCTTTCATGCGTGTCTATTTTTGGAGACACCTTTTGTACAATTGAGTTCTATTTAGTTTTAGACCAGTTGACTGACATAGTCTTTCCAATTAACTATTAGTTACACTTGTTTAGACATAGGAATAAATCTTGCAGATTGGCAAGAACTATTTGTTAACTTAAAGAGATTTTAGGGTTCCCTACTCCTTTGAGTGTCTATAAATAAGAGCAACCTTCCTCATTGTATTTTAACTGTTATTACTATACAAAATTGTTGTGCCTTTGTGCCTTCAAGCTTTGTTAAAGTCAATATCTATTCACTTTGTCCAATGTTATTTGGTTGATCATATGTTGTATTATTGTCTTCTTTCTACAATTTGTTGTCCCAAACATGTAATCATTGATTGAGTTTGAGAAAATAAATCAACAGTACCATGTGTCTTTGATCCAAAGTCTCAATCAACATTGTTGTTTCTATAATCTTTATTTCAGCCTACACCTTGAAAGAGCAATGAGCCTTCAAGGGAATCTTGAGATCTAGTTTATCGTTTGATGTTCTGGTTTTATAATCTTTATTTCAACCTACACCTTTCAGAAAGAGCAATGAGCCTTTGAGGGAATTCTAAGATCTAGTTTATCGTTTAATGTTTTACTTTCATAAACTTTATTTCAGCGTACATCTGAAAGAGCAATGAACCTTTGGATGCATTTTGAGAACAAGTGTGTCTAAGTTAACCAAAACCATTCCCAATTACTTCTAAATCCTTTCGCTTTGAATTTACTTGAGGAGATAGAAGCGTTATAAATTTAGGCCTAGTTGTAGTTGAGATTACAAAACCAGAGAAAACCTCAGCTACAATGCAAAGAGTTGTATAAACCTTGTGCTCTCAGCTAAGATAAAATATAGGAATTTAGTTTACTTTACTTTTTACACATAATCAGCAAAAGAGGGAGCTTCCCCTCCTAATTTGAAGGGCAGTTTATTTGTGCATAGTTTTTGTTTCCAATAAACACTCCAAAGATGTTAATTGAAACGCCAACAATTTCATTTCAAATATAATTGTAATCATGTGCACCTTATATTCCCACCCTGGCCACACTGGGTGATCGGAAAGTGGACAGGAAGTGCTTGGCATTCCATTTTATTTTGAGATAACAAGTTTTTTCCAAAAGAAAAATTAAGGGAGATTATTACATATTTGACCCAAGGTGCTCTAAAATATCAGCTACCTACAAAATTTTCTTAATAACTTCCACATGAAAACCTTCACAAATTAAGCCTCATATGTCAATTTGGATGCAAGAAAAGGTATAGTCTACTTTTCCAAATGTTCTAGACTCGATGATGAGCTCAAATTCACTCTAAGAATCTCCCAAAACAACTTGCTGAAGAAAGGCATAAATAGGAATCCCCTAAAATATGATCTCTTTCAAGTTTTTCTGATTCCTCAATTTGTCATTCAATACAAGAGAAGAGCATACTCTTATTTTTTGAAAAACAAATTCTCTAATCCCATTTAGTCTAAAATCTAATTCTAAGCACTCTAGTTAAAAATTTATTTTTCTACTATATCAACAAAATATGGTGATAATATTTAAATTTCTAATGGTAGCCATTGTTACAAATTAAAGGGGTCTAGCTAAATTTGACAGCATTCTTCCTTCACTAGTGAATGTTAAGTTGCAGCGGCAGTTGATCTGTAAAGAAAAAAAAAAGTTGGAAACTGAGAGAATGAGACTCTAATAGAAGTCCTCTTGTTCAAAAAGGTTTAACTGACGATAATCTCCAGTAACCCACGACCATCATTTTTTTCCCAACAAAACTAATCAATAACCATAACAATACCAAGGTAATCTGGTATATTGAGCAGAATGTAGAAACAGCCGTAACATGCATTTATGTATTTCAGCAGCTGATTTATTAAGAAAATGTATTCATTGACAACACAACATGATATACCTAACAAACTAACTAATTTATAATTGTCTGCACGGTAGCTCAGCACAAAGTCTCTGTCCAAATAGGCATGGGCAAACATTTATGTAAGTGGGGCCTTCTTGTGTAAAGAAGTAGCTTTTTTAAAATTTAATTTAACCTGTGTTTCATATAAAACAGTATAGTATGATTACTATTCAACTACCTTGCCTAGCATCTTGCAACTTATAAAAGAGATTTACCATCGTAATGTATGGGTATCATTTATGTCAAAGGTGAAATACAAAAAGAAATTGGAATGAGATTGATAAAATTTTCAACTATTTTTTCAGTTACGTAAAAGTAAATTGTATTACAACAGGAATTGATGATTATATGCATCCACTCCTCACTCCGAGGGATACCAAATAAAAGTAGTTATAGGCATATTGCAATTCTATTGGAATGGCCCTTACATAGTTTACACTTCAAGTTTGTAAAGATTCATTTTTCAGTGTGTAGCATTTGTGGGATGCATGCTAGGAGAGTAGGAAGTATAATTTTAATTTAAAAGTAATTACTGATCAAATTCGTTTTTAACTAGTTAATTTTTTCATGGTTTCTCAAAATATGATGACAAGATTCAATCTTCTTTTGGAGAAGGTTGGTTTGCGGAACATTTAGAGATACAATTTATATTCATTTGTAGCCTTCTTGTATAATAATTATGACTCTCGAATATCAATTCTCCACCATTGCAATGCCTCTGTAAAAGGTACACAAACCTGCTGGTCAAAATCATTCATTAGGTTCGGAAATTTCAAGACAATCATTGATATGGGTTGTACAAGCTATTATGGAAAAATGAACATTTGAATGGTAAAAATGTGATGTGCATTGAAACCCTAGCCAGATGAGATGGAAATCATGCAGATTAAAAGACTACATGAAAACAGACTAAATATATGAAGGTCAAACCCTTCATTGTCAATTGAAAAACCCAACATGATGACATAGAAACCCCATACTAACTACTCAAACTGCACAATCAATACAATCATTTGCAGTATGAGTTAAGAATAGTAATTTATACTAGGAGGGTTGCACAAGAATGTAAAAATAGATGCTTTATTTGAGATGTGGTATCCAATTAAAAATGCAAGCAGCACAAGGGCCTTATTAAAATTAGTACACCTTCCTTGACCATGTAAATACTGTTTTACGGACCAATAGTTATTGACTCATTGGGGCCTCAATGGTTGGATTTGACTGTTTAGAACCATCTGGTAACTTACAATACCTTAGACAACAATTAAAATTACAAATCTAAGTACGCATGGCATGCATAACATAGTATAACAGGACACTATCTATGCCCCATGTGTTAGAAAACCCAGAGTATTTGGGAGAAGAGTACATACTTGAGATCACACTATGTCAAATGAAATCCTTCTACAACATGTACGACCTCATATGCCAAAAAAGCCTTCAAGAATGTACCTATTGATCTCCAAAATCTCAACTTATTACACTTTATCATCATAATGAATCATTCTGGAGAAATACATTGTACATTTGGGGCTTCAATGAGATGTCTATGGAACTATTTCAACAATAGTTATTAGAGTTATAAGTATATCAATGGACCAGAAAGGAATGGCTCTACAAGTCCTAATATCGGTTCACTATCCACCCAAATCTTGAGTAATTTTGATTTCGGTCTCTTGTTTCCCACTCTCTTTTTTTAGTACTAGTCAAAGCATAAAAATGGAAAGCTGTTCTTTGGTTAATATTCAAATAAATTCTGATTTTTTAATCTTGTTGAGTGAGACCTACAATGCTCAAATGGTAGTGACCCCACTTGTGAAGATGCTTGGCTCAAGATGTCATAAGGGATGACAGTCACTCATCTATTTTTATCTATCAGCAAGAAAGTGATGGCTTACAACTACAATTAACCCAGATTGTCATTTGAGATTGGTGACCATGAAGCAATTAGCACCATCCGGTGAGATTTACCCTGAAACAAATATAATAGATATGACTCACTAACCTCTAGGCATTCCATGCTGAAAATTAACTGCAAATAACTGATACACAAGTACAAGCAAAATTTAAAAAGAGTAGGTGAAAAAATTACTCTGCATAACAATTCTAACAGACTCGTGGCATGAGAATGTCGGTGAAAAAATGTCTTCTTCTTGCATAATTCTTTCTTTTAGCGGAGATTTGTCCAATATTAAGGTAAAACTGTCATCAGAGGATTATTTTTATGCCATGACCCCAGCTGGATTCTCATAGTAATACCTGCCACCATACTTACTTAAACATATCATCTCTCTCTTCAAATAAGACATTCAAGGCATCAAATAAACATGTACATTGAAGAAAAGTAGCCATGCCCTGACAAGGCATTAATATGCTCCACATCCATCTAAAAACATGAAATTTTCATTCCAACAGATGGCTACATGGACACAATAGTCATGGAAGCACATAACCCATCCTTAATTGATATCACACAGAATGTAGCAGTGGAACTTCTCTGATTAGGCAAATGCATTTTTGCCATCAAAAAAATAAGATCATTTAACTGCATCTTATATTTTCAGGAAATGGAAGTAATCCCTTTTACAGAGCCATGCCCATAGCAAATTCCCATCTAAAGAAATGCACATGTCACAAATTGGAAGAATCCCAACTTGCATCAACTGCTGCAATTATTTTCTCATGAATCTGGGGACCACAACAGGCAATGATCCCTCTATCAAGTCCCTCTAGGTAAATCCCCTTTGAAAAATCAAGGGGAGATCCTCCAGCATCAGTCACAACACCCCCAGCTTCTTGTATGATAAGAACTCCCGCTGCATGGTCCCATACTTTCTCTTTATATCCAGCCCTTGCAAATTTCATAAATATCTCTGCATCACCTCGAGCTATAGCTGCATATTTTGCCATGCTATAAACACGCAATGGACGATTTCTGAAAAATAAGACATTCATTCAATTATTGGACAAACTCTAATAATATTCACACAATAAATATTACAAATGGTCAAGAAACCTAAAATAAATGTCCAATGAAAAATAAAAATTCCAAAAGTAAGGCTCACCTTAGCCCTAAACTGTTAGCAAGTCCTTCTGTGAAGGAATGGCTTGAGTTTTCCTTTTCAACCGGTTCACAAAATGTAGCCAATGCAGGATCATCAATGGATGAAACAGTGACAGGCCTTGCTAAAGTTGACAACCCCAACTTTATGATGTCATTGACCAAAGGCTCCATCCAAGCTTGTCCACTACCCTTCTGTGCAGATATCACACAGCCTTTACTCCATACTCCAGAACCTGGTGGGGACAGTTTAGACATTAGTTGATAATAGCGATGATGGTAGTTAAGCCACTCCCTTCTCATTGGATAATTGGGACAACCAAGAACACCAAGTACCACCTCTCCATCTTCTATCATAGCAAGAGCTACTGCATATTGGTCTCCTCGTACAAAACCAAGAGTGCCATCTACCGGATCTAGTACCCAATGTCTTCCAGTAGGTCCACCTTTAGAGCTCCCCTTGTTTATAGCATTAAGGACATCACGAGTTCCTAGTGATTTCAGTGGAGAATCAAGCCCAAACGTCACTGCTTCACTAAGGCACTCATTCACTGTGCTGACCACTCCCTGCAGTAACTCATTTCCATCCCTTCCACTAAGTGCTTGTGTATCTTCTTCAGCAATTATCGAAATATGCTCCTCCCCAAAATATTGTGACAAAACCCAGCTAATAACTGCTTGAACACTCCAATCTGCTTAAGAATTGGAGAGAAAAAAAAAATGTGTTAAATCAAGGCCAGAGGACGGTTTCTTTGAACAAGGGTCCCTCTTTTCGTTGAAAGACCACAAATCACTTTAACAAGAAAAGTATCACTTGCCTTCAAAGCCTCTTCAAAATACTTTAAGATATTATTAAATAAACAACCACAGAATATTTAAATAGAACATATTTCTCCAGCGCAAATGTGTGAACCTTTCGTTATAGTGATTATCATCCAGATTCTTTCTTCCACTCAATTTGATTCTTTCTCCATATCTTTCTTCTCTTTTCATGCAGATTTTTTTAATTTGCATTGATGACACTAAAATTGAATTTTCTGTGTTCTGAAATTTCAATGTTTTTGGTTTTATTATAAGACGATGAATTGCACATGTACATTCCATTTCCTTACTCTCATTTCTATTTTTCTGTTCTTCATCTGACCTAAAAAATTAGTAGCTACAAGAATTCTCTGTTAGACTGTAATTTTCGTAGGACTCTCTAATGCGATTGACCTGCCTTTTTGGAACTATTCAAACGCTTAAAGTGGAGCAGCTTCATCTAGAAGAAAAAAATATACGCTGGGTTATTGGAGGAGTTTGAATGTATGGAGGACTCTAATGTTGGTCATTTTTGGGATGAGTTGAAAGTCAACAATATTGAGGAGTATTTTGCCAAAAGACAAAGGCAATGTTGGACTCCTATTGCAATCAGGACTGCAGGCAACTTTAAAATTCTTTGTATAAGGTCAGGTGCAATTAACTTTTAATTTTCTGAATTTATATATTCATGAAACTTCTATCAACTGATAAGAAAGAATAGCAGCAGTCTAGCAGCAGTCTATAACAGCAAATTGTATATTGATTAATATCAGAAATTTATGTTTGAATATTCCAAGTGTAAATTTTACTCTTGATGAATTTTTCAATCTGCATATTTTATGCTGGAAATACAATCCAACACAATATTTAATCAAACCAACCAGCAAAGGGATTTATATTAAAAAATACTTCATTGCATACAAAGTGTTTGACAAAATGATTGCAAGACAAAAACATCAATATTGCAAGTTTGGAACAAAATATCTTGGTAGGGGTTTCTACATTGGGGGCTTATTTGCATATGCTGAAGTATTCTCATATTGTTATGCTGTCAGATTAAACCTGTGAATTATTCCATAATCTTTTTAGGACAAAAACCCTCATCTGATTTCTAGTTTCAGATTTGAGTGATAATCCCTAGCTAAATTGGAGTGATTTCATTTCAGAGATCACCATTGTGCTTCAAATCGAGTTTCAATTTTGGATGTTGTTGAGATGAAGATCTATTCAGTGTTTTGAAGTGTGTTGGGTGGAGTTTGAAAGGAATTTTCCAGTATTTTGCTTGTGGGTGTGTTTGTATGCTCACTTTTTGAGTTTCCAAAGTGTTTACTCCTTAATGCTACTTGACCAATTAACAAAGAGTAAACGGAAATATATAACAACAATCATAAAACATATTAATTACTCAAACAATGCATAGAATATATGTCTTGTATTTTCCATTCATCAAATAGGCAATGATTACAGAAAACCAAAATATATGTGGTCCCTGACTACAAGTGCAAACATACAAAATATAGCCAGCCGACATTTGAGGACACTAACCGTCAGCAACTACCAAGTACAACCAACCAATGGTTGGGGACTAATTCCTGATTACATCTAATAATTATTTACTTTAACTGATTACAATATTACTTATTGCATTTGGCTAACTACATCAGCCTCCCAAAAAAGAAAGTCGTCTTCTAGACAACTAGCAAGCAAAATTGGAAGGCAACAATACAGTATACTAACTAGTGAGAGGATGGATGAGAAGACATCCCTAGAGCCGGGTGGACGGAGGAGGTCAGAGTAGATGTTTGGGCACTGAGTTGGCGAAGCCGGTAGACTTCCTCTATCCTCAACTTAAGGTGATGAGCTACAATCAGTCCCTTCTCCCTAGCTGCCTTCACCATGTGCACCGCCTCTCTCAATTGATGTTCCATCTTTTCAATTTCTTTGTCTTTTGCTTCAATCTATGTGTTCTTTGTTGTCACATCTATCTCTTTGGTCTGAATTTGGTTATTCTTTTTCATCAATTTTATTTCTTTGGCAATCACTTTTGTTCGTTTGGCCTTGGTGAGTTGTGTAAGGAAATATTAGATTTCAACAACATTCCCGCAATCCATCATGATTTTAGATCTCAACCAAGGATCCTTGAGGTAAGGAAATGAGAGAAAACTTGTCTTAAGTAACAAGTCTTGCCAATTTCAAAAATGGTGTTTTCAGACTTGTATCAGCCTTCTAGTTCATCCATTCATGGTATCACATTGCTATTTCATAGTTGGTATATTGGGTATATGTTATTTGGTGCTATTGTGGGGTGTTTCAGCAGTTTTTTATATCAGCAGTTAATCCTCTTATTTTGGTGTTCATAATGCATATGTGCTAACCTTGTAACGCTTTGGATGGTTATATTACCAAAAGCTTCAATTTTTATGCACGTTATTTTGTAAGCACTTGATGATAGTACCACCAATGGGTTTAAATTTGTTATTGTTTATGTACTTAGCCCATTGAACAAGTGGTAATATTGTAATAGCTCACCACTAAAAAGTGGAAGAAGCATGTTTAAATGTTCTCAAACATTGTATAAGCTTTCTCAATGAAAAGTGGAAGTGCCTTGTAATTCCTACTGAATAAGTGGATGATTTATTTCTTGTATTGTTATGCATCCCACTACATAAGTGGTTTGGCTAACTTGCCACCTAATTTTTTTTTTCAACAAGCTGTAAATCAATAAATTGTAATCTTGACATTTTATGCTCTTATCTTGCCCAATTCAAGATCTGGGTAATCAGAAAGTGGAAAGGAAGCTATCCTCTCATTTACTTTGACGCTGACATATTTCAAAAAAGAAATTGAGGGTGGTTATTTCAAAGATGTTGTAACAAACCGGACCAATTTTTTTTTTGTTTTTTGCAATGAGATTACAATTCAACACGCACCCGTTAAGGTTAGCACAAACCAAAACGATGCGGAAAGTAACTCTAACCAGAATGTACACCAGGATCCCGATGTGGGCAAGGTGTGAGCATTGGTCAGAGGATCTATGCAAATGCAAACTGAAGGGAACTCTAACCAAGAATGGCGCCGAGTAGTGGTGAGCATATGGTCAGAGGATCAATGCATGATGAACAGAATGTAACCCTAACCAAGAATGGCGCCGATAGATGGCGAGCATATGGTCAGAGGGTCCCTGAACTACTCAACTGAAAGCAAATAGGGTGCAAGCCAGCCTCTTCCACTTATTCAGTGGGAAGTACAATAGATTAAATGCAAGATAAGAAGAAGGGCTGATAGTACTACTAACAGCTTACAATATATCAGAAAGATCATTAAAATCAAGAGTTTTCTCAAGTCTTCATTACTGCAACTGTGTAGAATGTCCTCCAAAGACCTGATACAATTTTCAACGCTCAATCCCCACCCAAGGGACAATTTCTTTAATTCTGATTTATCAGACCTGCAACATAAAATGGTGAAATCTGCAAACAAACCCTCACTCAAATGCTCGTATCTCACTCTAATCACACCCTATTGACATGAAATCAAGTGCAGAACAATCTATGAATGATGGCGCCCAAGATGAATGCCCAAAACCACACCAAACAACCCCACATTAATTTGCACAAACTCCAAGACCTCAGCAGAATGGTACGGCCCTCTTAAGGGGGCGATTTCACTAAATAAAATCAGATACAACAGATAAAAATCTACAATTTTGCAAGGTGGGTCGCCCCAAGTAGACAAGATGACATGATGAATACCCAGAACAATGTCTTTTTGTATTTTTGATTTATGAATGAAAACTGCCTACAACTATGTAATATCAGCAACTCTAAAACATGACAAAATGCTTGAATAACATCACCAAAAATGCAATAGAACTCAACTACAATGCAAAACAACCAATTACAAGCTAACCTCTCAACTAGTTGCTATCTTTCAAGCAAGAAGATGAGCCAATGCTAGGAGGTTTGCTTTCCTCGAAGCGAGTGCCTGAAGACAATTCAGCAGCATAACGGTGTAGTAGACAAAAGATCCCAAATGAAGAGCTGAGACCTGATTAAATAGACAAGAGAGAATCATCTAGAAGCTTCAAGAAGGCGCCCAAACCCTAATTTCAAATTCACCTTTTCCCTCCAAAAGATGGCGCCTCATATCACCTTTGAAATATTTCACTTTTTTTAAAATAAATTCAATCCTTCAAGTAGGCGTCCTTTTTCAAATGAGCTTAATATTTGACTTTTTAAAATATAACTTATCTCTCCATGGCACCTGGACCCTTTAAGTCCCCTTTTTTAAAAAACAACTTAAGTTGTACTTGCTAGGTAAAAGGGAAATATAATATTAAAATATTATATTATAATGAAAATACTTATCTCTCCAAGAATTATGTGCCCAAGGCCAAAAACTGAAGTGCTAGCTGAAACAACCGAAGAAGAAGACCAACTGAACTGAACCCAACCTGTCCACTACTAAAAATAGAATTTACTAAAAATAGTAAATTCGTGAAGTTGCTCGGAATGCTAAACTGAACATATCACTGCGAAGCTCTTTGAAAACCCAAAAAGAATCCGCAATCAGAATTCCAAACTTCAAGCAACAACCTCCTCAAAACTAGGAAACCCTAATTTCACCATCCGCGTAGCCTACGGGTCTCCGGAATAGGCCAACGGTCAACTGAAATGATCACAACTAAGAAGGGGACATTACAGTCTGCCCTCCCCAAAATTGCTTGCCCTCAAGCAATCGCAAGTCTGGATGCTGTAGAATCTCCTCATTCTCCCAAGTGGCATCCTCCAAAGGTAAATTCTTCCACTTCACCAAGTACTCTTTGATTGTTCTCTTCCTCAAGGAACGCTCTCTGGAATCAATAATCTGTTCTGGAACCAAGGTCAACTGCCCTTCTTCATCCAAAGGAGGCAACTGTGATGAAGCCACAACATTGTGTCCAAGTGCCTTTTTGAGGCGAGACACATGGAAAACGTTATGGACCTTACTACTCGAAGGTAGTTCCAACTCATAAGCCACTACTCCAACCTTTCTAACAACTTTGAATGGCCCATAGAAGCGCGGTTTAAGCTTCTCAGCTCCACTCTTCTTAAGTGTGGACTGTCTGTAAGGCTGAAGCCGAAGATATACCATATCACCAACCTCAAATAAGTGCTCAATACGCTGCTAATCAACGTACATTTTCTGCTGATTTTGTGCCATTTGAAGGTTGTCCTTCAAGGATTTCAAAACATCTTGGCTCTGCTGCAACCAATCCTTGGCTTGAGGAGCTTTGCTATCGCCAAACACCAAGTCAGCAAAGCTAGGGGCCTCGTAACCATAGAGGGCCATGAATGGAGACATCTTTATTGACATGTGGAAAGATGAGTTGTAGCAATATTCTCCCAAGTGGAGCCATTTCACCCAAGCTCTCTGCTGCTCCGAGACATAATTCCTGAGATAGCCCTCCAACCATTTGTTCACAATCTCCGTTTGACCATCTATTTGAGGGTGATAGCTAGTGCTCGGAGTAAGCACTGTACCACTCATCCTGAAAACCTCTTGCCAAAAGGTGCTTAGGAACTTGCTGTCCCTATCACTCACTATGTTTTTAGGCAACCCATGCAATCTGAACACTTCATGGAAAAACAAATCTGCAACTTGAGCTACTGAAAATGTGCTAGTGATGGCAAAAAAATGAGCGAACTTGGTCAATCTGTCCACTACAACAAAAATATAGTCTTTGCCTTGAGCCCTAGGCAATCCGGTGATGAAATCCATCAAGATGCTTTCCCATTTTTGATTTGGAATGGGAAGTCGCTGTAGTAGACCAGCTGGAAGAGAGTGCTCATTTTTATTCATTTGACAAGTGCTACACTCCTTGATGTAACGCTGAACATCATCTTTCAACCCCTTCCAAGAGAATCTCTCTCAAATTTGCTTATATGTCTTGAAGTACCCTTGATGACCAGCAAGTGGAATGTCATGAAAAGTCATCAAAATCTTCTTCTTAAGTTTAGAATCAGCCACCAAGAAGATTCTTCCCTTGTAGTGTATCAACCCATCCACTACCTTGTACCTTTCATCATGAAAAGTACCTTCAATAATGCTGGTTGCAAACTGATTTTTGGCATAATCAGCAAGCAACATTTCCTTCCAATCAGCAGTAAGCTCACACAATGAGCTCAAATGAGGCCTTCTGGATAAAGCATTAGCCACAATGTTGTTCTTCCCTTTGACATACTCAATGTCAAAATCGTAAGCTTGAAGCTTACTCACCCACTTCTGCTGTCTTTCATTCAAATCCTTCTGATGCATGAAGTGCTTGAAAATGTTGTGATCAGTCTTGACCACGAATTTGCTCCCCACCAGATATTGTCTGAACTTGGCTAATGCATGCATGATTGCAAGCATTTCTTTGTCATAGATAGAATAGGTCCTTTCAACCCCTCTTAATTTTCTGCTTTCAAACACAATAGGATGCTTATCTTGCATCAAAACAGCCCCAATACCTTCCCCTGATGCATCACACTGTAACTCGAAAGGTTTGGAGAAATCTGGTATGGCCAATACGGGACAAGAACTCATGATTTTCTTGAACTTATCAAACACATTTTGAGCCTTTTCTGACCACATGAAAGCCCCCTTTTTAGTGAGGTCAGTAAGAGGAGTAGCACTTTGAGAATAACCCTTTACGAATCTTCTGTAGAAGCCACAAAGACCCAAAAATCCCTTCAAATGAGTCAAATTTTCTGGAGGTGGCCAATCTACTATAGCCTTGATCTTTTCTGGATCAACCTTCACCCCTTCAGCGCTGATTATATGACCAAGGTAGAGCAGCTCTTTCATTCCAAATTCACATTTGGATTCTTTTGCAAACAAACTTTCTGATTCAAGAATACTAAGCACTTCCTCCAAGTGCTTGAGGTGTTCTTCCCACGTCTTGCTGAAGATGAGAATATCATCAAAGAAAATCAACACAAATTTCCTCAACTGTTTCTGGAAAACTCTGTTCATGCAAGACTGGAAGGTGGCTAGAGCATTAGTCAAGCCAAAGGGCATGACTAGGAACTCAAAATGACCATAATGGCATCTAAATGTCGTCTTCTCAACATCTGAACCTCTCATCCGGATTTGATAGTAACCCGACCTCAAATCAATTTTTGAAAAGAACTTAGCACCATGTAGCTCATCAATGAGCTCATCAATTCGAGGAATAGGATATTGGTTCTTTATTGTGCTTTGGTTCAAGGCACGATAATCCACACACATGCGGATGGTGTCGTCCTTCTTCACAAGGACTACAGCTGAAGCAAAAGGACTCTTGCTAGGGCGAATGAAACCCATCTCCAGGAGTTCTCTTATGTTTTTCTCAATTTCATCCTTCTGCTTCTTAGGATATTTATACGGTGTTGTGATGACTGGTTTGGCCCCTTCTTTAAGTTCAATGACATGCTCAACTCCTCTTTCTGGTGGTGGCCCAGGTGGTAGATCAGCAAACACCTTACTCCTCTTGGTGAGTATAGACTGAATATCTGGAGGATATTCCCTCTTTGTCTCAACTGGACTAGCAAGAAGAACCATGCATTCCGCAGCCCACTCCACTTGATCATGTCTAATCAGCCTCTCCATCCTTTTGAATGAAACTATTCGAGGACCACCATTGGACATGCCTCTCAACACCACCCTCTTGCCATCAGATTGGAACTTGAGCTCCATTGTTTGTAGATTAAGAGAGATTTCACCAAGGGAACGTAACCATTGTATGCCCAGTACTGCATCTGTGTCACCAATAGTAACCACATAGAAGTCATCCTTGACTTCATAGTTTCCTAGCTGCAAGGACATGTTAGGAACTCTTCGGGTGCAAGAGATATGAAACCCATCAGCCACCATGACTTTGAAGCCTTCAAATTCTTCAGTTTTGAGACCTCTCTTTGCAACCACACCTTCATCAATGAAGTTATGTGTCGCACCAGTATCAATTAATGCAACAATACGATGACCTCCAACTCCACCACGAACCTTGAGAGATTTGTTCTTTTGGAAACTAGAGAGTTGGGCAATAAGGCCCCCAACTCCTTGCTCATGATCGGACTCTTCTGTGGCTCTTTCATCTTCGCTGTCCCCAAAATAAGACGGCTGATTCATAATCAGAGTAGGTCCCCATTTGATTATAACGCCCTCTTTTAGGACATCTATGGCCTTTAATCCAAGGCTCTAAACATGTGTAACACTTGCCCTCCTTCCTGAGCTGTTCACGTTGCTCTTCAGTCAACTTGGGTGGAAACTTCTTGTGCTGGTTAGAAAAATGTCTCTTATCCTTCTTATGGCCAAAAGGCTTAGGCGGAAATTTGGGCCTAGGGGCTGATAACTCCATGCTTCGAGACTTCTTGATTGCCTCATCAAGACTTGGTGGATCGAAAGCTTTAACCCACCCTTTCAAGGGTTCAACCAAACCTTCGGAAAACAAAACAACCAATCTTCTTTCGGTGATGTTGGGCACCATCACGAAAAGTCTCTGGAAATCAGCAATGTAAGAGTCCAAGAAGCCATGCTGCTTCAATTGTGCAAGCTCACGAAATCTTACTTCTGGATCCTTAGTGTCGAACCTTTCAATCAGCTTGTTGGTGAATTCTCCATAGGTTCAGATAAGGTTATGGCCAAGTGTGACCAAACCATGGTACCACTACTCATGGGCAGCTCCCTCTAAATGAAGTGTTGCAAACTTGATGGCATCTTCTGGCATGGGGCGAAGTGAAAGGTAGTTGTCTAACTTCTGAACCCACGATCTTGCTGAACACTTATCACTTCCATCAAAGTGAGCCAATGTTACCTTCCCTAAGGCTTGATGAAAATCAATTCTAGGAGCCATATAAGCTTGGTTATCAGCTCTTCCTCCGTTTCTTTTGTTTCTCTGGTTCAAGAATTGATCAAAGGACCATTGATCTCTAAGATCAGGAGGTAGGGTGGCATACTCCATGTAGGCTTGCCTGGCATCATCTACCAAAGGAATGGTAGCTTCAACTTGTTGTTCTTCCCTTGGAGTGAATGTAGGAAAGAGCAATCTAGAGGCTAATCCACTAGAGTTAGCATCATGCTGTCCAATCATTCTGCTGCCTCCATTACCATTATTCCCATTGTTCCCATTGACTCCACTGCTTTCTCCTATAGCGTGGTTTTGATTAGGAATAAAGTTCTGAGGGGTTTGCTGATCCATTCGAGCAAGTAATCGAGACATCAATTCAATCATTCCATCGAATTTCTTTTCCATCCTTTCATCTCTTTCATCCATGGCCTGCTTATGACTTTCAGCCATATTCTCAACTGTTTTACCAATATCAACTAATCTGCCTGTTTCTCTTAAAGCCCCTGACAAAGTATCTGCTTCTAGCACTGGCGGAAGCTGTGTCTGCTGTCTTCTGGCCTGACCTTTGGGGAAGTATCTGCAATCACTGTCACTCATCTGACCACTGAATCACTGTTGGGCACAGGTTGGTAGAATCATGGCTCTGATACCACTGTAACAAACCGGACCAAAATTTTTTTTGTTTTTTGCAATGAGATTACAATTCAACACACACCCATTAAGGTTAGCACAAACCAAAACGATGCAGAAAGTAACTCTAACCAGAATGTACACCAGGATCCCGATGTGGGCAAGGTGTGACCATTGGTCAGAGGATCTATGCAAATGCAAACTGAAGGGAACTCTAACCAAGAATGGCGCCGAGTAGTGGCGAGCATATGGTCAGAGGATCAATGCATGATGAACAGAATGTAACCCTAACCAAGAATGGCGCCGATAGATGGCGAGCATATGGTCAGAGGGTCCCTGAACTACTCAATTGAAAGCAAATAGGCGGCAAGCCAGCCTCTTCCACTTATTCAGTGGGAAGTACAATAGATTAAATGCAAGATAAGAAGAAGGGCTGATAGTACTACTAACAGCTTACAATATATCAGAAAGATCATTAAAATCAAGAGTTTTCTCAAGTCTTCATTACTGCAACTGTGTAAAATGTCCTCCCAAGACCTGATACAATTTTCAATGCTCAATCCCCACCCAAGGGACAATTTCTTTAATTCTGATTTATCAGACCTGCAACATAAAATGGTGAAATCTGCAAACAAAACCTCACTCAAATGCTCGTATCTCACTCTAATCACACCCTATTGACATGAAATCAAGTGCAGAACAATTTATGAATGATGGCGCCCAAGATGAATGCCCAAAACCACACCAAACAACCCCACATTAATTTGCACAAACCCCAAGACCTCAACAGAATGGTACGGCCCTCTTAAGGGGGCGATTTCACTAAATAAAATCAGATATAACAGATAAAAATCTACAATTTTGCAAGGTGGGTCGCCCCAAGTAGACAAGATGACATGATGAATACCCAGAACAATGTCTTTTTGTATTTTTGATTTATGAATGAAAACTGCCTACAGCTATGTAATATCAGTAACTCTGAAACATGACAAAATGCTTGAATAACATCACCAAAAATGCAATAGAACTCAACTACAATGCAAAACAACCAATTACAAGCTAACCTCTCAACTAGTTGCTATCTTTCAAGCAAGAAGATGAGCCAATGCTAGGAGGTGTGCTTTCCTCGAAGCGAGTGGCTGAAGACATTTTCAGCAGCATAACGGTGTAGTAGACAAAAGATCCCAAATGAAGAGCTGAGGCCTGATTAAATAGACAAGAGAGAATCATCTAGAAGCTTCAAGAAGGCGCCCAAACCCTAATTTCAAATTCACCTTTTCCCTCCAAAAGATGGCGCCTCATATCACCTTTGAAATATTTCACTTTTTTTAAAATAAATTCAATCCTTCAAGTAGGCGTCCTTTTTCAAATGAGCTTAATATTTGACTTTTTAAAATATAACTTATCTCTCCATGGCGCCTGGACCCTTTAAGTCCCCTTTTTTTAAAAAACAACTTAAGTTGTACTTGCTAGGTAAAAGGGAAATATAATATTAAAATATTATATTATAATGAAAATACTTATCTCTCCAAGAATTATGTGCCCAAGGCCAAAAACTGAAGTGCCAGCTGAAACAACCGAAGAAAAAGACCAACTGAACTGAACCCAACCTGTCCACTGCTAAAAATAGAATTTACTAAAAATAGTAAATTCATGAAGTTGCTCGGAATGCTAAACTGAACATATCACTGCGAAGCTCTCTGAAAACCCAGACAGAATCCGCAATCAGAATTCCAAACTTCAAGCAAAAACCTCCTCAAAACTAGGAAACCCTAATTTCACCATCCGCGTAGCCTACGGGTCTCCGGAATAGGCCAATGGTCAACTGAAATGATCACAACTGAGAAGGGGACATTACAGATGTAAGTAATGTTTATTTGAAAGTGTTGCATAGTCTTGTGGAATGTAGATTTAGCTATGTTTGTTTGGTTATACCTTGTATGTTCTTTTATGTAACTTGGATGAATGTTGCTAACTTTAGATGAGTGTTGTAAGGTGTTGTGAAAGGATCTTGATGCTATTTTTTTAATTTAGCTCAGCTCAATTCTAGCTTACTAAATTTTATCATTGTAGAATGCACTCTCATCTACTCAAAGCCATATATGAACCATACAACAATCAAATAAAAATAGGTAAGTTTCCCAGTTCCATGTTTGTCATATAAGTATAGATTTAGTCAGAGGGTGTATATAGACAACAAAAAATAAAAACTTGCAAAAATGGGAGCTATTTTCTTCTTAGTTCAATGAAACACTATCCTTGGAGACCAAGAAAGATTTATTCACATATTTACGTTGGCAAGGGACCAGTAAAAAGATGATTCATAACAGAATTATATGGAAAAGTCAATGCAAAATAATTTTCTTCCTTTGTTGTCATTGTTGTTTTTGGGTCTATCTGTGCCTCCTTCCACAAAAGAAACTAACCGCTTTTCCCTGTTGCATGTTCTTCCTTTGTTTCTTAACACAAAGAGCTTCATAAAGATGAGTTCAAAATTCTGGTACAAGCACAAGAGAAAACTCTATAATTAATTGGACCTATGGGAACACCTCGTTTCATGCATTTTGTGGCTACCAAAAACACTAGAGATAAAGAACTTCACAAAAATGATTGAGTCAAGCTATGGAGTGTAATGTCCCCTTCTCAAGCCTAGTCAGCTAATGTGACCGTTAGCCTATTCTAGAGTTCCCATAGGCTAATTGGTGGTGGTTAGGGGACTCCAAGGTTCTTGGAGAGCTCAATTTCGGGTTTTCTTGGCATCCAATGAAGTTTTGGTGTCTGGATGGTGTTCAAGATGGTGGTGATGCTCTTGGTACTATTTATGGCCATCTGGGTTGTTCTCCATATTTCTTGGAGAACATTGTTATTTTGAGCGTCTATTTTGGCACTTGGCATTATTATTCAGTACCAACTTCTTGGCATGATCAGTTTCAATTTGCAATGCCTTGATAGAGCTTTCTGCAAAGTCGTTTGGATTATTTAAAATATTACACTAAAGTTTAAGTTAATGTTATAATATTTATGTTAGTGTTTTAATTTAATAAAATATGTTGTCCCCTCAAGTGGATGCCTAGGGAAAAGGGGACTTGGATATAGTATAATTTTATATAGTCAAAACGACATTTGAGGGAAAATGAATTATTTTGAATTTAAAATTGCTCTTTTTTCCCTCCAACTCTATAAAAAGAGGATTTGAGCTCTCATTTGGATTATCCAAGTTTCCAACATAACAAGATGCTATCGGAGTGAACACTGAGTTCTTCCAAGAGTTGATTAAGGACGAAAATCCTCATCAATTTTTACTAGTTTCAATGGTGCAAGATCCATCCTAGCTGATCTGATCTTTTCACTCACAAAACACATCGAGTTTTGTGAATTTTGAATTCCGGGGTTTCAAAAAAATGAAAATATTCAAGGTATTTTGAAATGCAAATTTTTGGGAGTGTTTGGTATTCAGTTTTCAGAGGTTTTTGGAGGGCTTCAGTAGTGTTTTGCAAAAGATTCCAAGTCTGGCTGTACAACTTGTCAAGACAGGTCATACCCCTCTTTTTGAATGCCTAGGTTATTGGGGTGACTTTTGAGTTTTGGGTATTTATAAATTTTCCAATGGTCTTCACAGCATTGGGCAACCCCTTGGCAAGTGCTTTTCAATGGCTAAAGCTGTCATTAGTTTACTAGAGGAAATCGCCCCTTTCAACAAGTCATATAGGTGATTGGTGGTTTTCTTGGAGTTTGTACCAAGGTTTTTGGTGAGTTTCACAACTGCAATCTCCCCTGAAGTGGTGCCCTGACCTGTTGGAATGTTAGCAAATGATATTTGACAGTTTTGAACTCAAAAAAATAGATATGAATTTTCATGCCAAATGTATTTTGTTTCAGATGGTCTGAGTTGTTTAATTAACCTAGGAATGGTTGTTGCTTGCTGGTTGAGGTTGGCTTTATGGATCTGACCAATCTAGGAGAGAGTATTGGTGTTTGGAGTAGCTGAATGAGCCTATCGCTGCAGCTGGGAGGTTTGTGGTTGGTGTTGAAGAATCAGTTTGACATTTGCTGTTGACTGTCTACACTCAAGGACTGCTACAGCAAGACTATAATGGCACAATGATGCATCCTATTCAAGGTATTTACATTCCATATGGTTGTTGTTTTAGAGCATATTCCATAATGCTTTCTTAAATGTATTTTGGGGCTCTAAATTTGTAACAGTTGTGACTTGAATGATTGTAATCCTCATTATAATCATTGCAACAGCAGAAGTTTCTTAAATTAAAAACCCTTCAGAGCTCATATTAGTCAAACTTGCATAAATACATGTTTATTGCTTGAGTAGTTGTCATGGCATAGCTGGATGGAAATTTTTTTTAAAAATAAGGGGGTACTCTTACAGTGGTATCAAAGCTGGCCTCTTCCTGCCAGCCTGTGTTGAGTTTCAGCTTCATCTATGAGTGAAACAGAGCTCAGGTATTATAACAGAAATCAGAAAAGACAACAACATCAATTTTCCAATAACCCACAAACTCTAAATATTGATCCTTCAATAGCAGAACAGATAGTGCAAAGAGGTTTGACTATTCACAGTGACAATTTAATTGAATCTACAAACCACAGTTCACCTAGAATCATGGTTGAAGAGACAAGGGACAAGATGGTTCAGTTCGTCCTAATTCCAAAGCAAAGAAAAAATTAGATGCTATACTAGATAGGATGTCACAAATGTTTGGTAAGTTGAATCAAGGAATCCCACAAGTTAACCAAGTACCAAATTGTGAAACTAGCTCTACAAATCAGTCGAACACTAGGGGATGTACTGCTGCAGCAGTATCTAGGTCTGTCCCTAGACCTTTTCAGCCTACATTTACTCGTAGAGAGGCGCCACAGGTTGTCCCGAAGGTACAGGTACCTTTAGCAGATGAGATGATAGTAGCCTATATGAAGTATGTCTCCTTACCAACTATGATTCGTAACTTATTGACTTTAGATAGGTATTTGAACCAAAGGAAGAAGAGGGGTGGTAACCAAGGGGCACCACTGCAAAGAGACTTCCAGCATACTTTGGGTAAACTAACATTGACATATATTGATGGGAGTGACAAGTGCACTACTAGAGCTTGGGTGCAAAAATTGGATAACTATTTATCCCTTAGACCTATGTCAGAAAATGAAGCAACCAAATTTGCCACATTGCACCTTGATGGAGCAGCCCATGAGTGGTGGTATCATGGCCTAGTCACACTTGGCCACAACTTGATCACCAATTATGATGAGTTCACAAATAAGCTCATCAAAAGGCTTGATAAGAAAGATCCTGAATTACATTTCAGAGAGCTTGCACAGCTGAAACAATATGGTTCTCTTCACACATACATTTCAAAATTCCAAAGGCTTTCAGTTATGGTTCCTGGTATCATGGAGAAGAGACTTGTAGCCCTTTTTAGTGAAGGACTAATGGACCTGTTAGAAGATGGGTTAAGGCATTTGACCCACCATCATTTGAAAAGGCAACGAAGAAGACAAGAAGCATAGAGTTGGCTGCCCCTAGAAACAAATTTCAGTCAAGGACCTTTCAAAGCAAGAAGGATAAAAAACATTTTCACAAGGATGCAAACCAAGAAGACATCATCTAGATGGGATGAGGAGGCCTTGAATGACCTAAGAACAAAGAAATTATGTTTCACTTGCTAAGAGCCTTGGGCCCCAGATCATAAATGTGCAGTTAAGGCAAGGCACATCAAATAGAGTACTATTCAACTGATGAATCAATAACAAAATTCAGACCAGCAATCTAATTCAAAGGAGAAAGGGGAGGAAAGGTCATTGGAAGAGTCAAAGGAGGAGAAGGAAAGTGGGAGTACTCTTTCCCAACTTTCTAGCTTTCAAAAGAATGAGTCTTTGAGTTCATGGAATCCTTGGTGGACAGCATGTTGTGGCCTTGATTGAAGCAAGTGCAACACATAATTTTATTAATGGAGATGTGGCACATAGGAGACTCAAAACAGAGAATGTGGATGGATTTAAGGTGATGGTAGCAGATGGATTCACTATCACATGCACTAGCATGATTCCCCAGATGAGCCTATAGTTGGGCAACTACGAAGTCAAGGATGACTTCAATGTGGTTAGTATTGGTAATACAAATGCATGTTGGGTATACAGTGGCTACAATCTCTAGGTGAGATCATTCTTAATTTTCAAACCATGGAGCTGAAATTTAAATCAAAAGGAAAAATGTGGTCTTAAGAGGAATGTCTAATGGTGGACCTCAAGTCGTGTCTTTCAAACTCATGGAGAGGATACTTAGATATGATCAAGTTGAGTGGGCAGCAAAATGTGTGATTATGCCTTCAATTATAGAGGAGGAGAAGAGGAGCTATCATCTAGAAGTTCAAGGTTTGCTATCCAAGCGAAGCAAGGTATTCAACAGTATACCTCCAAGAAGGCCTCCTAATAGAGGCATTGAGCGTGTGATTGAGATGGAGGAAGGTGCCAAGCCTGTTATTACTACTCCTTGCAGGCATCCTAAGTGGCATAAGGATGAGATTGAAAAAGCAATTAAGGAGTTATTGAAGATGGGACATATTGGGCCTAGTAAGAGGTTGTGTGCTTCTTGAGTGGTTTTCGTCAATAAGAAGGATGGAACCATGTGCATGTGTATTGATTGCAGGGCCTTGAATAAAAAGACTATTAAAAACAGGTACCCCATCCCATGGATTGATGGGCTACATTGAGATGTACACTTCTCTGAGATAGATTTGAGATTTGGATACCATCAAATATAGATTAGAGAGGAGGGCATAGAGAAGACAACTTTTACATGCCATTTTAGACACTTTAAGTTTTTGGTTATCCTTTTTGGTTGAACCAATTCTCCTGGTACATTCCAATATTGTAGGAATCGAGGTTTTCACAAGCAGCTCTGTAGATTTGTGTTGACATTTTTTTTATGACATCCTGATTTTTCGTAGGACATGAGATGAGCATATGCAGCATCTAGACAAGGTGTTCAACATTCTTGAGGCAGAATCTTTGTATGCTATGACTAAATTGCTATACCTTGGTCACATAATCAGCTCTAAGGAAGTTAGCGTTGATCCAAAGAAAGCCAAAGCAATTCTTGATTGGCCTCTCCCCACAAATCTTACACAATTGAAGGGATTTTTTGGTTTATGTGGTTTCTACAAGAGGTTTGTCAAGGGTTTTTCACAGTTGGCAGCCCCACAAATAGATTTAACCAAAAAGGGGACCTTTGCATGGTTTGAATCAACACAAAAATCATTTGATAATATCAAGCAATTAATGAGCACATGCCCTGTTTTGGCTATTCTCGACTTCTCCAAGCCATTTATGTGATGCTTCTGGTGAAGGAATTGGCGCTATTCTAATGCAAAACAAGCACCCAATTGCTTATGAGAGCAAGAAATTAAGAGGTGGAGAGAAGTGTTATTCAATTTATGACAAGGAGATGCTTGCCATTATGCATATCTTGGCAAAGTCTAGGCAATACCTTGTGGGAGGTAAGTTTATTGTCAAAACAAATCATAACAACCTCAAGTACTTCATGAATCAAAAGGATCTTAATATAAGCAGCAGAAGTGGGTGAGTAAGCTCCAAGCTTACGATTTTGACATTGATATGTCAAGGGGAAGAAGAATGTAGCCGCTGATGCATTGTCAAGAAAGCCCCATTTGTGTTCATTGGCAAAGATTGTGGCAAATTGGAAGGATTAAATTCTTGCAAAGTATGCCAAGAACACACTTGCCAACAATATTTTGGATGGTTCTTTGCATCATGATAGGTACAAGGTAAGGGATGAACTCATATTTTAAGGATAGAATCTTGTCAGTTTTTGAATCAAGGCTTAAGTTGAAAGTGTTGAAGGCATTTCATGATGCAACTATGGCTAGTCACCCTAGTTTATAGGAAAATCCGTGAGAGGTTTTCTTGGAAAGGACTTAAGAATGAAGTCCTTAAGTACGTTGGGGAGTGTCCTTCATGCCAACAAAACAAAAATGAGCATACCTATCTAGCTGGCTTGTTGCAGCCCCTACCCATTCCCAATCAAAAAGAGAAAGCATCTCAATGGATTTTATTATAGGACTTCCCAAGGTGCAAGGGAAGGATTGCATATATGTGGTAATTTACAGATTGACCAAATTTTCTTATTTTTATGTCATTTCAACAATGTTTACAGTGGTATAGGTGACAGATTTGTTCTTCAAGGAGGTATTCAAACTACATGGGATGCGAAAAAACATTGTTAATGATAGGAACAGCAAGTTAATGAGTTTATTTTGGCAAAAGTTGTTCAAATTGACTGAAACCAAATTGACTCCTAGCACTAGTTACCACCCACAGATAGATGGGCAAATAGAAATTGTTAACAAATCGATGGAAGGGTACCTACGCAACTATGTTTCAGGCAGCAGAAGGTATGGGTGAAATGGTTGCATTTGGGTGAGTATTGCTATAACTCCACCTATCACATGACCATTAAGATGTCTCCCTTCATGACATTCTATGGATATGAGGCTCCTAGTTTCATTGATTTGCTATTTGGAGATAATAGAGTGCCTAAGGCCAAAGATTTATTGCAGCAAAGTCAGGATATAATGAGATCTTTGAGGGACAGCATTCAGTATGCTTAAAATCAGTAGAAGCTGTATGCAGACCAGCATTGTATTGAGCATGCATTTGAGATGGGGGACATGGTTTACTTGCATTTGTAGCCCTACAGATAGTCCACATACAAGTTGGAGCTACCCAAGAGTATCTCGCCTCAAGAAGGCACTTAAGCATAATCTAGTCCCTTCTTTTGAGTTGCCTCTTTTGGATGAGGAAGGTAAATTGGTGTTGGTTCTCGAAGCAATGATTGACTGCAAGGAACATACTTTGTGGAAGAGGACTATCAAGGAGTATTCAATTAAGTGGAAGAATGTACGAGTGGAGGATGCTACTTGGAAGAGTGAGTAGATTTTACAGCATCCAGATTTGCAATTTCTTAGGGACAACCAATTTTGGGGAGGGAGGACCGTAATGTCCCCTACTCAAGCCTAGTCAACTAATGTGACCGTGTTAACCTATTCCAAAGTTCTTGTAGGCTAATTCGTAGTGGTTAGGGGACTCCAAGTTTCCTAGAGACCTTAGTTTCAAGTTTTCTTGGAATCCAAAAATGTTTTGGTGTTCAAATAGCATTCAGGATGGTGGTAATGCTCTTTGTAACGCTTTTGGCCTTTTGAGTTCACATTTTTTGGAGAACATTGTTATTTTTAGTTAAGTGTCCATTTTGGCACCTGGCATCATTATGCAACACCAGCTTCTTGGCATGATCAATTTCAATTTTTTGTGCCTTGCTGGTGCTTTCCAAATGGTTTGGATTATTTCAATTATTACACTAAAGTTATTAACATTCAAATATTTACTTTAGTGTTTTAATTTAATAAAGTATGTTATGTCCCCTCAAGTGGATGCCTAGGGAAAAAAGGATTTGCACATAAGTTAATTTTATATTGTCAAAAGGAGATTTGAGAGTAAATAAATTAATCGAAATTAAAATTGCTCTTTTCTCCCTCCAACTCAATAAAAGAAGGATTTGAGCTCACATTTGGATTATTCAAGTTTGCACACATAACAAGATGTTGTCAAAGTGAACATTGAGCTCTTCCAAGAGTTGATTGAGGACAAAAACTCTCATCAATTTTTACTAGTTTCGATAGTGCAAGATCCATCCTAGCTGGTATGGTGTTTTCACTCAAGAAACACATTGAGTTTCATGAATTTTGGATTTTGAGGTTTCGAAAAAATGAAAATATTCAAGGTATTTTGAAATGCAAATTTTTTAGGATGTTTGGTATTGAATTTTCAGAGGTTTTTGGGGTGCTTTGGTAGTGTTTTGCAAGAGTTTCCAAGTCTGTCCATACAACTTGTTAGGACAGGTAATACCCCTCTTTTTGAATGTTGAGGTTAATGGAATGACTTCTGTGTTTTGGGTATTTTTCCAATGTTCTTCTCAGTGCTGAGAGACCCCTTTGCTAGTGGTTTTCAGTGGCTAGCAGTTATCATTAGTTTACTACAGCTGATTGGTGGTTTTCTTGGAGCTTGTGCCAGGGTTTATGGTGAGTTTCATGGCTGCAATCTCCCTTTAAAGTCGCGCCCTGACCTGTTGGAATGTTAGTAGATGATAGTTGGCAGCTTTGAATTCAAAAATATTAGATATGAATTTTCATGCCAAATCGGCCCTGCATAACCAGCACTTTTGTATTCTATTTCAGAGGGTCAGAGTTGTTTAATTAGCCTGGGAATGGTTGTTGCTTGCTAGTTGAGGTTGGGTTTATGGATCTGTCCAGTCTATGAGAGATTATTGATGTTTGGAGTAGCTGAATCAGCCTATCACTGCAGCTGGGAGGCGTGTGGTTGGTGTTGCAGAATCAGTTTGACATTTGCTGTTGACTGTCTACACTCAAGGACTGCTACAGCAGGTCTGTAATGGCACAATGATGCACCCCATTCAAGGTATTTACATTCTATATGTTGGTTGTCTCAGTGGATATTCCATAATGCTTTCTTTGATGTATTTTGGGGCTCTAAATTTGTAACAGTTGTGACTTGAATGAATGTAATCATCCTTATAAAATTGCAACAGCGGAAGTTTCTTAAATTAAAAACCCTTCAGTGCTCATATTAGTCAAACTTGCATGAATACATGTTTATTTCTTGAGTATTTGTTGTGGCATCATTAGATGAAATTTTTTTTAAAAATAAGGGGATGTTCTTACATGGAGGAGCAAAGTTCATGATTCCTAGTCCTTGAAGCAGCCATGAATTATAAGTCCAATGAATTTCCAGGTGGCTCCAATGCTATTTTCAAAGGAGAGTTTGAAGATGTTTGATTAATGCTAATGTAGAGTGAAGACCAAAATGGATGGTAATATAATAAAAATATTTGCTTTGCTCTTCTTTTCCTTCCATTCCAAGTTGAACTCTAAATCATTCAGCATTAAACATGATGTACAAACAACAAATGGAGCGAAAATAGGTGCAATTTGATGACATTTATTTTCTCTACTTTCCACCTTCTGCAAAAAGTGATAAACAATTACTCAGTTGAATTCTGCCACATGCAAGGTTTTCATTAGCTGCATGGCATTTTCTGTTACACAAAAAAATTCCTATAGAGTCTTCATTCTTTGAGCTGATCAACATGAAAATTGAGAGCAGGATGGAAAAAAGCATGGCCAAGAAATGACAAGAGCATAACTCTCAAACCATCATCCACATCATAGCACAAACTAAGCTTGAGAAGTGAAAATTGCAGATTTATTAAGAGGATAAGCACCACAATTAAATTAGTTTGTCATATATCCTTCAAAGAGAAAGACTGAGAGTTTGGAGACTTCAGTGGTGTCAAGTGCAAGACTTGTGTGGTAGTAATCCAAGGGTTGGACAAAGACACAGAAGCCAAATACCCTTGTGGAACTGACATTTACCTACACAAATTTGACACCAACATCTCTAGAACATACTAGAGGTGCTAAGCATGATGACTAATGTTGCCAGCATGTCAAGCTTCATCATCACTCTAGATGCATTCACCCATATGACCATTTGCATCACAATCCAGCCAAACATCATTGTAATTGTTCACTGATGCAAGAGTAGCCTGTGGGGCATGCAATCTTGCCTCACCAAAAACTTTTCCTTTTGTTTATTTGGGTTGATATTCACATTTCCACACATTGTCATCCTCACATTTTTTGTGGTGTTGTGTGTTTAGGCAATTAGTGGACCCACACAACCTAGTACCTTGAGCTTTGGTTCTTGTGCAACCAAATGAAATTTGTGAAACCTTTGTATGCAGTCTCTTGTGTCCATGTGCCTTGCATATTGTTTGAGTGTTACTTGTTGATCATGTCTTGCACAAGGAATGCTTGTGCATCCCATGCACCACTAAACAAGGTTCTATGCCACCTTTACAAGCTTTTACATTATCACCCTCGTGGGTGGATTTCAACTCATGAAATCTATGCTTTTGAGTTGACTTTTGTACTCCATGGTAATGTCCCCTTCCTAGCCAGTGGACAGGAATGGTGGTTAGCCTATGACTATGGTCCCCATAGGCTAACATGGTGTTTAGGGGGCCCCTTTGAGGGTGATCTATGGCTCTTCAACAGGCTTTTCAGTGCTTATTTCAGTACTCTGCAACTCAAAGTCCCAGTTTATTGAGGCCATTCTGGACACTTTGACCCACACTTACTATTTTTAATAAGTCACTTGGATGTGTTGCTCATACTTACTATTTATAGTAAGTCATGGTATGGTTAGCTACTATCATGCCTATATCTGGAAATTTGATGGATTACTCCCATGAGTTGATATTGGTATTTATCGGGGAGTTAATGATTTAATTTATAATATTAAAGTTAATCCAATTTAACTTTAATAATATTAATTACTATGGATGACTTTACATAATGGAATTAAAAACGGTTTAATTGGTGTTATGAGACATTTGCATAAAGTATTATTATTTTAATGTTTGATCCTTCAACTTTATGAGTTGAAATATTTAAATGACCATCAAAAGCAAATATAATTTAAAAAGCATTAATTGGCAAAGTGGGATGTGGGTATTTGGTGAAGTATAAAAAGCAAAATTAATGCTTTTTCCATTCATTATTATTTTGCACAAATTTTGAGAAGAGATAAGCAAGGGTTGTTGGCTGTGGAAGCCATAGCTTTTTGAGGACGAAATCTCTCAAAGAGGACAGTTTTTGCAGGTGTGGAAGATCACCCAAGAGCACTCAATTGGATAATCTCATTCAGGGATTATATTTGAGCTTCATTGGATTCAGAAATCATTCAAATCAGACATTCGGAGGAGAATAATATAAATTATAGGTTTTAGTGATGTTTACTGATGCTGATCCATCCATTTTAAGCTGGCACGTGGGGTTTTGAGGCAAGCCATACAGTTTGCAACTAGCACATGGGGGTTTTGAAGCCAGCCACACATCTGCAACATGCCACATGGGAGTTTTCTAGGCCAAACACCTAGTTTTGGGAGCTGCAATCATTCCATAATGTGGCATCCTAGGCAAGAGATTGCTTGTGCATCAACTTCGAGGCAAGAACATAAGGTTATAAGGAGTGGCGTCAAATTATATGAGTTTCCAGTCTGTTGTTCATGCAATTTCAGACTTGCATTCTATGCATTTTATCATCTGGGTATGACTCCCATGTATTTTCTAAAGCAATAATAAAATTTGGGTTCTTTCATTTCATACATTTGCTTAGTGTTTATCTATTTTGCAATTATTTGTATTTTTTGCATTACTTAGCAAAACACAAAAAAAAATAGGAAAAACATTAAAACAAAATAGAGAACTACAGTTGGGGGGGGGGGGATATTATATCCGCATCACTTTGCACCATGTGTTTGATCTAAGTCCATTGCCTCTAAGCCAAATTCTCGTCTCCATATGCTCTAGTTCTGAAGCTTTATTAGGACAACATGTAATTTGATCATGATGTCATGCAGACATTATGGTGCAAGCTTTCCATAACTTACACATGTTATTGAAGTGGTATCTTCTTGAGTGCCAATTCTACACCTTTCGTGATGCAACAATTACACTTTGGATCTTGATACTTGTGAGTGTAAACATTATGTTGTAGTCCCCTATGTAATGTCCCCTTTTGGCGCTTAGCCAACTCATGCACATTTAGCCAATTTCCAAGTCTTTTGAAGGCCAACTAGTTAGTTAGGGAGAACTCCAGAATTCTTGGAGAAGCATTTGAACAGTCTTGTAGAGCAATTGTTCTTGGGTTTGAATTTAGTTGGTTAGTGTTGGTGTATGTTTTTGTAATGTCCCCTTCTCAATTGTGATGTTTCCAGTTGACCGTTGGCCTATTCCAGAGACCCGTAGGCTACTCAACGGTTAGAAATTAGGATTTCCTGTTTTGGAGGTTGTTGTTGCTCGAGATTGGTGATTGAAGAGCAGATTCTTTCTGGGTTTTCAGAGAGCTTCGCAACGGTGTGGCATGCAGTGCATTCCGAGCAACTTCTTGAATTTGCTATTTTTAGTAAATTCTATTTTTAGCAGTGGTCCAATCAGCACCAGCTCAATTAACTTTCCTCTTCTGGTAGTTCGTTGGATAATTTTCATTTTTGGCTTAAGGGGTTCATTTTGGAGAAATAAGTTATTTTAAGTCAAAATGTTTTATTTTATAAAGTACCCCTTGGCCTAGTGATATAACTTAAAAGTTGTTTTAAAGAAGGGGACCTTGAGGGGGTATTTTCTCATGAAGGAAATATTTTTATATTTCTAAAGTCAAAAATTGCTCAAAGGAAAGTGGATGCCTACTTTGGAGGAATTTATATTTTATTTTGATTTTTTATCTCTCAAGGAAAAGGTACGCCATTTTGATGAGGCGTCTTGGTCAAAGTTTAACCTAAAAACAGCTTGGAATTAGGGCGCACTTTCTAGAAGCCTCCAGAGTCTTCTCTTCAGTCTATAAAAGGAGGCTCCCTCTCTTCATTTGGACATCTGATATCTTGAGTAATGTTATGCTGCCAAAATGGTGCTAGACTGCTTTGAGGAATGAATGCCTCCTAGCTTGGCTCATCTTCTTGCTTGAAAGATAGCAACTAGTTGAGAGATAGATTGCAGTGAGTTTGTTTTCAGCTTTGCATTTGAGTTTTCTAGCATATTAGTTCAGTTTTTTGCATTTAGTCATGTTTTTTGGAGTTGCTGGATATCACAGTTGATTGTAAGATTTGCTCATATCTCTTGAAATAAGATTAATATCGTTCTGGGTGTTTTACCATTGGTTTTTCCAGCTTGGGGCGCCCCTTCTTGGGAGTTTTCAGATTTTATTAAAGTGTCTTGAATTTTATTATTGAAAATCGCCCCTCTTCTTGGCTGCTCCATTATGGGGTTGTCTTGGAAAGCATGGACAAAAAAAAATACTGCATTTTGTTGGTCTTTTCTCAGTGTGGATCTCATTGTCATCATCCTAGCTTTCGTTTGCATCGAGTCTCATGTCATTCCGACAAGGATTGAGTGATTTGTGAGTATTTCAGTGAGTTTTAGGGTTGCTGTTGTCTTTTTCCAGTAGCTGGTCTGTCATAACAGTCTTGAGTATTTTGCCATTTGGTGAAGGGTTTATGTCTAGAAGGGCTTATTTAACTCTGGAATGATTATATGTAATACTGCAGCAGAAGAGAGCTTTAATCTTGTTCAATTGCAGGCACCTTCTGATATATTGTAAGCTATTCAGTAGTACTGTCAGCGTTTCTCTAATTCTTGCTTTATTATGCTTTGTAATGCCCACTGAATAAGTGGAAGAGGCTGGCTTGCCGCCTATTTACTTTGAAGTTTTGCATTGTACTTGTTTCTCCGCCACATGGTCGACCCTCTCTATTCTAGATTGGGTAGCACATCCTTGGCGTTGAGTTATTTTCAATTGTAACTCTTGATATCATCCTAACGATCCTCTTGCCATAGGACAGCCTCTCTCACCTTGAGATCAGAGTGCGTATTCTTGGCAATGAGTTACTTTCAGCTGCTGATTTGATTTGGTCTAACCCTAACAGGTGCATGTGTTGTATTTGTATTGTAAAATTTGGAAAAAATTGGCTTGGTATATTTCAGTTTTATCATCCATCGAACACACAGAATAAAATGTCCAAAGACACTCTATCCTCTCATGAACAAAATCACCGCGTATGCTAAGATTGCAAGAAGATCATATGGCAACTCCAAGGTTTCTTTTGTCAAGTCTTGACGTGTGGATAAGCTCAATGGGCGTTGTGATATGCTAGTAATACACAAAGGGACTTATGCTAGGCTCATTTAATTCACAATGAAGGTCTAGACAATGAAGCTCTATTGTTTGGGTCTCGGATCATGGACTTCAAGCAAACTGAAAAGGAGATAAGGGTTTAGAAGTTTAATCTACTCCTAAGAATTCAAGAGACGATAGAGATTAGGTGAAACTGGTAACCACACTTTGCTTCACCTCCCTAGGACAACTACACAAAGTGGGCGCAATCTTCAAGGGATGTGATTATAGCTTTCATGTCTTGAACAATACTTATCCAGACTAAAGTTAAGCATCCACAATCATAAGCTCAAGCTAACTTTACACATTGAATAAAAATCATCTATTCAAAGAAAGTATGAGCTAAGTTTCACCAATCAATACTATCCGATCTTTCATTCATTTAACAAACATTCAAATCAAATTCTATCTTAATTCTAATCTAATGTTGAAGAAGATATGCAACCTTGCAAACCACTTGACAATAAAAGGGATTCAAAGCAAATCATGTATAAGAGCTTTTATTATCGGAAGTAGCTATACACAACAATCTCATACTACTTTCTTCACACTTTACAAATGAGGGGCGAGCTCAATTTATAGGCTCTTCGATTACAATTCAATGGCCAAGATTGATTTTGAATCAACAGCTGAGATTACAAAATAAAACCTTAATTAAGGTTTGTCACAACCAACTACCTCTCGACCAATGAGAAAATTTCATTTGGGGATACTTATCCTTCTGCTAAATATAAACCAACAATAAAATAGAAGGTTGTTGCATGTTGATTTGGAACAATTTGATTGGTTGGAAGATGACGAGGCACCACCTCAACGTGTTGGATGTCTTTCTTGGTCACTTTGTTTTTCTTCCACGTGCTTGCCTTAGAATATCTTTTCTTGCCGACGACTCTGTCCTTTGCACTTGTTCCTTCCTAGCTTTGATCTTGGATTCCTTTTGAGATTTGCATTTGAATCTTTGAGGTTTGGAAGTCTCCCCTTAGAGCAGAGGAAATTGGAACTTTCTCCGTGAAGTATTTCCCATACTTAGCCAAATTTTGGCTATTTAATTTCATTTTGTAACACCTTCATGTGGACCATTCAACACTTAGTCAAGATTTTGGCCATCTCCATGCTCGAATGAATTGTGCCTATGGATTTGCCTTCAATTCTGAATTTGGCTTGTGCTAAATAGGGCAGAATCCATCCTTGGATAAGGATTTTATTCATTTCCTCTTTACTTTTCTTCTTTATTCCTCTTCATTCTTCCTGTTTTCTTTCCAACCTTTAGTCAAAATTTGATTCTTTTGTTGTAGGAAAATTCCACACTTAGCCAATTTTTTGAGTTTTCCTCGACGAACGTCATAGTTGTTGTGCCACTTTGCTCATTTGCTAAGGTGGAGTTTGTCTTCCTTATGCCATTCCCATCTTGATATGGGGCAGACTTCATCTTCTCTTGGACAAGGCGGACTTGACCTTGTGGCTAGACATCTTCATCTTTGGAGGGCAGACTTCATCTTCTTCAAGCCATGCCAACTTTGGGCGGACTTGGTCTTGCTTGGGCATTCTCTACCAAGGCGGACTTTGAATGATCTTGGACATGCTTCATGTTGGAGGGCAGACTTGGCAAGTGTTTGGACCCTTTTTTTGCCTGTTGGGTGGACTTTGAGCTTTCCTTGCCAAGTTTAGGTAGACTTCATCAACACTTAAGCATTTTTTCTTCTTGGCATAGGGTGGACTTTGCTTGTGCTTGGACAAGTGCATGGAGAACTTCAAGGTTGGTCTTACCATCTTTTCTTCAGCTTGGGCGGACTTCACTTGGTCCTTTGCCACATTCTCCTTTAGCATGGCGGACTTCACTAACATTTAGGCATTTTCTTTCCTAACCAAGGGCAGACTTCACTTGTGCTTGGACAAGTGCATGGCGGACTCGGCTTCAGGCTAGACATGATGCTTTGAGTTGGGCGAACTTGGCTTAGCCTTTGACAACTCCTCTTTGGCGGACTTCATCAAGTCTTGGACATGCTTCTTTTCCTTCCAAGCATACTCGACCATGTGCTTGGACATCCATCCTTGGGCGAACTTTGAAGTTCTCTGGACATATCTCATTTCTCCTTGACACTTAGATGAATTTCATGCATTCTTCTGGATCATCTAGAACAAAGCCCTCGTTTGGAGATTTTTCTTGCTTTTTATACTCAAAGGCACAAATTTTTAAAATGTTATTGCCATGACATGTGGGAAAATAGTAAGTCCTAGATTGGTCCAAAAATGCCAAAAATAGAAAAAGCAAAAAGCAAAAAAGTTGAATCCCTAAAAAATAGGAAGTGTCAGAATTGACTCAAAGCAATGGCGTTCCTTGTCTTCTGGACCTTCTAAGCACTTCGACAAAGTCTAGGCACTGTAATGGGCTTGAATTCTCTATTTGACCCAGGTGACTTCATGAAAACTCTATATCCTCATTGTAAAAAGACTAGTTATTAGCAGTTACGATGCCAAGACCAAAAAAAAAGCAAAAACAAGGGGGTCCCCATTTGCAATGGGGCGATGTGTGGAAAGGTCACAACAATTAGTTGGAGCCCTTAGGTGCTTTTAGAATCAATTTCTAACCTTTTTCGGTGCTCTTCAAACTTCTTGGAGGAGCAAGCTATTTTTAGAAAGTCACCAAGTTGATTTCAATCATCTTTCTACTGCTTCAATTTCATCAAGGTGTGGTTGGAATTGGATTCTAATGACATTGCAGTAATTTCTGCAACATGGGTGAGTTATTATCTAATTAATATTTCACTAATGTTGAGAAATAATTAAAGGACAATTTAGTGTAATAGCTCGTTGAAAAGGCAATTAAATATTTGCAAATAATGAATTATTTACTTTAAAGCAAAAGTGCTTTTTGGAAAAATGTAGCGATAAAAGCAAAAGTGCTTGTTCAGAAAAAAGCAAAAAAGTGTTTGTTTTTAAAAGCGAAAAATGCTTTTTCAAAAAAGAAACAACAAAAGTTATAAAAGGAGGTGTTGGGGGCTCCTTTGGTTATGTTGAAGAATGATAATGTTATGCTATTAAAATGGCTTTGGTTCTCTTCAATCTTTGAGGACAAAATTCCTCATAGATTTCTAGTTTTGAAATTGCAAGATATTCCCTAGCTATACTATGGTGTGATTCCAGCCAGGAGTCACCATTGGAGTTGCTTTGAAGTTTCAATTTTGGTCTTACTCTATGAATATTTTGATGAAGTGATAAGTCACTCAAAGTTGTTTGGAAACATGGTTATAGCTTGCATTCATTTTAGCTGTGTGAGAGTGATTTGGTGAAGTTTTTGAGTTTATATCTCACTGCCCAGACTATAACAGCAAGGTTTCAGACTTCTTTCAGACCTGCACTAGTCATTTGCTTGCCATTCTTTAAGGTATATTTGTTAATTCCATAATGGGTGGTTAGTTCTTGATGTTGTGATACATGTGGGGATGTTTTATCAATTTCTTTCATGACCATACTTGTAACAGCAAATGCATATCTTGAATTTTGAAGCTTTCAATGAGCTAACATTGTAACACTGAGTGGTAGTACCACCAGCGAGTTGCTCTTGATATTTTGTTGTTACTTACCCCACTAAATAAGTGGCTTATTGGTTCTCACTTGCCGTTGAAAAGTGGAAGAGTTGCTCTAGCTTATTGTATTCACTCACCGCTAATAAGTGGGAGAGTTGCTCTTTCTTTTTGTGTTCACTCACCACCAAAAAGTGGAAGAGTTGGCTTTACATTTCCAATATTGTTTGATCTTTCCCACCGAAAAGTGAAAGTGCTAAGTTTCATTTCAAATATAAATTGTAATCTTGACACCATATGCTCTTACCTTGCCCAATTTGGGATCTAGGTAATCAAAAATGTTTTTTCAAAAAAAAATTGAGGGTGGTTACTACACCCTAAGGAATGCCAAGAGTTGCAATGCTTGGCAACTTTAAGCCACACTTTAATTGAATAAGGGGCCAAGGGTTGTGGGATGAGGTGGGCAATTTTGGAGAACCATTATTGTTGGCCTAGATTGTACACAGAGTCTCAACTTAGATTGGGTATTTTCTCTTGGCTGGGTCATCATTTCTCAAATTCCATCTGTGAAAAAGAGCTTGTGATTGTATTTTCTTTGTGACTTCAATTATATTCCTTAGCTATTTTGCATTTCTTTCATTTCTTCCATTGATTATGTTGTGACTATGCACCCATTATTCTTGTTCATTTGACCCACTATGATTGTCATCATTTATTGACTTCTCCATCAGCCATGCCCCTACTATTGAGTAAGACATGGTAAAAGGGAGTTATAAGGTACAATTCAGGGATGCAATTACATCATGGTTGTGCTGGGACCCCATTCGTTATAATCTTCATGCAATAGATCCCAGCATCACCAAAAGGAAGTCTAAAAGGTAGTTTCAAAAAATATTGCACAATCCACAAATAATGATCAATTTTTGTCAAAGTGGCTCTTGCAAGCACCCTAAGGGAAACATTTGCTAAAGTTCTATGGCGTGCAGCCTTCATTGCAATGACAGCCTATTACTGCTCCAATTCATCATCTACAAAGGACCATGTGAGAGGAGATGTGAACAGATATGGAGTGTGTTTCATGGGATTTCTCAACATAATCAAAAAGAAAAAGTAAGAGTGATGTCAAGTAAAGAAATATGATACTTGAATTAGAAGGCTCCCCTTAAATTAGAAATCTAGGCAGAAGTGGTACCAAAGAAATTTCCGCCCCATTACATAACCAGAGAAAAGAAAAGATTTTTAAACCGAAGTGCCTTTCCATGAAATAGATTTCTAGGGGCATAGTTAGGGGCCTCTAGGTTGACAGTAAGTGTAACCACTAACAGCCTCCTCTAATGGTTTGTACAGCAATCAATAGCAAGTGATGGATATGAATTTTTAAATTGGGTCCATAAAAATAATAAAACTTACATAAAAATTTGTGAACATGGTGACTGCTATTGGTTAAGTGGCATACCAAGACAACTTGGCTCAAATAAGAAACATAAATTTTGCATTTCCAAAGATCAAGTTTCCTGCCATAAACATTGTTGATGATCATCGGGATGAGTAAAATGAAGACAGGAACATATTACATTGATGAAGTTGATAAGTTATGTGATACAAATACCGAACATGTGGACATAAGCACTTGGTCAAAGAAGTTGTTGAATGAGATACTCAAGACTTCATCATTGTCTGGTGTTTAATTACAAATATTGGATACTCAAGTATGATCGTGTTTCAAATTCGATGAGACGTGCATTGAGCACTATCTTCCCAAGAAATGCATGGGATGTGATTTAGACATCAAACCTAGGTTTTTTGAAATCGTCCTAATGATTCCAAAGGCCATTAGCAAGGTGGTTGACAAAGCAGAAAAGCAACCAGTGCTCTAATTGTGCGTTTGAGGGAGCATAGATCCTACTGCAAGCTTTTAATTGTTAACTGACTTCAACTTGCCAGTTAAGTCATTGGGTCCCACTTTATATTTTTAAGTGACTTACTTAAGCCATTATAGGATTTGAAATAGTTACACATTGGTTATGAGGCAGTTACAAGTTAGTTATGACTTCTAAATACTCAAAAAAGTGTTATAAAAGAACATTTGTCATCCTTAGTACAGATTTCTTCAGAAATCATTAAGTCAAGAGCTTGGAGTGTAATCGCTACTTTTTGTGAAAATGCTTCGCTATAATAGAGAAGACCTCTAGCAAGTTTTTTATGCATTGAGGGCATCTATATTTTGTGAACAACTATTCTATCTTGTAGATTCATTGTCTTATTTCCGCGAGATCTTGTTATTCGTTGGATAGTTGGTTGATGGAGCTACTCACTTCCATTCGGTCCTCTACTATATTCTGAGTAGATATCCGATTCTTTGCAGCATAGCACTATAAAAAGGTATTTTGCTTTTACTTCTTTGAGTAGTGTAGTTTCTTTATAGTTGCACGTAGTATCTGATAATTTATTTTTTGAAAAACCTTTGTATGTATATAAATATGCTTGAATAGTCCCCCATTTGTATGATTTGAAAGGCATTCAATAAAGGGAAACCTCCCCCAATAATAGAGGAAGGGCTTAGTCCCACTTACTGCTCCTAATAAATTTATACAAACAAATTTTGGGTATAATGTAATGTCCCCTTCCTAACCTATTTAGCAATTTGATAGAGTTAGCCTATTCAGTAGTTCCTATAGGATAACGGGGTTATGGTTAGGGAACTTTGGTGACAATTTATCCAGCATGGTGTCGTTGAGAGTTGTGTAACACCCTTTCTAGAGTGTTTTTGGTGATTTCTCCCATGCTTACTATTTTTAATAAGTCAGTCTCAGGCACTGACAGAGCCAATTGTCTATCCTGCTATTTTTAGAAGTGTTGGTGGGAGCAACTAATATCAATATTTTAATATTTGAAAGGTTTGATGCGTTTATTTTAAATAACATAAAAATATTAAAGGTTAATTAAATATTTAACTTATGTTATTTATTTTATGAAGTTGCTTTATTAAAGGGGATCAAGGGAGACATAAGGGAAAATATTAAAAAAGTAAATATTTGTGCAACTTAAGTGGGACCTAAGATTATTAAAAAGTGTTTTTTTCTAAAAAGCAATGAAAAAAGCAAAAAAGTGTTTTTTCGAAAAAAACAATGAAAAAGCAAAAAAGCACTTTTCCGAAAAAGTAGGCAAAAAGCAAAAAAGTGTGTTTTTTGAAAAAAAAAAACAATGAAAAAGCTATAAAAAAAGGTGTGGGGCTCTCATGTGTTTTATGCTGGATGATATTTGATATTGCTATTCTCTCTAGAGAAGTTTTCTTCTTGGTTTGTGAGGACGGAAACCTTCACAGGCAATATTCTTCATGCTATTGAAAGACATAGTTTGGAGGATTATTGGTGTTTTCATTTAGGAAACACAGTTGAGTGGATTGGAATTCCTATTGTTCAGATATTATTGAAGATTCATTGAATATCCGTTGGTGATCATTGGAGCGAGGATTTGAAAATTATTATTGCTAATGTTTATGCTTCTTTGGGTTGGCCGTACCATTTCCCTTGCTAGTTGATGTACACTTCTAGGAAACACTGGAGACTCTTGTTGCTGGTCGCTAGGGTTTTGGGTGTGGTTCAAAGGCTGTTTGGAGGCATCTAGACCTGCACACATCAATCTATATTGCTGTTTCGCTATTGCTGCTGTCCTTGATGATTGGTGCCCATTTTTGACAATCCAATTTGAAGATTTTTTCACCAATTCAGTCTTTTTGTTTGCTGCACTTTCTGGGTATGTTGGATTTGGATAATAGATGATATTTTATGAACTGGGTTGTAATTATTTTGATGAAAAACTGAGTATATTTGCTGATATAAAAATCTGGAATTTTCAGCTGTGCAATTTTGATGTAATATTCAGTTTTGAGTTGAAAATATTATTTCAATATCTTCCATTTTGCTGCATTATATTGTTGTATCAAGCATTGCAAAAAATCTCAAAACATCCATCCAAAAACAAAACAAAAAACAAAGGCAAGACAGGGCTGCATATTACAAATAATGAGTAACCAAAGGCAAAACTCAGCTGCCTATTACAGATAATGAGTATATTCCCTCAGATTTACAGGTATTTTGATAACGTGACTAAGGGGAAGTTTGAGATGCTAAAGGAGAAACTTGGATTGGTGGAGAACACTTTCCTCACAAAGAGAGAGTGTTAAAGAGGTTTTTCCTTGAGTTGTTCGGCTAGAGTTATCACAGTGATGCCACAGCAGTGACAGCAGCAAATCCTGACTTGTGCACAGCAGAGAGAGTTCATCATAAAGAGGACACAGTTATGTAGGACGCACTAATCTTCTTTGAGATCCAGTTTGAGTTAACTATTTGAGACTTGAATAAGGTATTGATGTAACTTAGTCTCACCTACTTTGATTAGGAATGGTTAGTTGTTAGATTAGATTGATAAATAATTAGTCAGACTAGTTGATTGATCAATCAAACTGAGTGTCACTGCAGTGAGTGGTAAGCTTAACTTGGAGCTTTACTTGACACCTCGTCTAGTTTCTCTTAGTTAGGCTTTTAGTGCACTTGTCTATTTAAAGAGCACATATTCTATAATTCTCTAATTTTTAAGTTTTGAGTTAGTGCTGTGTAATTCTTTTCAGATTTTATGGGAAGACAGTTGCAGATTTGAAAGTCCAATACCATGTACTCACTGATCATATTTTCAGCAGTATGTGTTAGTAGATTAGCATTTTCAGAGATTATTGTCTCAATTAAAGTTTTCATGTTTTAAGCTAACCTAGTTTTTGTGTTTATCATGATCTGGAAATTAACCAGGGGCACTGATTTGCACTCATGGATCAGCAGGGATGAACTAGCCCATCAACTTCATTCTCAGAAATTACATCCCATAAGATTCTTGTTTAGATTGCATTTCAAAGGAGTGAGTCTGAATTACAGGATGGATCAATTGGAAGTCATATGTTATTAAATAAAGGAACTTTACTGTAAAACATGTCATATGTCCTGTATCTCACCTTCATTGAACTGAAAGTAAGGGAAGAATGACACAGCAGGAAGCCAGATACTGAAGCAACTGCATAAGTGTCATTCTCTTCTTTCAAACAAGTTTTCAAAAGCCTTTTCCTTTATCAAAGCCTTGCAATTAATCAGGGATTGAACAAACCAAGATTCGTTGACTTTATGTTGATTTATGGCAGTAAAGAAAAACTGTGTTCGATAACTCTTGGCAATGTAAAATATCAATAAGAACATTTTCGAAATGAATTCAAGATGAATAGGATTTATATTTTATTCTCTCTATGATGGAAAAGCATTATGTAGCCTCTCCCTATCTCGCAGATGACAGAAAAACAAATTCATGATCCATGGGAATAGCAGGTAAGGCACCTGCTTGAGCTCTAACACAGGGTAAAGATGTATAAGTTTTCCTCCTAATCCAAAAGTAACAGTTATGACCCCAGACCATTTACAACATAGGATAAAAGACACTGGATACACCATTCAAAATGCCTTGTAAAATTCTGTGAGCAGCCCTGTGGCCTCACATCTCTTGAAGACCTAAAGAAAAATGGAATTGAAGTCAAGTTTGTGAAATAGGATTTATGCATTCAGAAAGTATGTCTCAAATGCTGTTTGATGATATATAAGATGGCAATTTTTGGTGAGGAATTGAAATTCTGTGAGCAGCCTTGTGGCCTCACAATGGGCATCTCTAGAAGACCTCAAGAAAAATGAAATTGAAGTCAAGTTTGTGAATGTAATGTCCCTTTCCAGCTGATGAATAGTCATGGAATAATTTTCTAATCTTTGAATTCCCGGGATTAGGAAAATAGCAAATTGCAAGGGAATATGGGATAATTAAATAAAAGCTGAAAATCTATAGTCTATTGAATTTGTTCAATTATTCATTTTAATGAATGGTGGGACCACCGGGCACTTCAATTTGATAAATCTTATTTTTGCTTAAATGAAACTGGGGCGATCTTGGTAAGGATAAGATTGTTTGATTTTATCAAATTGGAAACAAGCTTTCCTCAAAGGTGATTGGCAGCTTTTGTGAAGATTAAATTGGCAACTTCAGTTTTTTAAAAGGCTTGGGTTGGGAAGAGAAGAGGCATTCTGAAATCATTATTTTGTTTGTTAATTTTCTCTCAGCCGAACCTTGGAAGAGAACTATCCAAGACGAAACCCCTGGTTGTTGTGAGTGGGACGAAAACCCCAGCTCAATGAAGTAGCAAGCTTTAACAGTATCAAAGGTAGAATCGAAGCCTTGCACCTTGGAGCCCCTAGCTGAAGAAGAGTGATCGTGTCCATATTCAATAATATTGGAAGTGCGGTATTATTTTCTGAAGCCACCTCGGGAGGCCACGCCAAAGCTAGTGTTTCGAGAATATTCTAAGGAGAGTCTTGGAAGAGCGACGCCTTGTTGATAGCAGGAACATATAAATATCAAGGAGTCTATGTTATTATTGTCGGCCTTTGAACATATTTTATGACGTGAGAATATTATTCATAATTTTATTCAAAGGCATATGTAATGTCTTGCAGATAGGAGATTGACAAGAGGAAAGACAAAATAGGAGATTGTGAAGTCAACACAGGGGGGGTTGTCAGAAATATCATTCCGCCACTTCAGGAAGGAATTGCCAATCTTCTAATAGTATCAGGAACTATTATATTAGTGCACAAATTTTATCAGATCACATATATGTGTTGATTGATGCTTCCTAGCCGCTGCTACGGAAGGTGTGAAGGTTACTAAGTATCGGGTCTGAGAAGTTGAAGAGTATGGAGACGGGAAACTTTACTAGTTGGCAATTTATATCGATCTCATTTCTAGATTGGTTATGACATTTATTGAACACAGGCTGGAGCTATATACAGCAGCGGAAGCACAAGCCCAGGTCAAATATGAATGATTTATGTCATGTTTAGTAAGACTTGATATATATAATACCAATGAATGTTCATTAGAATTTCATATTAGATTTGTCCTATTGTTCTACTGTGCATGCATTACTCATCACCCTCATCTTTATAAGTCATATAATAATCAGAACTGAATGCAAATGATTGTGAACCTTATCTTGCAAAGTGCATTGAAAGTTGATATCTCTGTCATAATCTTCAGTCGATAGCATTTATCAATTTGAGATGGTTTCATTATCAAATTGAATAAATTGCAAAAATCCTTTGTGAAACTATGCACAAATTAGTCAGGGATATTTCAGTGGTATCAAAGCCTAGAATACTACTAGCATGTTGGGGATTCATCTTTGCATGTTAGTTTGGAGTATACCCAAAAGGTTGCATGTGCCCTTTTGATGCATGTCACATCAATATTTCACCAGAAGTAAGTCAGCTCGTCAAGAAGGAGTTGATAATAACACACGTGAAGCTGAGAGGGATGAGAGAAGAGGAGAAAGCCCACCAAGAATTTTGGATGCACAATTGGATAATTTCCTAACCACATTTGCCCAGCAACGGCAACAAATGCTATAGCAGTTTCAGGATCGTATGATCACAACCATGGCTCAAATGAGATTGGATCGTGCTAGATCGTGCAGATCAAACAGTGGCCATAGCAGAAGTGATGTTGGTCACAGGAATCATGAAAGAGCAGCCACTAATGCCATTAGGACAGCAAGCACAAGGTCTGATCAGCCTTTACGTCCCACATTTGTGACAAGACAACTAGAAGTGGAGACCATTCTGGAGTTGGAGGAAGACACTAACATCATTGTTGATGTTATGGTGGCCCAGGATGAATACATAACGCTTCCACCTGATGTGAGGCAAGCAATTAATCTAAATCAATTTATGAATCAGCGGAGGGATAAAGCCAAAACTAGACTGGAGAGGCAAGAAAGGGATCTCCAAAGGCAACCAGTCAAGGAACTCAATCCAAGGAATACAAGGAAGCATTAAATAAGATTCCCTTACCGACCTTTGATGGAAGCGAGAAAATAAGTGCAAGATCATGGGTGCATAAGCTTGACACCTTCCTATCCTTGAAACCTATGGAGGAAGAAAAGGCTATTCAATTTGCTATGATGCATCTGGAGGGAGTAGCATATCACTAGTGGCACCATGGATTGGTTTCATAGGACCATGCCATGATACATTCATATGAGGAGTTTGTTGATAAATTGATTGCACACTTTGACCAAAAGGATATCGAGGTTTACTACAGGGACTTGGCTTAGCTGAAGTAGAGTGGACATGTTGAGACTTATATTAATGAATTCCAGAAGATAGCAGTCATGGTTCCTAATACGTCAAAGAGGCGAGTTACTATGTTGTTTGTTGAGGGTCTCAGTAACAGATTGAGAGGGTTAGTGAAGGCTCATAAGCTAGTACACTACATGATGCCATTGGCCTAGCCCTTGATTTGGAGACTACACCTCCCTTCCAGCCACCGAAAAAGACCTCCAATGAATTACAGTCAAAACAAAAGGATACTAATCAGCCCAAGCCCACACAACCTATGTTGGATTTTGAAACAAGGAATGAGCTACGTAGGAAGGGATTGTGTTTTACGTGCAAAGAACCATGGGACTCAAATCACAGGTGCCTTGGAAAAGGCAAGGTGCATTACATTGAGGTCTATTCCGATACTAATGAGGAGTTTGACACAAATTTAGCTATTAATCATAAAAAACAACCACACAATGATACCAGCACGGGAGATATAGCTCATGGTACTATGGCGGCACTATCAGGAGTTCCTAAGTATTATCCTTTTCGAGTGGTGGGAGTTTTAAAAGGACAACGGGTCACTTGTTTGATTGACAGTGGAGCTACTCACAACTTCATTGGCGAGGGATTGGTTGTAAGGAAGGGGCTGCAGGCTAAGGAATTTCCAGGTTTTAGAGTTACGTTGGTTGATAGATTTAAAATGAGTTGCACTAAGAAGGTTCCTCAGTTGAGTGTGCAATTGAATGATTATGTGGTCACTGATGATTTTTATGCAGTTGGGATTGGTGAACCTGATGTTGTTTCGGGCATTCAGTGGCTACAGTCACTTGGGAGGTACATACAAGACTTCTAGCGGATGAAGCTAGAGTTCACAACGAATGGGAAAAAGATTGTATTGAGAGCTTTAGCAAATGGTGCTCCAAGTGGAGTGACAGCAAAGAGGATGAAGGCTCGTTTTATGGATGAGGTAAATGATTCTACATGTTGCATGACCTCTCCAATTCCAATTATGAGTCATCATCCTTATGAGGGTTTGGAGAGCGTGATAATCAAAGTAGAGCAGCGGTCTTCTAAGAAGACTAAGGTATGTGATGGTTAGTTTGCTGATTATATGTTGAGGATTATCGCACTACTTCTCAAAAGAAATAAGGTGATGTTATTTGTAGACTTTTCACAGTGTAGTGTTTTGGATAATAGAGTTTGCAGATTTCCGAGATCGATATGGGATCCTGGGAGTTGGTGTTGGGTATGCAAATATCGATTGCTTGGGACAAGCAATCTCTAGGAAGGGAGGACTATAATGTTCCTTTCCAGCTGATGAATAGTCATGGAATAATTTTCTAATCTTTTAATTCCCGAGATTAGGAAAATAGCAAATTGCAAGGGAATATGGGATAATTAAATAAAAGCTGAAAATCTATAGTCTATTGAATTTATTTAATTATTCATTTTAATGAATGGTAGGACCACAAGGGCACTTCAATTTGATAAATCTTATATTTGCTTAAATGAAACTGGGGCAATCTTGGTAAGGATAAGATCATTTGATTTTATCAAATTGGAAACAAGCTTTTCTCAGTGGTGGTCGGCAGCTTTTGTGAAGATTAAATTGGCAACTTCAGTTTTTTAAAAGGCTCGGGTTGGGAAGAGAAAAGGCATTCTGAAATCATTATTTTGTTTGTTAACTTTCTCTCAGCCAAACCTTGAAAGAGAACTATCCAGGATGAAACCCCTAGTTGTTGTGAGTGGGACGGAAACCCCAACTTAGTGAAGTAGCAAGCTTTAGAAGTATTAAAGGTAGAATCGAGGCCTTGCATCTTGGAGCCCCTAGTTGAAGAAGAGTGATTGGGTCCATATTCAATAATATTGGGAGTGTGGTATTATTTTCTGAAGCCATCTCGGGAGGCCACGCCAGAGCTAGTGCTTCGAGAATATTCTAAGGAGAGTCTTGGAAGAGCGACACCTTGTTGACAGCAGAAACATATAAATATCAAGGAGTCTATGTTATTATCGCCAACCTTCAAACATATTTTATGATGTGGGAATATTATTCAGAATTTTAATCGCATTCAAAGGCATATGTAATGTCTTGCAAATAAAGAAAAAACAAGAGATTGTGAAGCCGACATAGGGGAACTGTTAGAAATATCATTCCACCACCTCAGGAAGGAATCGCCAATCTTCTAATAGTATTGGGAACTATTATATCGGTGCACAAATTTTATCAAATCACATATGCGTTGATCAATGCTTCCTAGCCGCCGCTACGAAAGGTGTTAAGGTTACTAAGTATCGGGTTTGAGAAGTCGAAGAGTATGGAGACAGGAAACTTTACCAGTCGGCAATTTATATCGATCTCATTTCCAGATTGGTTATGACCTTTATCGAACACAGGCTGGAGCTATATACAGCGGCGGAAGCACAAGCCTAGTCAAATATGAATGATTTATTTCATGTTTAGTAAGACTTGATATATATAATACCAATGAATGTTCCTCAGAATTTCATATCAGATTTGTCCTATTGTTCTATTGTGCATGTATTACTCATCACCCTCATCTTTATAAGTTATATTATAATCAGAACTGAATCCAAATGATTGTGAACCTTATCTTGCAAAGTGCATTGAAAGTTGATATCTCTGTCATAATCTTCAGTCAATAGCATTTATCAATTTGACAACATGGTTTCATTGTCAAATTGAATAAATTGCAAAAATCCTTTGTGAAACTATGCACAAATTAGTCAAGGATATTTCAGTAAAACAGAATTTATGCATTCAGAAAGTATGTCTCAAAAGCTGTTTGATGATATATAATATGGCAATTTTTGGTAAGGAATTGAAAAAAATTATAAGAACACACCTCAAAACCCCAGAGTGAGAAAGGCTTATCCTAGAAAAAGATCATGGTGTTTACAAAGCTGAATTGTCCTATAACTTTCCTTTTGTAATCCCATCCCAAGAAAATCCAAAAATAATGCTAAACATACAAAGTGAATATATTAATGGCAAGCCTTGCCGATATTGGCATGGTGTGATGGTTTAAAGGTGGCATTGTTGTTCTCGCCACCGAGGTTCAAACCCCGTTGGGGTGGTATTGTTGAGTGGTTGTATTCTGGTTCATAGCTCCGGTTCAAAAGCGTTTACCCCTTGAATAAAATAAAAATATTAATGGCAAGCCTTGCTCCAATGGAAGCAAAACAAATATTTTTAAAAATCAATACTGAAAATCCACAAAGGGCAAACTGAAAATTTGCCATTCACCCATGCCATCCTTGAATAAAGTTGAAAATTTTTGCCCTTGTAAATAGAGTAATAGAATTCTCGATTTCCCTTTACGAAAAATTTTCTATCACCAATGCTCATCAATTGTCTTATAATTACGACATTTAGGCTTAAAATAACATCATTTTCTCGATTTCCCGTTACAAAAACTTTTCTATCACCAATGCTCATCAATCGTCTTATAATTACAACATTTAGGCTTAAAATAACAACATCATTTTCTCGATTTCCCATTACAAAAACTTTTCTATCACCAATGTTCATCAATCGTCTTATAATTACGACATTTAGGCTTAAAATAACAACAGCATTTATTGGTAAAGTACATGACATCAAAAGAAACAAACTCTAAGGAAATTTGGCAGAAATTAATAATTATTAATTTATTTCTAGATTAAACCTCCTTATGACATTTTTTTTATCCTAAATTTTCTTTGCACTGTTCAGGTCTGTCAGTTTCCTTCAAATATTTTTCTGTGTTTTTGAAAGTGCACATCAAAACTCCCAAAAATCACTAAAAAAGAATATAGTAATTGCCAAATCTCCAAATTCTGCTAATGCTAAAATCAGCCAGGAATGGAAAATCAAGAGTGGAAAAATAATGACATCAATTCCTCAGTAAATGCTACTGACAGTTAATGGAGAAAGAATCTTCTAACATTTAGCACTAAGATTACCTGATTACATGTAGAAATACAGGAAGTGCACATTATATTTATCTGTACTACTGGACATATATATTGAAGAGAAGGATGCCCAGAAGGCAGACCCTCTCGTAAAGCCAATATGTCAATAACCACTAAACTTCCTTCCTTATATGAGTTGCTCAATCCTTAGTAATCACAACTGAATACAGTGTAGTTTGACTTTAAATACACAACAAAATATTAAAAAATACAACTTAATCAAATGCTTTATAATTTTCAAGAATATATTCAATATATGCTCTCCCAGTGTCACCAGCTGCCAAATTTGATCCCTGTGTAAGCTACAGCAATAAGGCCAACGAGATTTTACTATTTTCAAAATATTGGCAATTTCTTGCAAATGCTAATTTAGCTTGACTACACACTGAGGTGTCCAAAACTAAATTAACAATTGTTTTCATAGAAAACAGCTTTACAGAGAGAGAGAGAGAGTTTAGTCTATCAGTGCCACTACTTATTAAGCTGACTAATTTCTTAATACCAGCAATTTATACTATTCATTTCATCTAGTTAAACAGAAACTACACTCATAATGAAAGTTTATGTTTCCTGAAGTTATCTCAAAGTTATGCTGTACCTTCTCATGACACACCAGTTTCATCCTCCACATTAACTTCTATGTATTCTTGCTGGCTAAGAGATGTAAATCTTGAAATGCATCCATCAAAACCTCTTCTGACGACTAAAAGGATCTCCAATGCACTGAATGATGAACCATTGACAATTATTAAAGCTTAAGAAGGTCGCTCCATGCCACCACTAGGAAGTACTTATTTCATCCTCATCACTGTAGAGACATAGTTCAAAGTCAATCTCTATGATGTACGTTGGGATGCAACAGTTGTCTTATTGACTGATAGGATCAAGATGGATCTCTGTTCCCTCCTTTAAAAATGTTCAAATTTGACAGCTTAGTATTCCAACTGGTGTTGAGGTCAAATTGTAATTCTTGATGTAAATGCCAACAGAGCTTGAGAAGACATAAATTCGTTAAAACAGACTGTGTGATAAGATATTTTAGTTTACCTCTTACCAGCTACACGGTTTGCATGGTACTCAAACTGAAACTCTTGGTACTAATGACAAAGAATGTCAAGCAGACTAAGAAGTCAATAAACATGTTCTCTATGAAGATAATTTCGGCTGACCTCTTCCTAACTAGAACATATATATATATATATAACCCACTTCACAACTTTTTTGCCAATAGATGGTGCACCAAAGTGAGATTCTTGATGTGAAGGTCAAAGAAGGTTGAGCGGACTAAAGGATCAATTAAATATGTGCCCTATATGAAGATGATTTCAGTTCATTTCTTAGTTCTTAGTAACTATAAAATCCAAATTACCCCAGTTCTGCAGTTTGTGCAGTAGGTTACACCCAAATTGAAAGTCTTGTTGTGAATTGCAAAGAATGTTACCCAAATTGAAAGTCTTGTTGTGAATTGCAAAGAATGTTACCCAAATTGAAAGTCAATATACATGCTGTGTGTGAAGATTATTTCACTTTACCTTTTAGTAACTATCACAGTTCCATATAAACCCAAGCCTTATATTTCTCACCAATAGGTGGCACCTAAACTCTTGTGTGAATGTGAAAGAAGGTTGATCAAACAAATGACTTGAAAAAATGGGGTGTGATGAATATGATAAATGTTTACCTCCTACTAACTAGCACGGACCCATATAAACCCAGATCTGATGTTTTTTTTTTCAACAGGTATTCGCTCCCATGGGACTGGCAGTTATTAGGCTCGGGACAATTGCACATGCCTCTCCTCGTCTTATGTTGTAGAATCACGTATTGGAAAATCAAACTTCCCATAAAGAGGAACTGTTCCAAGCAGCAACAAATGCAATTATAAGTTAAGTATTATAATTGATACATACATAAGTATCAAGGGTTTCTAAGAGTTGTCTCAAATGCCATAAATATATTAAAAGGAACTATGAAGTTGTAAAGAAGGTGCCTGAACAGATGCAGAAAAATGAAAGTTATAACTTCGTTGTGATGATCAGCAAGATGCCAAATTTGCTTGTTATTTATTCAGACTCCCTCTCCCACAGGCGTGTATACACTTAATATGGCGTCAAGACACCAGCAATTACAAGAATTTGCTATTGCATAAATGCATTATGAATTAGAGAGAATATAGAACTGATACTTGTGGTTGTATATTATGGGTTCTTAACCAGAAGGCCAAGAGAAGGTCTTATAAACTAACGAAACCAAGAACTTTTGCCAAGAACCCACGATAGAGGATGACACTTTCAGAGTTCTCACTTATTTGATCTGTTTTTCAATTTAAATTTCTATAAGTAGTAATAATATCCTGGCCCATACTTCTACTATGTTGTCAAGTAACTAGTGACTAACAACATTTCTTTCAAAGTAGAATATTGAATTTCCACCGAGAAAAAAATACAGGTAGGTAAGGATAAATGGATTTTACCACTGAAGATTATTAGAACATGAATCCCCATCGCCTTTGGCGTGCCATGAGGACTGAGGATGCACACAACCAAGTGCGAATAGTGAAGTAGAATTGTAAACTAAAATGTATTCAAACAGAGCAAGCATTCCATTTAAGTCAATTCAAGAAACGGGCTGCGGAAGCAGATTGCCAACAGCATTCAGTTTAAAAAGCAGAATTAAAGTCAATCGCAACCATTGTACATCCAAGTCAATATCCGCTTCTATTAAGATTTGAGCTTGCATAAAATTTTAACATGACCATGAAGAATACTTGAACAAAAATCAAAAACAGGTTTTGTTTCGATAGGCGAAGTGCCAGATACCTGCAACTGTAACAAATGAGCTATCATTCTTAGTATTAGCCTTTTCTTCATTTTTCAGGAGCCTTTCTTGAACTCTCTGACAGAGTGCACAGGCCAAGTGAACTGCTCTCCTTGCAACCTCGAGCTCCCTGTCATATTTACCACCCAATTTTAGGGCACCCACCGCTAAATCCAGAGTGGGTGTCCTTAATTCCGGGGATGTTTCAGTTGAGGAGGATTCCCCGTAGTCTTGAGCTTGTCCTTCCATGTCCAATTCGAGGGCAGCCAAGCTCTCGCTAGTACTGCAGCAGACTGGGTTCCTAATCCTAGTCCTAGTATTCCTAATAAAACAATCAGTTTTACAAGATGGTGGACAGTCCACTGATTGTACTGTGTGATGCGGAGAAATTAATCTGTGCCCACTTAGTCGGTGCCAAAAACACGCACACCCAAATGAAGGGTGGGAGAGAATGGTTGCCATTTCGTTTCATTCAATTGGGGATGGTGATTCCGTGATGCCTTAAGTCATAGTCAAAAGTGTATGGAGGTGATTAAAATCTCTGAGATTTAATTAAACTCTTTAAGAAGGTGGACCCACCAATCCAGTAAAGCTTGTAAAAAGCAAATAATCATGATTTTCAGATTTGCCTTCTAGATGTATGAGTGCTCACAAAGAGATCTGCGCATTGATATGGTACACCAATTTTCTCTAGAGAGAGTTGGGAAGGCGCGAAGAAAAAATTACCCATATGACATGAGCGGTGATGCTTAAAATGGTAAAATGCCCAAATGACATATAGGTGATGATCAAAATATTTATTTTTTTAAGAATTAAAAAAATAACAAATAGGTAATTTTGTCCAAGAATCTTGGAGTCACATGGTTGCTTGTATAAAAAAACAAGTGTCACTAGTTTTATATATATATATAGATAGTAAAGATAAGTGTCATTAATGATTGGAATATATATATATAGAATTGCAATAATAAATTATAATTGTAATTGTAATAATAAAGGTGATTGTAAATCTAATTTTTAATTATAATCATTTTTTAAAATTATAAATAAATTGTTTATTTTAATCAATTTTTTTAAAACATAAAAATATAAAAACATCTAATTTTCATGTTTTTTAAATCAAATTATTATTTCTCGGTCTGTTGGTGCTCGGCAGCTTTTGTGAAGATTAAATTAGCAACTTCAGTTTTTTAAAAGGCTCGCATTGGGAAGAGAAAAGGCATTCTGAAATCATTATTTTGTTTGTTAACTTTCTCTCAGCCAAACCTTGGAAGAGAACTATCCAGGACAAAACCCCTGGTTGTTCTGACGTTTCTCGGTCTGTTGATGCTCATTGGCGACTAGCTACTGCCCTCCCCCGGTCACGGGGTTTACATAGGTGTGAGCGTTCTTTTCTTCTCTTTCTTTATTATGCATTAAATGTTGAATGCTTCCGCTTCTTCACCCCTCTGTCGTTCGGCAGAGGCCGTACCCCCTAATTCTTCTGCGACGGCTCCTAGGGCTTCGATGGACTCCGGATCCCCGCATCTAGATAGTTTTGACTCTATCCCGTTGCATCTGAAACCTAAGTCTTTTTCCAAAGCAGTGGCCTGCACTGGTAACCCTATCAACGCGAGCGCGAGGTTTTCTCTGTCCAACTCCAATGAAGCCACCGATTCCGGTAAGGTCACTGGTGTTGCTCCGCTATCATTTTCCATTTCTCCCAATCCAGAAATGCTAGATGAAATTAGCAAGGAGAAGAATAGATTAAGGAATTTTGCCATTTTATTTTCTGTTGTTGAGGTGGACAAATGTCCTCCTAGGAAATTTCTTGACGATTGGTTTCATAATTACTGGAACCTGAAACTTGGCTATCATATTTCCTTTTGTCGTCAGATTCAGAAGGGGCTTTTTATTATATTCTTTAACAAGCATGAAGCTCAAACTGAAGTTCTAAAAAGACAATATTGGTCTGTTGGTCCTACCTCCTTTTGGGCCTTGGCTTAGTCACCCGAGGCCATACACGAGGAGGTCCTTGCCCTCTCGGCCCCTCGCTGGATTCTGGTTAAACAATTACCGCCTTTCCTTTGGCGTTTTCTCCCTCAAATGCTTGAACCACTTGGTAAGGTCATCCGTATGGATGATTCTATTCGGTTGGTCCCTCATATGGATGCTAGAATACTCATCTCGCTGAATCCGGGATTAGAAATTCCTTCTATGATCAACATTTGCATTTCGGAAGACAACTTCTCTTGCCCTATTGAAATCCTCGGGGGGCTAAACGCTTGTTTCCTCTGTAGAAGAGAAGGCCATTTGAGAAAAGACTGCCCCATCGTCAAGAAGAAACCCTCGCAGCACAAACCTGCGGACAACCGCGTTACGCCAGATCTTGGAAAGCATAGTATGAATTCCTCTTCGAATGACTCTTCCCTTGCTATTGCTCCCTCTAAACCCTCCCTGACCCCTCCTCCCCTTGTTCCCTCCTCTGCATCCCTCCAGACCGACTCTCTGCCCCTGGTAAGTTCAGACCCTAACCTAGGGCCCCTTTCATTGACCAAGATTTCCAATAAGCGCAAGCGGAAATCTAATAAGCAACCCTTGTCGTCTGCAGGGAACCCCCTCTTCCTCTGCCCTCAACCCTCCTCGTTTCTTGCCCTCCCCGGCGAAGCTTCAGAATTTGAAACCCCTTTTGTCACTCGCCCTTCGCATCTTGCCCTCTTGGATCTTTCAGCTAGCTGCTCTGACCTTCCGCCTCCTCATAGCCTCCCCCCTAAAGTCTTCCGCAAACTTGGTGAGGACTGCCTGCTCGAGATTATCCCTGCTAGCATATACCCCTCTGCCCCTGATACCCACACCGAGAAGATTAGCATGGATATGAATTTTTTGTCTCCGGATGAATCTGACAACGGAGAAGAGTTTAAAGATGCTTGCACCCTGACCAAACGCAGAGGCAGGAAACTTGGCTCCAAGAATAAAAACCCCTCCAAGAAAGTGCTAAGAGACGTTCATAGCAATGTCCCAGCCCAAATTCAAGGACCCACCAGAAACTCCTCTCCGATCGTTTCATCATGAACTGCACTTTATGGAATATTAGGGGTCTGGAGTCCCCAGACAGACGGTGGATCATTAAACGTTACCTTGACATCTGCAAGCCCATAGACTTCCTTATGCTGCAAGAAATTAAGTCCACTGGTTACACGCTGGACTCTAGCCTTAATTTCCTTTGGAAAGATGCAATTAAAATCCATACCAACCACCAGAGGGGTAGGGGTGGGGTTGCCCTCCTGATTAGCCCCAGATGGGAGACTCTTATCTCTAGCTATGGGATTTCCCCCTGTAACAGGGCGGTGTGGGTTATCTTGAATAGCAACAATCATACCTTTGGCATTTGCTCTGTCTATGCCTCGAATGACTACAGGGAGCGTGCAAGTCTATGGGACTGGTGTGCTACCCTTCCTAATATCCCCTGGCTCATGGGGGGGACTTCAACATGGTCGAGTCCCAAGAGGACAAACTTGGTGGCCTCCCTTTTGCTTGGAAAGACCTGGAGAAACTGCACTGGAATAGAATGTTAAATACTAAACACCTTTTTGATCCCTTGGCTGGCACCAAGGATACTAATCCTAGGATTTGGCATACCTGGTGTAATTTCCAACAGGGTCACTCCAGAATCTACTCCAAGCTCGACCGCTTCTACGCCAACAAAAATTGCTTCTCTTTTCTACCTGACATAAACGGTAATGTTGTCCTCATTACCCCCGCCTCTCTCTCTGATCACCATCCCATATCTGCCTGCATTAGAATGAACATATCTCCTTCCCGTTGCATGAGATCTGCCCCTAAATTTTCTCTCAACACTAGCCTCCTAAAAGATGAAGACACTCTTGCTGCCATCCACCTCATTAAGCTTATTAACAGAAATACCTTTCCCTCCTGCTCTCATCTAGATAGATGGGACAAAAACCTCCTCGCTTGGCAGAAGCTTTTGAGGAGCATTGGGCAAAAAAGAGCTAAAGACTATAGATTTACTGAAAAATGTCTCTCCTCTGCTCTTCAGTTAGCCGAGACCAACATTCAAGCCAACCCTTCGGACTGTGACCTCGTTTCCCAGGTTGTCAATGCTAAGGATGCCCTTAGGCAGCACCAACAGATTAAAATCAATGGTGCTAGGGTCAGATCCCGCGCGCACTGGCTGCAATTCGGTGATAGGGGATCTAAGTTCTTCTTTAACCTCCTCAAAAGCAAACATGCTAACGAAAACATCGAAAGAATTGTTGTTGATAACACTGAGTTAACTGACATAGACAACATCAAAGAAGCCCTTGTTAAATTTTACCAAAACCTTTTTACTTCTGAAGATTCGGAGGATGCCTCATCCCTTAGACAACAAGTTTGTTCCCTCGTCCCTAACAAGATCTCCACTGATGAAGCCAATCAGCTTTCCAAAGATCTCTCTCTGGAGGAAATTGAAAAAGCGATTAACTCTCTTAGCAATGACAAGGCCCCAGGTCCGGACGGTCTCCCGACGGAGTTCTATAAGGCCAACATCGGTTGGATCTGCCAAGATCTTCTTGATCTGTACTCGGAAGCCCTCGTTAGAGGATCCTTGGGATGCTCTATCAATAAGGGTATTATTAAGTTGATCCCCAAGGATGGGGATAAAGCCCTCATCAAAAACTAGAGGCCGATTACCCTCCTTAATGTCTCTTACAAAATCTTTGCTAAGCTCCTAGCCCTGAGAATTGAGAAAATTCTCCCCAATTTTATTTGTGCTACTCAGACTGGTTTTATCAAAGGAAGGTTTATTCTGGAGAACCTGATCACTAGTTGGGAAGCCATGTGCTGGTCCAACTACTCTCAGTAGAATTTTGCTATGTTCCTTCTTGATTTCGAAAAAGCCTATGACAGGGTGGAATGGAATTTTATCACTATGATGCTTGAGGCCTTCGGTTTTCCTAGGGTTTTCTGTAACTTTGTCAAAATTCTTCTAAAAGACGCCTCGGCCCAGATTGATGTTAACGGATCTCTCTCTGCTTCTTTCCCCCTCGGTAGTTCCATCAGACAAGGTTGCCCCTTGGCCCCTGCCCTCTTTGTGATAGCTTCAGAAGCCCTGTTTTACATCCTCAGGGATAATTCTCTATCCCTGGCGGTCAAGGGCATAACTCTCCCTAATAACGATGAGCTCCTAAACTGCCAATTTGCTGATGATACTGCCATCTTCTTTGATGCTAGGCCTGACAACTTTGAGGCCCTAAATTCCAAGCTCAAGCTTTTTTGTACTATCTCTGGGGCGAGATTGTCCCATGCCAAGTCTATCTGTCTCGGTTGGGATGAGCAGCCCCCTGACTGGTTCAAAGCCTATGATTTTCAGTGGGGTGGCCCGCATAAGATTGTGCATTATCTGGGCATTCCCTTCTCTGTTGACCCCTCCCTTAAAGACATGTGGTCATGGGTCAAAGAGAAGATCACCAAAAAGTTGGGCAAATGCACAACAGAACTTTATCTTTGGCTGGCAGAATGTAGGTCTGTCAAAAAATTCTTTCCTCTTATAACATCTATTATTCTTCTACCTGGATGTTCAGTAATTATCAAATCTTAGAAATCCAAAAAGCTGTCAGGAGCTTTCTCTGGTCTGATGGTAAAGGAAATAAGAAAAGGCACGCTATCAAATGGGAGTGGTGCCATATCAATAAGCTCCTTGGGGGGCTTGGGTTGAAGGATCTCAGGCTCCAAGGGATTGCCCTTGCTGCCAAGTGGATCTTTCACTCCCTTGATGGCAATGATCCTTGGAAGGTCCTTGTTAGAAGCAACATTGAAAGAGGCTTCCCCAAAAATGCGAAGTCTTGGAAGAATCTTCCTTTTACTGACCTTGTCATTGGCAACTTTCCTATTCTTGTTCAAGGGTCTGCGATTTTTAGATCCATCTGGAAAGTGTGGGGCCAAGTTGAGAAGTTTGTCTCTAATAAGGCTTTCCACAATGACTGCCATCTCTTTGGTGAAAGGTCCATTTGGTGGAATCTTTGCTCCTTTGACAAACCCCTTGCCCTCTCCCAAGGTTGCTCCGCTAGACACTGGTCGAATAAAGGCATTTCCCAACTTGCTGACCTCTTTAAGCATGACGTCTTAATCAACTGGGAGGATCTCAAACTCAAATATGACCTCCCCAGCTCCCAAAAGAAAACATATAGTATGATTGTCAAAGCCGCTAAAGACCTCCCCACCTCTTGTCATGTTGACTCTCATAGGTTCCTTGACTGTAAGTGGGTTGATGGTACTATGCTTTCCAAGGTCAAAGCGAAGAACATTTACAATATTATTGGCCACTCGGAAGCCATCATAGATCATGTTAATTCGGTCTGGTACACCACGCTGGATGCTCATGCTTGGAAGAAGTACTTCGATTTTCTGTGGAAAGGTCCTACCGAACCGAAACTTAAGTGCTTCAACTGGCTTTTGTTGCTTGATAGACTCCCTATCAGAAGGGATCATACTGAGGCTGACATTTGTAAATTTTGTAGACTCCCCGAGATGGCTAGACACATTATGCTTGATTGTATCTTTGCAAAGGAAATTTGGATCATGTTTGGTGTTACCTATCCTATGTTATTTACTATTCTTGATATTGTTACTAGTCATATTAATGGTCTGAAGCATGATTCTAATTTCTTTTGGAAGATTCTTTCCTCTAATGTTTTATGGCAAATCTGGAAGTGCAGAAATGAAGAAAGATATCAGAATAACCCTCGTGATCTTACTGAGTCCTTTCGAAAACTCACCTTAAAATTTTTTTGCAGGTTCGCACTACCATGATAATTGAAAGGAAAAAACTCAGAAGGTTTCTGAAGGACAGACACACCAGTTTCTTCATATACGAGATGAAGGGAGGCTACGCTTGGAGGGACATGCTAAACAATCGGCAGCTATTCGAGAACACTTGTAAGATTATCTCCCAGGAGGTGATGAACAACAGAAATTCCAGCAAGGACATGACTAGTATGCTTGCCCAGATTCAGGGGATGAAATATATTGTCTGGATGGAAGGTGCCAAAGGCTGGACTGCCTGGGTTGATAGACTGGATGACATCCTTCAGTAGCAATCTGATCTCTGGTGCTCTTTTTGTAACGATTATGTAACGGATTTGTATCTTTTTGCTTCGGTTTTGATAGACTATATGTTCCTGAGTTAAGGCTCGGCCTCTTTTGGGCTAGCTGTTCGCTCTATGGATCTTTTTGTAATCTCAGTGACTCCTTTATACTTAATATAAAAAAAAAAATTATTATTGCATGTATAATAATTTGATATATTAATATAATATATAATCTAATATATTACATGATCAAGAATTAAAATATAATATTATTATACTATAGTATGGTTTTTTTTTGTTATAGTAGAATGTTATTATGAAATGTTTTGAACTAAAAGAAAATCAATTTGAAATAAATGTTTGTTTTGAGTAGGAAGATGGAATAAAAATACTTATTATATATAAAGAGAGAGAATACATTCAAAACATTGAATTAATTGTTCTCTGTGCACTTATAATATAATTTATAAATTATGAATATTCGTGGAATTTAGAAACAATATTTAATTCTTTACTTTGTTTGTTTGTATAAAGTGCAATGATTATTTTGATAATTTATGTATTTAAATATGTTTTTTTTAAATATCATAATTATGGTTTTTTTGTTTTTTAATATTAGTGGAAAATTAGAAATAATATCTAATTATTTGCTTTCTTTCTTTGTATAAAGTATAATGATTAATTAGATAAGGTATCTAGGTGTAGTAAGATATTTTTTAAAATATAATAATTATAGCTTTCTTGTTTTTTGTTTTTTGTTTTTTGTTTTTTGTTATTTTTCGAGTGAAAATGTAGAAAAATATTGATTCTATTTAATTTTTTTAATATTATTTTTTATTTATTAGTTCTTGCTACCAAGATATTAACTAGTTATTAATAATTCTCTTTCTGATCAATGAGTGCTGAAATATTTTTTCTATTTGAATTTTTATTATCTATTATCAATGTATACATGCCAATTATATAACAAAACATATTTCAAAATTCAATTCTCTTCAATCTAATTGGTAGACAAATTTCACCCGATATAAGCGATTAATGCGCTTCTATTACCGATTATTGCCAAATGGTGGGTAATAAAAAAATATTCAACTAATTTTCAAAAAAAATTAAACTCTTCAAAATTTATTTACTTGTTATATTTTCCATTCTATTAAATTCAAATATATAAAATAATCTAATAACAAATTCAAAATAAATAATATATTTTTAATAAATTATATTATTAATTTAACAACATATTATAATATTATAATATATATACAATATATATTTAACATATATACCATCTAAAATATAATTTAATATATTAGATAATAATATTATAATTTTATAATTTAATTTTAAATTATGTAATATATTATCTTTTTAGTAATTTAATATATATTTAATATATTATATTATTAGATATTTTTAATATATATTATATTAGATTATATATTAAATTAAATTAACATCTAATATATTAAATTAATCTTGTGAATTATATCTTTTGAAAACAAAACAAACATGTTTTGTCTAATTTTTCTTTTTAATGTTAAAAGAGCAAAAGGTTTATTTTTAATAATAAAAAAAATATAAAATATGGTTGATCTCAATTGCTATTAGATAAAAAATTCAACATCTGATTTCAAGGAAATAATTTATCATTTCATTACAAAGTATAAGAAAAGTTACAATGGCTCAACATTTTTGATTTATAAATATATTAAATTTTATATTATTTCAATAATGAATAAATTTAATGGTATGAAAGATAAATTTATATTATGATTATTTTAATTAGATAGTGATAAAGTATCTTTCTATTTTAAAATTTGATACAAAGTTGTAGTTTTTTTAATAAAATATAAATAAAAATAAATCTAATGATATATTAGTTTGATTATCATTAGATAAACAATAAAAAATAATGGAGTGGATAGATAATAAATAAATTAGTATAGATATTTTAGATATTAAATATATATCAATTTGGAGGAATCTATATAACATATGTCACACAATTAAGATAAATATTTCAATATAGATATATATCATATCTTTCAAATAAATGTATTTTAAGAAATATATGTTAATCATGAACACTAATAATACTACTATAGATATCTTAAATAATCTATTTAGAAAATATTTAGATATATTAATCTCCACTTAAGAGTTATTTTATTTTATGACATAATTATTTTATTTATTACATGCATACAAACACATTTTAATTTTATCTAAGAATTATTTTCATCTATCTGAACTACTAAATAAATAAATAGTTTCATCAATACATTGATAGATAAAGAACACACAATTAAGATATATATTTCAATATAGATATATATCATATCTTTCAAATAAATGTATTTTAAGAAATGTATGTTAATCATGAACACTAATAATACTACTATAGATATCTTAAATAATCTATTTAGAAAATATTTAGATATATTAATCTCCACTTAAGAGTTATTTTATTTTATGACATAATTATTTTATTTATTACATGCATACAAACACATTTTAATTTTATCTAAGAATTATTTTCATCTATCTATTTAAATTTTATCTGAATTATTTTATTTTTTAGCAATTTTTTAATGTTATATAGTAAGAAAATAAATAATACAACATATGCAAACAATTATAAAAATTTAATTTAATCTTTTTTTTGCTAGACAATTTTTTCACTTAATACGACATCTTAATTATTAAATGACATCCTTATTACGTTTATTATTAAATATTAATTATTTAATGTGTAAATGACTATAGGTGTTTTATACACACTTGTCAAGTGAGAGCCAATTTTGTTATAATACACTTCTCAAAATATTAGTCAATAAACTAAACACTTGTTGAAAAATAAAAACGTGTGTGTAACTATAGCTATTGTATATGATAGCTAACCTATATTATATACGAGTGAACTATTAAAAATTGCATGTTTATTATCTTTTTGTTTTAAAAATTTTAAATTCTTTATTATAAATTAGCCTAAGTGTGTGAACAAAATCTATTAAGTAATCACATACATGATTAATAAAAAATAAAACACACCAAACATATAAAAATAATAAAAACTAATTTCGAAAAAAATTACATCCCACAAAAGTCAAATATAAATAGTGTTAGTTAATAGATTATTCACTATTTGAAATTTTCAACTTTTTTCTCTATTGTTCAATCATATAAATAATTACTAACCAACAGTTGGGTAAATTATTTCTATATGGAATAATTTACCTTTGAATTTTATGAGGTACAACTCCCTGGTTTGATAAGAGAATAGAAATAATTTACCTTTGAATTTTGTGAGGTACATGAACAAAATGTAATTTGTAAGAAAACAATCAAAACATAGACTAATTGCATTCCACAAAGCATAAAATAGTAAACTTATCAACCAAAATTGGTTCTCACATTCACACAAAAATGCAATAACCAATGAAACCAATCAGAATGCATAGACTATAACATGGATTTCATTTCATTCATTTATCAAAAACTATAACCTCACAAACATACAACCTCCTCTTCCTATCTGAATTACTTTCTATCCATTTCCCTTTTTCAAAAATTCCTCATAAGAAGTTCTTTCGGTAACATCATAGTTTATATACATTTACAAGAGTAACTGCTTCTTAAAAGTAACTTAAAAGAAGTTAAGATCCCCTTAAACTTCTCGAGACCTTAAATTATTTAGAAAAAAAACCAATAAAAACATGAGGCAATATTGGGCTCGGGTGGTGCACTATCAATCTCTTTCTTCAATTCCTTAATATCCTCACATATTTTCTTCATGTTTGTGACAACCTTTGTTCTCCTTACCAACATATCCTCAAGGTCCATTATTTTGTGACCTTCCCATAAGACTTTAAACATGAATCTTATCAATCATTTCTTTTCCACTTTAAACAAAGAAATGATCAAAATGTACTTCAATTTGGCCAATGGGTTGAGTAGAAAGGTTAACAAGATATGTTAAATAATTGGTTAAAGCATTAACCTATTGCTTTAGCTGGTCATTTCTCTAGTTGTCTTTTTCTATCATTTCTACAAGCCTAGTAGTTGACACCTAAAAATTGTGGACATCTCAATCTCTTGTAGAGGGTCCCAGATTAATCCTAGTGATACTAAAATCACTTGCAATCATTTGACTAGCCTATTTTTGAGTGGAGAGATGAGAAAACTCAAAATACATATTTCCCTAGGAGGGATCATTCAACAATCAGGATGTGATTTTAGGTTTTTGACATGTGGCATTCTTTGGATTAATTGAGACACAATATCCTTATTGGGTAGACTCAAGTCAACTATCTCTTTTTTCTTGGTTAAATATTGTTCTAACCATGAGATGGATGAAGGTGTGGGGACATTACTAGTTCTTGGAAAATAAAATTGAAGTGACCTTCTGAGAGGAGATGTATCAGATACCTCATAATCATTTTCTAAATTCCTACTTCGTAGGGGATCCTCAACATCATCTCCACACTTCTAGAGGTAGTCTACTATGTTTTGGATGCCATTTTTTGAAGTGATGAAGACCTCCTCTAACTAATCTATGATTTCTTTATAGCTTGCTTAGCTTTCCAAGAGGCGGGATTTTTCATTTTAGCCTTATTTTTCATTACCCATTCCTTTATTCACCTAAGTACTATTTCCATCTTAGCCTCAATGGTTTATATTTCCATAAAAATCCAATATATTAGTAGGATGGGTTGGATTTGTATGTGTTCTATGAAGATATGATCAACTAGATTAGAGTCATCATCTTCGATACCCTAGATATCACAATTTAATTTGAAAGTTAGAATCTATCTTAGTGACAACCTCATCCATCCTCTTCTCCCTTCTTCATATTCGTTTGCACAATCTACCCGATAGTCTTCGAAATTCAGAATGTGAGCTTCAAATGAGAACTTATAATTATTTTTGAATGAATTTTTGACAACTTTTCTCAAGGTTGTGGAAACCTTATTGAATTTTGATAGAGGTTTCAAAACCTCTAGAAAGTTCCAAAATTAAACTTCAATGCCTTCGATCTTTCCAAACCTTTATGAGAGCTCATGGTGGAACCAAAGTATTAATTTTTTTTTACTTTGGACTTGGTTGTGGAAACCATGTCGGGTCTTGATGATGGTTGTGAAACCATAGAAGCCAAAATAAAATAACTCACCATCCCAAGGATGTGGCAACCCTTTATAGTTTAATGAGGTTTCTAAAACCTTTCGATTTCTAACAAAGGTTTCAAAACCTTCAATAAGTTCCTAAATGCTTCTTTATTGTCTTCAATTTCTCCACTTTTGATTGAATGGGTCAAATTTCCCTACTTGTGTTGGCTTTAGACTAGGTTAAGAAAACATTATCGAAACCCAATGAGGTTCAAAAAACCTCATTGAAAGCTAATGATATTATTATAACTTAAGTGATGACCAACACATCAAAAATAATATGAACCTTTAACAAGTTGTCGGGATAACACATGGTTAGAGAAATGTTGTCAAAAATTGACAAGGTTCTGAGAACCTTATCGAAACTGAATGACTAATGATGAACTTCTCCAAATTTTAACAAGGCTCAAAAGGATTTGATGAAACATGAGTTAATAATTGGCTCTAACTGGGGAAAAATACTATAAAGGATGCTAAAGAACCCAAAACACAAGATTTATGACTGTCCATGGGTAATAGAGTCACTAGTTGTGAAGTATAAGAAAACACATGATGAACAAAAAATTAAAAGAATAAAGCAAACTAAAAGATAACAAACCCAAAACACCTAGCCTACTATTTATAGAGGGTGGAACATACACACTCCTATTCCATGAATAGCTCCTCCTACTCAGTTCTCTTCCACTCTATTATGTAGTCCTAATCTACCATTTACAGAGGAATCAGCATACACACTCCTATTCCTTGAATAACACCTCCTATTCAGCTCTCTTCCACTCTATTGTGAAATCCTCTCTACTTTCATTGGTGTGGATTGTTTAATTTTTTTCCTTTTATCTCCTATTCATGAGGCACAACCTCACTTCTCAGCCACACCTCCAATCCGTGCAACCCCCTAAAACTGTTAATTCAGATTTTAATGATACCCCCTTATGCACCATCTCATTTCTCCTTTTGTGGTGTGACTTCTTCCTCCTGCCAGACACGTTCCTTCCACTTTCTACCTTCAACATAGCCCTCCTTACTACCTGAATTGGCCTTTTCACCCCATCCTTATTGCAATTTTAATTTCTTTTGCTCACGAAATCATGTATTATTAAAAAATATTTCATGATATGTCTATGTATTATTTTGAGGTCAATGCTTCTACCAACATCAGTTGGCTAATTAAAAGAAAATTTTAAAATCTTTAATGTTCTTCAAACACTATATCTGGAGACTTTGAAGATATACGATTACATTTGTTGTATTGTCAAAAATCACCTACTTTGCAATTTCCTGATATTGTTTATGGTATTACATGTCACCATCTAACAAATTTCAAGATTACTCTTAAGTTGTTATAATATCAACACTATTGCTAAAACGTAGCAAACACAACAACTAAAAAAAGACTATTCTTAAACATTTAGGCAGGAACTTCGCTGCTCTACAACTCTTGTTTTATATTGGTTTCATCAACATTCAATGGTCAATCATCATTCTACCACATTCTCCACATTGGATCAATTAAAGTTAGCCCTAATGTTCATATAGGAAATGCCTTGGACGTAATTAAATGATTAAAAAATCCAATATATTCAAGAATTAAAATATAATCTTATTATTATATTAAAATTTATTATATAATATATTTAAAATATATTAATTTATTAAGAAAATCAATTAAATTATTAAAATATTATATTATAGTTTATTATATAATATATTGAATATATATATATATAATTATTGTTAAAAATCTAATATATTAAATCATTAAGAACAAAAATATAATATTATAAATAATGATTTTCTAGATATATCTATATAAAAATAATTTTATTTATAATATTATAAATAAAAAATAAAAAACTATTTAAAATAGATATTTATTTTTTATTAAATATAAAAATCTCAAAAAATCTTAAAAATCTATTATTCTAGAAATTTGTCATAACACTTAAGTTTTACACCAAAACATTTTATAAAGTGTTATAAATCTTGCATTTCTATTTTAGAAAATACTAGTAGTTGCACCAGAGGAGGTGCAATGGTTATGGTGATTATTTTTTGTATAGTTTATGTTTGAGATGAAGTCTATAATTTTTAAGTATAAGGGTGTAACATAGATTTGTGTTTCAAATGACCATTTAAATAATTTTATGGTAGATGTTCTTTATTATCCTTTATGGAATACACTTGGTTTCCCATCTATTATGATTTGAATTGATGAATCATGATAATAATTGATATGAAAATTTATTTTAGAGATAAATAATTTGTCTATTTCATCTCCACACGTCTTACAAACTATCTTACATATGACATTTGTGCATCCTTAGCACATTAAATTCAAAACCCAAAAGAAATAAATTTAATAATCTTTTTAATTTAATAGGGAATAAATTAGACTTCATTTGTTCCATGTGCATGTGACTTGAGGCAAGTAAATCAAAAAATAAATTAGATATTCATGGAGGCATTAAATCATTATACTTATTTTCCATCCTCTCTCATGCTAGATCATTGCAATCATAACAATATTCATGAAGTATTTTTCAAAATTAGACTTTGATTGATGCACATAAAATAACATTTACTTCTTCACCATCATCTAGGCCATCTACATGGTTGGTTGTAATGTAATAATATTTTGAATGATTGTAAAGTCAATCTTTTCTAGGTGTTGACCTAAGAAGAATCTTAAGAACAAAATCACATGTTATATAATCAAATCCACAACTCATAGTTGGCAAGGTAAACCTTGTTTCTTTATGAACAATCATTTAAGTTGGAATGCTCTCCATTTCATTCCATTTTTTAACATGGATTGTGCACAACACCATCGCAAAGTCCTGGATTGCCTTTAAAACTATAGCCCATAATATAGAATGCAACAAAAAAGTCAAATCCAAGTTAGGTGGATACCAATGGATAGGTTTTTTCATACTTTATGAGAAGTAACGAAATGAATAAAATTTAGATTGGGTGAATCTGGTAACATAATTTCAAATCACCTTGAAACCATTTGCAGCCTCTGTAGAGCAATGTACATACTTTTTATATTTTGTTCTTGTTGATAATCATCATAATGGGAGTATTCAAAAGATTTTCAAGTCCAAAAGGCTCTAATGCAGTGGTAATGGGGTTATCTTGTAAGAGCATCAGACATGTTCAAATCCCCATCACTCAATCAAGCAGCCCATAATCACAAAGGGCATGTTGGGATGTTGTGGTGTAGCATATGTGTGCGTTCATTGGGCAAGAACTAGGTATATAGGTGTCCAAATCTAGATTTGTTATATTAAGAATGTAGGACTACTTACCCCATACCTCAATAAATGTTGTGTAATAACCTCATCCAAAATTTAACCAATCAAAACACAAAACCAAAAAATTGATTTGACTAATATAATTGAAAGAACCCAGACCTTCAAGCTAGTTAGCCTCTAAACCAAGTTTAGTCTATAATTGTAAAGGGCTTTGAAATAAAGGAAAGATGTACTGGTTGGAAAATTGACAATGCAATTGAGGAAATCCTGAAATGGTCAAAGAAATGACAACATCCTTCAGCCATATTCGTAGATCAATAAAAAGAAAAAGTACAGATTCAATACCAAAATAGCTCTTAGAAATAGAACATAATAAGATGAAAAAAATTTAAATCCTTACTAAGTTGAACTTATTAACTTCTCACAATCCAACACAAATCATTCTTCTCTAATCCAAAGATTTTGGTCTGACAAAAGCTCTAGAATGAAAAGATACAAATATACCTTATATCTCTTCAAATGGGATACATCTTTTTCATCCACTTGTCATGGAGTGGACAATATTTGGTCTCTTGGAGTGTGTTGTTCCAACCTATAACTTTTTCAAATCAAAATGTGTTTGCAATCCCATGGATCCTTATGGAGTGCTCTCATCTTGCTATTAATCATTAAATGTCATATCAGTTTCCTCTCACCATCAAACAAACTCTAAGTTCATGAATGTTTTGTAGATGCACCTTGATGTGCTTAATACGACTTAAAATATACAAAATTACTTTGGAAAACATGTTGCAACCATGACATATGTACATACAACTCAAAATGCTACATACTAACTAATTGTTTCATAAACATGGGAGATTTATGGGATGGCCTTTTACACCAATCTTAATTTGCATGAAGTTCACGAACCTATTGTCAAGCAGTAAATTCCTTTCATAGACAGGAAATATAAAGGTTTCATTTAAGAAACATATAAGTAGTCTCTTTCTGAGGGTAATCCACATGCAAGAAGTAAAGAGCACATAAAAAAACAATTCTATAGTAGAAAATCATATTCAATATGTTATGTCTTATTTTGCTTGCACACTTATTTGAAAGACATAAGGTATTCACCATACATTTATTTTGACAAAACAAATATGTGCTTTCATTTATTTTTACTGTATATCTCAGAAGTGAAATTTTTGTTACATAATGATGCACTAAGAAAATAGTATATACATAAAAATGCAAAGAAAATGTTTGAAATTTAACATGCAAACTACTCTGTTGTGTTGAAAGGAATCAAGATTATCTAGGACAAGAAATAAAGAGCACATACAATTTTATATACATAGAAAATGAAGATTTGAAACCAGTAAACTGAAAATGTTAACACTATAAGATTTTTCCATAAATAATAATTCAGATACTCACTTATAAAAAAGGGTGAAGCATTTTTTATTCAAACTTTGTTTTATTTGATAGACATAACAGTAAAAGAATATTTACAAGTACAAGAATATAGACATCTCGTTGATTTTAGAAAGCAATAAATTTCTCTTTGTAGTAAAATCTATCTTATCAGTTTTAATGATTGTTGCTTTCAAGCGCTCTTCATTATTGTATGTCTCATTTTTGCATGACAGTGTGAATAAGAATTGCATAAGGATATAATTTCTTATTACATCTTCAGTACTTGTTTCTGCCTCATAATTGAATTGCAGTGTATATAGTTCTTGAGCAGACATACCCATGACTAATGTTCCTATCACATCAAATGCAACTGCCCATATTGTATACATGTGATCCTCTAGTTTCACTTGAAGTATGTACCTATAATTGCAATCTGGAAATGTTGCTACACATTTTGAGCAATACCATTTATCTTCATTTTGAATAACCCTTTTCTTACATTGTTTTCCATCTAATTGAAGAGGACAAGTTGGATAATAGGAGTTAGATTTGATGAATAGTATTGTTGTCTTTGCAATGAATTGGATGGGTTGTATATTTTTGTTGATTGATCTCGAATGTTGCTAATTGTCATTCTTGTGGTAATAGGAGGCATATCATCAAGCTTTGTGGAGGAAGGTACAATATTAACTCCATTTTGTGCATACCAAGTTTTAGTTATTTTGCTTCTTCTATATCAAGGTCTATGGATAGGTGTGTAGTTACTAATGTGCTTATTACCTTTCCATTATAGTCAAAAACATGTCCATTTTTAATAGCTATAACAATGGTTTGTTCTAAGTGGTACATGTGTTGAAGTTTTGTGTCTTCTTTTTGAGTTGTTGGTCCCCATAAAGTTACATCTATAGTTGATGTAGACATATCTAATATCTTGATTCTCTACCTAAAAACCTTTGTACAATCCCTCCTCATTATAGAGCTTGGATCTACACAAACAACAATTCCAATAACATCAACAACTGAATTATTACTCGTACTCACAATTTCCTGAATAGATGTGAAAGAGAATTGATGTTTTGGAATAGAGAGGTCATCTTCACAAGGTGTCATCTTTGATTCAACCATTAAGGTGATTTCTATTCCACTATTTAGCTTGTTGTAAAGCTTATTAGAAGATTTAATTTTCCCACCAGATAATGAATATATAGATCCAACATTAATGTTCGCATAATGAATATCTATAGCTTCATTGAAGCAAGTGACATGTGTTTCTATGTGTTCACTATCTATAATATCAAAGCTGAAAACTTGTCCACTTCCCTTTTGATTGGTGTACTGGTGGATTTCTTTTTTCATAGTTACATGGCCTTTAATAGTCCACCTTGTTTGAAAAGGGTTCAAACTTTTGATAGGACTGATGCTAGTAGATATATCCTTCCTAGATTGAGATAGGTCTATGCCAAACAACATTCTTTTAGAGTTTAGGGTTGTTGGTGATACAAGATAATCAAATGTATATGTAGCATCATTTTGTAGATGTTCTTGTTGCTTAAGAAATAGGAAGACATGTTCACCAATGATGACATGATCTGTACATGCAAGCTCTAGTTCTGAAATGACAATTCACCTACATAATTATAAGTATTTAAATATAATTAGTAATATATTGTCGAAGTTGGAAAGTTAATTATAAGGTATAGAAATAGTATTGAACCTGCAGATCTAACCTTGAACTACTAATGATGGGACAATTATATTTTGTTAGTTGTATTATAGATCCCTCGTGATTTTTCTTAGAAGTTATATAGTGGTTGTACTTTTTTTGGCAATAATGCTCTTTGTTTATGCTCTCTGTCAGAAAGATCGATTCTATATCAATTATTTCTCTCAGGACCACAGCCAAAGTTTGAGGTAGCTAATACTTGGAAATGAGGATCCAAGCCTAGACTCCCATCATTCATAAGCTTGATTGCATTTGTAGTCAATAATGAAGACATAGCTATAGTACTCCTATAAAACTATATTGGATTAAAAATATAGAGTGGTTAACAATTGGAACTATATTTCATTAATTTTATAAAACAACAAGGAATGTACGAAAAAATGAAATTCTAACTACATTATTTAGTTAATAAGATATTTGTATGCTTTAGAAAAATACCTGAATGTTTTCTTCTAGAGAGTTGTGTGACAACTATGAAGTTCATTTGGAATAGAAGCTAACAAAAGGTTTCTTGAAAGGTACCTGAAAAGAATTGCAAATTAAATTAACACCTTGATTGCATAGTAAGTTTTTTCTGCATATAGAGGCATTGAGATTGAAGAAAATTGGGATAAGTTATGTTGCTATCAAGCTAGCTTCAAAATTTTTTTAGGCAATATGCCATTGCCCTTCCAATTTCATGACTACAATCTATCACTAAGATGTTTTGCCCATGGCAACACTATAAGTAAATAATAATATGTTCAGTTAATGGTTGGTCTCACTAATTAAGGTTCAGATAAATGCTACTTCTATTTAGTTTGATTTGACAACTTGTTAAAAATAATTCATTTTTTCACAATGTTATGAAGAAGTTGAGAAACCCAACTTCATAGACCCCAAGAATCACTTGCACGCAATAACCTATCACATGCAAAAGATATTCAAAACCAAAGAAGATGTTTTGTAAGCCTCAAGTGAAAGAATGCATTAAGAGAATCAAATAATTACAATGAGATCAATCCTTATGAAGGAGATCAAGAAACCCTAAAGGAAACCTAAAAGGGAAACCCTAGTGTGCACACTTAATAATTAATAAATAATTAATTATTAATGTGCCTAAGTTAAGCTTAAGTAACTAAAGTGATAAGTGACTTAATTAATTAACCAATATGATGTAATTAATTAAGTGAAATAACTTATTACTCTAACACCCCCCTTAAGATGAACTTAGGAAGTAGCTAAAACACTAAGGAAAAGATGCATAAAAGAAAAGATGGGTCCCGACAACAAGGCATGATCAGGTACCCATTTACAAATACAAGAATGAGGTAGAGAAGAAAACCAAGCGGGACAAAACCCCCTTACAATGAGATGACCTACTACAAAGAAGAACTGGAAGAACATTGTGGAGTAACATTGGAACCTGAATCCGACAAGCAAGGAAAGATACTTTTGTTTACTACTGAAACCAAATGAGAATCATTGATTGACTCAAGGAATCATGATAAAGCAACAACAAACCCGATGCCACAGAACACTGGAAAACTCACAAACTGGAACAACCCTGGAATCTTATGAAGCAGCAGTAGATTATTGAATGATGTACTACTGAAATGAAATGCAAAGATTCAAGTTGCACCCTCCCAATTGCCAAAATATCCAACTAATCTCCAAAACACCCATCGGGCCAAATCTGGACTAATGATAAAATTGGGACAAATAAAAAAATAAGTGCATGGATAGCAACGTAGAGCTCCTTGATACCTTTCCAATGTCGCAAAGATGGCAAAAATTGGAGATCATGGCAAAAAGTTATGAGCTCAGAAGCCATAAATGAACATCTGAATTCAAACAGTAATCAATGTAGCTAAACAAAAAAATATTGAAAAATAAATTACACCACAGGATAGTGCTAAGAACCAGCTTTCTGACGATATCTTGTTTTCCCGATTTCAATGTCGTATGCCCAAGTTATGCCAAAAAGAAAAAAACTACTCATTTAGGGAAAATTGGGGTTAGGAGGGGGCAAAGAGTGTTGTACATCTGCTGATGTCATACTGACGTCAACACTTCACAAGCATAAATTTGATGACCATATGGCCGTCACAGCAAAAAAATGCCCCCCGCCAAAAACAAATTTATGGCCGCCAGAACTGCATAAGTCACTAGAATATTCTAGTGAGCCCTACCAGTCAAAATCTTCTAAGGAATATTCCTCACCGGTGTTGGACGCCGGATTTTGGAGATTGTCGTCGAATTTTTTGTGGCCACCGGTGGAAGGAAGGTTGCCGATGGTTTGGAAGCCAGCCATTGAGGAGGAGTGAGCCACCAAAAGGTAAAAGAGTCATTGGAGTTTTGAATGGCTACCGATGGGTATGTGTGGTGAGCGGTGCTTGGGGTGGGGCCTGCAGGCCTATAGATGCAGGTACATATGGCTACCACCCCCATAAATGCACCTGCAAAGTTAAAAAAACTCTGCCCAATTCTAACTTTTTCATTTCTTTTTTTTTAATCTTTTTGCCTTCTTTGAAATTTGATTTTTCAAAAAAAAAAAAAAATTTGCATGTAAGAAAAGTTACAAAAAAACCTGATTTTTTTTGGATTGCATGCATAGGGACCGTACACAGACCGTATAGCTTCTGGTATAAAAAATTCCTCAAAAGCTCCCGATGCCAAAATAGGTCAAATTTATAGTCAAAAATTGTGCAACCAACCTCCTGAACACGATGGTGAGGTCTGTTTTTTTCCAAAAATGCCCACAAAAAATGGCTACCCCCAGATCTTGCAAAAAAGATGCCTGTGGAAACCCTTGCACTTAAAAAATCACTGTAAGGCAATATCTTTCAAAAAGACGAATAAGCAGTTGTAGATCTGAAGCTTTGATACCATGAAGAAGTTGAGACACCCAACTTCATAGACCCTAAGAATTACTTGCATGCAATAAACTATCACGTGCAAAAGATATTCAAAACCAAAGAAGATGTTTTGCAAGCCTCAAGTGAAAGAATGCATTGAGAGAATCAAATAATTACAATGAGATCAATCCTTATGAAGGGGATCAAAAAACCCTAAAGGAAAACTAAAAGGGAAACCATAGTGTGCACACTTAATAATTAATAAATAATTAATTATTAATGTGCCTAAGTTTAGCTTAAGTAACTAAAGTGATAAGTGACTTAATTAATTAAGCAATATGATGTAATTAATTAAGTGAAATAACTTATTACTCTAACATGTTATGTACATAACAGATTATGATAGTAGAAAGCAGACAGAGAGAACAATTTGTGATAGTGTAGAAGAGAGAATTTGGATTTTTGATTGTAAGCTTAGAATGATGTTGAAGCAGAGTAAGAGATTGGTTTGATTTAATGAAATAAAGAAATCCAGTAGCTTTCGTTCCAAGATTTCAAAATTTAATATCCCTCACCTAAGTGGTGCAGATAATTCCAAAAAAGGGAGTGACTAAAGTGGCAACCATAACTGTAAAATTCTTAGCATGTTTCATGTACAAGTAAAATTTGTAAAATGCTTGTGAAGAATTCGCCATTGTGTTCAACAAAACAAAATAGGCATCTTTTGTATAGCTTGACAGTTCCAAATGGACAAAAAATGTTGTGAAACATACATAGAATGCATTTTAAATCACTTCAATGTTGACTCCATTCTCTTATAGAAGTTGAGGAAAAATACACTCGATTTGGGATGTCTTCTCACTTATGTTCTTTTTCTATTCAAAGGTAGTTGATTTCCTCTCCTGAGTTTGCACAAAAAAAATGTCGGATTGGAGTTACACTTAACACTTTATGGTAATTGAGGTTATTATTTCGTTGGTTTTCTTTGCATTTTAAACAACCATTTGGGACTACAACAAAAGTTCAAAAATGTAGGTGAGAGGTTAAATCTTGATCTAACTAAGCTCAGATCACTACAATCATTCCTTCTCTGAGAAAATTGTGCTACACTTGATATGTTTATTAAGAGTACCTATCAAAGAGCAGTAATTAAGTCTACTATGACAATAACAAACTCCCAAATCATGTTTTCAACCTTCCAAGATTTATGTTACATCTTCTGCATTTGGTAATTGTCCATAAATTTCATTTTCGAAATGGTGTCCAAACGCCATAGATGCACATGTAAGATTCAAAATCTATGTTGAAAAAGTATTGATGGCCATATTTAGATCACACATGCTTAAAATTTTAAAGGCAATAGTAACATTTATGTGTATCATTTTGCAAATATTTGATTTGGCCAATTTCAGATGTGTACTTCAAATGGTACAAAGTCTAGTTAGCACAGTAAAGTCAATGAGCCTACAGTAAAGGGTGAGGTGAGACATCTTCAAGCTAAATGAATAATAAAGAATTACAAATTTTTCAAGGGGTGTTGTAGGAGAATTCATGGTAGTGGAGAATTCTTGCAAATTGTATACAAATTGGTGCAAAATAATTTTGTTGGCTATTTGTTATGCTAGAATTTGGATAGTCAAAAATGATATGAAAAGCTGCAAATTTAGAAGTGGAAAATGAAAAGTGGCTAATTTCATATTCTTTGTTGTTTGTTCAGCTACTTCTTTGTCTCAGTTTTGTGGGTTCAATATTACAGGATCTACAGTCTTTAAAGTTTATTTGTATTGCTAAACAAGCTAGCAGATCTGTTGCTTTATGTTGAATTTTAAAACAACAAAAAACAATGGAAGAATTTGCAGCAAAAGGAAATTAAACAAAACACAAAGAAAGAAAAAAATTTAACGTGGTTCACCATAATGGATACATCCACATTGTGTAGGGGATTGCACTCTATATTCATCTCTGTGTGTAAATTATAAAGCATTCTCAACCAGTATATAGCATAAAGCTAATTACATCTTCTTTCAGGAAGATTCTCAATTGTAAGTCATGCATTGACATGCAAAGGAGGAATTTGTAGATTGCCAAACATAGTCAATAGTTACATATGCCAAACATAGGTAGCATAATAACTACAGACGCCAGACTTGGCTTCACATGTAGCCAACAATCTCCCACTTGAAGACAAGTCATACCGATAAAAAGAATGCTCAGAGATATCCCTCGCAACAGCCTAAGATCACTTCTTCAAAATGCCGAGAGAAGCTCTACAGAATTCAAACTTCTCCTGATTTACAACCTTTGTTAGAGCATCTGTCAGATTCAATTTTGTGTAGCTACAATTTGCCTTCATCAAGAACATGGCGAATGAAGTGATAGCTCAACTCTATATGCTTGGTGCGACTATGAAAAGCATAATTTTTGGCCAAATGAATGGCACTATTACTGTCACAAAACAAAGGAAAACTAGAATGATTACACCATAGATCACCCAATAGTCATTGTAACCAGATGATTTCCTTGGCTCCTTCAATTAGAGCCATGTATTCAGCCTCTGTTGAGGAGAGAGCAACTGCTTGTTGTAAGTGAGATACCCAATTGATTGTTGCCTCAACAAAAGTAAAAACATAACCAGTAGTAGACCTCCTCTTATCCAAATCTCTAGCCATGTCTGAATCAGTATAACCACAAAGTTGTGTGTGCTTTCCTCCAAAACATAAAACATAATCAGCAGTCCCTTTTAAATAACGAAGAATCCATTGAACATCATGCCAATGTGTCTTACCCATATTACTCATAAATCTGCTCACAACTCCCACTGCATGAGCAATGTTTGGTCTTGTACAAATCATAACATACATGAGGCTGCCAACTATGGAAGAATATGGAATGGTTTTCATAGATTCGTGCTCCTCTGGAGTTTGCAGACACATGGCTAATGATAGATGGAAGTGATCAACCAAGGGTGTGCTGACAAGCTTGGCATTTGACATATTAAACTTGTCCAAAACTTTATAAATATATTTTTCTTGAGACAATTGTTGATGGGTGTTTTCTGCACAACAACAACACAGACAAGATACAATATCCTATCTCTCTTGAAAGGTAAATCTCTATCAACAAGCCTCAAGAGATAACCCCAAGGTCTCTAATGTCAGGTCGTGACAATGCATAAACAACTCAGTGATAAATGTGAAATTGCTGGTAATCACAATGGGACCTTACTACAAGCAAACTACTTAATCGATTTTGTCAGATTTAACACACTGGTGACACTTCAATCCTAGATTTAACCCAATAATCAAAGAAATAGAAAAAGAGTAAGGGTTTTAAAGAGATTTCTAAATCTAATATTACTCCTAAGATTAACAATGAAAGTAACCAATACCCAAAATGGACCAATCCCTCAAAACCAATCTCTACTTGACCCAGATAAATTTGCAATCTTGTAGAGACAGTGCAATCTTCTAAGGCTCTTGAGATTTTCAAACCATGAACATTCATTTGCACAACCCCTTCTTGCAGTTGAAACAAAAAACATTCACGATTGAACTAAGCACAATGAATATAAAGTCCAGGCTAGCTTTGCAGAGCAACTAACAATCAATTGGTTGCAAAAAGTATGGACTGAAGGATTGCTGCAACATTCGAGTATCAAACTACTAACATTATTAAATCAAATTTAATCTAAATATTAACCTCCTCAAAGCAATTTTAAAGATGGAAAACAAGAACCATGCAAGACAAGAGAATACCAGTATGGCACCAAATCACAATGACATTACTTATATCAAATTTTCCACTCTAGCAACAATTTTGGCTTTCTGTTACAATATTTGCTTGAGAGCAACTACCTGCTAATTTTAATCTACTTCTAACTAGCTCTGCTCTATTTTCTAGCTACGAATTCTGACCTTCTAACTATTCTCTTCTATTTTTTAACTATCTAACCCTTTACAAATGAGGTGCCATGCCCAATATATAGAAATCCCCAAAAAATCATCAGCTAGGCAAGGGTTCGCAGCATTAACTCAACACAACAACCCAGCCAAGAGAGTCTTCAAAAGGGGGGTCAAATAAGCAATAAATGCATGTCTCGTCAAGGTCGGCCCAGGATCCATAATGCAGCTCGGACGATGCGCAGGAAGATAATGGAGAAGCACAAATTGCACCGCAGCCCATCATCAGTTCTTTTCCCTATTATCCCCGTGCCGATCTGACTCTTCATGTAGCTTCAAGAATGATCCATCTAAGTCAGCAACAGGTGGTACTGGCAGAACCCTAAGTCACCTCTCAATGGACGCAATCTCGTCCCTTGAGTGTTTGACCAACCTATCCCAATATACCTTATATGCCACATGCTTATCAATAAATGCGAGGTAGGTGGCTGCATCATCCAGTTGGTGCTCGAAAACAAAACCATCGTCAAGTGGTGCATACACATCATGCACCATTCTCTCAACTGCTCCAATCTCAAGTACTTGGGCACGATCTTTCTTCTTCCCATCATGATTTCAAAGAAGGCAATGGAACCATTGTAAACCCCAGTTAAGGTGTCATCGATCTGCCTCCCCTATTTGTGAATCTTTTTCAACACCTTCTGCCTAATTTGCAGTGCCTCGAACCACTCCCAAGGTTCGACAGCTCTAGAGGAAGGAAGAATCCCATCACTTACCAACCTGTCCTGGGTGTACTCCATTAGAGCTCTAGTTTTCTGTAGGAGGAGGTCCATATCCTCCTTATCTTGTGCCAACACCTATTTCAACCATTCAATTGTCATGACAGCATCCTTCCCAATTGATAAAATCTCCTTAATAGCTTCATCGCCCTTTTCTTGCACCCCTTTCAACCAATTCACAGTGGCAAGGGTGGAAGCCTTCATCTTTTCTAGCTCAGTTATGGTCTCCTAAGGCAGAGGATTGGTAGCAGAGGAAGAAGGATTAATGGACTATAGTGGCTTCATTAACTCCTCCAAGCACTTCTTGAGATTCTCATTTTCTCTCTTCAGCTCCTGCTTGGTTTTTACTTCCCTTCTCAATCTATCCATAATAACCGTATTGGAGACCTCATAGTCTTCAATGTCTAGCTCAGCTGATGTATGTCCCAGATTGAAAGTCTGTATATTATAATCATTTCCAGCCACATCATCCATGTTTTTATTTGGAACAAGGGTAGCAACATGAACAACCTTGTTATGTGCCTCATCTCTCTCAATCTTTGAGATCACTCTAGCCTTCTTCTTACCTTTATCTTTTCCAATTCTGGCTAGTAGCACATCCCAATTTGGTGGACTATCCTCTACTACCACTTGCTTTCTCTGTATTTCCCTGTCTAGCCACTCTGGGATAGTGGGCTCCAATTGCACCTTAACCTGTTTTTCTTCTTCTTGTTGACCCTTAGGTTCCTCCTCATTCAAATTTTGTTTATTAGGAGTCTCATCCATCTTACTTTCTACTTCTTCAACATGTTCCTCCTCCTATTCAAGTGATGGATCTTTCACCGCCTCTACTTCTCTTGGGGGAGATTCAACTGCTTCAGTTCTAATAGGAGAATCTACATGTGCAACCATAGGGCATTGCATTATCTTTTCAATATCTGCCTCTACACTATGGAGATCATCTGCATGGAATTCCTCACCTTCAGTATCTAGATGATCTTCAACCTTTTCCTCCTCACCTAGTTCACCTTGAGCTTCGTGAGTGGGAGGCACATCATCATGTTGCTCCTCATGAGAAACCATAGGAGGCAAGTCAACCTTAGGCCCACTGTCCCTGGGAGAAGGAGTCCTAGACTTCCTTGCATACACTTTGGCCTTTTCCTCTGAGCTTTCAACATTTATCACTGGTGGGACAACTTCTTCCTCCCCAATCTTGTAGCTAGCCTTCTCTGACAATTTTACAATTCTTTTCCTTTTGGGCACAAGAGCATCAGTCTCAGGATTCTATTTTTTAGTCTCTTTCTGCTCAGACCTCTGAGTCCTTGTCCTTTTCTTGGCCTTTGGCTTTCTCTATTTTTCTGTCCCTTGGACCTTTGTTTCTTGGACACCTTTGATCTTAATTTTGGAAGGAGAGTCTAGTTTACCCTTACCTTTAGGATCTTGCTCGGTAGATTCTTTAGAAGTAGAATGGGGATCCAAATCTCCCATCAGGTTGTAAGTGCATTGTATACCTTTATTCTCCAACTCCCACAAAGTGTGTTTGAGCCACATCTTAGTAAATTTGAGAATTGGATCCATCAGTTGTTTTAACTCTGTTTGCTCCTCCTCCAACCAATCCACATCACCAATCGGTTTGTCCTTTATGGCCTCGTAGACATGATCCTGGATCAAGTTTCCATCATCTTCCAATTGGTCAGGAACTGCCCTTACATTATATAATCGAACTTACTCAACTGGGAGCTGGGATAATTTCCTCTTTCTGACCTCGTACTCATCACTGCAGTTTGCCCAATAGTCCTCCAAATTAACCTTATGGCAATATTCTCTGTTGTCCTTCTTTTGAGCTTCTCTTGTGATGTCAAATCGGGACCTCTTGGAATGGAAAGATAGGGCAAGAGTACTCATTTCATCCTCTGAAGCTTGGGAAAAACCAATGGAAGGACATACCTCTCCTGTGCCAATGCTTAGTGGGAAATCTCCACCAAATCCAGTCTTATGCTTGTCCTTCTTGACAATGGCATCAAAATCACAAATCTGCTCGGTGACTTCCAACAATATAATGTGATCAGTAGGGTACCTTGGAAGTCTGTATGGGGCTTTCTGGTAGCCATCAATCCGAATGTAGGAGAAAGTTGGAAATTGAATAAACCAAACTCCATATTTCTTGATGAGCTCCTTAGCCAAATCTGAAATTCTAACATGCTCCGCTTCCTGAAGCATTCTGGTGATATGCATAGTAAATGCATCATTTGCTCTCCTATAATTTGAACCTTCCCAATGCAACTAAGGGAAAACTTCATAAATAATATCCTGTCCAAAGGTGCCCCTTGTATCCAATCCTCTGTAGGGGTGGAACCTAGCAAGTGCATAAACCAAATATGAAGTCATTGTGAAGGTCTTTGTCTGCAACACATTGGACAATTGCTTGTGAATTACTTGGCTAATGACCCCTGCCCAATGATAATCAATTTTCTCTTGCTCCATCCTTACAATGGCATGGCACATCCAATTCTCAAATGTACCAAAACTTCTCAATCCAACCACCCTACTAAGAAAGGTGATGGCATCACAGTATTCCTTCTTAAAATTTGCTCTGAACAGTTGCTTGGGCAACTTGGAATAGTGTGACTTAGGCTTCTCCAACCAAGAGTTAATAAGCTGCTATGACTTCACAGTCTGTTCGTCGTAGAACTCCTGAGCTGCTTGAATGGTGAATCCCACCACATGAGACCGTTTTGGAATATCAAAGGTCTAAGCAATGGAGACCAGGTTAAGATTTGCAATAACTCTCCCTTGAGGACCAATTATCCTCTCTGTGTCCTGATCATAGTGCATGGCGCACTCAAGGACTAGCTCATAGCATTGCATTGTTGAAGGGAAACCAACCACATGGGACAGGCCTGACTCTTTCATTCTTCTAGTCACCAAAGGAGGACCCTCATCCGCCATTCTTTCTTTAAATTCTTCATAGTCTCAGAGGCCAACGTTTGTATCAGTGACTTCTGACTAGACATAAGTGATCTTACTCTAAGGGACCTTGCTCTTAATGTCCAGCTTGATCCTCTCTACATCAAACAACGAGGAACCAGCTGCCGCCTTGCTTGATTCAACCTGTATTCAACATGAAAACACAATAAAAAGCACTAGAAAGAAAGGTTAATCCATCAAAACACCATTATAATGCATCTCATATGGTTAAGGTTTTGTTAAAATTCCTATAAAATGACCACAACAAATTTTGAGTTTTGAAACCATCTTTAGAATCTGAGTCAGAGGGGAATTCTGGGAAATTCCAGACCGATCAGATTCCAACAAGAAAACCAAGAAACACCTACTTAACCATCAAACCTGATCATTTTTAATCAATAAATCATATGAGAGATCCAAACATGACGTGAAATAATCATCAAATGCATCACAAATTATAAACGAATTCAATTATTTCATGTTCCTTTATATTTTACCAAATTTTGAGGAAATGCGTGAGGGATGGATTTCCGCGAAGAATGGGCCAAATAGGAGACTTTCGGGAAATCTAGGAGACAATGGATTTCAAAGAAATCTAGACTTGACGGACATCCATGATTAAGGCAAAATTCTGAACCAATGGGGATTCCAGAGCGAAGGCTTCGACAAGAGTTGGGATCTTGCGAAGAAGTCCTGGCGAAGTCACGCCGAAAGATGCTATTAGAAAAGGTCTCACCGAGACATGGTGGTTTCGGTGTAACATCCTGGCAAACGAAAATATAGCAAACAATATCAATAGGATCAAAGGACAGTCGAGGTAAGGTCTTGGCGAAAGTTTCATGTCTCACCGATTGATGGGCCCAAGCAAACACTTCGGCCAAACAAGAGTTTATTGATATGATGTCTCAGCGAAGTCACAGAGTCTTGCTGAAGGGCGGTGTATCAAACATCTCAATGTGACCAGTGGGTAGTCAAGGATGGGTCTTGGCAACAAAGGGGAGTCATGGCGAGTCAAGTGAATATCGGTATAAGTTATGAGTTTGACTGGAGGTCCCAATGACTACGCAAAGCTTCGCCAACAAAGAATCCCGTCAGTATAACATCTGGTTAACAAACTATGGTCTTAGTGAAGGAAGATCTGAGCTCGCCGAGAAAGGAAGGAGTCACTATAAGGTCTTGGCGACAGCCAGGAGTCTCGCCAAAAGTGAAGGTCTCAGCAAGAATAGAGATCTCGAGGTAAGGTCTCAACAAAAGATGGATGTTTGGGCGAAGCAAACAGATATCGGTAAGGCCACTGGATCCTACTGTGAGCTCTTGGCGACCAAGGCCTGTCCTACCGAAAGCAAAGGAGATTTTATTGGTGTGAGGGACAATACTGTCACAGCGACAAGACACAGACTTAAGAGGGCCTCTTGATGAAACACGGGGTGATCGATATGAGGTTTCACTGATGATGAAAGGTCATAGCGAATAGACTTCAAAAGGGATGGATTATCTTGGACTGCGACGCTAAGACACGATTTCACCCAGACACTGAACCAACTAAGGATTTTGAAAAGTTTAAACTAGGGCAAGCTAGGGACAGGTCTTTCATGAATTTTCTTTTTGTTTTGGGCCCGTTTTAAGACGAAATCACCAGACATGGCCCTGCCCTAGGTTTCAAACCCTATTCACATCATTAGCATACAGGCAAGCTTAGAATTTAGTTTTTTACACTGTTGAGTCATCGCTAGGGTTTACTAGATAATCTCTAGCAAGATTCATCAAAATGTAGATGGACACATGAACTCAAAACTCGCCTGGGAGACGACAAAGGATGCAATACTAAACAACCCCTAGCACAAAATAGAAAAATACACAGGAATCCAAATCCCACAGGCCCTCACAATACCAATGTGCCATTCATAATTTAATTCAAAATAGAGCAATCAAACACATACCATTATGAAGCAGAAATTGACCTCAGAAGTAACAAACACAAAGCCCAACAGTGCTTGCAAAGAACAGAGGCAAGAACACACAAGAAATAGCAACCAAATCAATCAATTCAAGCCTGAACACCCCAAAATGAAGTCAATCAATCATAGGAAAGCACTCCTCAACTCAAATGATGGCAAATAGTAAGCACAATGACACAAAAGATCTCAAAAATCAAGTAAAAACTAGCCTTCAAAGCACGTACAAAGCCATTAATGCAATAGACAAGACAGCTAGAGAAGGGATTCAGGAAATTGACAATAGGGCAGAATCTGGGAAAATCCGGTCCACTCAGAAATCTGCGAAGACCCAAAATTCTCGAATCACGGCACAAAACCGAAGTCTAAACAGGATCCGAGAAAGTCCGACCAGGGCGGAAAATCCCGAATCAAGGAAAAAGCCCAAAATTCATCCAAAACTTAAGATTTTCAATGAATAACTAGGGGAACACTTAGGCAATAAAAATAAACATTCCAACACCTGCCTAAAGTAAGATGACACCTCAAAAGAAAGGGCCAAAACACCAAAATCGAACCGAAAGAGGGTCCCTGCTTTTAGCGGGGCATGTGTACGAAAAATTGCACAACAACAATCTAAGTTCTCTTTTATTTCTATCCCTAATTATATTCATGCCAAGAATCTTCTTTGCTGCCCCTAAATCTTTCATGGCAAAACGAAGAGCTAAATGGTGCTTCAATTCACTCACAATCTGCATACTAGTGCTAGCACCCAACATATGATCAACATAGAGTAAAAGAATAACAAACTCACTAGTAGGAAGCCACTTATAGTAAACACACAAATCTGATTCACAACGAACAAACTATTATTGATTCATGAAGCTATCAAATTTCAAGTACCACTGCCTTGGGGCTTGCTCAAGCCCATACAAACCTCGCTTCAATCTGCAACACAAATGCTCTTGACCTTTTTGAAAAAAACCTTCAAGCTACTCCATGTACAGTTCCTCCTCATTATCACCATGAAGAAACACTACTTTGACATCAAGTTGCTCAAGCTCGAGATCCCAAACAACTACCATGCCTAAAACAACACGAATTGTTTGTATTTTTACGACTGGTGAAAAAAATTTCATTAAAATCAATACCTTGTTGCTGAGCAAAACCTTTCACCACTAATATGGCCCTATATTTTTTACGTCCTCCATTTTCCTCTTTTACGCGGTAAACGCATTTGTTTTTCAAAGGCTTTTGATTTGGCGGAAGAGGAACCAAATCCCAAGTATTATTTACTCTCAAAGACTCCATCTCTTCTGTCATTGCTTCCATCCACTTCACATAATTTGTAGATTTACAAGCCTGTTGAAAAGTTCCAGGCTCTTCCTCACCACAAAGTAATAAATCATAATTATTAGAGAGCAATAACTCATAATCATCATATTTTTTTGGTTTTTTTCTCTCTCGAGTAGATCTCCTGAGTTTTGGACCCGATTCTAGCTGCAAATTGTTCTATAAGTTTACATTTTGTAGATTTGACTGTGAATTTATGCCAAGACTCTATTTTTCTACAGTCCCCTCTACATCCATACTTCCTTGAGTAAGCTACACATTTTCTTTGTTAAACTGAAAAACACTATCAACACCCTGTATTTGAACATTGTGATGTTGAGGTATACAGGGTTGCTCACAGCCACATGTAGTGGAGACAATCAAAGGGGGATCATTAAAAGGTCGTGCCCCATGTATAGAAACATGTGCATCATGAAATAGAGGTTGTGCACTAGTTATGAGGGGTTGCACATTGTGGAATAAAAACCGCTCCCCAAGATGTGAAGGTTTTGCATGACTTAAGGAGGGAGGCATTGAATTTGTGGGCTACGTGCAAAGAAGAGGAGGTTGTGTTTGAGCACATGAGAAGACTCCATAGGAGAAAATAAAGGCAGCATTTGAACTTGTGAGGAGTGTACACTAGTATAAACAAGGGCACCAATAATGGAAGGAAAAGAGGCTACATTTGATGGCTGAGTAGAAATAATTAAAGGCTGAGAAAATGAAACAAAGGTTTGCCTGACATGACCATTATGAAATAAATCAACATTAAAATATTCATGTGGAGATGAACTTTGTTTTTGCAAACCTGGGAATTTATGCTCATTAAATACAACATCACGACGACGAACAATTTTCTTTGCAACGAGATCCCATAGCCGAAAACCAAACTAGTCTTCACCGTAACCAAGGAAAATGCATCTCTTAGACTTGAAATATAACTTTGTCCTCTACTCCTTTGGAATATGCACAAATGATTCACAACCAAAGACACGCAAATGATTGTATGAAATCATTTTTCCAGTCCACCTCTCCTCCAGAATATCAAAGTCCAATCGAGATGAGGGAGTTCGATTGATCAAATAGACTACAGTGTTACATGCCTCTGCCCAAAACTCTTTTCCTAAACTAGTGTTGGAGAGCATGCACCGAGCTCTCTCTAAAATAGTCTGATTCAGCCTCTCGGTTGCACCATTCTCCTGTGGTGTGAATGGTACCACTTTGATTCTTCGAATGCCATTTTATGCATAAAACATGTCAAACTTTGAAGAGCAGAACTCACCCCCATTGTCAGTTTTGAGACATTTAATCTTAGTTCCAACTTGATTTTCAACAAGAGCTTTGAAAGCTTTAAATTTTGAAAAAAATTCCAATTTTTTATTCAACATATAAATCCAAGTTTTGTGTGTGCATTCATCAAGAAAAGTCAGAAAATAATTTGCACCTCCAAATGATGTTACCTCTGTAGGACCAAAGATGTTAGAATTCACAATCTCCAATGGAGTGGTTTTAGTATCATGGCTTGTCTTCAAAAACCTACTACGGCTTTGTTTTCCATAAAGGAAATGTTCACACAAATCCAAGTCAATGGATTTTAGGCCTGGAAGTTGTCCTCGGTGCAACATAATGTCAAGTCCTTTCTTGCTTATGTGCCCAAGCCTCTTTTGCCAAATTCCAGAACTGTTGTCCACCATTGTCAAAGCTGCTCCCACTTCATCGTTGCATTCTAAAACATACAAAATTCTCAATTTCTTTCCCTTAGCAAGCACCAACACACATTTTGTTACTTTCCAAAAATTTAAACCGAAATTAACACTGAACCCTTGAGCATACAACTAACCTACATAAATCAAATTTCTTTGGAGTGTAGGAATATGCCTCACGTCCTTCAATAACCATTTATTACCATTTCTCAAGGACACTAACACATCTCCCTTTCCTACAATATCACATTCCTTGTTATCTCCTAGAATATTTCCAAACATACCTTCCTGATAATTGATAAAAGCACTCCAACATGGAGTAGCATGAAATGAAGCGCCAGAGTCAAGTACCCACAAAGCTACAATTGTATCACCTGCTGAGAGAATCAAAACACCATCATCAACAACATTAACATCACTGTGACTCACATTTTCTTGAGCCTTTTTGTAGTTCCAACAATTTTTCTTTGCATGTCCTGGTTTTCCACAGAACCAACAAGCATCAGGCCATCCTCTAGACTTCGATCGTTTTGCTGATTTTGACCTTCTACAATCCTTGTTTCTTCCTCGTTCTTGACTTCTCCCTCTATTGTAGGTGCTTACAGCAGTTAGGGCATCACCAGAAGAAGGCTCTTGATTTTTCCTTCTCATATCTTCACTGAGAAGAGTGGCTGCAACATCATCAAACTTTAACTTGCTTTTGGCGGCCACTGAAGTGCTCACTACCATTACCACACCTTCCCGACTATTCAGTAAGGAACATAATAATAAAATAGCCTTAATCTCATCATCCAAGTTAATACCCATAGAAATTAACTGAGTGACTAATGTATGGAACTCATTTAAATGATTTGACATAATACCCCCTTCTCACAAATTCAAATTATACAATTTCTTCATGATAAATACCTTATTTCAAGTTGATGCAATCTCATATAGTGAGGATAATTTGTCCCAGAGGTCCTTCGTAGTCTTCTCAGCTAAGACATTAAAGAGCACATTGTTGGACAATGATAAGAAAATAGTTGCACGAGCTTTCTGATCCATCTTCTCCCAATCTTCATCTGACATAGAGCCCTTTCCTTTTGTTTTTCTGAGCAAGGCAGGTGTGAGGTCTTGCTTGATCAATAATGACTCCATTTGAACTTTCCATAGTCTGAAGTTCTGACCTACAAAAAAAAATTATCTTCCATTTTTTGGATCATCCAGACTCTAGAAATTCTTTATCGATTTCTCAATGAACCAAGTCTGCAATGAGCTTCTTCACCAAACTCTGATACCAATTGTTGAATTTTAAAACAACAAAAAATAATAGAAGAATTTGCAGCAAAAGGAAATTAAACAAAACACAAAGAAAGACAGATTTTTAACGTGGTTCACCAAAATGGCTACATCCACATTGTGCAGGGGATTGCACTCTGTATTCATCTCTGTGTGTAAATTACATACAACATTCTCAGCCACTATATAGCATAAAGCTAATTACATCTTCTTTCAAGAAGATTCTCAATTGTAAGTTATGCATTGACATGCACAAAAGGAATCTGCAGATTGCCAAACATAGACAACAGTTACATATGCCAAACATAGGCAGCATAATAACTGCAGATGCAAGACTTGGCTTCACACATAGCCAACACTTTATTCCCTACTCTGAGAATGTATTAAGTGGAGCAGCTAACTAATTTTTCTACAATTGAAGTTATACTATATTTTATCTTATTCAATTATTTGTAAGAACCAATAACACGGTTAAGGGGGTTGACCTTCAACTGGGAGGATCCAATTTTTGCCCAATTTTGCAAAAATTGGAAGTTGAAGTAAAACCTGCGCTATCATGAACACCTTCCATAGATTTAACACCTGAATCATTGCATTGGAACCCGAATCTACGAGACAAATCACAAGAAACAATGGCATCCTTACTTCCTACCATGACTGTATTAACCAGGGTGTCTTTGAAAAAATTCCCTTGTAGATTCCATGCAAGATTCTGAGATTTTATAAAACTTGCCTCTTTACTCAGATCCCTTGTGACGATATCGTGCCATTGATCGTTTCCAAATTCCAGGTCTTTGATATACATGTCAATGCATCTGCTCAAGGATTTCAAAATGCCAACAATCTAAGTCTGATCCTGCCACGATTGATTGACTTCATTAACCATCATAAGAAATTTACCCTAACCCTTCACATGTTTGGGGGGATCTACACGAAGCCCTAATTTTGGGAGATTTCTGGAGTGCCATGCCGGTAAATTGATTATCCATTTTCTAAACAATCTTGATAGCCTTTGCATCTCTACTATCTATTAAGGAACAATAATCAAAATTAATTCTCATTGTACCTTTGCAGCTAGTGTTACACAACTAATTTTTATCTCTAAAGACATAAATCTTCTAAAAAAACTTGAAGTAAATATATAGGTTCAAATTTGCTCTCGATTATATAAAAAAATGGAAGGTTTCGTATTATCATTCAAATTTCACATTCTATTATAGTATTATTTTACTACCTTTAAAGTTTTAATCGAAGATAGTTCCATGTCCAGGATGTTGTCATTTCATTTTAGACAGAATCCAGATCAAGGAAGCAATCTCTACCCATTCTGTAGATGTGAAAAACTAATGTCTTTTGGATTTTTCCAAACCAACATACACTTGGATGCTCTTTCACTTGACCTTATGTTTTGTCAGGAGGTGAAACTATTTTAGTTTGAACTTGTCTACAAATTAGCTATAAATATGTGTGAACTATGAGCCAGTATCCCAGAAGCATTATCTGAGTGGAAACAAAGCCTATGATGGATTGGTTAGCCATAGTTTGAACTTGATAGTTAGAAGTTAATAATCACTCAACCTTTCTAGAAACTAACCTCTATTAACATGGTTATTGGCACAAGTATACTACATGTTTCTGTTGTGCATAAAATTGCAACTTAGATATAGCTATAGCATAAGTGGGATATTTAGGATATTCAACTCAGAAAAAAAAATCATTAATCATTTCAAATTGTTTCAATTTTCCATCAATGGTTCTCAAGTAAAGTTTGATATTAACAAAATTGAAGCTTGTTCGGAGATCTTGTGTTCAGTGCAGTAATTTTGGACATTTTACCACAATTAGATCCAGCACAGTCACCACAACAATCAAAAGCAACAAATGATAGATAAAAGAGATATGCAGTCAAAATAACTACTCCAATGAGCACCAATAACCACATTACTACTACTCCACTTACTAACAATATTCTATACTAAAATTGTTCAACTACAAAATTCAAGTCAATAACCACATTCTCTATGACATTTGATATATCAGCACCTTCTTTTTCTAGTTTGACATTGTGTATTCTAGCCTCTGCCTTGGTTCTACAAAGAGGGAAATTAAAATGCGAATTAAACCACATATAAATACACTCTATATGAAAATTGTGTTTGCAATTTATCATTCTCCCCATCTTAAAATTTAGACAAACACAATGAGCAGTCTGTTCCTCTTGGTTTAAATTTATGTGATGTATAGATAGAAATAGGCAAGGTCTATGATTTTGGCATCTAGGCCCAACCTCATCTGTTAATCGTCTTTCATAAAAGAAAGCCTTTGAAGCCATGGAGGATTATGCCTTAAGAGGAAGTTTGATGTATATCCTTCAACACAAGATTGCATAGATATACAGTATGATTCTGAACTTCAAAAAATCTTTGATATGTAAGTGGGCACCAACTATAATCAACATGACATAGGCAATTTCCTTCCAAAGCATAAAGGAATCGGTCTCTTAGTTTGGAATAGTGTGTTCTATTGACTATCTCAAATTTCAGTAATACGAACAATTCTCAATTTTGGTTTGTGAGAAATTCTATCAGATGTACTGAGTGAGGATAGAAATCTGTACACTTTTAATTACTTTAAAAAGCACAAATTCAAACTAAAAGCTTTATTTACAATAAAATATTATAGTGAAAAAACTATTTTTTTTTTACTAATATTATTTTAAAATCAAACAAAATTAAGAGCATAGTCTAGCAATGTCAAATATGTTGGATCGACAATACGGAGATCCAACATAAAAAAGGATTTAGAAATTTTGTAAGACTAATTGAACAACCCCTATTGGGTGTGTTAGGGTGAGCAATTTTGTTGTGTGTCCCGATCTTATAGTTCTAATCTTTTCGTGGAAATTATTAAAATCTTTCCTTTCATTTCACTACCTATGAAAGACCGTATTTGAATCTACGAATGAAATATAACAGTTGCTATTTAAGCCAGTTTAAACACTTGGCTGAATTAGAAAGCAACCTTCATTAAACATGTCCACACCATTCCATCCAGCAAATTTGCTTCACATTTAAGGGGAGTATATAAGATGGAAGATAAATTTGGGGTAAATTCTAAAGACTTAATTTAAATGTATTTTTCAACTTTGATGTTTCTTTTGTTTTGTTATCCAATGTTCTAGCATCCAGATAACTATTGTAAAAAAATTGTCTGGTGGGTAGGATCGACCATCTGATTCAAAACCTAACTCATGTTTAAACAAATTTCCTAAATATGTAGATTTAGAGACAAACTGTCCCTAAACCAAAAATCTACCCTACTTAAGTGTTAGCTTGTTAAAACCCAAGTGCAAAGACTAATATGCAAAGAAGTAGGAAGAATTTGTATAGACATTGATATGGTTCAAAGCCTAAGTGAGGACCAAAGTGTATATCCTCCCCTGTTTAACGCCAATTACTTTCATTCACGCGTCTTTCTGTCCAACACGACAACAATGTCACAAAAAATGCTCTACATTGATGATATGCATGACTCTGTACACAAATTCCTAAACTAAATAGTATAATTCAAAAACCAAGTCAATCTATTATTTAAAAATAACACAGGATAAGCGGAGGTGGGAAAAAATTTCAATGCAGGAAAATTGTAAGTGATTGGAATCTTACTATCAGCGTTCTGTTTGAGGTAAGCTCTGAAAAAACATAATTTAAATCTAGTTCTGGAGAGTTAATACTAAATGGCAATGGCCTTTTATCCCTCCATTACTCATACTCCGAGAGGTTTCTTGAAAATTCTCTAGAAACTCAATATCTTCCAAAGAAATTTGATTTTGTTGCTCTATTCTCCTATGAAAATGTTTGGGAAAATTTGGCAGAGGCTCTTCCTTAAGGCTACATTTCTTCAACAGTCCAGAGATTGTGATATATCGGCAAACATAAACTTTCAAAAAGTGGGTTCGACAGGGTTGATTATTTCTCTATATAAATTTGCAGAGCATGCACGCAAGAAAGGGAGATGGAAATGACAGAAAGTATGTAGGCAAGAAAGGGGGATGGAAATGAGATAAAAAACTTGCTTTCTTCCCATTTGAATCTGATTTCATTTGATTTGGTTTCCTTTGGTTAAGGTGAAGATTATTTCAACTACCCAGAAGGTTTTTTAGGCACGGGCCTTAAAAATCTATTAAATCTATTTTTCGGCGTGAGACTTTTCCGATGGGTTGTGCCCACAATAAATAGCCTATCGGCTTATAATTAAAAATTTGTTAAATTCATTTTCCAGCGTGAAACTTTTCGGATGGGTTGTGCCCACAATAAATAGCCTATCGGTTTATAAATATTTTTTGAATACATAAAAAAAATTATTTATTATTGTACGAACCCCAGCCCTAGTACCTACAAAACAACAAGAATAAACAAGTTAAACAAGAGATTGCAAGCTAAAACAAGGATTCCCCATGAAATCCATTTACAAATTCAAAATAGGAAATAAAACAATGAAGAACACAATAAAACAAGAAAATAGGTTGAATCCTAATTTAAATGTGCAAACTCATGATCTCATGGGGGAATTGGTGCCAATTTGATGTGAAAATTGGCCCTTTCCCAATTCCTAAGATGCAAACTTGATATGTTGAAGATGATTGATCCACTTTGTTCATGAGGGATGAGAGCTCCAAGCCAAAATCTACAAAAACCTAGCTAAGAACTTAATGATGATGGATGAGAATGGCTAAATATTTTAGCATCATAACTTTGCATAATTTGTGGATGATCAAATAAGGATATGAGTTCTTTTATTTATAGAATGCCAAGATGGATGAATGTCCAAATTTGAGCAATGTGGGACTAACATTCATCCAATGACATGATGCCACTTGTCAATCTATGAATGGATGAAGGATGTGCAAGATTTGAGGATTGTGCCAATAAATGCATATTTTTGAATTTCAAATTTGTTGAAATGACTTGCAAGAGGGAAGGGAAATTGCAATAAATGCCACTTGGCTCAAGGCAAAGGACATGTAAGATGAAGTTATTGCCTTGTTGGATGTACATGTTGACATGGAATTTTTGAATTCAAATTGAGAGAATATTCCAAAAGATGTTTTGTAAGGAAAATAGAGATTTAATAAATGAATTAAATCTATTTTCATGTGCAACTTGCAAAATCTAGAGGATTGGACATGAGATAAGATTAAATTAATCAAGGGTTAATTAATTTAATGAGAGAGGTTAGATGATATGACCTATTTGACTCAAATTTATGGATTTATTTAAATCAAATAAGAGAGGAATATGATAAGAGATTAATTAAATAAAGATTTTAATTTATTTAATTAAAAGAAATGGTGTTAGATTAAATCAAATAAGGTTTTAATTTATTTAATTTAATGGATAGACTTTAGAGATTTAATCAAATAAAATTAATTATTTAATTAAATAGGGATAATTAGATCAAATGGATTGATTTAATTAACAAAAGAGATGACTTGATTAGATAAAATGATTTATTCAATTAAGAGAGGAATATTGATGAATTTAATCAGATAAGGAGATTTGATTAAATGGTTAGACCGAGGGATGATTCAAAATGAAATGATGTTAGTAGTCGGGATCAGATGCACAATGTCAATCGATATATTTTACGTGTCTACATTTTGCCCCTCTTTGAAGCAATGCACTCATTGCGTTGGTTCAAAGAATAAATGATCTTGATCGAAGCCCAAAATTTTTGATACTTTAAAAACTTGCCCCACTACTGCCTGACAAGAGAAAATATCCCATTATAATGCCCCCTTGAGAGACTGGACGAAAATCTCAATTTTGGGGTGATCTCGCAAAAAAAGAGGACAAAGTACCTGATAGGTCCAAAAAGGCTCCGGGAGGCTAAAAACATGTCTAAACACAATAAAACAATGAAAAACAAGCCTCAACCAGTCAAAAATAGGTTTGGGGGTCCAAAACCCTAGCAGAATAGCCAATTAGAGTGAAAGAACCCTAATTTTTAGGCTTAAAAGGGGCCCGAGGGGTCACTTTCAAGTCATTTTCAAACACCTCCAATAGCAACCTTGAGATTTTAACTCTAACCTCTTGACGAAATGGCACGACAACTTCCCTTACACATCACTGATCGAGTTTGGACGTACCAGTGACCACCTAGCATTGAGGCACCGGTATGTGACCCTTTCCCAAGCTTCGTTTTTTCATTTAATTTGTCATTTAATGCTTTAAAGGGTCGATTTGCCTACAGTGGTACTATATGGCACCACTCAGCAATCAAACCTGCGCCCCGTGGTGCAGTTTAGAGTTTAAAAATTGTGACGCTGAGCTCGGGGCTAGTGAGACAGTTTGACAAAGTACGACGTGGCGGTCGTGATTTCGCCCAAACTGCAATGGTAGAAGGGAAAGTGCACCGCGATGGTGCTATTTTTCCCTTTTAAGCCCTACCATCAAAGTTTGATTAGAAATCAAACTGCGATGCCATCATGAATTGCATCGCTGGAAAAAAAATTTGAACGCTCGATAAGGAATTTTTCAAAAAATTTAACATGGTGACCTTCCTTGATGCAAGACGCAGCAAGGGAGCTCTACTCTCGAGAGAACATGTCGAGAGATTTGGCTGGCTTCTTACGGGACCTGAGCAACAGGGACCAGGATCAACTCTGGATTGCAGGGTTGTGGCATATTGCATACACAGCGCCCATGCGCACTCACCTAGGGATGTTGTCTGCGCTGGCTGAGAGGTGGCACAACGAGACGTCTTTGTTTCATCTTCCCACTGGCGAGACCACCGTCACCCTAGAGGATGTTTGGTGTATTCTACGATTTCCAATTCATGGTCGATGAATTATTTTTGATATGGATGAGGGGTGTGAGGCCTGCCACCGAGTCCTTGCCACATGAGACATCGTCTTTTGTGAGGGTCAAATAGAGCTTGAGTGACATAGGATCCTGGCCCCTCCCTACCATTGGGTGATTGTAGCTATCATTTCGGGTCTTGTTGCCCCTGATAGATGCAGGCAATACTTCAGTCCCGGCTAGGGGTATTGCTGGGAGCGGATGGTGTAAGACAAACCAATTTGTTTTACATGGGGGCCTGTTTTTCTAGTTTCAATTTACAGGGACCTCCATGAGTATATCTATATGGACGGCAGAGTGCTGGGGGCAGGGGTGACTTTACTTCACGTATGGGCATGGGAGCACATTTTTGTTCTACGTCCATGTGTCGTTCCAGTTCTGATGGAGCCAGACGATCCCCTCATGTGTCAATATAGAGGTAGTGTGTCCTTTACACACACCGGTGAGCACGGGATCCCCTACTAGAGGCGGGTCTTAGACGAGATGTTGGTTTTCACTTGGCGACCATACCTTGGTCGGCCTGGATGGGCCGATGATGCTGATCAGCTATTCTATTGCCACTAGGACCGGTATATGCAGGGGCGAGAGCATACTATGATTGAGAGGTACTTGCCCGAGCACATGCAACGTCAGTTTGGAGAGTCGCAGGATCGACCTAATGATGACTACATAGTCGTCTTCGCCTGCAACATGACATAGGTGTCATGGGATAGTACATTCCTGCTTCAGAGGCCGTGGATAGCTTCAAGCAGTTGGTGGCCTGACCGTGGGCTTATGATCAGGGTTTAGCAGATCCAGGTACCACTTAGGCCTACAGGGATTGGTTCCAACCTCCACTTCGGTTGACTATTCCAGGTGTAAACCCAGATCTGTGGAGAGTTAGAGGTAGAGGGGGAGGATGAGGCCAGAGAGCTGAGATTCAATAGGATCTGCCATTTTTGCCCCCAATCTAGCCAGATTAGGCAGATGTGCACATGTAGGATCAGCAACAGGTGCCACCAGTCCCACTGCCACAAGGCGAGGGTCCTCCTCAGGTGCAGCCACAGGTACAACCAGTGGGACAGGAAAACACACGGGATACTTTGATTACATAGCTATAGGCCCAGGTTGAGGCTATTTTAGCTAAGAGAGATCAGGCGAGGGCCAAGAGAGAGAAGCTCAGAGCTGAGAGGGATCAGGTCGTGCAGTAGAGACAGGCTACAGAGCTACAGGCAGCCACTGAGCTAGGCTGGAGACAACAGATAGAGAGCATGACAACCTCCTCCTCCCAAGGTACAGTGTCAGTTCGATCCTATAGGGATGTTGTCCGAGAGGCCAAGTACTATCAAAGGTACTATCATGAGGCTGTACCTAGAGCAGAGTGAGTCCCAGAGTATTCAGAGCGGGATAGCCACAGACTAGCAGAGGGTCATGGTGACAGAGATGAGGGCAACATTCACAGGGATCGAGCCTGATCAAGATGATATGATACTTTTTGTGCTTTATGGACTCATTTTTGATAGCCCAATGGGCCTTTTGTACTAATTGACATATATGTATAGTGATTCAATTTATTTTTGTACTATGACAGTTGCATTATTGATGATATATATATATGAGTTGATGATGATTTTGATGTGATGCAATGCACTCTCTTTATTTATGCATGTATGGTTCTACTTCTATATGTTATGGATGCATTTATTTCTAATGATGTATGCATTATGATTATGACTAACAAATCTATATTATGTTGCCCTATGATATGTAGATGCATTTACGTGATGTGCAATGATGTTGTCTATATGATGATCTATTTATGTTAATGCAAAATGGAATAATCTAATATGTGATATGGATTGTAATATGTAAAGTGATATGATCTATGGTGTATGCACAAAATTATGTGTTGGAATATGCTTATATATGAGATGATTATGGATGGATGTATGCTTTGTATGTGATGTAATGAATTATGCTTATATTACGTAATGAATGATTTATGATGTTATTTATAGAATGATATGAATGATGCAATGTGGATGCGATGGTCGTGATATGATGTACATGAGGTGATTTTATGTAATGCAAATGAGGTGGTTTTTAAGATGCTTAGAATAACAAATGCTATTATCCTAAACATATTCAATGATGATGTAATGTATGTGCTTCATTCTAATAGGATGCAATGATATGTTAATGCAAAGTAATATGATGATAATGTAATGTAATGTGAACGTAAAGTGGTGAGATGATGTCATGTTGTTATGCAAGTATGTATGTGATGGATTATCTTATAATGCATATGTGTCTATTATGTATGATTATGCAGTAGGTGGTAATGTGAAATGGTTATGAAATGCAAATGAATGTTATGTGATAATTGATATAATGCCATGCGATGCGATGTAATGGGTGAAATGCAATGAAATGGATGCACCTTATCTATGAAGAATGTCTATGATAACCTGTTTATATGATGATTGAAATTGAATGCGTATGTTTCCTATATGATATGTTTATGCAATATGGTAATGGTTTTATGGATGTAGGATCGATGATGATGATGATGATGATGATGATCAATTGTCATAGTACCTTGTTAGTGTAGTTAGCCAGGAAAGAAGAAGTCATTTCAACAAAACACAAGATGATGCAAATGCAAATGATGATGATGATGATTGTTTGCCAAGGAATTGGGATTTTCAAAGGGCCAAATTTTCTTATGTTTGATAACACACGTGGTACGATGCATCAAGGTATAGAAAAATAGGATGGCGCTGTACCAAGTGTGATGGAATTTGAATTGACAAGCAGATAGGAGTATTCTTGCTCACACCTGACATACAAAAATCTTGCTAGGATGTACTTCAGAAGTCTCAAACACCTCGGACCAAAACACAAAAAGGTAAACCTATCCATGCAATAGTCAACAAGTTTTCCTAGACCTCCTCCCTACATACCTAACAAAGCAAGTATTTGCCAAAGTTATATTACAAGAACATCCAACAAGCGTAACAGATAGAAGATAATGATCGTTGCCCCATTCCTATTTCTCTAAATCCTCTGTTTTGGGATATCATCGAGAAGTCCTTGGAATGAGCACAAATAAGATAAGTCAAAAGATAAAGACAAAGTAAACAAACAAGTTGATGTTCTTCAATACCGCTAACCAAAGGAGGATGTGTTTTCAAGGATAAGAACCTAAACTATTGCCAAAAGATAATGCCCATTGTAGGAAGGATACATCCTAGGACATGTTAGTGGATGGCAGCACGTCATTTCGTTTATCCAAATTGTTCTTTTTGATAAATAATGCCCATTGTAGGAAGGATTCATCCTAGGACATGATGTTATCAGATGATTGATATGGGACTGTTTGGATGATGGACTATCGACACAAAGAATTGACCAACTTGTTTACATACCGATTTACACCTGAGACTTGACGTTTTTGAGTTTTACTTTTCAGCTGCTAGACTTGTTTCCAACTGTTTCACCAAAGCTTGAGGATGAAGATCAATTTATTATGGATGGTGTTATTACGAGTGCAAGCGAGATGAGGTAGATGGATTTTTTCAAATATTTGGAGTTTTGCAATGTTTTGAGGCTGTTTTTGGTATTTTTCGAGATTTTCAAATGTTTTGATTTTTTATTTTTCCAATGTTTTGGGATTTTTTGAGATTTTGACCAAGAGACTAACCTAAAGACCTATCCTAGGGGTCTCGGGGGCTGATAAAAAAATTAGCCTTGCCTACGTTATACATGCAGAGACCATGTAGTTCGACTGGATGACTTTGTTTTTGACTTTTTGGATGACTTTTTGACCTATTTTTTGCATTTTTTGATATGTTTTGATTTTTTTGGATTTTCTGATTTTAAGAATATACACGAATCTGATCCGATAAGAACATGCCCCTAGCGTGATGCAATAGAATACTCTGATAAAGGCAAGAAAAACTGACCTTAAGGATGAGCCGAGTAGTACTAGGAGGGATCATGATGCGAACACAGGACCAAGCTATGGTGTGGATGCGAGTGGATGAGTGATGGATGGAGACCCAAATGCGATGGATGATGGAAGCGAAATGGATGGATGATGTAGAACAAGTCATACATATCTTGGTGGATGGATAATGCTTATTTACGCAAGGCACCTATTTGCCAGGTTTTCACTAAGGTACTTGTCCAAAGTGCCACCGAAGTGGTTTTCACTAGAGGACAATTTTTTCTCTTTACTATTTTCAATTTTTATTTTATTTTTTTGATTTTTTTGCTTTTTTGCTTTTTTTTTTTGTTGTTACCAAGACGCCTGTTTGCTAGGTTTTTGCCGAAGTAACCATTTTTTAAGGACATTTTTGGATTTTTTTGGTTCTATACCTTGAAATATTTAGGCATAAAACTTCTTGAGATGGGAGCTATTCATGGGCTCCTGCAGAGGTTCCCCTTTAGGTGTTGATAACTGATATACCCCTGATTTGTAACTTGTGATGACAAATGGTCCCAACCAATTGGGTTCAAACTTGCCTTTGCTGCTTGGGTTTGGGGCATTTTTCTTATTTTCTTTTAAGACCAGTTCTCTGACTTGGAAAGTCCTACTTCTGATTTTCTTATTGTAGCTCTATTTGAGTCTATTCTAATAGACTTGCAAATGATTCAAAGCATCTATATGTCGCTCATCCAGTAGCTCCAACTCATTTAGTCTTGATACTCTGTATTCTTCATCTGTGATGAGATTTTGCAATGATATCCTAAGGGATGGGAGCTCAATCTCTATGGGGAGTACTGCTTCTGATCCATAGACTAGGGAAAAAGGGGTGGTGCTGGTGGGTGTGTGGATACTAGTTCGATAGGCCCAGAGGGGGAGATTAATTTGTAAGTGCTAGTCACGACCTGTGTCATTGATTGTTTTCTTGAGGATTTTTAGAATGGTTTTGTTTGTAGCTTCTGCTTGGCCATTTCCTTGGGGATAGTATGGGGTGGAGAAACGATGCTGGATTTTGAATTTTTTGCATAAGTCACGAACATCCTGATTCTTGAATGGTGTCCCATTATCTGAGATAATGGCTTGTGAAACACCATAGTGGCATATGAGATAGTTCAGAATGACTTTGAAATCTGCTTCCCAATTATATACATCATGGGTGTGGCTTCCACCCACTTAATAAAGTACTGAGTTGTAGTTATGATGAATTTGTGGCCGTTAGATGAGGTGGGCGTAATTTTGCCAATGAGATCAAATCCCCACTGTGAAAAGGGCCATGGTGTGACGATAGGATGAAGCTCTTGAGCTGGAGCATGGATGAGGTCCCCATGCTACTGGAATTATAGACACTTTCTGACATAATCATGTGCTTCTCTTTCCATTGTGGACCAATAATACCCCATCCTTAGCAGTTTCTTGGCTATGGTCATTCCACTCAAATGTGAACCATAGATACCGTTATATACTTATGTTAGAGCGGTTAATGCCTCATCAACGCTTAAGCAGCATAGTAAGGATTCCTTCTATGCTCCTACGATATAGGGTATCACCTAGGATGACAAATCTAGATGCATTTTTAACAAAGGTTCATTTTAGGTTTGATGGTAGGTCAGCGAGTATGACTCCTATTTGAAGGTATGTGTAAATTTCATGATACCAAGGACCACTAGGACCAACGATTTCGCACACATATTTTGATTTGGGTACCTCGAATGCAGGCACGAGAAGTTGCTCAATCAGGAATTCATATTTTGGAACATTGTGGGGGATATCAAGCAAGGATCCAATTGTTGCCATGGCATCTGCTGCTCTGTTGTTGGTTCTAGGAATCTGCTCAAATGTGATTTCAATAAAGGATTCTTTGAGGGTCCCCACCAATTTCTTGTATGGAGTGAGCTTGTCTTCCTTGGTCTGATATTCATCATTGACTTGATTTATGATCAATTGGGAGTCTTTGTATACTTTGAGAGCTATTATGTTCCATTGCACTGCTATTCTGAGACCTATGGTTAAAGCCTTGTATTCTACAATGTTATTTGTGCAAGGAAATGCCAGTTTGTATGACCTTGGTATGCAATCCCCTTGTGGTGTGATAAAGAAAACACTAGCTTCTGATCCATTCTGCATGTATGATCCATCAAAGTATAGTTTCTAGTGGTCAGCTATGTTGAGGTTGAAAATAGATTTGACTGGAAACTCTGAGACAGGAGGATTCTTTGAATAGATAGGTGCCCTTGCCAGTTGGTCTGCGATGACTTGGCCCTTGATTGCTTTCCTCTCGATATATTCGATGTCATATTCTAATAATGTCATTACCCATTTTTACATTCTTCCCGTGAGCATTGCCTTTGATAGTAAATATTTGAGGGGGTCGATTTTGGCGATGAGCTTTATCTTGTGTGCCAATATGTAATGTCTAAATTTTTGTGATGCAAACACTACTGCGAGGCATGCTTTCTCAATGAATGATTAGTTTAGCTTATGACCAACCATTGTCTTGCTGATGTAGTAGATAGCCGTTTTCGTTCCATTTTCATCATGCTAAGCTAGGAGAGCTCCAAGGGCTGTTGTTGTTGTTGACACGTATAGAATCAATGGCTTTCTTGGGATGGGTGGCATTAAGATTGGTGGTGTCAATACATATTCCTTGATTTTGGTGAATGCCTCTTCACACTTGGTATCCCATTTGTACGCTACTCCCTTGTGGAGTAGGTGAGAATATGGGTTATGTTTGTGTCTCCCAGTTCTTCTATGAACCTTCAAATGGATTGTAGTCTGCCTTGGAGACCTCTCAGTTGCTTTAATGTTTTCGGTGCCTCCATCTCGAGGATTGCTTTTACTTTTGCTGGATCTACCTCAATACCCCTCATTGACACTATATATCCTAGGAGCTTTCCTGATTGTACACCGAAGACACACTTCTTTGGGTTTATTCTAAATTTGTACTCCTCCAATCTGTCAAAGATGGCACTTAGGGTTGCTATGTGATCTTTTCTCTTTTGGGATTTAGCTAAAATGTTGTCAACATAGTCTTTTACTGTTTTATGAATCATGTCATGGAATATCAATGTCATGGATCGTTGATATGTTGCTCCTGTGTTCTTTAGGCTGAATGGCATCATGTTCTAGTAGTAAGTCCCCCATGGACAAGTGAAAGTTGTCTTATGCTGGTCCTCTTTAGCTATCATGATCTGATTGTATCCTGAAAATCCATCCATTAGTGATAACATCTCATGTCCTGCTGTCATGTCTACTATCATGTCGATGCTGGGAAGCGGGAAGTCATCTTTTGGACATGCCTTGTTCAAATCTCTGAAGTCTGTGCAGATTATAATGGCTCCATCAAGTTTCAAAACAAGTACCAACTTTGACACCCATTCTGGATAATCTATTGGTCGGATGAATCCTGCATCCAATAGCTTTTTTAGCTCCATTTTGACTAACAGAGCAATCTGAGGATGCATTTTTTGAAGCTTTTGCTTGATAGGCTTTGCTTCTAGATACACTGCTAAGTGATGAACCACAGTCTCTGGATCAAGCCCTAGCATGTTAGCATAACTCCATGTGAAGTTTATTTGTATTTCTCTTAGGAATGCTACTAGGAGCTCTTGCTCTTCTGATAGTAGTGATTCCGCATAGAATGTGATATGCGGGGTCTCCTCTATTCCTAGGTTGACAGGATTGCATTTTTCTACCAAGAATGCTGACTTTTCCTGATGAATAGATCTTAAAGGAAGATTGAATCCCCCATCCTCGGACGCCTCAGAGATGTTTTCACCAATAGATGCGTCCTTTATTTTTACTTTTTTCTTGTCAGAGAGTGCCACAGTGTGGTTTTCACTCAAGGATTTGGATATTATTCTTAATTTCTCACTTTTGCAACTAAAGGATTCAATCATTTCCCCATAATAGGCATGTGTGTCCAACTCTATTATAAACCTTGCTTTGTGATCCCCATCTGGAATATTATCCCGCAGTCCCATGAATTCTGAGAGTGCCTCCTCATTTTTGAATGTATTAAGAACTGGTGGTCCTCATTGGTCGAAGTCGATGAGTTGGGGATATACCAGGCGGATCTCATGATTTTGGTGGTCATATTCAAAAGATAGGGTGCTAATCATGCAAAGAGTGATATCCTCAAATAGCCTAGGTAAGTTAGTTAGGTGATCCTCATCATCACTACTACTACAGATGTTGGTTATATCAAATGTAAAGTTATCTATGACTCTACCTGTAGACTCTGGTAAGTGTAGTTCTGCTAGGGTTGGCTGAGGAGGATTGTTAACTGTTCTTACTGGAGGACTTCAGCCTCGTATAGTTATACTAAAAGGGGTACATCCAAGGCCAAGATTTGTTATTGGTCGTGTCTCTAACATGATAGGTATTATAAGCCCGTTGTCGTTTTGTCCCAGTCTTTGATTTCTGTCATAGCCCATTGTGAGCATCATTTGTAGACCCTTGCTTCTGTCATCCATTGGTAATTCTGGTACTGGTCTTTCATCTTGATATAGCATATGTGATGGATCTGCCTCAATAACCTCTTGGCCAAGGTCTCCCTAGCTTGTGAATTTAGGATAGTCTTCAGGAGACGTTTGAGATGTGGAAGCTTCACTTATTTGCAAGCGTTCCCGTGATCTAGGAGATTGTGGTAACTCTCCTACTATGAAGGAATTATTAGGGAGCTTGTAGTTTCCACAGCCATTATCTTAGATGATGAGCTTGATGTCAAAGATGGTGGGAATGGCAGGAGTGGTGGGTGTCTCTGTCGTAGAAGTGGATGCGAGAGTGGCGGGATCGATGTATGGTGTGGATGGGCCCTCATCATTTTTGGGTACTTGGGGAATTTTGTAATACTTTTCTTCAAGATTTTTGTAATATGAGAAAGGCTCGAGATCTCCATGGATGGTAACTTCTTGTCCATTATGTGTAAATTTCACACATTAGTGGAAGGTTGATGCTATTGCTTTCATCGCATGGATCCATGGACATCCTAGGAGGATGCTATATGGCAAGTCAAGGTCCAAGACCTGACAAGTGGTTTCCATGATGGTGGGACCTACTTGAATAGGGAGTTTGATTGTGCCTTGAGACAATCTTTCTTGATCATCATATGCTCTTATTGTGATACCCTTCCCTTTTTCGATAGAATCTTCTAATATTTTCAACTGCTTGATGAGGCTGAGAGAACAGATATTCAAACCCACACCTCCATCCACCAAGACCCTTTTGATTTTTCTCTTATGTACTATAGCTTCCAAGTGAAGTGCACGGTTGTGAGATGGTTGAGTAGGGAAATCCTGGTCAAAGAATGTAAGAAGATTAGGCGTAATGATATTTCCAACCATAGCTTGGAATTGCTCTAAATCAAGATCTGTGGGGACAGTGGATGAGGCCAATGCTTCTTCAAGAATTTTCCTATGGGCAGATGATATTTTTAGCAACTCCATGATGGAGATTTTTGCTGGTGTTCTCATGAGTTGATCTAGGAAATCGTAGCCATTAGGAACGGATCTAGATGCAGGGACTCTGTTTGGCTGGGATGATCCTGCGATGGTAAATTTCCCACCTCTTGTGGTGACTCCACAATCTTCGGCATAGGCACCCTTGATAGTAATGACCATGCAATTTTCATCTAGGGAGGCAACGACTGTTTCATACCCATGATTTACATTTGAGTGGGTACCTTTCACTTTATCTTTTTGATTCCCTTTGTTGCCATGATTTGGCATCGAATTCGTGTATATCTTAAGATCCTGATTTCCTGTAGGTTGTTCCACATTTATAATTCTTTTATCGATGAGATCTTGAATGATGTTTTTCAATCTCATGCAACTATTTGTGGTATGGCCTTTGATTTTATGGAATTCACAAACTTGATTCTCATTATACCAATTAGGAGGTTTCACATCCAGTTCTTCGTAATTTTCAAAGGTAGGCACTTTGATGAGTTTTTTGTCGATTAGCTTTTTCATGATGTCTTCAAGTGGTTCCCCAAAAGTGGTATATTTTTGCTTGGGATAACTGTTGCACTAGGGTGATCCTCTTTGATTATTGAGATTATTGATTCTTGGATTGTTGTTTGGTTGGTGTGTCGTGTGATGATTGTTTTGGTGTTGAAATTGGATTTGCGGTGTGGGTATATTTTGGCTAGGAGCACTAATGACCACCTTGGCATCGACGACACCATCATTAGTAATGTTTTTTTTCCTTACCCACATGCGAGGTTTATCATTGTAATTGGATGGTGAGTAGTTGTTTTGTTGTTTGTGCTATGATGTTGATTTCATGGGTTGAGTTATAAGGGCTCTTTCAATGCTGAGCACCTTGGGGATTAATTGATCATATGTGGTGATGCCCTCAACCTTGAGATGAAATGCCAAGTAGCCTTCAAGGTTGGCTATAATGGTGCAAACTTGTTATTCTTTTGGCATGGTCCACTTGCTCCAATTGGGCTTGGATCGCCATCGTTGTAAGAATGAAGCAAATGATTCACCCTTTCCTTGTTTTAGAGTTAAGAGTTCTTCTAGACTAACATCCATTGCAATGTTGCATGCATAATTTTTGATGAATGCGTCCATAATTTCTTGGAATGTCCTAATGCTTGAAGGTAAGCGAGAGAACCATTCCATAGCGTGGCCTTCCAAACTCCTAGGAAATAGTCACATCAAATAAGTATCGTCATATGCAACTTCTATGCAATGTACCTGGAATTCCCTGATGTGATCTTTAGGGTTTCCCGTCCCTCGATATTTGTCAAACTTAGGGATCTCAAATTCCTTAGGGAACGGTTTCATTACTAGGCTCCTATCAAATGGATACATACACAAGTTGCTTGGTGTCTTTGTTGTTTTCCTTGATTGAAGATCGAGCACTTGTTGCGAGAGCAACCTGATTTGTGTCGTCACATCATTTTACAAATCAGAGGGTGGGATGAAAGTTTTTTTGGGTGTTTCAATCGTGGGTTGGATGGGTGGGTTTGTCGGTGTGTTGTTCGATGGTATCTGTATGTTCTGCCGAGCTAGGTAGGCTTCCATCTGCTGTTGTATGAACAACGCTTGTTATTGTATGAACAATGCTTGCTGTTGATCTTGTTGTCATTGCACTAAGATTTGTACTTGTTTTTGCACTTTTTGTTGTTCCAACAACACTTGTTATTGTTCCAACAATGCTTGTTATTGTTCCAACAGCGCTTGTTGTTGGGCTGCCAATTCGGTTACTTCTTGCTACTCTTGATATTGCTTTATTGCTTGCTGATATGCTTGCAATTACAATGCTTGTCTTTGTGCAAGAAGTTGTGCTTGTGCTTGTGCATGTTGTGCTTGATATTGGGCATTTTCCTGAGCTTGTGCTTGCGTTGCTTGTGCTTGGGCTTGTGCTTTTGCTACTTGTTGTTGTAATAGAGCTTGTGCTTGAATAGTCTTTTGTGCTTGTAATGCTTGCAATGCTTGAGCAGCTTGGGCGACTTGTTGTTGTTGTAATAAATCTTGGGCTTGTGTGGCCTGTTGCACTTCTAATGTGGCTTGTGCAACTTGGGAAGCTTGCGCAGCTTGAGCGGCTTGTTGAGTAGCTAGTTGTACGGTCTTTTGTTTCTGCACTTGTTGGAATCCCCTTTGAAAAGCGGCTTGCAATGTCGTGTTGTATTGACTTGATGTGGTGGAAGTTGGTGGTGGTGGATTTGGAATGGCGTTTGATAATGTCGTGTTGGTGGATGGTGGTGTAGACATCCAAATTTGGACACTTAATTTATCCAAATTTATCACTTTTCGTCTAGACATCCTCTTATCTAAGTTAATTAAGTAATATTACTATTATTTAATTAATATCCTTAATTCTGCCAAATCCCTAAGGTATTTAATTAATAATTAAATACCTTACCCTCCTTAATCCCGTTTTCATTAAATGAATTAAATAAATATTACATTTATTTAATTCCTCACATGTCATTTTCATCTAATCCTAATCCATCTCTTAATCTCTTCATTAAGGATGTGCACATGCCTAATCCTTGATTAGGATGTGTCACATCCTCCAACTTTGCAAGTTGGCTTTAATCCTAATTAACCCCTAATTATCCTCTAATTACTAATTAGTTAAACCTAATTAGTACCTTGGTCAACTCTCCATTCCCAAGGAATTTTAATTCTTTTTTATTCACCTAGGCTCCTCTCTTCCCCATGTGAATTTTTAATTCACATTTTATTCCTTCTAAATCCCCTTTTCCCATGCACCTTCTAGAATATTTGACTTGTCACATCAAGTCACATGTGACAAATTCCCACCTTTTGGGAACATTGTCTTATCCACCAGATTCTTCCAATCATTGTGAATTTTTAATTCACTTTTATTCACCCAAGATTCTTCCCATCTCCCAATGTACTTGGAAGGTACTTGTCCTTCCTCCACCTCATGTACCTCTCTTCCACCTCACCTCCACATCATCCTACCTTTATCCACTTCATGATCCACATGTCAAGATGTGAGGGCTTGTGAGTCCTCAACTCACCTTAGCCCTTCATCTTGATCTTGTTGGATCAATCTCAACCATTGAATTCTCTAGAGAATTCAAGTTCTCCTATAAATACCCCCTCCTCAAGGGCATTTGAGAACACTTAGTCATTTTGCAACTACATGCTGCCATTTTGTGCACTCACCTAGTCTTCAATTACATTCACTTGCATCCAACCATATAGTTAAATCCTCCATTTTAGCTACATCAAGAGCCATCAAGGAACACACATAGCATTCCAAGCAAGGGCCAATCAAAGGGATATCAACAACAAGGTAAAACCATTTGTGTCTTATGTTATCTATTTTCCTTATTGTTTTGTCACTCTCTTTTAGCTAATCTTGAGGTGTCCTTGGTCTATTATCATTCGTATTTTGAGTTATTTTATGCACTAGAATAGGATAGATTCCAAGGTATACAGGTGGTATTAATGTGATGGTTTGAGTGATAAGCGGTGTCGTTGATGTGATTGGTCTTTGAGAGACCATGCTTTGTGATGTTAAGGGGGTACTTGATAATGTTGCAATTGTTTGTGCATTTGTCATCTGTTGTTGCGATATCGACAACAAATTTTGAGCGTTTGGCATAATGCTTTGATTGATATTTGGGATGTTGGTTTGATTTACACTTGGTAGAGGGGGAAGCCCTAAACCAAGGAGTTTTGTGGATAATAATGGAAATGGTGGAAGAGGTAGAAATGTAAGGGGTGTGAGTCCTTGCAAAAATGTTGTGGTGTCAAAAATACCCCCCTGGTCCGAACATGTCTCCTTCCTCTTGCGAATTTGTGAGGAGGGAAGTTTGAGGTGTTGCGTAAAAAAATGATGATGATGGATCATGATGGAACGTGAGAGGAACATTCTTATGTAATGGGTTTTTGGGTATGTTTTGTTCCAAGGTGGTATTCGCATCCAAGTTTTGATTATTAACAAGGGGGTGTGCTTGAATAGCATTGAGAAATGCGCTTCCCTTATTAACATTGGGTTGGGTTGGAGCAAAAGATGTTGTGATTTGCAGAATGTTTTTGGATGGGGGTGTGGATGAGATGGGAGGAAAAGATGTCTCCACCATGGTGCTTATGTCAAAATATGAGGGTAATTTGGCCCCTTGTTTTGCTAGTTCTAGCATGTATAATGAAAGATTGAGCCTTATCATGATGTTGATGATTTTATGTTTCTCTAGATTTTGGAGCATTTTAGTTATTTCTTCGCGAGACATCCCAAAGGTAAGATCCTCTCCTTGGTTTTCTTCTTGCAGATTTTGGGATGATGAAATGGTCAAAGGATTGCTTGATTCGGCGAGATTCATCTCAACGTTTGTTTGGCTAAGATCGCTTGAAGTGGGTGTTTCTTTGTTGGCTTCCATGCTCTTGTTGTATTGAGATCTAGTTTGAACCATAAAACAAGGATCAATTTTTCAAGAATAGGAGAGGTGAATCTCTTGGTTCTTAGGATTGATCTTTACTTTATGCCCAAAGTAGAAAATTTTAGGATATCTTAAGGGTCAAGAGGTGTGATACGATGATGATGAAAGGGATGGATGATGTGGATGTTTTTGTCTTTTGATAAATCTTAAAGGAGATGCTAGGATTTTAGGACTTTCGAATATGTTGTGGATTTTGATTTTGATTTGATTTTTGGATTTGGGATTTGTCCTTGATTTTGATTTTGAGTGCTTTTGATTTTGAACAAAAAGACCCTAAGATGTTGGATGATTTATCTAAGGGATAGATCTATTCAAAGGATGATAATTTGAATACGTGCGGGGAGAAGGATGCATCTACCCACACCTATCCAAACAAGATGATAGTTTCACTAAGCATATGAAGAATGATTCATCTACATATACTAAGCTAAACAAGATGATTTTGATAACTTTGACTAAACATATGCAAAAGGATGCATCTACACATACTTATCCAAAGGTGATTTTGATAATGTTTTCAAGGATTTAGTCTCAATGATTTCGATGATGATGATTTTTCCAAAAATCCTAGCATTAAGGGTGGTTTCAAGATTTTCCAAAAGGTGATTGTGAGATGATTTTTGTTTTGATGTTTGAAGTATAGATGAAAAAGATTTTGATTTGCTTTGATCCTAAGATGAACCTAAAAAAGACACTTTTTTTGCCTAGACCTAAGTATTGAAGAACATGCAAATGCTTCCTAGAGACCTTTATAACCAAAGAATGATTCAATTTGGACATACACTTTCGGATTCCCAACCAATGACCTTCATTTTGGACTTTTTCAAGAATCATGAGGCTTCAACACACATAAAATTTCATTTTGCTTAGCTTTGATTAATGGATTCATTTTATCAAAAACACTTTCTTCGATTAAGTTTTCAAACTAAGATGTCTAATTTCTTAATTTCTTCAAACCCCACAAGATATGTTATGTAGAACTTCGATGAACTTAAGGCAAGGGTTTTCCTATTGTTTTCTTAAGGAGAAAAATCGAGATGTAATCCAATGTTTAGAAACCTCTAAGGATGTGAATCCCAAGGGAAAGCAATAACATATGGATTGAGTCAATGGCATTTATCTCCAAAAAGGGTTTAAAATTTGGATGATGTTAAGTGTTTGTTTTTTAGATGTTTTCGATCAAGCAATGCATTTTGTAACCCAAGAATAAGTACAATCCTATGGATGTGTAAGACAATATTTGTTGGATTCCCACTTGGGCAAGTCTAGCTATGCTTATCTTTAGCGAATGGTTAGATGCTTGACTCCACAAGCTCCCCTCCATGGCACTCGCTTATACGGGGCAGCCAAGCATCAACACCCATGAAACTCCCATGGCATGTTTTCCATTTCTACTAAAAGACCGTAAAAGTGTGGGGTGGCTTCAGAACGACCGTTCTTGCACCAACATATAAATTAAAGGATTTTCACGAATTCTATCACATGGGTTTTAATAAGGACTTTCCATTCGTGGAGATTGACCCATACGACAAGAGTCCCCTTTCGGATCCATCTTGTCAGAATCAACCGCATGATATTGGCGTTTACTCCAATACCCACATTTATATACCGGTTGGAAATACTCTTGGCTTTAGAGTGTTACCGGTTGAGTCATTCCCTTGGGTGAGTACTTTTTCCCCAAGGCAGGCCCTTTAGGATAAACAAAAGCAAATAAGGAACAATATTCATAACTCGATCAATCCTTGTTGGCAACAAAGAGAGAGAATATATGCAACAATGCCCCCACTCACACTCGCACAAAATTTTGTTCAATTTCAAAACCCAAATTGAAGTGTGGAGGTGATTGCTTTGTCTCAACCTAAAATCATGAAAAAGGCTTTTTGATTCTCAAGATCGCTATAAAGCACGAGAGAAGCGCATACATCCTTTTTCAACGAGGTTAGTTTAAGTAAGCCTTCACAAAAACAAAGTTGCACTTGTTCTTTTTAAATCCAAAAAGAAAAATGTGAGTTCTTTTTAAGCACCAAAAGACAAGTGTGAGACATTTTGTTCAATTGTTAACCGAAAACGAACTCTAGTGTGTTGTGATCCTAATGTTCATTTTAGCCCTCTTGCAAGAAATGGAAAGATTCTTTTTAAACCCAAACGAAAATTAGTGTCCTAAGAAAGAAGGGATAACAATTTCGTGAAAAAGTGTTAAGCAAACATTAAAGTGTTTAAAAACACTTTGATTTGATGAAACATCCTCCTCATGCTTCTCCTTTCTTTGTTTTCGATTTCCAACCTACAAGGAAGAAAAACTAGTTAGATTCTAGAAAATACAGAAATTAAAAGGCAGAAAATAGAAGACAAATTAATCATCAATCAAAAAGCACGTGCTAAAATTAAATTTTCCCTTTTTACTCCCCTCCAGCGTCGCAACTCGTAACTGCGTCGCAGTTTTATTTTCAAACGGTGCCCTCATAGCGCTGCTTGCCAGTCAGCGTTGCTCTGTGTTGGGGCAGTGAGCTCAACTGTGTCACACTTTTTTCCCAACTTCACAGTTTTCTTCCAGCGTCGTAGTTTGATATTTTTTGACAATTTCTATGAGTCAATGAGTCTAGCGGCGGAGTTACAAATTCAAATATTTTGGTGGGACGAGTCCAACATTGTGGTTTTAATTTCAAGCGGTGCCATATAGCGATGCTGAAGAGTCAATAGTGCCAAAACAATGACGCTGAGCTCCCAGCGTTGGAATTTTCTGTGTATGAGTAAAAATGCAGAAATTTTAAGAAAAGATGAGAAAGAATGATTCCAACCCTCCTTCTAGCGCCAAATGTGCGAACCCCAACCCTAGTACCTACAAAACAACAAGAATAAACAAGTTAAACAAGAGATTGCAAGCTAAAACAAGGATTCCCCATGAAATCCATTTACAAATTCAAAACAGGAAAGAAAACAATGAAGAACACAATAAAACAAGAAAATAGGTTGAATCCTAATTTAAATGTGCAAACTCATGATCCCATGGTGGAATTGGTGCCAATTTGATGTGAAAATTGGCCCTTTCCCAATTCCTAAGATGCAAACTTGATATGTTGAAGATGATTGATCCACTTTTTTCATGAAGGATGAGAGCTCCAAAGCAAAATCTACAAAAACCTAGCTAAGAACTCAATAATGATGGATGAGAATAGCTAAATATTTTAGCATCATAACTTTGCATATTTTGTGGATGATCAAATGAGGATATGAGCTCTTTTATTTATAGAATGCCAAGATGGATGAATGTCCAAATTTGAGCAATGTGGGACTAACATTCATCCAATGGAATGATGCCACTTGTCAATCTATGAATGGATGAAGGATGTGCAAGATTTGGGGATTGTGCCAATAAATGCATATTTTTGAATTTCAAATTTGTTGAAATGACTTGCAAGAGGGAAGGGAAATTGCAATAAATGCCACTTGGATCAAGGCAAAGGACATGTAAGATGAAGTTATTGCCTTGTTGGATGTACATGTTGACTTGGAATTTTTGAATTCAAATTGAGAGAATATTCCAAAAGATGCCTTGTGAGGAAAATAGAGATTTAATAAATGAATTAAATCTATTTTCATGTGTAACTTGCAAAATCTAGAGGATTGGACATGAGATAAGATTAAATTAATCAAGGGTTAATTAATTTAATGAGAGAGGTTAGATGATATGACCTATTTGACTCAAATTTATGGATTTATTTAAATCAAATAAGAGAGGAATATGATAAGAGATTAATTAAATAAAGATTTTGATTTATTTAATTAAAAGAAATGGTGTTAGATTAAATCAAATAAGGTTTTAATTTATTTAATTTAATGTATAGACTTTAGAGATTTAATCAAATAAAATTAATTATTTAATTAAATAGGGATAATTAGATCAAATGGATTGATTTAATTAACAAGAGATGACTTGATTAGATAAAATGATTTATTCAATTAAGAGAGGAATATTGATGAATTTAATCAGATAAGGAGATTTGATTAAATGGTTAGACCGAGGGATGATTCAGGATGAAACAATGTTAGTATGATCAGATGCACAATGTCAATCGGTATATTTTACATGTCTACAATTATTTATTATCAAAGAAATTATTAATAACTAATTAAGCAAACTTGATTACAATAATATTGTTCAAGGGGCAAGTACTAATAAATAAAAAATTATATAGTTGTGTTGCATATATAAAAATATATAGATATGAAAAATAATTATGAAAGAAAAATGAACTTTCTCAAAAGCAAATGTTATTTACATATAATTTTATATTAATTAGTGATAAGTTGAGAGTAATAAATTAGATAATTATGTTGTATATAAAAAAAGAAATACAATTATAAAAAATGAATTTTCTTTCTAAGAATGTAGTTAATCAAACAAAAATTAATTTAGACTAATTAGTGATAAGTTAGAGTAATAAATTAATAGTTTCAATAGACACATTAATTAAAAACATATATATTATAAAAAGAATTTGTTGGAGAGATAACTCTTTAGTGTCAAATCCTTATTATATGAAAAATGATACAAAATATTTAAAATTTATTATATTGAGAGGCATTATATAATTGTATAATGGGATGTGAAGAACCCATGTACATGAAAACCTCCCCTTAAACCACACTTTCAATAAAAAATTTAGTCATTAATTGCAAATTATTTTTATAAAAAAATTGTTCATCATGAAAGAACAAATGACTTTTGAACATTGGGATGGGCATGAGGAATATTCAAAAGAGAGGAAGCCTTCTAGGATAATGCTTTGGGTACACCCTTAACCCAAGCATGGGACTTAGAAACATATTTTGGAAGACCTTCCTTATAATCCTAACTCAACATTATTTCTAGCCCTAGAATGCTTAGTTTTAATAATATAATTAATAATAAGCATGATTGGTTTTTATAAGATAAGGTGAGAAAAATGTCTCACTCCCAAAAGTTATAAAAATAGCATAAAATAGAAGTTCAACAAAATAACAAAATGCTACACCAATGTAGTACCAAAGGGATGAAAAAACATAACAAAAATAAACAAGTTAAAAACAACAATAACCTAGTGATCTTTAAGTTGTGGAGGCTCGTAAGCACATTCCACTCATCAACTATCTAGTTCAACTTCCCGTTGCACACGTCCAAATCTTTCTCCTCGTTGTTCTACTTGGCCTCATGAATTTTATTCAAATTCTTATTTTCTCCAATTTATTTTTCCTTTGATTATTTTCCTCTTATAGGATGGTCGTAGAAGTGGTAGAACACTCCATCAAATCTATAATAATAGAGATAATTTGAGTCGTTGTATCCTCGAGCTAAGTCATTTTGTTCCCCATCATTTCATATGTATCCTCTTCATAAACTAATGCAGGAGCATCCATGATGGCTAGCAATCTTGAATCAACCAAAAAAAAATTTAATTTTAAATTTGCTTTTGCATTTTATGTTAGGAGGATAATTTCATGTTAGGAGGATAATTTGAATAAGTTGAGCATAATTATATTTAATTAAATAAATGTCACCCTTGTTATGCAAGTTGGCAAGTGGGGTAGTGGTGTAGTTGCACTTTTTTGAAAAATCTGAAAAACAGATTTTAGGCATTAGGATTGTGGGAAATACAAAATGGCATAAAAATAATTTATTGATTTTTCTATTATTGAAACCATCCATTCTAGGAGAAGTGGGCATAGGTTTTCCAATTGAAGAAAAAATCTAATTTTTGGATTTTTGGGAGAGGAGTTTTGTTGCATGTTTTGGCATTCATTTGTTGTTGCAGGTTTGGAGAAAGGGAGAGTTGGGCATGGTATTCTCTAAGGGGGTTTTGAAGGTTTTTTGTTGAAACTTGAGAAGACTAAGGCAACCATTAAATATTGAAGGCTCCATGGTTGAAGATTGAAGGTTCTAGGTGATTGTTTGCAGGAGGAAAAAGCAAATTTGGAGGTGCTTATGAAGCACATAGATTGTTTTTGTTGTTGTAGCTTGTTTTTGTGTTATTTTCATATTAGGTAAAGGGAATTTTTTTCTTCCTTTCAATAATTTGTTGACTGAAAACAATATTGTAGTCATATTTCCATGTTGTGTAGATTTTTTGTTGCAAATTTCAAAAGAATACATGAAATCTTGTTGCAGATTTTCTTGTATTGTTGTGGTTGTTTGAATTGAATTTCAGAGAAGAGGGTTCTTGAGAATCCCTCTTCCATTATAAACCTACATTTTTCCTTTTCTTTTTTATATTCTCTCCATCTTTTTACCCCAACTTTGGTCATTACCCTTAAAATTGGTGCCCCTACCCAAATTTTTGCAAAGTTTAGATGATTGTTGGTGTTTCATTGAGTTCTTCCAACCTTGGTGGGAACTTCCCAAGTTATTCTAACTCTATATTATGCCACCTTCCCTTCAAACTTGTTCATTAGCTTATTTGGGCTTTGTGTTATTCAATTGTTATAACTTTATGAGTGATTGAAGTACTTTACGAATTCTTTATACTTGAAACTTTAATATTGGCATTTTGTACTTGAGGTTGGATAACCTATCTAAATGACTGTCGATGATGAAAAGTTAAGAAGTTTCAAGTATGGGTGGGAGTTTCAGTTGGTTTTAAAACCATCAGGGACCTATGTGGATGACTCATCAAGTATTGACCCATGTAATCTGAAGATAACTACTGAAATTTGGCTATAATATTAGTAATATTGTCAATTACTTCCTATTAGGAAGAAATGACAACCTCATCGCCAATAGGGCTCAAAGATGGAGTGATAACAAACATCCTCTACCCAACCAAGGCCCTAAATTTTGGGGTTTTTTGATCTATAGGATGGTAAGCATCCATGTCATAGACCCTACCACGCCCCTACCCCAAATGAGGTGGTAAAATTAAATAGTTAATGTTGAAGCCTAAATCAACCTTAGCGTATAGTTGTTGTACAAAATAAAATGGAATTTGGTCATTATTTGGATAATGATCATGTGCTACAAAAAACACGGATAAACAAATAGGGTCATCCCAGGGCATATGCACCTAGTCACCTGATATGCCCTCACCTAATATCTAGTGGAATACTAGGGAAAACATTATGTTTTTATAGTTTCTTTTGGCACTCTCAACTAGACTATACTCAAAGGAACATCACCAAAAACTTGATCTCACACTTGGGCAAGAATGACTGCTAAAGTCTCCCTGTAATATGCATGGAAACCTCCTAATGAACAAATCTCTAAAATCATATCACAATTGGTTTTGTACACCCCAATGGTTGAAGGGTCATCTAAAATCAATCTCAATCTCTAAATCTCTATATCATTATGTTTCTAAAGCCCATCCATATCGATGTTGCACAAAAAATAAATAATTTCTAATTTTAATTTGCATGTACTATTCATTACATGCGTGTGTACACAATACATGAAAAAACAAGTGATACATTTCATCCTAAAGGACCATCAAGCTAAATTTAAAATTTAAATTTCATTTAACCTAGATTGTACATATACTAGTTCAATCTAGTTTTCAAATTTAAATTCTTAACATAAATTTAAATTATAATTTATAGAGTGAGACAATTTATTTCAAGAAAGAGGTTTTAACCAAATGAGAACATGATCATTGGAGGCCCAAATTATTTCAAGAACATAGCTCCAACATACAAGTAATGTAAACCCAATAGCATGACAAACAAGGTAATATGTAAGTTTAATAGTTCTAATGTGTACATGTTATTGACACATGTCTCAATGATATTTTCAAGGTATGATAGATAGAGGTTATTTGATCTAACATGTGGAAATTTAGCAAGGTAAGTTCAAGTACATCTATGTAACTAGATATTAAAAATACAAGTAGGTTGGAACTAAGTCATCACTAAACCCTACATTTAATATTAAGATTTTTTTAAAGAATAATGTGGGTAACACAACCTAAAAAGAGTAGAGCCCTCACGGGTAGTGGAGTTGGCTTGGGTCGCGGGTTTGCTCCCCACTAGTTCTAGGTTCAACTCTAAGGCCTGGGCTTACTCGATGCACGTGGTTTGCGGGCTATTGTGTGCATACCTAGGGGACTAGTCTCACCTCAGCTCACCTCATAAAGGGAACACACTCGACTGAGTCGCGGGGACACCCTTGGGTTACTAAAAAAAATACACACACACAACCTAAAAAAAAGAAAAGATAGAGAAAAAAAATACATAATAAGGATTGTAATGAAGAGAAAATATGTGTGTGACATTTTTGAAGAGGAAAGGAAGATGAGATTTTGTAGAGCTATATGGATCTAAGAGGTGGCTAGAAGACAAAGAAATTGGAATTAGTGACTATAAATTTTCATGAAGAACATTCATTTTATCCTCATGTGATAGGTAATAAAGAGAAATAACACATAATGAGAATGAAGCAGTTAGGGATAGAAAGGAAAATTTTTAAAGAAGGAAATAGAATCTAATAAGGTTGAGTGCACTTGACAAACAAGGGAAAGCTCTATTCTCTCCCTGTATTCTAAACTATGAAAGTCAATTAGTTGTAATTTATATCATTATTGATTAATCAAATAAAAGTAAATATTTATTTTATGTGAACCTCGCTATGGTATCCATGTGGGGCAAGCTCTATTCATTAAATGCTTGATTGTTTGCTTATGTTGGTAAGTTAGTTTCTTACTTTATCTTTTTTGGAAAATGTATCTACATGCACGTGTATATATTCTTTAATTACAACATAAGATAGAGGGTGGAGGTTAGTTTTAAGTAACGAATAACCATTGTCTATCAAGGTGAGGGCCTACAAGAGTTGACCTATGTAATTATGTAAGACTATTCTAAGTAAGAAATATCTTGATTTTTTTAACTTAGGTGGGTGTGGAGTTGATTGATTTGTGACAATTAATACTTTGTGGCACCATCAAAAATTATACGAGTGGAAAATCTCATGCTAGTAAAGGTTGTCCTATGTACAAATTTCATGTAATGACTTATTTTGATCATATACTAAAATTACATTTTTAATCAACAGGTATCTTTTTCGAGCACTAATAATGCCCATTACAATTAAAATAGAGGGACAATACAAATAGGTATATTTGATGAACCATTCCTAGGAGCTCATAATGGAGAAAAGTTTTTTGAATGCAAGGCCAAAAGAGCTACCACAAGCATCTTCCACGACATAGTAGGCCTAGTGAAAGGTAAGGATTTATAGATAATATATAATTAAGCTGTGAATGCAAGAACAAAATTTTAGTTGGGTGTACTTTAGGATATTTATATGATCTTTCTAGCTACCTAATTCTAGAGGACTTGATAACATTCCTTCCACTTGAAATGTAGAAAAAAGGAAAATTACCCATTTTGAAGATATAAAAAATACCCAAATAAAGTCTCTAAGAAGACCCTCAAGGAATAGGAAGTAAGTAATCCCCATGATTAAATTAGTTTCGTCAACATTGTCTTGTGTCTTTATAAATTATGTGTAGCCTTGATCCTAAAAGGATGACAAAGTTAAGTTTTAAAGATAAAAGTGAAATACATATATGAAATTCAAAAGAGCTACAAAATAATATAGGAATGAAGACTACATACATGTAAGGAATATGTTTTACATTCACACATATAAGAACTAGAATCCACATCTATCAATCACAGTTCATTGAATAAATAAATATTTAACATCAAACATGTTGTATATACTTTAGTAATCTATGTGCAAGAAAAATATTTTCTATTGTGGAAAACTTATAGTTTAGGGTTGAAGGGTTGAATAGAAGGGAGGTTGACAAGGTTATGGGTGAGGAATTGATGGACATGAAATATAAGGGATAAAATAGCTTCACCTATCAATTTGGTTACTCAATGAATGAAGGGAGAAGGTTAGGCTAGATGAGGAAGATGAACCCGAAGGTTTGGGTACAAGAAATATTAAATTTAACAAGTCTTCTGATTTGGGCTTTATATACAATTTACCTATGTAGTTTTTGGGTGACAATTAACTAACCAAGTAGGCCCCTATGTTCAATTGAACTTGTATTCCATAAAAATCAACATAATCTAACTCTATAGAAATGAATATATAAATATAGTTTTGGATAAATAAAGAGTAGAACCAAGTTCTACATTATAAATTTCAAAGTTTTGCATAATGAATTAAATGGAAGGGTATAATTGGGTGAATATGATGGTTAAAGAAAGAGGTGTTGAGGAGGTCTATGGTTTTATTGATCTAGTGGCTCGTTGTCATGTTGTGTTGATCCTATACATGTTGTTCATGTTAGTTGGACCTTTTAGGACAAGGTCAATAGTGGAGGCTGGGACATAAATGGTGGAAGATGTTGAATTCATCAAAATAGGATTTTTGAGTGTGGAAATGGTTAGGAATGGTAAAATGACTTAAGGGTGGAAGATGTTGACTTCATCTAATAGTTCGTCAGAAATGACTTAATTATTAAATTTACTATATGTGAGTTATAAAGCATATTTAATAAGCACATAAGGTTTTATAATATTATATACACACATGTTATAATGATACATGTAATTATATATACATACATTATAATGATACATGAGGTATAGGTAATAAAATTCTTCTAATAGAAGGACCAAGAAAATTGGTGGAAATAGATGATATAGAATATTAGGAGAAAGAGGATTATGACTAGACATCCATGGTGACCTCCTAAGAATAAGAATTAGTGTCTAATTTCTATTGATCTATGCCTAAATTATGTAGGACATGAAGCATGGAACTGTGTTAGATGAGTGTGGGTAGTGAGAAGACAATGGAGGAAAGGAATTTAACCATTAATGAATGACAAAAATGTAGGAAAGGAAGTGCATTTCAGAGAAGGAATAATAAAGAAAGAGGAGATGGAATTTCATAATAGGGATCTAGAAAATTATTGTTAGATGGAGGTGGTGTGAATAGTTGATAAGGATGGATTAATGTAAGACTTATAGGGATGAAACATGGATATAAGGGAAGAAAGGAGGTGAGAAAAATGAGTGTATTGAATATATGTACCTTTATTAGGTTTTTTATTTTTCTATTATTTATATTAATATGGATAAATAAAAACCTCCTATCCTCATTCCCTACAAGTTCTATCTCAATGAACTAAAAAAAAAAAAAATGTTTGATAGAAAAGGGTACTTTAGGATCAAAGATGGTATAAAAACAATGCTCCCTTTTTTATATGTATAAAAAATATATTTTAATCAATTATAGTGAATTGTACGGTTTTATTTACTTTTGAATACCTTTATATATACTCTCCCACATAGAGTCTTGATTCACCATAAGAAATATATGGAAATTTTGCAACTTTATTTTAAAAGATTGATATGCTTTTCCAATTGGCAAATGAACTAATTAGTTAAGTACAATTGATATTGAAAACATACAATACTTAATCATGCATTTTGAAATTATTGATCTTTCCATTATAGGATTACTAGATCGCAAAAAAAATTGACTCACAACATGTAATTAATGTTCTTTCTAAATTGGTTCCTACCTACTCAAACTTTGTTTCAACCTTCTACTCCACTAGAGATGCCTTAGGAGCTACGTTCAAAATGCTAAATTTTCATGATTTTTTTGAAATAATCACAAGATAATATGACAATAAATGCAAGTGGGATCACTTTATATTAAGTATTCAAAGTCTTATTTCTTGATTTTTAACTAATCATAGATGGGTCAAAATGTTTTAGAGAGTTTGTGTAAGAAGATAAAGGCTAATATACCATCCTTTTCTTCTACAAAAAAAATCATAGAAAATAGGTGACAAATCATGGATACTATAAGAAGGGTGAATTATGAGTCCTAAGTGCATGATAAAATGGATTGACTCACTAGTAGAACTTAAGAACAACAAGATCAATCAAGAATATTCACATACCACAAACTCCTTTTCAAAAAAAAAGAAAGGAAACTGTAAGGTTTTCAAAACCATAACCACTTAATCATATCTATAGACTCAGATAATTTATTCAAAAGCTACACACCATATGGTTACACCTAGAGACTTCACATGACTACATCAAGAGATTTTTTATCCATACTCCATGTTTTGATCCCAAAATTGACATGGGTCATGAGTATTTGGTAGAAGTCCTTAGGCTAGGACCCATTAACATGTAAGGCAACAAATTCAACATTTTTTCTATATTTCCCCTCATTTTCAATAAATTATATTATTATCTACCAAATCACATGCATAGGGATCCAAGACAAGAGATTTCTCTTTGAACAATATTGTCAAATCAATCTAGGGCTTTCTTGCAAGAAATAAATATACATATTTCCCAATATACTAGGATGCGAATGAGGTTTAGGGATTTGATCTTAGGGCTTATGGTTTAAATTTTATTTGGTTTGTAAATTTCACCATTTTAATTTTAAAATCTAAATAATTTTCACCATTTTCAATTAAATTTTACAAAATAAATTGGGAAATTGTAGAAAAATTTGGAAAGGAAATGAGGGGAAAATAGGGAAAATTGTAGAACTTGGGGACATTCGCTAAAAAATTGTAGGAAAACTTGGAAAGGAAATGACAATGGATACTTTTGAACAACATTTCGAGGATGCTTCTTTTTGTTGGAGTATAGGACCACTAAGAGGGGGATGAATCAATGGTCTAATGAGAAACCAAATTTCAAAACTTAACTCACTTGTATTAGACAAAGAGACCCATTGAAAACACTTCAAACATTATAGGTATTGAATCTTGAGGGAGTCACAATGATATGCAAATAAAAACATAATACTTGAACAAAGATGACCAATCAAGCACAATATGACAAACCACCAAGAGGAGACAAAAAAATTTGTGAGTGGAAAAGCCTAAAAGGGTGAAAAAGCACTCTGAAAAATAAGTTTCATTAAGCCTCACTGGCCAAAACCTCACTAGCTACAAATTGTATGCCTCACTGGAAAAACAACATGCCTCACTAGCAAAACAACATGCCTCACTAGCTAAACAACATTCCTCACTAGAAAAGCCTCACTAGAAAACCAAATGCCTCACTGGCAAAGCCTCACTAGCTACACAATATGCCTCACTGGAAAATTATATATTCCTCACTGGAAAACATACATCACTTTTATTAAACTAAGAAGAAATATTAAAAAAATAGAGGATTACTCTATTTCATGACAATTCATTGCATTATCTCTGCATCAACGAATCTCATTACACTATCTCTGCATCAACAAATCTTCAAACTTCATCTTCCTATTTACCCTTATGATATCAATATTTCATTCATCATAATATAGTTCTAAAAACTATCTTTACTCAACAAAAAAATATACTTTTCATGAACACCCTAACATCTCTGCCTTTAGACAAATTCATATATCATGCACTGTATCAGAGAGCCCGCACAAAATATTGGAAGTCACTTTTTCATTCATCATTGCACAAAGAGAAATAGTTACAAAACTGCACGTAGACATTGACTACCAGATACCCATCAATGTAAACCTCCAGGAAATAGTTGTTGAGAGGTTTAAATATTAGCCCTTGATTTCATACTCCTACCATCAAATAATGAACGTTGATTTCATAATGAACAACCGATTATATGGTGTTTACCTATTTGAACGGTTAATTCTAGGTATGAGGGTTGGTTAATCATGAGACTAACCCCCTTAAGGTCATTACTTAAGTTTCCTTTAACTCATTAGAGTTGTTCAACTTTAAATTATAACAAAATTAACCTTGATATAAACTTTGCTCAAAGTCCTCCATTTAGGGTTTTAGAAAAAAAATACAAAGAAATGAATAAACCCTAAACATTTCCAATAAACTTGATTACCTGTGATTTGTCTTGGATCTCTACAAACCAACATATGTCTCTAACTCAGATACAAAATATTGTATCTCTAATGTTTGTCAAAAAGATAATCTCAGATGAAGAATGTGCATTACCTAGCTTTAGATTTGTCTTAGGTTATAACACCAATTTCATATGCTCTTTACAAGTCTCAGTTGCATCTTCCAATAAACAATGTCAACTCCCAATGCCAACTATGTGAAGTAAACAATGAACAACAATTATGCATTGTAATGAAGTGACTCTTTGAATGTGTTGCTCACACTTAGGCATATATGACAAACGAACATCAAACTTGAATGCATCAATGCAACAACACCTTGACATGAGTAAGAACCTTTGAAGCACCAAGTTTGTAACAAACATCAAATCAACAAACTCCAATAACTTGCACTATCAACCCTTCCTTTGAACAAGCATCAAAAACAATGGATGAACCTTCACTTTGAAATAACGATACCATAAACTGTATGAACAATAATCTTTGAAGCACCCTGAACACTTGCCATCAAATCAATTCTTTGCAATGAAAACTATGGAAACCATCATGAACTTTGACATCAATACCATGAGAAGAACAAATACCATAACACCATGAACTATGATGAGTTTCTCTTTTGCATATGACACCATGGCTCCTCATGTTCCTCTGCACCAACACTGACATCTTTGACATCAATGAAAAACACTACCACTGCCAACATCTTTATCTTTAGAGGAGATATCTTTGTCTTTGGATTTTGTTCTACATTCATCTCTACTAGATTCTGGATTGTCACCTTCTTCAGTGTGGCCTAGAACACATGTTTGGAGTGTGTTATCTTTCAACATCAACATGGAGACTTTGATCATAATTCAGAGACATCGCACATCATCCTTCTTCCCACATATTCCTTTTAGGAATGCAAATACATCATGCATACCAACTTAGTTGTGTTTATTCCTCAGGGGAGGAATATTGTTCAACGAGATTAGATAATCTTCAACATTCATGTTGGACATATACCATCATTGTAAGAGACTCAACATTGAGGGTGGTTGCATCATCTCTCTTCTTCTAACCTATGAGAGGGGGTATTTTTCCTCACATGACGTTATATCCTTCTCATTTTTTAGTGAGATAATGTTGCTTTCCTCTCTCTTTTTAGGAGGATTTTTGTTTCATTGGGTTTTACCCCTTTGTTTGTTTGTGATATATTGCATTTACACATGGGTGCCTAACATGCCCTAGTATTCAAGACCCATCTTTGCATCATTTGCATAATCATCTACTCCCTAAGTTGCACTTAAGGTGGGTGTTGGTGTAAATAGGTGTTTTACCTAACTATTCCTAATAAGTCTTATTTACATGTTGAGTTTACTTAGGTCTTAGGTGAAAGGAAAGCAGAGTGTGGAATACACCTTCCTAATGCTAATCTTCAGGAAAGAGATACAAAAAAAACACTTAAAACTTTGCAATTATAGTTCATTTAAGATGCACATACAAGAATAAAAAAATAAACAATAAAGAATGAACACCAGATTTATGTGGGAAAACCCTTTCGATAAAAAACCCACACACCAAAACAAAGATCACTTGTATTATAGTGAAATGTCAATTACATACAAGCTAAAGAGTTATGCTCTTTCAGGTGTCGACTCAAAAAATTAGTTTAGTAGCATAACATTCACTCTAATCTTCAACCAACTGCCCTACGACCCATAGTCAATCTGTTTGTTACAATGCAATATAGTGCACTACCATATTCAATATGACTCCTTATTACATTACAGACTTCTCTATATACTTATCTCCTCCTTTAGGTTAGCTTAACCTACGTTGTCATAGTACCATCTCGTTGACCAATGAGCATCAAGATATTGTAGGGTTACATGGTTATCAAGTAATTCAACTATCACCTTCAGGTTGAAATCGTTGAGCGAATGAATATGTTGATTCATAATAACGATGTGCAATCAACTAATGAATTTGTGCCACACATCACCACCTAGCTTGTCTATTTATTAACATCAATGAGACCATATAGAAACTCCTTTTGATACCACGAAGTCCCTTCAACAAAGCATTTCCAACTACCGTCATGTTGCAAACACCACCAACAGACCATCGCAGGATGACAGTACATATACTGCATCACCGCAAGTCTCTTAGACCAATCATCGCAAGATGGTGAGATATACATCGCACCATCGCAAGTTATCACACAAAATGTCGAAGGTTGAAAATATGGCTGCACTACCACAAGTCTCCACATGGACTCTCATGGGGTGGTGGGATGGCCCGCACACCAACCGGCCTCTCCTTAGACCATAGCAGGGTGGCACCCAGGTAACCCCCACACTACCGCCAACACCATTCATGATCCATTGTGGGGTGGCAAAATGACCCTCACTCTACTATCAGTCTCTCCAACCACTATCATGAGATGGAGGGTAACACCACTCTATCGCACAGACCGACAAAGATCGCCACGGGATGGTGGGGCACACTGCCAGCCTGCATTCCTCTTAAGTGCACCCAGTGATACTATGGTAATGCCATGAATGTAACACTATGGTAAATATGAGTTCGATGGCAATTGAGTTGGGGTTTCAATAGTTTGTTTGAGACACACATTCTCAACATTCTCTCACTTGGTGAAGAACTCACTAAACCCCTTCCAATGCTTGAAGTCACTGAACATTCTAGGCACCAAGGCCCATAGAACTGGCACACCACTTGAACTTATCTATGCTCACAGGCTTTGTCAATGCATCAACAACATTCTCCAGAGTATCAACCTTTTCCAGACTAACCTTTACATCTTCCAGCATATCACGAACAAAGCAATACTGTAGGTCAATATGTTTCGTCCTGGCATGGAAAGTTGGATTCTTCACCAAACATATGACACTCTGACTGTCACAACAAATAACAATCTACCCAACATCAAAACCAACATCAAAATGCAATATTCTAAGCTAAATGGCTTCCTTACAAGTGTGAGTTGTTGCCATGTACTCATCCTTAGTAGTAGATAAAGTGACTACAGCCCGCTGCTTGCTTATCTAGGTAATTGCACCACCAAACAACATGAATACATATCCATTGGTGGATCTTTTGCTTTCAATGTCCCCTGCCCAATTAGAATCCACATATCCATGAATGCTAACTAAACTTTGAGATTTAGTGAAGTAACCATGATAACACAAGGCATATTTAGAAGTACCCTTCAAATACCTGAACACTCTCTTCACAACATCCCAATGTGGCCTTCCTGGATTAGCCATAAACTGACTTTAAGCACTCCCACTACTTTGGCAATGTGTGGCCTGGTACAAACCATTGCATACATTAAACTACCAATTGCACTTGCATAAGGCACCCTGGTCATGTCCTCCATCTCAATAGGAGATTTAGGACAATCTTCAACAAAAAGTTTCATTCCCTGCAACACTAGAACAACTAACTGCTTGCAATCCACCATACTAAACCTCTTTAGGAAAAAAATTATATACTTGCTCTAGGTGAGCCAAATTTTTATATTTCCTCTATCCTTGCTAATTTCCATGCCCCAAAATATACCTAGTTGAACCTAGATCTTTCATTTCAAACTATGTTGACAAATGAGATATCAATTCAAAAATCATACCCTTACTATTCCCAATGAACAACATATCATCCACATATAGGGAAATAAGAATATGACCATTTTTAGTCTTAAAATAAACACAATGATATGACTTTGATCTCACAAACCCCAAAGACAACGCATAGGTATCAAAATTTTGGTACCACATTCTAGGCGACTGCTTCAAACCACACAGAGATTTCTTTAACTTGCAAACCAGGTTTTCCTTACCTTTTTCAATGAATTGCTCTGGTTGATACATGTAAATATCTTCCTTCAAATCACCATGAAGAAATGTTGTCTTCACATCAATCTGCTCGATTTCTAAGTCATATGTTGTTGCAAGTGACAATAGAAATATGATAGACATCAACTTAGCTACAAGAGGAAATATTTCTCCATAATCAATCCCCTCCACCTAGGAATATCCTTTCATGACCAACCTTGCTTTATGCTTCTCTACACTGCCATCCATGCCAATCTTCTTCTTAAACACCCATTTATAGCCAATAGGCTTTTGACCTTCAGGAAAAGATACTAGATCCCACGTTTCATTCTTCTTCAATGATTCCATTTCTTCATTCATGGCTTCCAACCAGGAATCTGAATCAGACATATCCATAGCCTCTCTAACAGTCGTAGGCTCATCAATGTTAGAAATCAAAGCAAAGGCACAACTAGAATCTAACATAGAATATCCAAACCTTTTAGGTTGCCACTTCACATGCGTAGACCTTCTCACAGGCTAAGGCTGAGGTTCTTCTTCTTGATTAGAATTTTTAGAGTTGCTTGAGCTCTCCTCATTAATAAGTCCACTAGTAGTATGTAGTTCATCCTTATCTGTATTAAAGGGAATTTCAACTACCTCCTTATTTTCCGCTTCTTTTACCTTTGGCTGCAAATCAACTGTAGAAGGTTTCAAATCATGAAAGATGACACTTATGTTATACAACACCTTCTCTATAATTGGGTTCCAAAGCTTGTACCCTTTCGCACAATTCCATAACCAATGAAGATACATTTCATTTCCTTGTTCTCCAATTTTGATCTCTTTTCACTAGGCACATAAGCATACACCTCACAACCAAAGACTCTAATGTGTCTCAAAGAGGGCTTCTTACCAGACCACACTTCCATAGATGTCTTGTCCTTGAGCGCAGAAGTGGGAGATTTGTTAATTAGATAACATGTTGTAGCTATAGCCTTAGCCCAAAATATTTGTTCCGGACCAACACTACTCAGTGTACTTCTTGCCCTTTCCATTAGCATTATATTCATCCTTTTTGCAACTCCATTTTGTTGTGGAGTGTAAGGAGTAGTTTTATTCCTTTTAATTCTATGGTCCTTGCAAAACTTATTGAAATCTATAGGAAAAAACTCACCACCATTATCCATCCTCAAACACTTTATTTTCCTACCAATCTGATCTAATATTATTTTGTACATATTATTGCAAATTTATGCTTTTGTCTTTTTCTCTTTTAGAAGTTGTTTGTGGTTTTGTAGGTGATCCTAAAGGCTTGAGTCCTTGAGTGATTCTAACAATAAAATGTCTAATTAAATGAAGACTAAATTATCTTTTAGATCCACTCCAAGTACAACTTCTTTCAAATGCAATCAATGGCTAAAAATACTAGGTAGATCTCTAGAAACAATATACCAATTAATCTTAGCAAATTTGTACTCCTAGAATATATATTTCATAGTCTCATCCAATTGAATGAAGGGACATTTAGTTGGTTAAAAAAGAAAACATTTTAGCATTGAAATGTAAAAGTTTCCAAGAAAGTATTTGAGTATCTACATCAACTTTGGATTTCCAAATTTGAGCATTCAATTTAGCCCAATATTATGGTTGAGTTTGCAATTTCATTTATTATTTTTAGAATTGAAAAAAATTATCAGTGGGTCAATGTGAAATCAAATACATGGCCAACATTTTAGTTGGAAAAAATTGGCTAATAATTAGAAAAAATAATTGATATTTTTAAAGTCCCAAAATTTTGAGCTTATATAATTGTAATGATGAAGTTTGTATACCCATGTCAATTCTAATTAATTTTTGGACCCATTTTGGTGGAGTCACTTAATATAATTACATATCAACAAGTGGCACACTTTTGTGCAAGTTTGATTCATAACTCAACACCTTTTCCCAACATTCATGTACACCTATTTCTATGCATTTAACCTTACCTTATCCATAAATATACTCATTTTAACACTTTTTTCTTTTATCAGATATTTCTTCATTCTTATTTGCTCACTCTTATATGATTGTTCTTGACCCTAATATCTCCACCTAACGGTGCATGGTTGATCCAGAAATTAAAACTAATATTTTAAATTTTGACTTTCTCACCCCTTTCACTCGTTAGCCAACTTGATGCATTTTTTACAACTAATTGTGATGTTTTAGTACCTAAAGGAATTTAATGAGAAATTATTTCATAGTATTGAAAAAAAATCGCTATACGAACAATTCAATTTGGATCTTTAAAATATTTTGCTTACATCAAAATCATGTAGGCCATTTATGAGTTTGTACATGTCTGTAATTATTTACTTGAAGTTGTAAAGTCAATTTAACATAGGGTTGACCTAGAGGAACATGACCCTAGTGATCCAAAAATCTCCCTTATTACCTTAACAAACTTAAACATTGGGAAGGAAAAAATGAAGAGGTATCTATTGTAGCTTTCTACCAAATCACTCCCACAAGCCATAATTCAATTCTCTATGACATATCATTCCTATGACAATTCAATCTTAAAAAGATTAAATTTGATCCAAAAAGAATTTTAAGATTGTTTAGAACCTAAGATACTTAATAGACAAGGAGCATTTATATTTTCATCATTACCAAAACTATATATATATATATATATATATATATATATATATATATCTTATTTAATTACTATATTTATTATTTATTTATCAAACCCAAACTCTAATTCTAATTAGCCGATAGTTAGTAGATGTAGTGTGAACTTTCACCCTAAAAATTGTCTCATGCCTGAAAAACTCCCTGCCAAGAAACAACTTACCCTAAAAACTCCCTACGAAAAGACAACTTACCAGTTGCACTCGACCTTGACCATCAATGTAGTCTCTTTTCAATCATTTTTTTCAGTCAATTGGAAGTTCAAATGCACAAAATCTGAGATCAAATCATATTGCTCAGATCAAATCGGATTGAAAAAATGTATTTTTTCAAATCAGATTCTGTTTAAGTTCAATAAATTATATTTTTTTGGAGTTAGATTGTGAAGTACTAAATTCCTCCTCTATATATAGGGTCACATTTTGAGCAAAGAAGATGGTAGTAGAGGATGAGGTTCTGTGTTTGAATCCCCTGCCTCCTCCGCCCAATCCTCCTATTATGAACATATTAAAACATCCACTATATGGAGACTAGTTTTGGGTCGTCTCATCTTCTTTTAAAATTCTTCTTTGGTTAGTCTTCATAATATTTTTCCTCCAACTCTACCCATTTTTCTCATCAACATCGTTGACAACATGATACAATCTATGCAGAATCTTGAGGTAAGCCACTTGCTATGGTGTCATTGATTTTGTATTGTGTGAATCTATAATCGACCAGATCATTTTTGTTTCATTCTAAGAGAATTTTGCCAATAGCTTTCATCTAATTATCACTGAATACTAGCGTTGAGTGTTATTGAGTCACATGCGTTAACGCAGAATGTTGCCAAGGCCTGGGCAAGGTTCCTAGAAGTCGTGTGGTTGTGCACTGATCAAGAAGGGTGAGTCTAACTCAAATGTGTTCATCTATGAAGCGATAAGATAGATCAAATTACGACACAATGTTTGTTTATCGAAAGCAGAAACATTTTTTACTTTGGTTCTTTTCGTATATCAATTCTTCTTAATTACAACTTATGAATCTATCTTTCCTAGAACTTGTAGCTGCAAAAAATTAGTTCCAAGCTAGTTTTGATTTTATTCCTGTAAATGCATACATGGAAATCTTTCTACTTGCAATTTTGGATGACTTAGTATTAACTATTACAAGTGTTAAAATGTATACAATCTTATGTGGTTGCAAGATACTTGGTAACTAAAATGGCAACACATAGTCCTCCAACATCAACACTAACATATCCATTAGTGAATAGGTCGCAGAGACTAAAGGTTTTTACTCGTGCAACAAAGTTTGTAAGTGGATCAGGGTTTGCTCCATGAACACCTGCATTCTATTGGAAGTTTGGAGAGATTATCATTGATGATGTTGTTTAAGCATGGAAGATACATAACAATGTTGCACTTGTTGTCATTGATGTCAACATTGTAACTTATACATGGATATTTTGGTTGTGGATCATTTTGATCAGTTCTAACAAGTTTTGGAGTTGTTGAGGAAGACATTTTTGCATAGTGGTTTGGTCTAGTAAAGATAGTTGTGTTGGGAAATTGACTAAGTGTCAATTCTACCATTTCAGCGTAACAGAGCATTAGTTTTTGGGTTTGCACCACTCTGCAAATAAACATTTCACTTTGCGCTTCTAACATTATTTTGGTAGATTTTAGATGTATATGATTCCAAGATTTCATCATATTTTGACAAGTGGTTTGAGAGATATGAGTAGCAGAGTTTGGCTTAGAAAATTATAGTGTTTTTTTGTACAGTACAGTTGTGTGGTAGATTTTGCGCCTCTCCGTGGATGAGCTTTTGGCTTTGCATTTTTGAGGATAAGTTTCTAGATGGTAGGAAAGTATGAATTCCAATTGGGATTAAATTTTGAGATCCACATGTTGATATTGTAGGAATATTCAAGATCACTGAGAGGGGTGAATCAGTGATACACAAAAATAAAGCAATTAAACAACTTTTGAGAAGCACAAACTTCAATGGAAACACATAAAGATCACCATGACACAATATTTATAAGTGGAAAACCCTAGAACGGGAAAAACCTTTGTGTGAGTGTTGATTAGGTTTAAAGAACCAATCCAATCCTAACAATTTGTTCACTATTAGGTCTCAATGAACAAATTCTCATTGAATACAATATATCTAGGATCACCAACTCTTTATGAAAATAGGAGCACCAACTCCAATGAGGAATAAAGGAAAATATACAGAGTACTACTTTGTTTACAATATACTCCATTGTTTCACATACAGACATTCAATACTTATGCAAAACCCCTTATCTCAACAAACATAAACAAGTTTTAAGTTGATGTGTGTATGAACAAAAGAACCTTAACCTCTCACTACAACCTTCTTTAAATGAACATATAGATGACACAAAAAGACCTTTTACACAACCTTGTCCCTTGTTATGAAAATCAACTCTAGACAACATAAGACTTCATTCACATGAATATTTGCATATTCAGAGCACTGTTACACAAGTTCATACACTGTTCTTGCTATCAATCAACCTCCAATCACCTATGATCTCATTCGGATCATACTAATCTATGCAAATAAAACATATTTCATGAATACAGATAGACAAATGCATCATATAACCCTCTATAATTTGTTATTCAATTATCCTTACTATGTATCATTTTAACACAAACATGGCATCATTATCTTCGAAAACCTCTCACAGAGCTCAAACCTTGATAAGAAATAGCACAATGCACTCGCAGACATTAACATCCCATTCCTGCCTCAATACAATTACAATTTTTTTAACAAATTGCTTCAAACTAGAATATGGGAAAATTTATGTCAAAGTCATGCTAAGAGACATGTTCGTTGGAGGTCGTTGAAGGTTTAAAATCTCATCATTGATATGTGTCTTCACACCATCGGGCAATCAAATGTCGGTCATTGATGTCTCTACTCCCACCTTTGGATAAAGGAATGTTAGGAGCGGTGGGTCTGACAAGGTTAAGGAGTTGGCCACCATACAAGAGTGACCCCCTTAAGTGCTCACTTAAGTGATCTTCCACTGGTGATGGCAAGTCACCTTCAAATTATAAGAAAAGTGAACCTGTCGCTAGCCTTGCACTATGAATTTCATAAGGAAAAGAAACATTAGGTTTTTAGGAGGTTTTGTAACTGAGTCTTGGTACTCTAATACATACCAAATGTGAATAGGCCATCAAGAAACTTACCCCTTAAAAGGCACTGCAAAGATATAAGAGTCACCCTTATGAGAGATCAAACTTGAAACTAGCTTGCAAGGGTTTTAGGGCTAGGATCTCACAAACCCTGATCCATCAAATGTGCACTTTCCAACACTTCAACAAGAAATATCATGTAGTGATACCACATACACCATCTTGGAACATACCAATTGACATCGATGACAAAACATGCCAACAAACTCCCCTTTTAGCATTGATGTCAACCTAAACAACCTTTGCACCTATGCTTACAATAAGTTCACCTTGCAAAATTCCAAAATTATTTTGACACTTGCTCCCCCTATGATTATTGATCCCTCTGCAGCTTATCACTCTTATCAAGGCAATACAACTTTGCTTTAAACATGTCAAGGAAAGGGAAAATATGATACAAAGAGCATTGTCCATTGTTTTGATATAAAGACATTGATCACTAGGATGTGTGATTTGTTGATTTGTGAAACAAAAATATTGTCCACTATGATTTGTGATTCTTGCACCATGGATAGGATTCTTGCACTATGGATAGATTTGTGAGTCCATACTATTCTCATACTATATCAACTATTCTTGCACTGCCAAGCACTGACATCCATATGCATTGTCAAGCACTAAATGAAGCCCATTTGTGAGTCATTCCTATCACAAATCACTATCACACTGTCACTAAATCTGTCACTGGATACAAGCACTTCACAGTGTTACAAAACACATACAAATCATAGAGGCACTATCCATCACCACACTGTGAGTCACTATCCATCTGTAGACCACTTCACTGTATCATGTCATTGTCTACATATTGTCACCTACTCCTTGATCACTGTAAAAGATGTTTGTAAGGTTTGCATACCAATACCACTATCACTGACCACAAAAAGAAGACAATACTTCAAAAGTGATTCAATTCATAGTACTACTATCCCTTTGATATCAATGACAAAGGGAAATGCACAAAGGAATCGAGACAAACATAGATAAATAAAGAGGTATAGGTATACAAGCATATGGATGAAGACCCATTGTAGAAAACAATCATAAAAGGTGACATAGTAACCACTCCCCCTTGGACAAATAGGGACTATCATAGTGTTCTTGTAATTGAATCAACCTAAAACACTATATGTGATACATAAAAGACATGAACAAGGCAAACATGAATCAACGGTCCTACAAACCATCTGATGGTATATGGTACATATAGTATTAGAACTATGATGACCTAATTTTAGGGATAAAATACAATGTATGAACTCCCCATGAAACTAAACTAGATCTCTTGAATTAAGAGATAGGGAGAGTGATAGAACACTCAATCTTTGCCTCAAATGCTCAAAGGCATCCTTAGGCAAAGGTTTGGTAAATATATTGCAACTTGGTTGGCAGTAGCAACATATTCCAAAACAACTTCATTTGCAAGCACTTTCTCTCTTAAGAAGTGAAACTTTATAACAATATGCTTAGTTCTTGAGTGCATAACAAGATTTTTAGAGATGTGTATAGCACTAGTATTGTCACAAAAAATAGGAATAGGTTGAGGTACATCTACCTTAATGTCTTTGAGAGTTTGTACCATCCAAAGTACTTGAGAACAACAGGAGGCAGTAGTAATATATTTTGCCTCTACAGTTGACAAGAACATTGACTCCTACTTCTTGTTATGCCAAGAGACTAACCTACCACCCAAGAAGAAGGCTCCTCCACTAGTACTCTTCCTATCATCATTGCACCCTGCCCAATCAACATTAGTATAGGCAAGTAATTTAAAGTCGTCATTCCTTGGATACCACAAAACATAATCTATTGTGCCTTTGAGACATCTAAAATCCTCTTAGTTGCATTTGCATGAGATTGTTTAGGAAAGGACTGAAATCTTTGCCACCAAACACATTGCTTGCATGATATCAAGCCTAGAGGTTGTTAAATACAATAGGCTACTTATCATATATCTGAATATGGTTTGATATACATCAAGTGAGTCTTCAACCTTACTCAACTTGCAATTGATTACCATAGGAGTCCTGATTGGTCTGCATTCATCCATTTGAAACCTCTTAAGCATCTCCTTTGCATACTTAAATTGAAAGATGAAAATACCTCTGGCAAGTTGTGAGATCTGCAATCCAAGGAAGAAATACATCTCTCCAAGCATGGACATTTCAAATTCATATTTCATGATGTTAGGAAAATCTTAACACATATCATCACCATTTCTACCAAATATGATATCATCCACATAGAAAACAACAACAAGATGTCCTCACCTTTTGACATGAAATATATATTTTTGTCTATTCCACATTTTGTGAACCCTTGTTCTTGCAAATACATGTCTAACCTAGAGTACCATGTTCTAGGAGCCTGTTTCAAACCATGTAATGCCTTTTTCAATCTATAGACATAATGATGTCCTCCTTCACATTGAAACCCTTCAGGCTGCTCCATATAGACCTCTTCTTCGAGATTACCATTGAGAAAGGCTTATTTGGAACACATCCATTTTGTATACCTTAAATTTTATAAATATAGAATGCTAAGAACATCCTTATGGCTTCTAGCCTTGAACAAGTGCAAAAGTCTCATCAAAGTCAACACCCTCAACTTGAGAGTACCCCTTACAAACAAGTCTTGCTTTATTTCTTGCAACCTTTCCATTTTCATCTAATTTTCTCCTAAACACCCATTTTTCACCAATAATGTTCTTGTCTTTAGGCCTAAGAACAAACTCCCATGTCTTGTTCTTTTCTATTTGACTTAGTTCTTCCTCCATGGCCTTAACCCAACATTCATCCTTACTGGCCTCATTATAATTCTTTGGCTCTATTGTTGATAACAAATAAAGATTGGCTTGGTCACTTGATTTTGTAAGTTTTCTTCTAGTTTGCACTCCTACATTTTTGCTCTTTAGGATGATTTCTTTGTATAGATTTTGGAGGAGTCTTTATCATGCCTCAATAGATTTTTCAGATGTTTCTTCTTCCTTTGGAACCTCTTGTTCTTGTTTAGATTCAGATTCTTCTTCAACATCTTCTAACTATTGTTTATTTTTTTCATCAACTTTAACATTAGTACTTTCAAGTATTCTTTTGAGTCTCTTATTGAAACAATTATATGACTTTCTATGTGTATAATATCCTAATAATATTCCTTCATCACATCTAGATTCAAAATTTCCCATACCTTCTTCATCTCTTTTAATAAAGTATTTGCTACCAAAAATCCTAAAATAACCAACTTGGCTGACTTACCATACCAAAGTTCATATGGAGTGTTTTTGGTTTTTACCCTTAATTTCACTCTATTTAGAGTATACACAACTGTATGGACAGTCTCTTACCAATAAGTATTTGATAGATTGGAATCATGAAGCATTGTCCTATCCATCTCCTTGACTGTCCTATTCTTCCTTTCTACAACACCATTTTGCTAAAGTGTCCTTATGGCTGCAAATTATCTTTTAATACCATGTTGATCACAATAATCTAAAAACTCTCTTTATGTGTATTCTCCACCCTTATCAGACCTCATGCATTTGAGTTTTTAGTATTACTCCTTCTCAACCATCTTCCTAAACATCTTGAACATTTCAAATGCCTCTAATTTATGCCTAAGAAATGTCACCCAAGTCATCCTTGAATAGTCATCAATGAAAATCATGAAGTATCTCTCTCAATTTAATGCTCTTATCCTTGTAGGACCACACAAATTTGTATGTGCTAATTGTAAGGGTTTTGTAGATGAGTGTTATTTTGTCTTGAAACTGATTTTGGTTTGCTTCCCATGTTGGCATTAATTGCATATGCTACTCATAGGATTTTTTATTTTAGGCATGTCTCTTACATTTTGATTTCTAGTAACTTTTATTAGATTATCAAAGTTTAGATGTCCAAGCCTTCAATGCCACAACTAACTTTCTTCCACTTGTCCCATAAGACAAATTCTTGCATATCCATCTTTGGTTTTAGTCCCTATTAGACTATACACATCGCTTCTTGTCCTTAAACCTTTAGCCACTTACTTTCCTGATTTCTTCCTTATTTCATAGCCTTGATTATCAAACAAAATGTTATATCCACTATCACAAATCTGACTTACACTCAAAAAATTATGTTTAGGACCATCAACAAAGTAGACATCATGAATAGGTGTTTTTCCATCTAAAAGCAATGTACCTTTACCTTTGATTTGGATGGTAGTATTGTCTCCAAACTTGACAAACCCTCCATCATGGTCTTCAAACTTGGTGAATTTTCTCTTGTCACCTATCATGTGGTTTCAACATCCACTATCTAAGATCCACAAATCCTTCTTCTTAGCATGCAAGGAAACTTGCACAAACATTTATTTTTTAGTTTTAATGACCTTTTCTTTTTGTCTCCAGACCAATTTTGGTTTATCCTCCTTTTTATCAAGGTTTCTAAGATTCATCTTCTTCATGGAATGATCATTACCCCTTTTCTTTTGTTCATTGGGACTAGGTCTACAATATTTGGCTATGTGACCAAAGTTATTGCAATTGTCGCACCTTAGATTGCCTAGCACCATGAAAGGAGTTCTACCAATAAAATTAGATCTTCTTCTAAGGATAACTTTGCAATCATTAGCTTTGTGACCATACTGGTTATAATAGAAACAATAACCATAAAAGTAAGAGTTAAACTTGAATGATGCACTCCTTCTTGTAAGAGTTGAACTTGTGAATCTTTTATTTCTAATTTTTTATGAACTATCTACATGAACATTATTGTTAGGATAGTCATAATCAACATGTGTATCACTTTGGTTACTTTTCCCAACTTCTTCCGTTTGATGATTATGAGTTTTTGAGTTTTGTACAACTTCATACCCCAAACCAGTCATGTCTTTGAATCTCTTTTGTTTTCCCAAAATATCTTCCAACCTATTGTTGTCATACCTTTCTAGCCTCTTCCTTAAACTCGCAATTTCTACCTCTAAAACTTGACAAATCTTCTATTTGGCTTCTAACTCCTTTTTTATCACATCTTCAATTCTTTTAACCCTTCAAACTTTTCTCTAAGGGTTTGCAACTTGGATTCCTTGATTTTGACATCACCTTGATAAATACTAACTAACATGTCCCAAAAATATTTTGCACTCTTACAATGCATAAAAAACCTTATTTTTGTAACTAGCATAAGTCTTGATAAAACAACTAAGGGTTATGGTTTTCATTGATATTGTATTGTAGCATTTGCAGCAGTATTGAATTGCAAGGATTGATGGTTGTAATCGGTTTGATTTTATGGATAATAATATCAGACTCTCTGTTGGTGGATGTAGCCCGAGTTTGGGTGAACCATGTTATTTTTGTGTATTTTTCATTCCTTTGTTTAATCCTTATCTGCATTTAATTGATATCTTCTGCATACAATTCCTACAACTTTAACAAGGATCTCATTTTCCAAACCACAAAGGATGGCATTCTTGGCCTTTACATTGCATTCATAAGCCTTCTTCTCATGAGTAGTAGAAGGAGGTGTTGAAGGAACTGTATAACCTTTTTCTACTGATGTCCATACATCAAATCGCAAACAAGACAAGTAAGATTCCATCATAAAATTCCAAAAAGAAAAATTAGTGCCATCAAACAAAGGTACTTTTGAGGTAGAAGATCCTTCTTGATTAGCCATAGTATTCCACTATCAAGATCAACCCAAGTTGATTAAACTTCTACAAGGAACCTATTGCTTTGATACCAATTGTAAGAATACTCAAGATCATTGAGGGGGGGTTGAATCAGTGATGCACAAAAAAAAAGCAATTAAACAACTTTTGAGAAGCACAAACTTCAATGGAAACACATAAAGATCACCATGACACAATATTTATAAGTGGAAAACCCTAGAAAGGGAAAAATCACTGTGTGAGTGTTGATTGGGTTTAAAGAACCAATCCAATCCTCACAATTTGTTCACTATTAGGACTCACTAGACAAATTCTCACTGAATACAATATATCTAGGAGCACCAACTCCTTATGAAAATAGGAACACTATAACACACCAAACAAGTAATTGCAAACACTAACACATGTACACGACAGTCAGTTGTTCACAAGGTATGCTATATGCACATTACATTAGAATAACACAATATTCATCCAAATATATAAATGCATTCCTTCATATTTAAATGAGATTACATTCATTCATAAAGCAGTGATAGAAAAATGCACAAACCATTTATGCATCCACTGAATTCACATTACATTCACGTTTTACTATATATAGTAATCGTAAATAGTAATTACACAATTGGGGTGTAACATACGCCCCCCCTTGTGAATCATCACCCCCAATGATTTTATGTAGCAACATAAAACAAAGAAACAATCAATCTATTGTTCAAACATTCTCATAAGCATCCAATACATGAGGAAACTCCTGTTGGATTTCAACATAATCTTCCCAAGTGGCTGAGTCTTCTACATACTGATCCCACTGGACTTTGCATTGTAGAACCTACCTGTTATGTAAGTGAAGCTTACACATTTTGAGCACCTTGACGGTCTCAAGGGTTACCACTTTGGGGTCTTGTACCTATAAAGCAGTCCAATCAATCACATGATTATCACTAGGTACATACCTCTTAAGGTAAGACACATGGAAGACATTATGCATTCTAGAAAGAGTTGGTGTAAATGCTATTCGATAGGCTACCAGATTCACTTCCTCTAGAATCTCAAGGGGTCCAACATAACATGAGGCTAACTTGGAATACTTTCCAAATTTAATGGAGCTTTTGTGAGGTTTCACTCTCAACAACACTTTTTCACCTATGGAAAATTTTCAAGGCACTCTCTTAGCATCGACATAACTTTTCTATTGATTGTTAACTTCAGCCAACCTTTGCTTCACAATATTAACTTGCTCATCCATCTCAGCCAACAGCTCTCACTCAAGCGTCACTCTATCCTCAAGTCTATCCCAACTTATAGAGTTCCACACTTCTGACCATACAATGCTTCAAAAGGAGCCATCTTTATCGTAGAATGGTAAGAATTGTTATAAGCAAATTTAACTAGGGGTAAGTAGTCTTCCCACCTGTACTACTAATCCATGCAATACATTCTTAGTATGTCTTTCAATACTTGATTCACCCTTTCAATTTTTCCAATCGTTTCTATATGATATGCTAAGATTATATTCAACTAAGTCCCTAGAGCAGAAAACAAGGTTTTCCAAAACCTAGAAGTGACTCATGCATCCATATCCAAGATAATTTTCTCCAGAATTCCATGCAACCTAAACACTTCCTACACAAACTTCCTAGCTATGATAGGTGCTCCATCAGTTAGATTCTTGGGTATAAAATGTGCGACTTTGGTTAGCTTATCTACTACCACAAGAATGGCATTATGCTTATTCCTTGACATTGGCAATCCTTGCACAAAGTCCATACTTATGGATTTCCACTTCCTCTCTTGTATTTCATGTGGATATAACAAACTTGTAGGATGATGATGGTCCGCTTTCACCCTTTGACATTCTAGACACTTAGCTACAAAATTAGCAACATCCCCTTTCATTCCTTTCTAAAAATATAATGGCTTCACATCTGCCATCATTTTGGTCACTCCAGGGTGTCCAGAATATGGTGCTTCATGTACTTACTTCCATACTAGATTCCTTAACTCCATTACGTCAGTAACATAAATCCTACCCTTATCTAAGTAATCCATTGGGTTCAAAATAAAAACCTTCATACCTAGAATCTTGTGGATTATTAGCAAGTGTCTGCTTGAATTGCAAATAATACTCACCTTATTTGCACTTTTGAAACTCTTGACCCTTAAAGTTAGTTTGAATTGTTACTGTTGAAGTGATATGATGTCTTCGAATCAAGGCCTCAGCAACCTGATTTTCTTTCCCTTTTATATAACTAATATTGAAATCATAGTCAACTATTATCTCCAACCATCTTCTCTTCCTGGCATTCAAGTTAGGTTGATTGAAAAGGTACTTTAACCCATTATGGTCAGTTTTCAACTCAAAGGTTTTCCCTAACAAGTAGTGCCTCCACATTTGTAATGCATGAACCATAGCTACTAACTCTAAATCATGCGATGCATAATTTTTCTCATAAGCTTTTAGCTTTCTAGACTCATAAGCAATCACTTGCTCATCTTGCATTAACACACCTCCTAAACCTTCCCCTCATGCGTCTATGATAACCACAAAATTTCCCTCAGGATCCGGTACTTTCAAGATCGGCGCAGTGTTCAACTTTTCTTTAAGCAGATCAAAGGCTTCCTGACACTTTTTAGTCCATTCATATTTCTTCTCTTTTCTCTATAAAGAGGTGATTGGAAAAGCAATCTTAGAAAATTTCACAACAAACCTTCAGTAGTACCTTGCTAGACCCATAAAACTTCTTACCTCAAACACCTTCTTGGGTATAGGCTACTCAAGTACTGCTTTGATCTTAGTGGGATCCACGAAGATTCCGTCTGTCAAGATTACATGTCCTAGATAATGCACTCTCCTTTGGAAGAAAGCACATTTAGATAGTTTACCATACAACTTGTGTTCTCTTAACCATTGTAAAACTATCTTTCAATGTCTATAGTGATCTTCCTCATCCTTAGAATAAATCAGAATGTCATCCAGAAATACCAAGAAAAACTTATCTAGATAGTCTCTAAATACGCTATTCATCAAATTCATAAATGCAGCAGGTACATTTTTAAACCCAAATGGTAAAACTGTGAACTCATAGTGTCCATATCTAGTTATGAACGTCATCTTAAAGATATCTTCATCTCTAATTCTTAACTGGTGATATCCAAATCTTAAATGTATCTTTGAGAATATGAAAACACCTCTCATTTGATCGAAAATATCGTCAATTCGTGGCAACGGGTACTTATTCTTCACCATGGCTTTATTAAGCATATGATAGTCGATGCACAAACACAAGGTACCATCCTTCTTTTTCACAAAAATAACCGATGCTTCCCAAGGCAAAACACTTGGTCTTATCAACCCTTTCAACAACAGTTCATCCAGCTGTGCTTTAAGCTCCATTAACTCAGTTGTTGTTATCCTATAGGGCACCTTGGAAATTGGTTCAAACCCTAGAATTATATCTATAAAGAAATAAAATATCCTCTTCGATGGTAACCTAGGTAACTCCTCTAGAAACACATCCCAAAACTTTCTCAATATAGGATATCTTTCCATGTCCAAAAATTCAGTGTCATTTATTTCACCATCTTCCATCTCTTGGAAACTCAGGGAATCCAAGTTACCAAGATCTTCTCTGAGTTATTCTAACTTCATAGCAAAGAGTTTGCACCCTTTCTTCTTAGCCCTTACTAGTTGCATTGTTGAGACCAGACGGATCTTCACCACTCTAGGTATTCCTTGGAACTTCACTTGGTTTCCAAAATCATCTAGGCATTCTACGGTTTTTGCATGGCAATCTACTTTAGCCCTATGTCTCCATAACCAATTCATACCTAGTAAGATAAAAATTTAGAATCCTAATGGTGTGACATAAAGGTTTACTTCAATAGAAAGCATGGTAGCTCTATCCTAGCCTCGAACAAAAATTGTTCCACCTTAGCTCTTGTTTGGTTTGCATACACTACATCCCAAGACGTTTCCATGTTTCCAACCTTCCTAAATAATTCTTTAGATACTCTAGGTGAAATGAAATTCTTAGTTGCACCAATATCAATGAGAACTGAAATAGGTAAACCAAATAAAATACCTGGAGTTTCAATGGGAGTTTCATGATACTTTGCTTGGTGGTCATCCACTATAGTATGTATGCTCTATTGGAACATTACCCATTGAGTGGGTAGTGAACTACCAGAAGGCTTACTGGGACAATCTCTAGCAAAATGATCTCCCCCACAAGTATAGCAACCTATAAACGGTACTTCTTTGTGGGTTCTCCAGATCCACTAGCATTCCCACTAGCATTATTGGTATTTCCATGATTGGATATATTCCTTCTCCGCTCCCTTTTCAACTCTTTTCTAGTATTACGGTTACCTTTCTCTCCTTGCTTAGGTACATTGTGCACAACTTCCACCTTCTTAAGAGTTGGCCCATCAAGAATTTTTGTAACTTTCTTATGATCCTTACTTTCCTGTCGATTAGAGATAGCCCTAAGCTTTTACTCATGCTTAATTGATTTCTCATATACAAGATCCATAGTTGTTGGACCATGCATATCCACTTATCCTTTGATTTTATTGTTAAGTCCCATTATAAATTTCATAATGCAAAAGCACTCATCCTTATGATATATAGGAACATAACGCAAGATTCAAGTAAACTTTTCCCAATACTCATTGACTGGCATATTTCCTTGTTTCAAACTTTGGAAATTCATGAGTTTTGGTTGAATAGTATAGTTGGGGCAACCATCACTTGTGAAAAATATCAAAAAATTCCCCCCGTGTCAGTTTCCATGTGTTGATATTGAGTTCCAACTTCTTGTTCATCCACCAAGTTGAATCTTCTCCATGCTAACTAGTACGCACCCCAAGCAACTTTAGTGGTTTCAGTGTAATTCCAAATTGTGAAATATTTTTCCATTTGAACAAGCCACACCTTAGCTTCATCCCCACTGGTGCTTCCATCAAACTTGGGTGGAAAAATCTTATTTCTTTCCTCAGATGGTGTTGGTGATCTTTCTTTTTCATGATCATAGGTTCCATTATGTCTATGAGAAGAGTTTTCTCCTTCATTCTCATTAATGGGAACCTCTCTCTCAACCCTAGATTGTACCTTTTATTGCTCGAGGGTATCTAGCATTGCCAAAGTTTGGTAAATTCTAGGTTCAATTCTTGTTCGTCCTTGGCCAACTTCTTGGTTACTGCTAGGATTGGTTCATGTCCTCACCATCTTCACAAGATCAAGTTTTACTTGAATTTTTTTATCCATGTTAGACTAAATTATGTTATCAAATATCTTATGGAATACATTAGAAATGTCATTCATACGCACATAAAGAATTCCACATAAGATTTAGCACATTCTTTTTTTTATAAACAAATAATTTTATTCATTTCATAAGGATTTCAATATCCTTTGATTACATGGAATGACTATTCAGATAGTCAAGTGGAGAGTATCCTTCAAATTCACTTTCTAACACATAACTTAATGGAGTATATCCTAAGGAATGATATTTTTGATCAACTCTATATTTTTGTTCATCTCTTAATTGTTCATATCTATCCAAAAATGGATAGTAGCCTTTGGATTTATTATCCCACACATAATTACGAAATTCAGTGCCAATATGGTGTTCATCAACAATAGTCTACACTTTTTGCAGGAATTTTTTCATGAGACCGTTTCACGTCCGGTTGATCTTGAGGTACATATTTCTTAGACTCGTTACTTGAGTAAATCACTATTACTTCAAACAATGGTAGAACTCCAAGGTCCCTAATGATGAATATCGGACTGACACTTCCTTCCGAGGGCATATCCCTGGGAAGTAATAATGACTCTGACTTTTCTAGTGAAATGGAAGGTAAATGGTTGTACATAGCCTCCATCTTCATCTTCCTCTTCACATCATTGATTAGAGAAAGTGTGTGACTAAATTTCTCAGCGTCACTCAACCAAATGGCATTGTCGTAGGTGGTTCCCTCTATGGTTCTAACGATGGCTTCTTTTTCCTTCTTGGCCTTGAGGTAGCCCTCATTTCTAATTACCGAATTTTGAGCCATTAATTTGAGATGCACCATATTGGCACAAGAATTCACAACATTAGATAATGTTGGATGGAAAGAATGATGAGCTCATAGGTTCTAGAGCTAACCCTGGTAGCTCTGATACCACATCTAACACACCAAACGTACTCTAAAGTAAATTTCCAAAGTTTTACTGTGCAAGTAAAAACAAACTATGTACAAACCATTGCAATAAAAAAAATTCCTCTTTTTATTGAAAATATATATGAACAAAGATGTTATAATAGTGTACAAAAGGATTTACATTCCATTACAATACTTTTCAAAGTACATTATTCTAGCAAAGTAAAAACTACATACATAGCTCCTTCAAGCTTCATGACATAAGATATAGATGGTCCAAGAATCCGCCTTTCAAAACCTTGGTCTTCTATCGCTTGCTAAGGAGGAGAAGCATCACTCAAGCGCTTTTCTGCCAACCATAGATTCATATGTGGTCCCCTGCACATCTATCAATGATAGATGGCCCTACCCTTTGATGAAGGTATTGGTTGGGCAACCCCGTATGACATACCATTCTGAGCTTAGTGTTGTGACCTACATGACTAAGATTTTATAACCTACACTAGGTAGCCCTCATGCATTAAAACATACATGGTCAACTGGAAATGGAGTCTCATCATCATACTATCTACAGTGGAGTCTTTGGACTTTTATACTACTTTGGCCAAATTGTTCTCACTTAGTATAATTAAGCGATGGTCTACCATTCACCTACACTATGGCAAGATCATTTTGACTTAAGGCCATTATATCCATGCCTAGGAAATCCCTCTCCACAAGCAAGATACTCCCCAGGATAACCTATTACTTTATCACAACCTAAGGTAACATAAATCAATAAGCAAAGTACTAGTTCCCTCCCTTCATAGGATAACAATCCTAGGAGTAACTTACTAAACCTCTAGCATAAGTAAATATCTAGGTAAGAGTGTACCTTAAGCTACCCATGCTTAAACATATCTAGTACTAATCATAATACTAATACTTATGTCAAGCAGTCTCTCCTATCATGGAGTAATTACATACAATTCTCATACAAGTAAATAGTTTTCACTCTTCTTTCAAAGCAAACAATTCTTTTCCCTATATGCAAGTAATAATTTAGGACTAGTTTAAACAAACAAGACATAGCACTTATAAACATAGTATAAACAGAAGTAGAATATCCTCATGCCTGTGATAAGCTTTCCAATTGGTCGACAGTGAACACAACACTTCTAGAACAACAACTATCTTGTTGCTGATCCTCCAACAAAGTCTCACAGTCCTTCTCTCTCAAGTTGACAAATGTTACTTCTCACAAGGTAATAAATTTACACTAATACTTAAGGATTCTCGTCTCTTTACATGGAAGAATATTGCAAGAAGAATACAGTTAAAACATAGAACTTTGCTCAGAAATATTGCACAAATAAGTGCATAAACTTGTGTAAAGAAGGTGTCCCAAATAGATGAGCTTAATCCTCTATTTATACATCAATCAGTTGCTCTCATAGCCTATAGTTTAGGAATGATTCATGAATGAAAAATGCATGCATATCAACACATTTAACTTTTCCAAAAGGTGGTGAATTTGCAAGCTCATGCTTAGCTTAAGCAGCTGCAGATCAACTCTCAATTTTGACAACAAACAGAGACCAATTCAAATCTGCATATGCTAGAATTTGATTTGCACTAAACCAAAAAGACATCTACAGTTAAGAGGATTCAAAGGTGGCGCCAATAACATAACTATGATTTCAAAGATGGCACAAATTCCCTCAGGTAAGATTTAGTCAAAATCAAGTGAATGACATCTAAGCTTGTGTCGACCAAGTCAAAGGATGAAGTTGATTCCCATATTTAATTGGTTGACATACTTGTTGAAATGCTTTTATAGTTGTTTGATTATTTCCAAATATCATGTTAATTATGTTTACTAAGTCAAGGTTTCCTCATAAATAGGCGTTGACCTTTTCTACTTGATCATTGACTTGAATGTTTGTGTTGTGTAGATTTACAAAACTCTTTTGATTAATGACAGCAAGAGCACTAAAAGCGGCCCAAAGAATATAGTCATAGTTATTGAAAAGTCAGCCTCCAAGTCATTCATGGTAATTGACTTTAAAACCATTCATATAGCATTTAAAATCAGTTGTAATACATTGCTAAAGATATTTGATCTTATAGCAATTAACATTTAAACATATACATATGTATGTATGTATATATATATATACATATACATATATATATATACACATGTATATATATGTATAGATGTATATATATACATACATATATACATATACATATATATATACATATGTATATATACATATATGTATATATGTATATATATATATGTATATATGTATATATATACATCTATACATATATACATGTGTATGTATATATATATATATATATACATATATATATATATATATATATATATATGTATATATACATATACGTAGATATATGCATAGATGGATATATACATATGTATATATGTATATATATATACATTTGTATATATGTATATTATATATACATATATACATATACAAATGTATATATATATACATATGTACATATGTATATACATACATATGTATATATATGTATATATATACATATACATATGTATATATATGTATATATGTATATATACATATGTATATATACATATACGTAGATATATGCATAGATGTATATATACATATACATAGATATATACATAGATGTATATATAGATGTATATATATATCTATGTATATGTATATATATACATATGTATATACATATGCATATATACATGCATATGCATATATACATGCATATATATATATACATATGCATATATACACATATATATATATATATGTTAGTGTATATATATATGACATTTATCAAAGTTAACACATCATGTATATATAATCGATATACAAAAGAATATATCAATACAGCAATCGCATTGTTATATTAGTATGTCGATTGTGTATACATATATATATATTTTCCTCTATGTACATGTATGCATATGTATACATATGTCAATACACTCATATAGGTATGTCCATTTGCTACCATACATGTGTATGGATACACATATACATATGGATATATGTATATACATCATATATATATATACATTCGATTTATAACCACCATCATACACAATTACCATGGTGTTGATAAGAGACTACGAGCAATACATCTATACATATAAACATACATGGCGTTGGTTCCATCGGATAGTTCCATGCACATAAGCAACTCGTGCATGAGTGTGCATAGGTATGTCTACCTATGTACCCTTATATATGTGTTCCTTTGTGTGTATATCCTATCATCATCATGCATGTGTGTATGCATACATATGTCTCGTATGACCCTCATATCAATACAAGCATGGTAATCAAGGAAAGAACTCTCAAGCTCAAATAGATAAACATCATTCATGCATGCAAACACTAGTAAACTAAACTCTTACTAATGCAGACATAATGACTAGGGGTGACTTACCATTTTCCCACTTAATAACCCAACTCAATTATTTTACTATGGTGTGTGTAAGCTCAGATAGGTTACGTTACTGCTTACCCAACCAAGACCTTCTCTTGAGTGATGCTTCCCCTCCTTAGGTACCTATAAACACTAACACATGTAAACAACAGTTAGTTGATTACAAGGTATGCAATATACACATTACATTAGAATAACACAATATTCATCTGAACATATAAATGCATTCCTTCATATTTAAATGAGATGACATTCATTCATAAAGCAGTGATAACAAAATGCGCAAACCATTTATTCATCCACTAAATTCACATTGCATTCATGTTCTACTCTACACAGTAATAGTAAATAGTAATTGCACAATTGGGGTGTAACAAGCACCAACTCCAATGAGGAATAAAGGACAATATACAAAGTACTACTATGTTTACAATATACTTAAGATCATCATTGTTTCACATAAAAATGTTCAATACTTATCCAAAACCCCTTATCTCAACAAACATAAACAAGTTTTAAACTGATGTGTGTATGAACAAAAGAACCTTAACCTCTCACTACAACCTTCTTTGAATGAATAGATAGATGAAACAAAAAGACATTTTACACAACCTTGTCCGCTCGTCTCGCATAGTAAAGTACCTCTGAGAACCCACCTTCTCTACTCCCATCCTCTTCACCCCTGCACGGGTGGAGCAATACACTGATCTGAGGGTTAACCAAAGGTGTTCAGTTCAGTCCCTTAACTACAGGCCCCAAGGAGTTCACTACCTTTATCTTCCTCCCACCCGCCATCCTAACTTTCTAGCGGTGAGAACCTTGTATTTTACATAAGACTTCAGTCACATGAATATTTGTATATTCAGAGAACTATTACACAAGTTCATACACTATTCTTGTAATAAATCAACCTCCAATCACCTGTGATATCATTTAGATCATACTAATCTATGCAAGGAAAGCATATTTCATGAATACAAACAGAAAAATGCATCATATAACCCTCTATAATTTGTTATTCAATTATCCTTCACTATGTATCATTTTAACACAAACATGGTATCATTATCTTCAAAAACCTCTCACAAAGCTCATACCTCGATAAGAAATAGCACAATACACTAGCAGACATCAACATCCCATCGTTGCCTCAATATAGTTACAAAACTATTAACAAACTGCTTTGAACCAAAATACAGGTAAATGTCCATCAAATTCATGTTGAGAGACATGTTTGTTGGAGGTCATTGAAGGTTTAAAATCCCATCATTGATATGTGTCTTTGTGCCATCGAGCAATCAAATGTCAGTTGTTGATGTCTCTACTCCCACCTTTGCATAAAGGAATGTCAAGAGCAGTTGATACAATAAGATTAAGGAGTCGATCACCATGCTAGAGTGACCCCCTTAAGTGGTCACTTAAGTGACCTTCCACCGGTGGTAGCAAGTCACCTTCAAATTATAAGAAAAGTGAACCTATTGTTAACCTTGCACTATGAACTTCATAAGGAAAAGAAACATTAGGGTTTTAGGAGGTTTTGCAACTAATTCTTGGTACTCTAATAAATACCAAATGTGAATACGTCGTCAAGAAACTTACCCCTTAAAAGGCACTACAAAGATATAGGAGTCACCCTTATGAGAGATCAAACTTGAAACTAGCTTGCAAGGGTTTTAGGGCTAGGATCTCACAAACCTTAATCCATCAAATGTGTGCATTTCAACACTTCAACAAGAAATATCGTGTAGTGATACCAGAGACACCATCTTGGAGCATACCAATCAACATCAATGACAAAACATTCCAATAGAGATGTGGATACATAGTTGAAGGTTATTTATTTTAGGTCTTATGCGGAGCTAACCTAATATGTTTGAAGGTATGCAAAGGTTAAGTAAGTATTGTGGTCTCATGTGGGATCAATTATAGGTCCATGCTGACCTATTTCAAGTTGTTTTGAGACTTGAATTGTGGCACAAGATTTGTATGAAATTTTTGGAGCCAACAAGTTATATTTTGGGTATTACATCTAATTAGGTTGACCTAATTGATGTTATACTTGATTCGGATATATATGTTAGATATTTTTGGTGTTTTGATGTATGGGAGAATATATGATGTGTGTTTTAATTGGAGGTAAAAAATGGGTTTTGAAGGGGCCCATAACCATTTACAAGAAAAAAAAATTGATAAAAAAAGATAACAACATTACGCAACAATCAACCCAATGGCAGCGAACCAATAGCCAAAAAGCAACCAAAAAGAAGGCATCCAACCAACAACACTACATATTTTTTAGTATCTCTACAACCTCCACTTCACTAGCAGCCACCTTTTGCACATCATCCATAGTATCAAACACCTCTATACCAAAATCCCCACCCTGAGCTTTCATTTTGTTTCTAGTTCTGACCCCCGACCCACCAGTTTTTACCTCACCACTCAAAACACTACCTTTAACACCACCCTTCTCATCAACACAATCCACGTTCGGCAGCTTACCCACATCAATAGCATCATCAGCGAACACAATATCCATTCTCTTTTTAGCATTCATTGTTAATAATAGTCGTTGCCTCAAAAGGAATAGGATCATATAAATCCCACTACTTTCTTTCTCTAACACCAAAGTTAGCGAAGAAATCAGCTAACATATTTTCGTCTCTCAATATGTGGGAGATATAAAAAGTGTCAAAGGAATTGATGATTTCAATGGAGTCCCTGACCAAGGCCTCAATAGTCCAAGACGGAGGTGAAGAATTCTTCAAATTATTTATAATGTTCAGAGAGTCACCCTCCAACCAGACCTTCCTATACCCTTTGCTTTGAGCCATTTTGAGTCCATGATAGGCTGCAGCCACCTCCGGGTAGTGGTTTGTTTGGATTCCCAAAGGGAGTGCCATAGCTGAGATGAGCCTACCATTAGAATTTCTAATCACTCCCCCACATCCTGCAAGTCCTGGATTTCCTTTTGTCACGCCATCAAAATTTATCTTAACCCAACCATCTGGTGGCACCTTCCAAGCAACATCTTCTCTTAAATATTTCCATTTAGAGACCGGAAGAGATATATCACAAGGAAACTTCCACTTTTGTGCAATAGAGATATCATAGGAACATAGATTAATCTTTTGTCCAACATAAAAGGAGATCCCAGAAACAAAGTTTTCCTTAATACCTGCACAAATCTTATGAGCAATAAAGCTAGAAGAGCAGAATTTCTAAAAATTTTGTTGTTGCGCTCCAGCCAAGCCCCCCATATCATGTGAGGCAAAGTGAGAGACCGCAAAATCTCTAGAGATGGATTAGAAGAGGGGTCAACCCATTGATACCATAAATATTTGACAGAACCAGGAAACACCCAACTAAGATTCCAAAGTGAGAGCACATGATTCCAGATCACACCAACATATTTGCACCCAATCAACAAATGATAAGTATTTTTCACTTCCTCTTCACAAAGAAAGCATCTATTGGGCATAATAAAACCTCTTTTAATTAGATTATCAGTTCTTCATATTTTGTTTTGGCAGAAGAGCCAAAAGAAAATTTTGACCTTAGGAATTGATCTAGAGGACCAAACAAAAGCCCAAAAAGGAGGCAGGCCAATAAAGGATTCATTGAAATAAAAATTCGAAGCAATAGAGAATTTACTAGCAAAGGAAGGCTTCCAAAAAAACCTATCAAGATAAGGGAGAGAAGGAATATGAACCAAAGAAATAGCATTATAAATAAGTTCCAGACCAGGGTCCACCTCATGCAACTTCCTCCAACAACCTCCGTCAATATAGTCAACAACAAATCTGCCAAACTGTCGCACACAGAGCTCCATAAAGGGTTGATCCCATGGCTCATCCTTGAGAGGCCTATTGCCATACCAATTATCATCCCAGAACTAAATACTCCTCCCATTACCCATCTTCCAAAAGAGACCCTTAGCCACAAGCCTTTGAGCCTTCAACATACAATTCCAAAGCACATAACCATATGGAGGATTAAACTCATGAGATAAAAAATCTCTAATCCCATCAGTACCATGTAAGTATTTGCTCCAAACAATTTTCTCCCACTCACTTTTGGCTAGCAAGAGATTCCACAACTGTTTACCCAAAAGGGCAATGTTAAACATTCTAATTTTGTGAATGCCCAACCCACTAGCCTTTTTAGACCAACAAACATCATCCCAAGCAACCAAATGAGTTATTTTTTAATCTTCAACACCTGTCCAAAGGAATTTTTTCTAAACTCCTTCCAAGATATCCACACATTTCCTCGACATGTGAAAGAGACTAAGAGCATAGACCGAAATATTCTGAAAGGTGGATTTAATCAGCTAAACTTTGCCAGCTTGGCTCAACAAAGCCCCCTTCCACCTAGCCAACTTGGAATTAAATTTGTCAATGAACTCCCTCCATCAAGAATCTAGAACCTTAAAGCATAAGGGGAGCCCCAGGTAAGAAGCAGGAGGTTCACCAATTTGACACTGCAAAATTCTAGCTATCCTACTGTCTTTGAATTAGAGTGTTAAAAAAGAAAATCACACTCTTTTGTAAGCTAACCTTCTGCCCAGAAGTAGCCTCATACATTTACAAAATCAGCTTGATAGCCTTAGCTTCCTTAATAGATGCCTACCCAAGCAAAAGAGAATCATCCACAAATTGTTGATGAGAGCATACAAGGTTAGCAAAAGAAGGGGCTAACCTATTCATAAGACTAAAATTTACAAATATTTGGATAAGACAACCCAAGGACTCAACCATAATGATAAATAAGAAGGGAGAGATAGGACCCCCTTACCGCAGACCCCTAGAACAATCAAAAAGAGGAGAATGATATCCATTGATGAGCATAGAGAATTGAGTTGAAATAAGCTAATGCACAAGAGCCACCATTTTCTCCCCAAAACCAAAGGAGAGAAGAGTCTTAGACAAAAAACCCAAGTCCACTCTATCGTAAGCTTTAAGTAAATCAAGCTTGAGGATAAACCTAGCCTATTTATTGACAGTAAGAGAGTGAATATTCTCATGAACAGTGAGAATAGAGTCCATGATAAGGATGTGTCACATCCTCCAACTTTTGCAAGTTGGCTCTTAATCCTCATTAGCCACCAAACTATCTTCTAATAATTGATTAGCTAGTCTAATCAACCCCTTTAGTCAAATCTCCTCATCCCCCAAGGAATTTTTAATTCTTTTTTGTCTTCCCAAGGTCTTCCATGTGTCACATCCTCCAATTTTTACAAGTTGGCTCCTAATCTTCATTAGCCACCTAACTGTCCTCTAATCATTGATTACCTAGTCTAATCAAACCTTTAGTCAAATCTCCCCATCTCCTAAGGAATTTTTAATTCTATTTTGTCTTCCCAAGGTCCTCTCATGGAATTTTTAATTCCATTTACAATCCCCATGTCATTCCCAATGGAATTTTAAATTCTATTTTATTCATCCAAGGTTTTTAAGGAATTTTTAATTCCTTTTATCATCCCCATGCACATTAAAAAGGAATTTTTAATTCTTTTATTCAACTCTTTGATCTGAGCCCTTTATCTTTTGCCCTCTTTCAATCTCCACAGTCCATTTGATCTTCCTAGGTTAAATGGCTAACACTTAGCCATTTTGTTTATCTCCTTCCATTCTTCACAATCTCTTCTCATCCAACCCTAATCCTAAGCACTCATCATCTCCATCTTTCAAGTTACCCATCTTGCATCCAAATCAAGCTACAACAAGTCGTTATGCTACTGAAATCAATGTAGAGCACACATATCAAGCCATCAACTGGGGCAAACAACTTCATCCAGCTCAAATGAGGTAAAAATAGGTTTCATTATCTTTTTCAAGTTTGAGTTACAACTTAAGCCCTAATCTTGAGGTGTTGTTTTGTGTTCTTCTTCCTTTTGCATTTTGTTTGTTTTTCACTATTTTAGGTTATAAAACATGTTGCACACATTTCTAGCACGCTCGGTGGGACCCACAAACAAGTTTTTTCTTTCACGTTCTCTATTGTTTCAAGTTTTGCAAGTTCAAGTTTACAAATAGGAAAATTTGCAAAGTTTCAAATTCGCCCATTTGACAAGTTTGAGCAAATTTGCAATATGTCCCCAGATAGGCGAACCTGCTACTAATTTGGGCGAATTTTCCTCTTACAAAGATGAATCTAAGGTAAAATAGAGAATTAATCCTTCTGTTTTCGACTATGTTTTGGTTTCGTTTTTAGGTATTGACTTGCTAACCTGTCTATTTGTGAGTGTTCCTTGTTTTGCTAACATTTGTACAGTTTTTTCTCATTCGTTCAAGATCGGCAGTTGAAAGACTACTAACGTATTTGTTGCAGAATGAGCGGTCCAAGATTTGTAGTTAGTTAGTTTGTTTTTTTTCTATATTAATCTAGGCACATGTAACTTTAATTAGAGGGTCAAATTAACTTGTTTGTTGTGTTTGTGAGTGGTTTTTGATGTATCCAATCCCCTTGCACCATTTGGCGATCTTGGGTGACAATAAATTGTAGTTCACTCTAGTCTAGTCAAGTCTACCTAAGAGGTGCTAGTGTTTCTAAGCTCTCCCCTTACACTACGTGCGAGCCTGGGGACCAGCCGAAAACATCTAGAATCTTATTCCCTTAGTGGGACCTATTTGGGATTTCATCACCTGGGGGACGATCCCAACCACATGTACTGGCAAGGTATATAAAGGGGGGAGAGCCAAAGTTGTACCCCAATCCAGTCATGTCATGTCTAGCAGAGCGTCAAAACTAGGGTGATGCCTAGATAAGATGTGAAGCGTTGGTCTGAGTTTCCAATACCTCACTGGGGCTACTGATTCATGCTTGTGATGGGTTGGTGTTCATGGTTGTGCCTCAGGAACCATGTGTATATCGAAGACTCCCTAGATTGCCTTGTTTTGCCTGGATAGAGACCCTTCTAGGATCGTGTTGTCTTGTGTTTTTTCTTTGTGCTATATCAATGTTTTTCTTTTTAGGTGAGTCAACCTTGGCCTTCTGTCTGTTGTTTACCGTGCTTGTCATCCTTTTCCATAGTTAGTTGTTTTGCATCCTAGTCTAGTCTAGGTCTCCTCGTTTGGGAAAATTTTCCTTTGATAGAGGCAAATTTGTCTGTGGGTCACTTTCTTAGGTGACCCTGTTTTCACCCGTTTCTTGGAACAAGCAAGTCCATTTATTCGTTAGGCGAGTCTGTCAGTCCCCATTCATCAAATTCACCTGTGTTTTGTAGAATAGGAGAATTTTAGCCCTGTTTGGGTGAATCTTCTATTGTTCTGGGTGAATTTGCACACTACAGAGGTGATTTTTCTTGTTTCAGTCCCTTTCGATCCATTGAGTCATCAAATTCACCCATCTCTTATGTTTGGGCTAATTTTCCACCTTCTTGGGTGAATTTGCTCCCTGAACAACCAATCCCATCTTTCGTTCAGTGAGTTTGTTCATCTGTCAAGGGAGTTTGTTTATCCAATAGGTGAGTCCATTTGTCTATTTGTCGAGTTCGTTCATCTGTTTGCTAAGTTCGTTTGTCTGTTAGGTGAGCCTGTTTGCCTGTGGGGCGATCCTGTTTTTAGGCGAATCCATCCCCATCTATCTCATTCAAGAAACAGGTGAGGTTATTACCCTATTAGGTGATCCTAAAAGTCAAATTCGCCTATTACCCTAATTTTAGGCGAGTTTTCCAGCTGTTTGGGTGAATCTACAGTTGTTTGGGTGAATTTTCTTAGTGTTTGGGAAAATTTGCAGTTGTTTGGGCGAATTTACAACCGTTTGGGCGAATTTGTACCTATTTAGGCAAATTTGCAGCTATTTAGGTGAACTTCCAGCTGTTGTTTCCTGTGTCATCTGAGTCTGGGCAAACCTGTTGTCAGTTTGGGCAAATTTTCCTTGTAAATTTTCCTATTCCTTAGGTCCTTTGAAGTTTGGGTGAATCTGTCATTGGTTTGGGCGAATCTGCTCCCTGTTTGGGTGAATCTGCTCCCTATTTAGGCGAATCTGTCACTGATTTAGGTGAATCTGTTCCCTATTTAGGAAAATTTGTCGCTAGTTTGGGTGAATTTTCTTACTGTCTAGGTGAACCTGCTGTTAGTTTGGGTGAATTTTCCTTGCAAATTCACCTATTCCTTAGGAACTTTGAAGTTTGGGAAAATTTTCCTTCACAGATAGGTGAAGTTTCCCAAGAACAGGCCTTCATCTGTCTTCTCATCATCGTCATTCCCATTCATCAACACTTTCTGAAATCATCGCTTCATTGACCAAATCACATAGGTGCATCTTAGAACATCATTAGAGTCCACATCCATCATCGATTCAACGATCCCCATCACTTAGACTTCATTTTAGGGGTTTTGATTTTGATGCAGGAACTTCTGGAGGCCATAAATTTTGACTCGAGTGTCCATTTTGGCTGAAATTTTACAAGTGGTTGCACTTTTTTGGGGCTTGAAACTTTCATTTTGACCCTCAAAATGATAATTTAGTGTTTTTTTTCCAATTTTTAAAAAGTCATTTTCATTAATAAACCAAAACTCATGTTTCAGATTTAGGATGTTAGTTGGAAATTCATCCTACCTTAGTCTTTGGAAGCTTTTGGAAAAAAATTGGACTCTTAAAGATATGCATGTGAAGTTACCTAAAATGGAAAAATCTGGCAATTTTTGAAAACTGCCAAATCTAGCAAAATTTGATTGTCAGCACCTTATATCATCTAGTTAAAACCCTTGAACTTGGTTTATAATCAATCCCATCACATCCTTCAATCATCCTAATCTAAGCTTCAATCCAATCTGAATCTGAGCTTTAATCCAATCCCAATCTGAGCTTATTCTAAATCCCAATATAAGCTTTAGTCCATTTCCATCCAAGATCTTCTGATATTGAAACAAATATTAAGATCCCCTACGTCCATCTTCTTCAAATCCATCCTATCTATCTTTTCATCATCTCTTACTTCCTTCTAACTATATGTTTCCATATTTTCAATCCATATCCATCCAATCTAACATCATGAATCTTTATCCTTCATTAGTGCAACCAAAAATAGTAGTTAAGGGGAATCCTAATTACGTTGATGACGACAACGAGAGCCTTGTTGATCAAGAGGTATATTACATAGATCCCTTTGATGCTTTCATTTCTAGTAAGCTTTCCCTGAATGCCATCCAAAATTTTATCACGCATCCAAGCTATTCTATCACACCTTCATCCAAGCCTAATAATGATCCTTATGCTACCTCTAACAAAGGATATCCAGTATCTTCCCCATCCACATATTCATCATATTATTCATCTACATATTTCTCTTATCCAACATCCACATCCTCCTATCCCAATCCATCATCCCAATATTCCTATCCTAATCCACTATCTCAATCTTCCCATCCTAATCTACCATCCCAATACTCCTACTACAATCCCCCATCCATGTCCAACTATCCTAATCCTCCATACCAATCTATCCATCCTAATTCAACATCCACACCTTCTTATCTTAATCCTACATCCCCATCAGTCTATCCTACATCCTCACCTTCCTATCTTAATCCACCATCCATGTCTTCCTATCCTAATCCACCACCCCAATCTTCACATCCTACTCTATTATCCCAATACCTCTACTATAATCCACCACCCACGTCCTCCTATCCTAATCCACCATCCCAGTCTTCCCATCCTAATCTGCTATCCCAATACTCCTACTACAATCCACCACCTGCATCCTCTTGTCCTAATCCACCATCTCAATCTTCCCATCCTAATCTACTATCCCAATACCCTTACTACAATCCACCAACTACATCCTCTTGTCCTAATCCACCATCCATATCCTCCTATGTCACTCCATCATGTCCTAATCCTCCACCTACTCTTATTCCTACCTCCAATCATATTCCTCTATCTAATCCTAGTCTACCAATCCATAATCCTAGTCCTCCACCAATCCATAATCCTTCATCCACTCCTACCGCACCATCTAAGCCTACAATATACAAGTTTCTCACTCTAGAATTTCTCCAAGGACTCATGACAAAGAATACATCCCCAACTCAACATCTTGAAGTCATAAAACCATGCTGCCCTATAGTCACTAGTGATGAAACCCTTCTCCATCGTACACCTATCATTACTACTACCACCCCTAGCACCACCCAAACCGTTGAAATAATCACACCCATTGAATCCATTGAACCCCCATCTCCTACTCCAAGAGTCACCGAACCCATCAAAGAAAACCAAACCCAATCACCATCTTCCACTCCTGGATCCACCCAATCCATCAAAGACCCCCAAATCCAATCCACTCCTCCCACTCCCAGTATCACTGAAATCCATTCCTGTGAATTTCATGAATCCTTCGTCCTTCCATCTCCCCCACTTGAGGAGTCCCTCCAACACTCCATCACCATGCCACCCACACAAGATGAGTCATTCCAAGAGCTTGATCCAAAGCATACCAACATATCCCCTTCTCCACATCAAGATCCTGTCATCCCATCTAGTCGACCTCAAGATCACAGTCCCCCATCCATTCCATCTCATGATTCCCTTGACACTCAAGATCCAACTGCTCCATCTCATGAGCCCTTATCACTTGCTGCCACAACTCCAGATCCTATCATATCACCAAATCCCTCTCTTGATCCCTTACCACTCACTCCTCATGATCAAGATTCTGCTATCCCATCATCTCCATGTCATGATCCTCCATCGTCGCCTAACCCTACTATCCTCACACCACTTTTATATCCCCTTGGTACTCTTACATTCATCCATGGTGGTTTTCTTGCAAAGGAAGAACAAATCATATACACCACTCATCCTCCCCCATCTAGTAATGGACTCGCATCATGTTTCCAAAATAACAAGCACCCTACCATAGATCGAATGCTCAAAATCATGAACTATCAAGGAAAAGGTTTAGGCCTTCATGAGCAAGGTATTTCAGAGCCCTCCCATGTCAAAGAAAATCCATGTACACAAGGTCTTGGATATATCTCTCAAGAATCAAACCCAAAAATGTTGGTACAACCTCTATACGTCCTCAACGAGCCTCCTCCAAAAGAATAATAGGCTCTTCCCGTCACTCCACCAAACCATTTTCCAATATCCCCCTCCATAATATCACCTCAAAACAACCATCCATATTCCTCCTTCGACTTTCAAATCCATTTTGGGTCCTTATGCCCCTCCATCCACCATCTCCCATCCTTCATCTACTCCATCTATCTTGGGCCCCTATGTCCCTCCATCCACCATCACACATCCCCGACGTACTAAGTCCATTTTGGGCCCTTATATCCCAAAATCACCTCCTCCATCTTGTCCTATTCATCCTTTTATCCATCCATCACCTATCTATGTCACCCATCATAAACATCCCACCCTCACGTTCCCTAATCAAGATCAACAAATGCATGTACCTACACATCCTCCATCCACATATCATCCTCAAAATCCTACCTCCACCACTCCATTCATGTTTCCTTCATATCATCCATCTCCTCACACCCATCCCATTGCTATTAAAAGAACTTTGGATGTTAAAGGAAAAATGCATAAATCTAAACATCCACATGAATCTAAAGCCCCTCATGTCTCCTTAAAAAGACATGGTGATGAAAAGAAAAATCAAATCCAAAATCTAAATCAAACCCACAGGCCACAAAGGCCCACCAAAGCAAAAAACAAAAACCATGTGGATCCCAAAGAAAAAAGAGGAAATGTCTGCAAATGAAAAATATGTAGCAACATCCAAAGTTGTTAATCCAAAAGCTAATCATCAACACCCTCCATCTCCTAAATATATTTTGGATCCTTATGTCCAAAAATTCACTATCCCATCTCTTCCATTACCCCAACATTCTCTATCCATTAATCCTCTTATCCTTTCACATCCACCACCATATGTGTTAATGTTGGTCCTGAAAACATTTTCCCATCACAAATCCACCCCATCTTTCCATCCATACACTTTCCAACATCCCATCCATTATACCACATATTTCCCACACCAAATCCCTTTAATCCATTCTCACATAATCCATTTATCCTAATAAGGTTGTATCAACATCCAATAGTCACTTCAAACATGGGATCTTATTACCTCATATAGAATTTGATGCTTGAGTCCTCCATCCATCTCCTCATCACATGTTTTATAAATCCACTTATCCACATCCCTATCCTTATCCATCTCCATCTGCATACTACCCAAAATCAAAAAATCCGAAAAAAAAACAAACAAACAAAAAGTGAAAAAAAACAAACAAAAAAAATGGTAAAGAGATAATTCATCCAATGGTGAAAACTTGGCAAACAAGCACCTTGGATAAGTACCATGATGAAAACTTGGAAAACAAGCGTCATGTGTAACTCCCCCATCCAGCTTACTTTCACACTTGGGGCAACTGCATTCCCTTCACCCATCTCCTCCATCCCACCTATCTTACAAATCTTATCTATCATATCCCATTTATCCCAATCCCTCCATCCTCCTTGTGATATTGATATAGATAGGGGAAAACATATATACATGCTTTGGACACCTCTTGGCATACATTGCTCTCACCAATACACTATCTTAATCCTTATCCACATCCATCTACCTTCCATGTCCAACTGTCATGCTACCATCAACCTCCCTTCCTTATCCATGCATCCTATCCAAATCCATCTCTCCCTTATTTTCCCATCCTTATATCTTCCATCCCTCCGGCCTCATCATACATGACATATCTAGAGCAGGGCATATTCTAACCTTGTACCATAGTCCTTGGAGACATCATTCATCGATCCTATCATCCCTTCCATACTACTATTACTATCTCCCCATCCATCCATCCAAACAATCCCTTCTATCTCCTCATCCTTATCTTCCTATCCATCCATCATAGCATCTCTTCCATCTCCCCATCCTTATCTCTTTACCCATCCAAAAATGCTTTTCATCTCCCCAACCTTATCTTCCTACCCATCCATCATCTCATCCCTTCCATCTCTCCATCCTTATCTTCCTATCCATCCATCATTTTATCGCTTCCATCCCTCCATCCTTATCTTCCTATACATCCATCATACCATCTCTTCCATCTCCCCATCCTTATCTCCTTACCCATCCAAAAAAGTTTTCATCTCCTCATCCTTATATTCCTATCTATTTACCTCTATCCTCATCCCATCTCATAATCCCTTGTCATTAGTATCTGGCTATAGGCTTCCCCCATGCAACCCAATGCCATCTATTTCACTATCATCACTCCCACCTCTTTCACACATATTTCTAATCTTCTATCACTTCTCATCACTCATCTCTCTATTATGCCATTCTCCCAATTCATCTTTTGATGATTTAGATAACTATCCCATCCCTGAGTTACACATGATCACCACCATCCTATCCAATAGGTCTATCTTGTCTCATCATATCAATCCCATCATTTTATCCACTTATCATGGTTATCTCATCATCCCTCATCCATCATTTGTTTTTTGTCTTTGGTCAAACTACATTGCCCCTGCACTTTCACGTAGACAAGGTCAATCATTTGATCCACCCCTGGGGCATTTTTCCATCCTATCTTTGTCCTCCAGCATTGGTCTTCATTGTCCTCTTTCCAATTTTTTCCATGGTCTTTTATTGAACTACGAGGGCTTTGCGCTTTCATGTAGGCAAGGCTAATCTTTGATCGCACCTGAGCCCCTAGGTCTTTAGGGTGTATCAGTCTTATGTCTTGTGTCTTGTTGTCATGTCGTGTCATCAAGTATGTCCCCATCTAACTAGTTCTTCACAAACCAGATCCACCAGTATCATGAGATTCAATCAGTCTTGAGTGTCTTAAGTCATGTTGATCATCTAGTTTCGTCTCCATCTTTGGTCTTAATAGGATGCATCCTTCCTTATTAGACTGCATCAATCCCACCTACCTTTTGATCCTGTGGCAAAGGACATATGAAATTGATTGTGATCTTTTCATGCTTTTGGCTTTTTGTTTATCATTTGAGCTTCCCTATCACACCTCGTCATGGTCGCCTTGATCCATCATATCATGGTGTGTTGTGATTGGTAAACATAGGGACATATCTTGATCTTTTGTTTTTTTTGTCTTCTTGGTTGTCCTACGTAGTACCCACTAGGATCCTTGTGGTCTTCTGTTACACTGGGGCATCTTTTGTATTTGTGGTTTTCCAACATTGGCCCTACCAAAGCCGTTGTGACTTTGGGATATTGGACTAACCTTTTGTTTGTTGTGTCAGTCCCATGCATGTGATACGAAGTCACCTTGGTTCTTCATGTAGACATCCAAATTTTACCAATTCCACATGGTCAAACTCATCTCCTTATTCATCCCTTTACTCGTCTATTTCATCCTCTTCGTCTATATTAATTAAATAACCCATTTAATTAATATTATCATTGTCGACATAAGGTTCGTAAAGTATTTAATTCAATAATTAAATACTTTAACCTTTCACTTCTTTCCTCTCTAAATTAAATAAATACATCACTTTGTTTAATTTAGTCATGTGACCTCTTTGAATTTAAGTGATTTTTTTTCATTCCTCTTTTTCTCTCTCATCCTCCATCACTTTTTCTGAATCCTAATCATCCTCCTAATTCCTTCATTAGGGATGTGCGCATTCATAATCCTTGATTAGGATGTGTCACATCCTCCAACTTTTGCAAATTGGCTTCTAATCTTCATTAGCCACTAACTTTCTTCTAATTATTGATTAATTAGTCTAATCAATCCTCCCCATCCCCCAAGGAATTTTTAATTCTTTTTTTTCTTCCCCATGTGAATTAAAAAATTAACTTTTATTCCTCCATAACCCTCATATAATCCAAATTAATTTAATTAATTATGGATTAGGATGTGCACACATTAATTAAAAATTAATGTCACATCCTCACATCTTCCAATTTCTCCTTAATATTTCATTAATCCTCCTAATAATGTGTTTGTACAACCTTAATCAAATTCATTAGCCACATTTAGCATGCCTTTTTAGTCAACCTTTTCATTTTTCTTTCTTAGCATTGACACTCTTTCCCATGTGAATTTAAAATTCATATTTTATTCCTCCTAGAATCCCCTTTTCCCATGCATCTTCTAGAATCTTTTGACTTGTCACATCAAGTCACATGTGGACAAGTGCTTCCCTTTTTGGAACCTTGTCTTGTCCATGGGATTCTTCCAAGCATGTGAATTTTTAATTCACATTTATTTTCCCAACTACTTTCCTCTTCCCCATGGAGATTTTTGAGGAATACTAAAATTCGTCTCATGTCACTTTTCAACCATTTGGGAACAAGAACTTTCTTTTTAAGGTAATCTTCTCATCCCCCAATGTACTTGCAAGGTACTTGTCCTTTCTCCACATCATGTACCCTCATTTCACCTCATTTACACATAACCATTTCTAAGCCACTTCACATTCCACATGTCAAGATGTGAGGGCTTGTAAATTCTCAACTCACCATAGCCCTTCATCTTGGCCTTGTTGGTTTAATATCAACCATTAAATTCTCTAGAGAATTCAAATTCCTCTATAAATACCCCTTCTTTTCTCTCATTTAGAAACTTTTGCATTCCATAGCCAAACTCTTGCAATTTTGTGATTTAAAGCCACACTTAACCATATTTTCATATTTTGCTCTCACCATAGCATTTGCATCCATCATCATCCATTTTTCAACCATCTTGCATCCTCACTCTCATTTTCCATCCAAGGAGCATACACAACATAAAAAATCAAGGGCCAACAAAAGGAGCAAATTAGCAAGGTATAATTGTTTCATCTATTTTGTTAAGTTCAACGTTTTTTTCCCTATCTTGAGGTGTTAGGTGTTCATTTTTTTTTCTTGCATTTATTTTGTTGTTGCTTGTTTCTGGAACAATATTTTCACCTGATCACATTTATGGCATACCCAGTGGGACCCACAAACGGGTCTCTTGCTTTCACGTTCTATGTTTTTTTACTATTTGCAGGTGTAGGTTGCAGAAGGGCGAACCCACCCTAGCAGAGAAGTGGACCTGCCTCAAAAAAGGGGCAGACTCACCCATCAGAGGTGAACCTGACCTTAACCAGAGGTGGACCTACCCTCCACAGAGTTCAAAAACAAAAGATTTTTTAATTTTTTTCACAAAGGGGCGGACTTGACCTTTTCTAGGGGTGGACCTAACCCTTCCCAGGGGTAGACCTAACCTCCAGGGGCAGACCTGACCAAAACTAGGGGCCAACCCGACCAAAACAACTTTTTCTAGAAGGTAAAAACTAAAGTTTAAGCATTGTTTTTAGTTGTTTTGAGTGTTTTTGACCCCCTAATGTTTGTTGTTGGTGTCTATGTAGGGATCTTATTAGCGTTTGGTGGAAAATGAAAAAAAAAATCTAAAAAATTTCTTGTAGATCCATTCATTTTTAAAACATTTATTAGCTCTTTGTTATCATTTTTCATTAACTTAGGCACATAGTCTAATTAGGAGGAGGTCAAATATATTTTGTGTGTCGTGCTTGTGGTAGGATATTGACGTATCCAATCCCCTTGTGCCATTTGGAAATCCTGGGTGATGAGAAATCATAGCTTACCAAGTCCTTTGAGTCACCTTTTTGCTTTTCTTAGCGAGAACTACTTGGAGATTTCATCACCCTAAGGGATGATTCCAACCACACGTACCAGGAAGGTATATAAAGGGGGGAGAGAAAAATTTGTACCTCAATCTAATCACATCATTATTGGCAAAGCATTGGGATGACGTGAAGAGTTGGTCTGAGCCTTTAGTATCTCGTTAAGGTTCCCGACTCACACTTGTGACGGGCTAGTGTTCATGGTTTGGGCCTCATGTATCGGGTGTATATCGGGGACTCCTAGCAACCATGTTTATCCTAGAATAGAAGACTTTGTTGACCATACACATTCTACTAATCTTAGGATCGTGTTGCTTGAACTATTTTTCTTATGCAAAACCAATAATTTTATGTTCAGTCGAGTCAGCCTTGTCCTCTAACTGTTGTTTGTTGTGTTTTGGGTCCTTTTCCTTAGCAATTTTTGTCAAAACCTAGTTAAGACTTGTCCAGGAGTGGACCTTCCCACCAAGGGTGGACCTGACCCTTTCTAGAGGTGGACTTGCCCTTGATATCAGTCCATTTTCAATCTATTTTAGTTAGAATTTGTCCAACTTTTAGTCCAGAGGCATACCTGCCCATCCAGAGGCGTACCTGCCCATCTAGGGGCATACCTAACCTCTAGGGGTGTACCTGACCTCTAGTGGTGGACTTGACCTCTTTTAGGGGTGGACCTACCCTCTGGATAGACCTAACCTTTTTGAGGGGCAAACATGTCCCTTAAACAACAGTTTTATCACTCGTTTCAACACTTGTTTCAAGTGTTATCTTTATTTCAACAAAAGCCCATTTCTAATACAGAGTGATCATACACCCATTTCAACATTTGTCTCACCATTAAAGTCAATCTCCCAATTGAACATTCATTTACTCTGTTTGATCATCATTTCATTTTCATTATCTGACATTTATTTCGATTATTGATAGTATTTTAAATATATGATCATTCAATATATTCAATCATATCATCAATCTTTGATAATCTTTGATAGTATTCTTCATCCAACCCTATCAATCATTTTATCAATCCATCCAATTCAATCTCGTCAATCGCTTATCGATCCAATCCAATATCGTCAATCGCTTATCGATCCAATCCAATCCTGTCAATCGTTTCATCAATCCAATCCAATCCTATCTCATCAATCATCTTATCATTCAATTCAATCCAATCCAATCATTTCATCAATCCATCCAATCTAATCTCATCGATCATTTATCAAACAATCCACTCTGGTATAATCAAATCAGATCCTTTATCAATCATCTAATCTAATCCTATCAAGCCACATCCTTGTTGGCTAATCCATCATCTAAGCAGGTCAATCCTCCAATCACCATCTTGATCATCCTCACATCCTAGTCTTGCATGCTCATTTAGACTTGGTCACAGGCAAGGAAGATGGTCGAGCAACAAAACCTTGGACCCCAACCTAATGTACCATAGGAAAATCTTCCCGTCAATGGGGGGTCATCGCAATCCAACACCAAAGAACAAAATAACTCACCATTTGGTGAAGAGAGCATGGTTAATCAACCTAAACTCACACTTGAGGAACATTTTAGTAACCCCATCAATTCATAAATAACAAATCGCTTATTCAAACAACATGGGGAAAAGATCTTGGCTCACCTAATTGAAAAAGGTGTCAAACCCCCATAAGGTGTCGACGTATCCAAATATGGAAATTCCACATCCAACATACCCTAAGGTTCATAAAACACACCAGGTAATTCATACATCCCCAATGTACCTCTAGTGGAAGGTTGGCATCAACCTGAATTCGGCAATATCATCCTTTACCACGTCAACAATCCCCTGAATGCCTCAATCTCAGTCATGGGGGCTTCCCAAGTATCTGATTCTAATAACCTTTTCATCTATGGCATGCTATAAAATGTTCCATAGCGTCCACCATTAATGTTGACTGCACCACCCCTTTCGAATCAACCTCTAGTAAACACTAGGGGAAACCCTTTCACCGCCTTGCCTCCACATCCCAGGGCCACAAATCTACCACCTATTTCATTCACCTCCCAACAGCCTCCTCAATCTAACATACCATCTCAATTACCTCCGCAAGGTACATCCCAACCAAATATTCTTGTTGGATCCCAACAACCTCCTTATAGAATGCCTCCACGTCATCTCAATGGTGCAGGAGCACCCAATACACACATTTTCAAAATTCAACATTAGTAGGAAGGCATTAGGGAACTAGGGGGTATTTGAGTCATTTCATGATTGAATAAGGCCTTTGAGCCCATTAATGATGCAATTATGGTTATTTGATGTTAGTTAATTCTAAAAATACAAAAGGTTGCATAATAATGTACTTATTGTCAACAAATTGTTAAAAGTGCAAAACTAGGCAATTAGGGGTCTAATTGGTAAAAATTTGGTTTCCAACGTCCAACTAATTAAAATGTCACTTGGAGGATGTTGGGAAGGGTTTTTGGATGTTAAATAAGCCTCTCATGGTCGAGGCATGTTTGTTGAATCATTTTTTTGAAGTTCTAATGAAAAAGTGGATATTTTCTGGAAATTTCTGTGTGTAAATTTACTTTTAAAATGCATGGTACGACCTTTGTACAACCTGTACAGGCTCAACCCTATTATGGTTGGAAAGAGGAGATTATCAGCTTTCATTTGAAAGTGGTTTGGTTAATTTTCATTAAGTAGAAGTGGAGATATCTTTGTTTTAGCAGCAACAGGTCAAAAAACCCTCAAAACTAGGGCTTGGCCAAAAAATGCTTCTATCTTCCACTCCCACGGTGTATAGTTGCTAATTTCTTGTGGTATGGAAGGTATTTATGTATATTTTCATCTTTTAAATTTTTTGGAGAATGAATAAATGTGTGGGGAAGTTACAAACTGATCTAGGCCTGGTATCTTCATGTGACAGGCCTAGCTTGTAAAGCAAAAATATGAGTTTTGCTTGTTTTGAGAGATTTTTCTTCAAGGTGGCACTTAGGAATGATTGAAATGGTTGTAAGTAGCCTGTAGGATTTTGAAAAAAGGCTTTGGGGAGAAGGGGTGAGACTAGGTAACCAAAAACTAGTCAAGTGCACTCAATTAGGCCTCTTGAGGACAGTGATAGGTTGGTCCATGGTTGCTTTTCTAACCACTGTCAAGAAGTAATATTTTGTGGCCTTGTAGAGGCATAATATAATTGCATAAAAATATTATTTTACATCAGATATAGATTTGTGGGTGAGAATTAATTGGACTGTCCTACCAGGCAGTGCTACAAGCAATTGGGGGTAAAGAGGCCTACTAGTTGAGGAATGAATTGATGGAGTTTCCTAAGTGCTGATCATGGCTATGGCGTTATGATTATGGTCTGTTACACCATGTTTCAAGTGAATATAAGTCCTTTAAAAGTATGATATTCAAAAACCCTTTGTGTGTTGAGTTCTCCTTATAGAAGGACAAAGATTTGATTGTGTGTTGATTAGAGTATTTGAGAGAAGTACTCATAAAGAACTTATGCCATCTGAGATTGGTGTGCTTCCCTGCTCACTCTGCATCAGAGTGGTATTAGAGCGAGGAAGTAGATCTATTGAAGATTGAAGAAGCATTTGGCTTGAATTATTTGAAGATACAAGATACAATGGACTTCAGAAGGTTGGATGAGAAAGAAGAACACATGAGGAATGCTCTTTTCTAGACCAAATGCAAATGCAGAGGTAAGGTATGTAAGGTACTGATTGATTCAGGTTCATTAGATAATATAGTTTCATAAGAAATGGTTGAAAAATTGCATTTGACAAGGCTAAAACATGAATCACCTTACAAGGCATATTGGGTAAATGATAGTCAACATGTTGTGGTTAGAGAGCAAGCATTTGTAGATTTTCAAATTGGTCCTTATAAAGATGTTCTATTATGTGATATTATGCCTATAAGGGATTGTCATATGATACTAGGAAGGGTTTGGCAATTTGATATATTTTCTATACATGATGGGAGACTTAATGTGTATACAATTGAAAAGGATGGGCAAAGGTACACCTTGAGTTGTTTGCAAGAAGAAGGGACACAAAGGAGGATAGGCATGTGTGGAAAAAGATAGTTTTTGGAGCAAGAGGAGACAAAGTCAGTGAAGGTCAGAGATGAGAAGGCCTTGAGAGCACAAGAAAAGGATAGAATGTATGATGAAGACAAAGGCAGGACAAAAATTTTGCAGGTGCAAGAGGATGAGGTAAAGGCAGCAAAGGACATGTTTGGTACAATGATTTATGACAAAAGATCATTTGGGATAGAGATCCCTCAAAAAGAAAAGAATAAAAGTGAAAGACAGTCATCAATGGAGAGGCAAGGGAGGCTTAGTGAGGTATGTGAAGATGGAAAGCAATGTCCACGGGAAGGAAAAAGTAAAGAGAAGCAGCAAAAGATTACTAATCACAGAGGAGATGAGTCACGGCAAGTGCATGTTGATGGAAGATCTGATGACAGGGAATCCTTGAAGATTGAGAATGCTAAGGGAGAAAGAATAGATGGAAACCAGCATGAGATAGATGATGGCAAAAATAAGGTGCAGCAGATGTGTGTGAGGAGAAAAGATGAAAGATCTAATGTTACAAAGATCTTGAAGGCTGATAGTATGAAGGAAAAGGGTATGGAGATAGTCAAGACAAGTGAGCAGGTTGGAGAAAGCGATGAAAGGATTGAAAAGGATGAAAATATTATGATTGGGGTAGTGGAGTGTCCCCTAAAGGAAAATGTAGATGGAAAGAAGACAAAGGTTGCAGTCATAGTGGACTATATATCAGAAGATATAGAGGTAAATGAGGCAGTGATGTTGATGCACAAACTAATGGTAAAGGAACTTGAAGATACCAAGAAGATGAAGGAAAAAGAAGATGACTCTGAAGATGCTAATGAAGGCTTCATGGATGAAGAACAAGATAGGGAAGAAGAAGAGATAGTGAGTGAAAAATAATTTTAAATGATAGTAAGTGAGTTTGTAGAAGAGTTTGTAGATGATGAGCACGTTATAGTCACCTTGAATGGTGAAGGGATGAACAAATGAGAATGACTGAGGTTTTAGAATTGAAAGGAACTAATGGGAAAGAGTTGTTGGTGAATGGCCTAGTGAAGGCTAGAGAAAAATAATTTGAGAAGTCTCCAATTGTGATGGAGAAGAAAGAAAGTGCAATGGATTGGTCAGAGGTTGTGTGGTAGATGTATGCTACTGTATAGGTTGTTTTGAGTATGATAAAGCTAAGGAAGGTTGTGAAGAAAGAAGTTAGAAGGCAAAGGATGAAGGGAGTCCTATGTTGCTTCCTTGTGTTGATAGTTTTGCTGATGAAGCCCAAAGTCAAGATGAAAGGTGAAGAGATTAGTGAGGTATTGAATAGACATGTTGAGAATGTTGAGAGTAGTTGGATGGGGTGTGTAAGTGCAGGCCTGAGTTTGATAGTGCAGGTTCAAGGAATCAATGCAAGCAAAGGATTGTTGATCATGGACAAAACTAAGCCAAAGGTCAAGATGAAGAATCTACAAGGAAAGGAAAGGAGTATCAGAAGTTGGAGATCCAGGTTTTTTGCAGATGGAGACTTCCAAGAGACTTGGAATAATTTTAAGCCAGGTGTATGGTGCAGGAGCACCCAATACACACATTTTCAAAATTCAACATTAGTAGGAAGGCATTAGGGAACTAGGGGGTATTTGAGTCATTTCATGATTGAATAAGGCCTTTGAGACCATTAATGATGTAATTAGGGTTATTTGATGTTAGTTAGTTCTAAAAATATAAAAGGTTGCATAATAATGTACTTATTGTCAACAAATTGTTAAAAGTGCAAAACTAGGCAATTAGGGGTCTAATTGGTAAAAAGTTGGTTTCCAACGTCCAACTAATTAAAATATCACTTGGAGGATGTTGGGAAGTGTTTTTGGATGTTAAATAAGCCTCTCATGGTCGAGGCATGTTTGTTGAATCATTTTTTTGAAGTTCTAATGAAAAAGTGGATATTTTCTGGAAATTTCTGTGTGTAAATTTACTGTTAAAATGCATGGTACGACCTTTGTACAACCTATACAGGCTCAACCCTATTATGGTTGGAAAGAGGAGATTATCAGCTTTCATTTGAAAGTGGTTTGGTTAATTTTCATTAAGTAGAAGTGGAGATATCTTTGTTTTAGCAGCAACAGGTCAAAAAACCCTCAAAACTAGGTCTTGGCCAAAAAATGCTTCTATCTTCCACTCCCACGGTGTATAGCTGCTAATTTCTTGTGGTATGGAAGGTATTTATGTATATTTTCATCTTTTAATTTTTTTGGAGAATTAATAAATGTGTGGGGAAGTTACAAACTGATCTAGGCCTGGTATCTTCATGTGACAGGCCTAGCTTGTAAAGCAAAAATATGAGTTTTGCTTGTTTTGAGAGATTTTTCTTCAAGGTGGCACTTAGGAATGATTGAAATGGTTGTAAGTAGCCTGTAGGATTTTGAAAAAAGGCTTTGGGGAGAAGGGGTGAGACTAGGTAACCAAAAACTAGTCAAGTGCACTCAATTAGGCCTCTTGAGGACAGCGATAGGTTGGTCCATGGTTGCTTTTCTAACCACTATCAAGAAGTAATATTTTGTGGCCTTGTAGAGGCATAATATAATTTCATAAAAATATTATTTTACATCAGATATAGATTTGTGGGTGAGAATTAATTGGACTGTCCTACCAGGCAGTGCTACAAGCAATTGGGGGTAAAGAGGCCTACTAGTTGAGGAATGAATTGATGGAGTTTCCTAAGTGCTGATCATGGCTATGGTGTTATGACTATGGTCTGTTAGAGCATGTTTCAAGTGATTATAAGTCCTTTAAAATTATGATATTCAAAAACCCTTTGTGTGTTGAGTTCTCCTTATAGAAGGACAAAGATTTGATTGTGTGTTGATCAGAGTATTTGAGAGAAGCACTCATAAAGAATTTATGCCATCTGAGATTGGTGTGCTTCCCTGCTCACTCTGCATCACTCAACCACCTCATCAGCAACAACCCCCGAATAATCCTTTGATTTCATCACAAAAACCACCACACCAAATGCAAGGCAATCCATCTCAACCTCCCATCCTGAACACATCCCCATTGCTCGCATCTATTTTACGTTCACAAGCTCAACCGCAAAAAAACATCCCAGCTTGGTCCCTGCAACAACTAACATCACATCCGCAACCTCCCCAGTAATATTTCTATCATAACCAGCAACAATTCCAACAACAACCACCCTATGTGGCCTCCCAACAGTCACAACAATAGTCCCAATACCAGTAGACCAATCCGAAACACTCCATTCATGCTCCTCAGCATTATACCATATATTCTTATCAAACAAACCCATACTATACCTTGAACAACAACCCCTGTACCAACAAACATCCTCGGCATACCAGTAAGGGACATCATCAGCTCACTATCAAAATCTGTATATCAATCTTCAAATGGTAGGTCAACAAGATCCTTTGTCATCCTACCACCCATTTCCATCCAACCCATCTGCCTTGACTCATATGCCACTGGTCAATGTGGATCTGTTAGAAATTAAAGCTGCTTTGAAAGATCTCCAAGCTGAGACTGGTAAGCAATCCTTCAAATTCAAAGATATATGTCCCTATCCATTCGACCCCTCCATCTCATTGATTCCATTCCTGAAACACTTCGAGATACCAAAATTTGATAGATACAAGGGAAACAAGGATCCTCAAGCCCACCTACAAGAGTTTTACTCCCAGTGTCAAGAGGTTATGCATAATGACAACTACCTCTTGTGCCTCTTCCTGCGAAGCCTGACAAGGTATGCCCTAGATTGGTTCATGGGTCTAGAGTGAGGGTCCATCAAATCCTTCGCAAATCTCTTAGAGAAATTTGTTTCCTACTTCTCCTTTAATCTAGATACGGACATGGATACCTTGGATCTCCTCAAGGAGAAGCAACGTGAAGGAAAAACCTTTATCAGCTACCTCCAAAGGTGGCGGGCATTGGTAAGCCGAAAGAAAACCCCTTTCAAAGAGGACATGGTCACTCTCTTTGTTGAAAACTCCAATATCGACATGGCCCATAACTTCAAGCCGCATTGTGTCACCACCTTTGCCAAGATAGTGGAGAAAGGGCCCATCCTTGAGTAGGCACTTATTGCTAAAGGGTATGTCAAGATACACAATCATGACAAAGAACAGTCATCCGAAGATAAGTGACACTACTGGAACAAGAACAAGAATGTTGTGAATGATGGTGTCACCGACACTAAACACTTTCAAGTAGCTAGTACATCTCAGAGGCAACAACCTGCCTCTAATCAACCATCTATCCAAAACATCATATTAGTACCATAGGGAGCACCTCGTCCCCCTCAACAGTCAAACTAGAACAATCAAGGGAACAACAAACGACAATTCACTCAACTAGGTGAGTCTCTAAGTACCGTCTTCAATAGACTCCTACAGGCCAACTATTCAATTGTCTACCCCGTGACCAAGCCCTTCGATGAGTCCAAACCAAAACCCAATTGGTATAAAGACAATGAATATTGTGTCTTTCACAAAATCAAAGGGAACTCCACCAATAAGTGTCAAGGTCTCAAAATGTCCAAGATCTTATCGATGAAGGAGATATCCAGGTTGACACCAATCAGGCTTCATCGTCCAATGCTCAATTACAGATTTACCAAAACACCTTCCCTAACCATAATCAAGGCGCAAGCACGTCCAATAACAATCCCCAAAATAATAGTACAAATAACATAACTTATAAGAATGTGCCCCTCAATTACGATGGCATTGTCCATTACATTGAGAAGGTGGAACCTAGTGTATCCATGATACATGTCAAAGCTAAAGATCCCCAATGTGTTGTTGCTACCAGAAGAACCTACATTACTGTTCTTACAGCCTTTGCATCCGCCCAGCAAAATCCTGTGAATTATCAGTATAACATTCTGGATCACTTAGGAAAGATTCCTACTCATATCTTAATTTTGGACTTGCTTAAATCTTCTCTCATGCATCAAGAGATCCTAAACCAAGCTTTACAAGAAACCCAAGTGCCTAACAACATTGATCCTACACAATTCCAAGCTTTAGTAGGACATCTGGCTCTATCCTACCAGTTACACTTCAACCAAAATGACATGCCTAACATTGATGCCAACCATAACCATTCCCTACACATCGAAGTCCTAGTTGCCCATCATAAACTAAAAAGGGTCCTGGTAGATAATGGCTATGCCCTCAATCTATGCACTCTAAAGTTCATAAAGCAATTAGGGTACACTCAAGCATACTTGAGTAATCAAATCATTACAATCAAAGCTTATGATAATGTAGAAAGAGATTCTGAAGGAATTATCAGTCTTCCCATACAAGTTGGACCCATGACTTAGTACACTACATGTCATGTCCTTGATCTGGACTTACCATACAACCTCCTCCTCGACCGCCCGTGGCTCCACGCCATGCAAGTTGTCCCCTCCACATATCATCAATGCCTAAAATTCCTAGTTAATGGATAGGAGGTCACCATTTACATTGACCCACAACAATTTGAGTATTGTCGTTCCTTAGAAGCTTCATTTCTCCATTTGAATTATTATCCTAGAGTCAAAATGGGGGCACCTCAGTCATCATCCTCCAATCCATCATCCACCACATCAACCACTCTATCTGCCACCATCGATTCCACCATCACTAAAGTCCAGATCATCAACAAGGGTTGTGGTGAATATGAAATGCATACAACTCTAAATGTGGCAACCATGCCACCATCACCACACACATATGGTCAACCTTCACAGTTTGTACCAAAGAAAGAAGACAAGACCATTACCTTCAGTTCCAAAAACATCCCCACTACCACTTTCCGGTCCCTTGGTTTAAAGACAGATGCACGAGAAGATGATATCATTCAGTGGATATATTGTGAAGAGCCCCAACCGGATCCTCCCCTTAAGGAATATTTTCAAGAAGCATACACTTGGTCTGTTATGTTTGTAGAGAGGCATAACTATCAAGGTGGGGGTCTAGGTAAAGAAGAACAAGGGCAGCTACAACTTATTGATGTACCGAAGTTTTCACAGAATTCAGGCCTAGGATATGACAAAAAGTAGAAAGGCCCTGCAACATCATCCAATACTTCCAACAGTGTTAGTGTGGACAATGGTCCCTTAGAAGACATACCTGAAGAAGAGTCCATCATACATGCCTATGATGATGTGGATCACATAGACCTTTCATCCATGTTTGATTGCCTATCTATTTTTACCATTAGCCTTTCCCTATGCCATCCTAAACTTATTGACTAGGACCTACGTGATAGCACACCTGTCAATGTCTCCCTGGACGCATATGTCAACCTTACGGGATTGGGGGAAGATAAACGCTCTAGTTGCAAAAGTAAAAGCAAGAAAAATTAGAAATGGTCATCTAGTGAAAACCTCCCCGAGGCGCTTCTTGACCTAGAAAAAGTAAAAATAAAGGACGCATCCAAAATTGTTGGGCTTCATAGTCTCCTGAAGGGGCATCGAGGTTGATCCCACCAAAGTAAAATCTATCATAGATATGCCTCCACCTCAAAACCTGAAATAGTTAAGAAGCCTTTAGGGAAAGTTGCAATCTATCCATCGGTTTATATCCCAACTTGCAGATAAGTGTCAGTCGTAACCCACCTTTTGAAGAAAAACACCACTTTCAAATGGAATCATTAGTGTCAGTGTAAGGAAAATTAGATGCGGAAAATAGTTCTCCTAATGTCAATACCTCAGGAAAGAATGCAGATACACTTTAAAATTTACAATTACAGTCAAGTTAAGATGCACTATGAAATAGATTACAGAAAAATAGAGTTTTTGACAATCACACTAGAACACCAGATATACATGGGAAAACCCTTATAGGAGAAAAACCCACCACACCAAGAGAAATCACTTTGTATTACAGTAATTGAAATTACATACAATTCCAGACTTATCTTTCTGGTGTCATTATATAGCAGCAATCACCATTAACAATATTGCACAGGAACCTTTTCTATTTACAGTCTTTACATAATCAAAATTCACACTAATACAGTTTGAACTCTTCACACTTCACTGTTGATTGAACCAACCATGATCTAACCCCAAGCATCTGCAACTTCAAATGATATCCATGTCGATCTCTGTCTGTCGAGCTCCCTCACAGAACCATCACAATGAATAGACTCCCAACGGTTCCAATTCGGCTCCTCTGATTCGTCCACGAGATGCCACATCGGAAGGTCTTACTCGGTAAACAGAATTAGTAATGTACTAGCATCTCGGTGAGACACAAACAGTGTCTCGCCGATGCCACATATACTTCATACCGATGTCACCAAGAGTCATCGTAGTCACCAGGATGTTCTATCGAGCTTCAAGAGATACACCGAGTCATCACACAGTCTCCCTGACCTATCGCATTCGCCAGAAGGTCATAGTGAGACATCAAAGGTTATAGCGAAGTCATATGGACATGAGTATTTCATTCGGCAAGAGTATCAAGCTTCTGTGAGACTTCATAACGATGTCACAAGTCACTCCGAAGCAAACATTCTGTCGGCATAACATATCGATCTCGCCAGGACCTCACGCTGACATTCTCCACATGTATCGTTGTCACCCAAACTAATAGCTTTCGGTGTGACATTATACCGACGAGACTAAGTCATAATGAGCTCCGAAGAATAGTCGGCAAGACAAGAGCTTATCACCGAGACGTCTCCCCGAGATCATTAAGTTACCTCAAAGATTCTTCAACATCGGCGAGACTCATCAAAGTCGCTAAGACTTCTTACCGAACTCATAGTGTTCCACCGATAACCACCATTCGATAAGAGCTACACCGACGACTATCACTTGAGTCTTCATCGCTGAGACATATCCACTTCGGTAGGACATCTTAGCGAGAACCTTTAGCTTCCCCGAAGATCATAGTCACCAAGAGTCTCCCTGATGCACGATTGAATGGCCTGTCGTCCAGAAATCTCCCGAGCGCTCTGAGGTCATAACGAATACATCATGTTACAGTGATAGACTCCATAGTGTAACCTTTCGGCAAGACAATAACAAGGTCACAACAACCTGTGCAAATCGTCATGAATCAAACTACTAGTCAGCCAGACAATGAAGATGTCACACCGACTTGGATTTAATGGAGGTTTCAGCCTGTATTGTTTGAGGCACATATTTCCAACAATCTCCCACTTTACAAAGATCATACAGGAACCTCCAGAGCACAAATAATACTTACTAAAAATCATGGGCACTAAGGCCCATTGAACTGGCACACCACGTGAACTTGTCTGTGCTCACTGGCTTCATCAAAGCATCTACAACATTCTCCAGAGTATCAACTTTTTCCAAACTAACCTTTCCATCCTCAACCATATCTCGTACAAAGTGGTACTGTACGTCTATATGTTTTGTCCTAGCATGGAAAGTAGGGTTCTTCAAACAAATGGCACTCATTGTCATATAAGATTGTTATTTCCTGCATCAAAGCTAATGTTAGAACACAAATGTTGTAACCAGATAGCTTCTTTACAGACATGTGTTGCTACCATGTACTCTACCTCTGTTGTGGAAAAAGCGACTATAGCTTGCCGCTTGCTCATCCAACTCATTGCACCACCATTCATCATGAAAATGCTGTCCTTCAGGTGGACCTTATCTTTATCAATGTCCCCACTTAATCAGAATATACCGCTTGCGATCTTTAAGTCCTAAAGCAGTTCATCAAATTCCATGATAACTAGAAAGCATGTTCAGTCCTTCAAATATCTAAACACCCTCTTCACGATTATCGATATTCAACTACACAGGTTAGCCATAGAAATCGACTAAAGTACTCCCCTTTGCTTGGGCAGTAATAAGCGCCCATGCGAGACCATTGCATACATGAGCCACCCTACGGCACTAGCATAAAACACCTTTGGTATGTCAACTTCATCTCGATGGGAAATTTGGGCCAGTCCTCAACAGAATAACTGTTCCTGCATGGCGGAACAACTAGCTTGCTGCAATCATTCATACAAAATTTCTCAAGAATAGTCCTCGCATACTTACTCTGATTAAGCCAAATCTTTCTATTCTTCCTGTCCCTGGTTATCTCCATCCCCAAAATATACCTTGCTACACCAAGATCCTTCATTTCAAACTTAGCAAACAATTGAGACTTAAGATCAATCATTAACACTATTTCCACCATGAACAACTTGTATCATCAACATAAAGAGCAATAACGAGTACTTGATCACTGTTTACCGTACGATGATGATTTGATCTCTAAATCAGGGCAACAAAATACAAATTTTAATTACCATTTTGATGGCCCTTTGACCCATAGAGACTTCTTTGTTTACGCCACGGTTTTCTTTTTCCGCTTAAAGTGCTTTCCATTTGGGACATAGATTTCTTCTTCAAAGATCTGCATGAAATGTTTCTTCTTCACATCCATCTATTATTCAACTAAGTCATGCAGTACAGTGACAATAGGAAATCCTAATGGGACGTTGTTTTTACTCTAGGGAAAAAAAATTTCTCCATAATCAATCCCTCTACGAGAGATATTTACTTGCAACTTGATTACTGCCCATGCTACTTTTCATCAAACCAATCTTTTCTTAAATACCTATTTACTGACCCATAGTTTCTGCCTTTGGCAAGGCACTGAAACTCAGGTTGTTTTGTCTAATAGCTGACCATTCTTCATTCATGGCTGACCAAAGTCACAGATGGGACATTTAAGTACCTCCTTCTGGGTCCACAAACCATTAGTGCTAGAAATCAAGGCATAGGCACAAGTAGAATCAATTAATGAGAACCCATACCTATCTAGTTGTTTCCTTTCTCAGGTTGACCTCCTCACTAGCTGAGGCTGAGGTTCTTCTTCTCCAGAACTTTCAGAACTGCTTGAGCTCTCCTCAGTTTTAAGTACATTTTGAATTTTCAATTCCTTTTTCTCTGGTGTAGGAGGAATTAGTGCTACATCCTTATTGTTTTCTGACTTTGTCTCTGACTGCAGATCCAAGGTGGAAGGTTTCAGCTCACGAAATATTATACTTCTGTTGTATACAACCTTCTCTGTAATAGGATTCCAAAGCTTGTATCCTTTAATGTTAGCACTATAGCCAATAAAAATACACTTGGAAACCTTGTTCTCCAACTTAGATCTTTTTACATCTGGCACATGAACATATGCCTCACAGCCAAAGACTCAAATATGTCTAAGAGAGGACTTCTTACCAGACCACGCTTCCAAAGGTGTCTTCTCAACAAAGAACAGTTTGGAGGCCCCGATTAACTAAGTAACATGTAGTAGCAGTATCTTCAGCCCAGAACTTATCCTCCAAACTAGCACTACTAAGCATACTTCATGCTCTCTCCATCACAGTCCTATTGAACCTTTCTGCAACTCCATTCTACTGTCGAGTGTAAGGTGTAGTCTTGTGTCTTTTGATTCCATAGTCTTTCTGTTCTTTCAATTCAGGCAAATTCACTTTGCCATTGCTCGGTCGCGTAAGCATTTGTTATTTTACGATCCCAATTTTTCAACAAGATTTTTAAGCTCATGTGCGATCGGCCCGAACAACTAGCGATTTACTTTTCAAAAAATATATAAATATATTGTGAATAATCATCAATGAATGACACATAGTATCTTGATTTAGACAAAGAAAAGACATCCTTTTGGACCAACCGCTCTGAATGAATATGATCCCATAAGCCAAGATTTACAAGGGCCATCATAAAATGAAACACAATCTTGCTTTCATATACTCTGATGTTCCACGTCCAATTCCAGTTACAATCTTCAGCCCCTCAACTTGAGTTTTTTTTTTCAAGGTTTTAAACCTTTTTCTCCTATGTGGCCTAACCTATGATGCCAAAGCATAGTCTTCTCTGCAGTAAGTTTTAATTCTATAGAGTTTACATAATTAGGGATATTTCCCTCTTTACCTCCATGAGCAGCTTTTAGTGACTTTGAAGAGACACTGTTACATTGAACAGCTTGTGCATCCAACTTGTATAGGGTACCAATTCGAGCACCTCTAGCCAGCACCATTGAACCTCTAGTCATCTTGCAACCACTTCCCGAGAATAAGACTTGTACTCCGATATCATTAAGCTTACTGACAGAAAGTAGATTCCGAGCCAGACCTGGTATGTACATAACATCATTGATTCCCTTCACTCTTCCATTAGGGAATTGTATCCTGACTCTTCCACAGCCAACTATCTCCAAAGTTGAATCACTCACTAAGTACACCTTTCCACCATTGTAGTCTTCATACTTTGTGAACCATTCTCTGTGAGATTTCATGTGGAACGATGCTCCAGAATCAATCAGCCAGACATCATCTAATGTCTGTGTAGCCAAGGCTGCAATGAAGGGGTCACCATCACTATGAGAAGAACCATTATCGAAAGAGCATTTCTTCTTCTTTTTCTCCTCTTTACAATCCTTTCGGACATGACTAGGTTGCCCACAGTTCCAATACTTCACCTTGGACTTCTTGCCAGGAGACTTTGATCTCCCCTCTAATTTTGATTTGGACTTCTTGTCCTTCTTCTTGCCTTTCTCCTTTGACCTTCCTCTGATAGCAAGAGCCTCCTTCGCCATCTCAGAAGACTTCCTCCTCATTTCTTCTGACAGCAAAGAACCAACAACATCTTCCATCTTGAAACTAGATGTTGTACTCCCAATAGGCATCACCAGATGATCCCAAGAGTCTGGCAAAGAACACAATAGAAGCATACAGCGATCTTCTTCTTCAATCTTTACACCAACAAATGTTAATTGTGCATGCAGCATGTTAAATGCATTCAAATGATCAGCTATAGACCCTCCTTCCTGCATTCTCAAAGAGTAGAGCTTCTTCCTCAGGAACAACTTATTCACCAAAGATTTCCCCTGATAAATAGACGTCGGTTTCTTCCACAAGGAAGAGCTAGTCTTCTCTTCATGCACATTGAGAAGAACTGAGTCTACCAAACAGAGCCTTATCAGCCCCTTAGATTTCCTATCTGCAAGGTCCCAATCTTCTTGCTTCATGCCTGTAGGTTTAGTTCCAGACACAATAATCCAAAGATCTTGATCTACTAAGAGATCTTCCATCTTGAGTTTCCATAACTCAAAGTTACTGCCATTGAATTTCTCTATTTCAATCTTCCCAAATGAACTAGACATCTTAATCTGTAATTAGAAATAACAATCTCTACAGGACTCCCACTGAACAAAATTGACACAAAAAACCCAATGTACCCCCAAGGATAACACAACTGGCCAGGCTCTAATACCAATTCTAAGAAAAATTAAATGCGGAAAACAATTCTCCTAATGTCAATATCTCAGGAAAGAATGTAGATACACTTTAAAATTTATAATTACAGTCAAGTTAAGATGCACTGTAAAACAGATTACAGAAAAATAGAGTTTTTGACAATCACACTAGAACACCAGATATATGTGGGAAAACCCTAACGGGAGAAAAACCCACCACACCAAGAGAAATCACTTTGTATTAGAGTAATTGAAATTACATACAATTCCAGACTTATCTTTCAGGTGTCATTATATAGCAGCAATCACCATTAAAAATATTGCACAGGAACCTTTTCTATTTACAATCTTTACAGAATTGAAATTCACACTGATACAGTTCAAACTCTTCACACTCCACTGTTGATTGAACCAACCACGATCTAACCCCCAAGCATCTACAACTTCAAACTATATCCATGTCAATCTCTGTCTGTCAAGGTCCCTCACAGAACCGTCACAACGAATAGACTCCCAACGGTTCCAATTCGGCTCCTCTGATTCGTCCACGAGATGCCACATCGGAAGGTCTTACTCGGTCAACAGAATTCGTAATGTACTGGCATCTGTAATGTCCCCTTCTCATCAGTAATCTGTTATGACACTCATCAACCTATTCCGGAAGCCTGTAGGTGTGTGTGAGGTAAAATTAGGGTTTCTAGTTCAAAGGTTTTTTTGGCATTTCTGAGAGTTTACTATTTATAGTAAATTCTATTTTTAGCAGTATGGAGTGTGTCAGCCTTCAAAACATCATTTCCAGTAGGATCATTTATTTGCAATTCATGTCTGATTTCTTAAGGCATTTTTATGTTGAATTAAAGCATTGAGGTTATTATTTGCAGTTGACCCCCTTGGCCTAGCAAGACAACTTAAGTTGTGTTTAAAAGGGGGACTTGGAATGGTTATGCTATCATAAAGGTGATTTAATTATTAATAAAGATAAATGCCTTGGGAAATAAAGTGGACGCCTTTTTGAAGGAGTTATTATTTTAAAATAAAGATTTTTATATTGCCTTGTAAAGTGGACGCCTTTTTGAGAAGTTGAATGGTTTTTGGAAATTTGAAGAGTTTTTGTGACTGTTGGCGTCTTTTCTTGAGGGATTGAAGAGTCTTCTACTCTTCTATAAAATGAAGGCATTTTTCTAGCTTTGGCATCCATTCATGTTATCATACTATTATGCTATCAGAATGACAAATGAAATCTTGCTTCGAGGATGCTACCTCCTAGCCAATCATCCAATTTCATGTTTGAAATACAACATCTAGTCAGAATTCACTACTTCTCATCCAGACTAGCAGATTGAGCGTAATTGTGAAGAAATTTTGAAGATTTATCAATTTTGGTTTTGTTGTTTCATCTACAGCTGAAGGTGATTTCAATTTATAACTTTATTTCCAGTTTGAATTTGGTTCTGGGCATTTCATCAATCTAATTGTTGTTCAAGGGTGCCCCTTCATGCCAATTTTTGGATTTTATTATTGAGAACTTGATTTTTAAAGTGAAATCGCCCCTTCAAGGAGGATCGTACTTTTCTGGAAGTGCTTTGGGATTTGTGAAAAATTCATAGGAAGTCTTTGAAGCTGTTTCTTCATCTCAACATGGCCGCCTATCTTCTAGCAAACCATTGCACTTGATCTTATTCAATTTGGAGGTGAAATGAGTGAGTTATGAACATTTCATTGGTTTTCACAGTTGTTGATTGACATTTCCAGTTTACTATTTTTTGTATCAGACTTAAGTAGTTCTGATTTTTGATTCATTATCAGCTATTAGAGTGATAAATAATTGTATGAAATCATATATTACTCATGTGTTTGAAGACTTTTGTAATTCCTATGTAATATGCAGCTTATTTCTTGAATTGTAAAGACTGTAAATAGTAGTACTGTTCCAGTTCTAATTGTTGCATTTAATTATTATTCTTCTCACATAAGTACCCCTGGATGGTTTACCGCCAGTGTGGATAATTTGATTGTAACACTCTTGTACCCACTTCCTGAGTGGTGAATCCCCACAACTCTGTGGATGCCCGCCGCAGCGGATGAATTAGTTTGTAATAGCTCATGGCTAGTTATTCGCTTATCAATTTCTAGCTTTTTAATTTAACACTCTGTCATATGTTAGCACCTTGCCCTCAATGGGATCTTGAGTGCACATTCTTGATGTCGAGTAGTTTCTTTCAAGTATTTTCATTTAGCTCCTCCACCATATGACAACACCTATCTCTCATTGGGATTGAGTGTGCATTCTTGGTGTGAGTTCATTTCAAGTTTGATTTTCTATTTGGAGCTAACGCTAATCAAGTTGGCTAAGTGTTGGTTATGCTGTGTTAATTTATCAAAAAAATTGGTTAGCATATTTCAGTGGTATTAGAGTAGAAGACCCTGCCATCCTGTGGCAGTTTGTAGTTGGTTATCTGATGAGTGAAAGAGACACTAGGCCATACACCAGAAGTCAGGCTAGAATTCTGCATCAGTTTCTGTCTATTCCAGAGGTAGAGACTTTCTCGGGAGTCTTAAGAGATCTTGGAAAAATAGTGGAAGGTTCAGAAAAGTCAGTGGAGGAAGTTGAACAGATAGTTGAAATAATTTCAGACAATGTAAGGAAAGATAATGAAGAGAGGGACAGAGTTGAGAAGAAGTTTGATGGGATGATAGACATGATGTCCCATTTATTGTCCAAGTTGGACCAGCAAGCAGCTCAGAATATCATTCAGCCCCAAAATAAATCAACTGGAGAAAGCAGTGGAGTTAATGGGAATAACAATAATGGCAGTCCTGAGGTGAATACCAAAAACAGAGTTGTGGGTCAGCATGCCACAATTCCTAGTGGGTCATCCTCTAGACCTCTTTTTCTTGTCTTCACGACAATAGAAGAGCAACAACCGGTTGAAGCTGCACCAACCTTTGTTGACGATGCACGTCAAGCTTACATGGAGTATGTCTCTTTACCTCTTGACTTGAGAGGTACTTGGACCTTTGATCAATTTATGAATCAAAGGAGTCAGAGAAATGGAGGAAGGAATGAGAAACGTCCTCCTATGGCACCTAGAAATGATTTCTACCAAGCATTAGGAAAGATTACTATGGAGCATTTTGATGGTAGTAATAAGTGCATAGCCAGATCTTGGGTGCAGAAACTTGATAATTATCTCTCTCAGACCTATGCCAGAAGGAGATGCTATAAAGTTTGCTACTTTGCATTTGGATGGAATAGCTCACGAATGGTGGACACATGGTTTGGTCACTCTTGGCCATAACCTCATTCGTACCTATGATGAGTTTACCAACAAGCTGATCGAGAGATTTGATACCAAAGATCCTGAGTTGAGATTCAGAGAATTGGCACAATTGAAACAGCAGGGATCTTTAGAAAACTATGTGGCTGATTTTGAGGTTGCATCGATGGTGTCTAGCATTCTTGATGATGGCTATAAATTCTGTTTGAAAGTTTAGTAGTAGACTTTGAAGGTTGGTCAAAATTTGCAGTCCATAGTTAGATAGAAGCTATCCAAGAGGAAATCTAGACAAAAGGTGGCAGCCCCAAGGCTAAGTTTCATTCAAAACCAATACCAGAAAAAGAATAAAAAGCTTGTTCTTCAAATCTGCAGAAGTTTCCACCAAGGTTGTCGGAAGAGCTCAAAAAGAACAGCTTGATTGTATGAGATTCTCTTAAATGAATCATATTGGAGGCTGACGTGCAGTTATGGATTATGATAATTCCTTCGGTGACGACCAGATGTTAGGTAGTGAGGTGATGAAGATCCGGAGAAATGCAGTGGTGGGAGATGGTGGTGCCTTCTCCAATTTCAAATCGATCCTTCGGGTTCATGGAGTTTGAATTACAAGGATAGTTTCTCTAATTAATCTGAACAACTCACAATTTTAGTGATGAGATTAGTTGCTAAAAAGGGGTTTGAAGGCAGGAATTTGTTAAACCTACAAGGTGTGATTCTGAGATGGTTTTGCATCTTACGCATGAGAAAGATTCCCCTAACCTCTCTATGCAATTGGGAAATTATGAGGTAAAAGATGATTTTTATGTGGTGGGAATTGGAGATACTGATGTTGTGCTAGGCATACAATGACTGCGATCTCTTGGTGAGATCACATTGAATTTGCAAACTATGGAGCTAAAATTTCAGTCTAATGGAAGGAAGGTTGTTCTAAGAGGGATGTCAAATGGAGGCCCTCAAATTGTGTCTTTGAAGAGGATGGAAAGGCTGATCCGCCATGATCAGGTTGAATGGGCTGCTGAATGTATGGTTCTACCAGCTGATCCGGTAGAGGAGAAAAGGCAATATCACTTACAGTATTCAAGCTACTTTGGAAAACAAAGTCTTTTGGAAGCCCTCCTGGGAAGACCTGCCGAAAGGTTTGAGCATAATTGAGTTGAAGAGGGAGCAAAGCTTGTCATGACTACACCACAGTTATCAAAAGGCGAAGAAGATAGAGATTGAAAAACCCATCAAGACTTTGAGTGGTTTCATTAGATAAGCAAAGGTCCTTTTTGTACATTTGTGGTCTTGGTCCAAAAGAAAGATGGCACAATCGTGTGTGTGACTCTGGTGCATTAGAAATGAGAGAGACCATCAAGGCAGATATCAATCCTAAGTTGATGAGCTCTCCATGGGTATGTTCTTCTGAAGATTGTTCTTCGTTCGGGCTATCATCAAATTAGAGATGAGGGAGATATAGAAGACAACATTTAGATGCCATTTTGGGCATTTTGAATTCCTTGTCATACTTTGGTTTGACCGATGCTCCCGGCTACATTCAATCTTATGAACAGATTTTTTAGATAGTAGTTGAGAGTTTGTGTCGCATGCTAACTAGCGATATTCTCATTTCGATAGAAGTCGCCATGGGAGGAAACACTTAAGCATTTGGAAGAAGTGCTTATGTTTTAGAAGCGAAATGTTTGTTAGCCAAGAATCAAAGTGTGATTTGGGATGATGATCTTCAATAACTGGCCACATTATCAGTTCAAAGGGTATGAAAGTTGATCCTAAAAAGATAAGAGCCATTCTTGATTGGCCAACTCCAAAGAATATTTCTCATTTGAGAGGACTTTTAGGGTTATGTGGATTCTATAGAAGATTTGTGAAAGGATATTCTCATCAAGCAGCACCTCTCACAGATCTTACAAAGAAAGGAGCTTTTCTTTGGACTAAGAAGGCACAAGAAGTTTTTGATAAGTTTAAGCAAATCATGAGTACATGTCCAGTGTTGGCTCTTCCAGATTTTACAAAATATTTTGAATTACAGTGTGATGCTTCAGGTGAAGGTTTTGGAGCTGTTCTAATGCAAGACAAACATCCTATTGTCTTCGAGAGCCGGAAGTTGAGAGGAGCAGAAAAAACTTACTCCATTTATGACAAAGAGATGCTTGCCATCATGCATGCTTTGGCTAAATTCCGTCAATACTTGGTGGGAAGTAAGTTTGTTTAATCTCAACCGTTGAATTCTCTATAGAATTCAAATTTCTCTATAAATACCCCTTCTTTTCTCTCATTTAGAAATTTTTGTATTCCATAGCCAAACTCTTGCAATTTTGTGATTTGAAGCCACACTTAGCCATATTTTCATATTTTTCTCTCACCATAGCATTTGCATCCATCATCATCCATTTTTCAACCATCTTGTATTCTCACTCTCACTCTCATTTTCTATCCAAGGAGCATACACAACATCAAAAATCAAGGGTCAACCAAAGGAATAACTTAGCAAGGTATAACTGTTTCATCTATTTTGTTAAGTTCAATGTTTTTGCCCTATCTTGAGGTGTTAGGTGTTCATTTTTGTTTCTTGCATTTATTTTGTTGTTGCTTGTTTCTAGAACAATATTTTAACTTGATGACACTTCATACCCTGGTGCATAGTATATCATGCTATATCAAACTTAGTGCTCATTACATGGTAGCATAATGCATAATAATTAACCTACTTGATTTGGTTATTATCCATTCATCCTTCATCACTTTTCTCATCTCTCTATCATATCCATTTGCATCCCTTCACTTTCTTCATCCTCATCATTTCATCCTCTTTTCAATCTTCTTAGAATAATATATATTGGTTATTCTAAGCACCCTCATCATATCATCATCTCTTCAATCTTCTTAGAATAATATAGATTGGTTATTCTAACCATCTTTTCCTCCATCTCCTATCTCCATCCAACCCTCATCCATTCAATCTAGCACAAATCATCTAATCACATCCTTGGTCTTATTCCCATCCTTGCTACAAGTCTTGATCCAATCATCATCAGGATGTATCCTTCCCTCATCAACAACACTTTCATCATCACTTTCATCACCATCATTGAGATGTATCCTTCCCTATCCTTTTGCATTGCTTTGGGACATCATTCCCTCCTCAATAACACTACATCCATCATCAACCCATTTTGGCTTCTAGCTTAATTGGGGCAACATCACCTTTGTCCTTAAATCCATTTGTGCTTGTTGTTCTCTCTTCATCTTGTTGTCATCCTCTCTTATCCATCATTTTGCATCATCTTCCCCATCTACCCTTTCATTGTCTCATCCATTTCAAGAGCACACCCATGTTCTCTTAAACCCACTTGTCCTCTTGAGGGGGCATCCTCAATCCCTAATATTCATCTTCACCTCCATCATCTTTCTTCCTAGTCACTTCTTTGAATGACTAGGGCATCTTTCGCAATCTAACCATCTTTTTGGTGCTATCTTTTAATCTTTTTTGAAATGATGCTACTTCGTAACACCATCTTAAAGAGGGAAAAAATGTAGACATCTAAATTTGACTACTAACATTTGGTCAAATTTATCCTTTTTCATCTAAATATCCTCTTATTTGCATTAATTAAGTAATATTACTATTATTTAATTAATACCCCTAAAATCCTCTGAATCCCTAAGGTATTTAGTTAAATAATCAAATACCTTACCCTTTATTCCCCTTCTCCTCAAAGAATTAAATAAATAATACATTTATTTAATTCCTCACATGTCACATCCTCCATCACTTTTTTTAATCTTAATCCACCTCATAATCCCATCATTAAGGATGCGCATATTCTTAATCCATAATTAGGATGTGTCACATCCTCCAAATTTTGCAAGTTGGCTCTTAATCCTCATTAGCCACCTAACTATCTTCTAATCACTGATTAGCTAATCTAATCAACCCCTTTAGTCAAATATCCTCATCCCCCAAGGAATTTTTAATTCATTTTTGTCTTCCCAAGGTCTTCCCATGTGTCACATCCTCCAACTTTTGCAAGTTGGCTCCTAATCTTCATTAGCCACATAACTGTCCTCTAATCATTGATTAGCTAGTCTAATCAATCCTTTAGTCAAATCTCCCCATCTCCCAAGGTCTTCTCATGGAATTTTTAATTCCATTTACAATCCCCATGTCATTCCCAATGGAATTTTAAATTCCATTTTCTTCATCCAAGGTTTTTAAGGAATTTTTAATTCCTTTTATCATCCCCATGCAGATTAAAAATGATTTTTTAATTCCTTTAGTCAACTCTTTGATCTGAGCCCTTGATATTTTTCCCTCTTTCAATCTCCACTGTCCATTTGATCTTCCTAAGTTAAATGGCTAATGTTACGAATTTTTTGCTACAACTCAATTGGTGGAGCTGATTAAATATTGTTATATTTGAAAGTGAAAATTACAGTTATTTTTGCATATGCTTAAGTGTTGTCTGCACATTATTCATCATTCATCAAGTGACAGTTATGCAAGTGTTTTGAAAATTTTAGTTTCAGAAGTATTACTCCTATTTTTTGCAAAACCAAATGGAGTACAAAACTGAATATACAAATGATAAAGCATAATAGAATGCTTTCGTTTATTTCATGAAATGATTCACATTACAATATGTTCATTTGATTGCAAGAATGCAAATGACAAATACAACATTGCATTTTAATGCTTTTTTTTTAGAATGGAAATGAAAGAACAAAATTTAAATATCCACACAAGTCGTGGTTTTAGCTAATTCCATTCATTGTGGAAAGTAAGCTATATAGCTGAAGGTAAAAGAAATGAAAGCAGATAGCAGAAGACATGTCCATCATTGCCTGATTCTTCATCTTTAGTTGAGACACTTGTTGCTTGCTCCATCCTCCTTCTACTCCTAGGTGTGCCTACAAGAGATTGAGAGGGGTGTCAATTAAGAGCTCCAGATATGAGTTATACTACAAGCTCTACCAACAAACATATAGTTCACTCTTCGAAATGCATGGAATCAACTAAAGGAAGGAACAAGAAGATGAACTGGAAGAGAAAACATCACCATCACATATTTTTTTTTATGCTAACATCATTTTTTTCCTTGTGCAGGTATAGGAAAAGTCATGTAGCTGATTATCTTTTGAAGACCAAGCATGTGGGAAAAAATGGGTTCCCACAAGGGTAGAGCTCTGCATACTGCCCCTTATACATTACAAGTGGGTTGAGAAAGAAAGTACAATTATCATGCTCATCTGAGTCATACATGAAGGAATAAAGAGGTTTTTTCAATTATCAAAGCATTAGATCTATTGTGCATTCATAAGAAGCAGCAGTGTTTCATCTCATGATGGTGATAGTGAGCAGGCATACATAATGCCTTATCAATAAAACACTAATGAGCAATAAAAGAATGGAAGTATTTGTAGAGGTTCGGTTTTGTGAAAACATTATGAAGTGTGTGAACTATGAAGAAGCATATAGAACATTTTTTTTAATAGTTTGTCTTAAAATATATTATTCCTATGAGTGTTACTCTGAAACACGAAAGTTGAAGTACATCAAATGAATGGGGAATGCATCAAATATGATCAAGAATGGTATTACAATGGCTGAAAGCCAAATGATGTTTTTCAAAGGCATGGAGTTAGCCCTCAAAATAGGTAAAGTCTGCAATTTTATTGCAGCTACAGCTAGACAAAGAATGCAAATATGTGGAATCTTTTTCGGCTTTCAAAGCTATTTTTACACAAGTTTTATAGGGTTTCTAGAACTATCAATGTGAGGAAATGTTCAAGTTTCAATTGGTTTTTCCATTATTACCAAATACCATGTTGATTTTAATCAAGAATACAAGAGTAAGCAATTTCTTTCATAAAATGGAAAAACCCACATGATGGGTTTAAATTCAAATACAGACTTATTATGGTTTCGAGAATACCCATATGAGCATTTTTTATTAAAATGCAAATTTATTCAAAATAATGGATACCCACAATGGGTTTTTGACAAAGATGCAATTTTGTGCTTTAAATAAAGGATATCCATAGGAGGATTCGAATTCAAAATGCAAAGATGAGTAAATTTATTCCAAAGACAAAGAGTTTTTCCATTTTCCTAAATACCCATATTGGGGTTTCTTATCAGAATGAAGTTCTTACAATTTTCAACTAAACCCACATGGGGTTTTCAACAGGAAGACAAATAAAGGTTTCCTTTCAGAATCAAAAGTCACCCATGTAAGGGTTTTACATCAAAATGCAAATTACAAGCACCATTTGTGCTTTCATGGTGCGGCCAAATGGAAGAGTAGTTCTCGGTTACAAAATCACTAAAAGTATGGAAACCATTTCAAGTTTGTTGCATTTAAATCAAAATTTGAAGATAAGGGATGTGAGGTACAGTGAGAAATTAATAGAAGAAACCCAGAATCACATATTCATGGCATGGCCAATACTTGGTCTACATTTCATTTGTAAAGAAACAACAATTATTTCTTTGCATATAAGCTTCTAAAGCTTTGGTTCGACCAAAAAGAATAATAGAGAGAGTGAATTTTACCTTGTGATGCTCGTAGAAGAATAGAGAAGTCGTGGACAAGCTCTTAAGAGCTCTCAATAATAAGGGTTGAGCTCTCCCATGGTGGCCAACAAGAGACAAGGTAAGCACAGAGAAATGAAATACAAGGAAAAATCAGAGATAATATATGCATAGGCCTCGGCCTTAGAAGGTCATTCTTTCCCTTCAAAATGATGGGAAAAGCCATAAAATACTATGAAGACAACTTACCATGAACAACAGTGAAGAATCAACCATTTGAAGTTAAAATCTAAAGCTTCCAAGGCATTCCCAAGCTACAAATTCAAGCTTTCATGGCTGTGATATCTCTTCCCAGGCAGACCCAAACTTTCAAAGTTGAAAAGTGCGAAATGATAGAGGATTAGGATTTCCCCTTTCTCTTTGTTCTACTTTCCCTAATTCAGACTTATGGTTCTTTTTTTTGCATTTTGAAATTAAAATTTGAAGCTTAATACCATGAGGGGCCGAATTCTAACATGCCCTAGGTCGACTTTGTTTAAGTCTTCATTTATTTGCATATGCCTAGGTCGAGCTTTAGGAAAATTCATAAGACTTTGTAAGTCTTGGCTTCAATGATTTTAGGTTTTGGTTAAGTATCTAGGGCTTGTGATTTAAATATTAACATTTATGCCTTTTCCTTAGTGGAGAATGAAGAATGTCCAATGCCTTAGGTTTCTTCATTAATTTTGAGAAGATCAATTAAAATATGAAAGAGAGCCTTAGTTATTTTTTGTAATTTTTATTTAAGGGGTAAACACTTTTGACCGGAGCTATGAACCGGAATACAACCATTCAACAATACCACCCCCACGGGGTTTGAAACTTGGTGGCAAGAATAACAATGCCACCTATAAACCATCACACCATGCCAATACTGGCAGTTATTTTTTGTAATTTATTTTTAAGAAAATCAATTAAATCTTGGAGAGATATGCCTTAGATTAAATTTCATATTTTAGGCACTTTATTTTTAAATTGTTTTTTAAAGAAAAACAATTAAATATGTAATAGAGGGTTTTAATTATTTTTATGATTTTTTATAAGAAAAATCAGATATTGTAAATGGAGAAATAAGGTTGTGATTTTTTGCGAAGGATTTCCAAAAAATCTTTAGATTGCAAAAAATTGAGACAAATTGAGAGAATAATTAAATCTGCAAGCTATGTAAAACAGGAATAAAACAAATTATTGTATTCTTTGCTATTTTTAGCAGATTGTTATTGCTTTTCTTCATTTGGTCGGATTTGAATTTTTGGATGGAGAGATAAGGTTTTTTTTGCTTTAAAAGCATATTTGGCCTATTTTAAGGAGCTTTTTAGTATGTATTTGCATAAAGTGTGTTTTTTCTGCTTTTGTGTAGACTTTTGAGGCAGTTTTTGATACCTTTCCTTGAGCTTTCTTCTTGAGCTTGGATTAGGGTTTTGGAGGTATATCTTGTGGAAAACTTAGTGTTTTTCTAGTTCAGATTCTAGTTTCTTTCTCTTACACATTTTTGACCTTGTAAACTTCCTTTGTACTCAGTTTCGAATTTTGGGCATACTCCTACAATTGAATAAAAATAGCATTCCTACTTCTCAATTTTGTGTCTACTTGCAGTTTTAGTTTGATGTTATATTGTGATTTCTGTTTACAGAGTCCTTGTTATGTCCTAAGACTGTAATTCTTGATGTAGAAAGTTCAAAGATACAGGTTGCATCTTGTATTTAAAATCAAGTCTTCATGCAAATTATTTATGTGTTAATTGTTCATGAGAGGTTGTGAGATATTGTGTTTTCTAAAAGCTGCTTGTGAGGAAAAAACCAGAATCATCACTAAGTCATTATCAAGTCCTGAAAATCATTTTAAGTCATAGATTTTAATTTTAGTTGTTCTCTAACTTTTTCCTTCAAAATCACTTAGAATAGGATCATCATTCGGAGAACCAGCTCACTCTGGAGATTCATTCTCGCAAAGAGTTACCCACAACTCGAGAATGTTTCCATGTGTCAATAGATTGTTGAACTTTCAATTTCAGTAGGATGCAAATCTTATTGATAATAGCTAACACTTAGCCATTTTGTTTCTCTCCTTGAATTCTTCACAATCTCTTCTCATCCAACCCTAATCATAATCACTCATCATCTCCATCTTTCAAGCTACCCATCTTGCAACCATATCCAAAAACCTTCATCCTTGCATCCAAATCAAGCTACAACAAGTCATTATGTTGTCAAAATCGATGTAGAGCACACATATCAAGCCATAAACCAAGAAAAACAACTCCATCAAGCTCAAATGAGGTAAAAATAGGTTTCATTGTCTTTTTCAAGTTTGAGTTTCAACTTAAGCCTTAATCTTGAGGTTTTGTTTTGTGTTCTTCTTCCTTTTTCATTTCATTTGTTTTGCACTACTTTAGGTTAGAAAACATGTTGCACACAATAACAGTTCAAAATAGGTTGTGATCCACCATATCTCATCTATCTTTTTTCTCTATAGACAGTGAGTCCACCTATAGTGAGAACTTTTGGAAATATATTATAATCATTTATAATAATTGTGAGCTAACCCTTGCTGTGTTTTTCCCATTTTAGGTTTTCCACGTAAAAATCTCGGTGCTCATGTGTTATGTAATGTTGTGAATGTTTGATGTTTTATTTCCTTATTGCAGTCGAATATGCTTTGGTAATTGGATGTTTAATGTTTTAATGATTTAAGATAATATTGATTTACCCCCCCTTAGTATTCTAGATGTTCAACAATTAGTATTAGAGCCTGGTTCCTTGGAAGGAGCTTAACCGCTTTGGGAAGATCTTGGAGGTTGGACACATCGCTGATTAGAAATTTCCTATTCCCCCAAAAGAGATTCCAACAGTTGGATTTATAGAAGAAGATTGCATGCTTGACAAAGATGGAGAACTCAAAGTTTCTCTTGGAGATCTAGAGAGAACTAAAGATGAATATAGATATTTGAAAGAAAATGTAAAAGACGAAAATGAATGCATCAAAAAATTGAGAGAGGAAATCAAGAAGTTCAGAGAAATGCATAAGGAACTCAGTGAGAAATTAAAGAAATCAAATGAAACCATCACTGGTCTAAAAGTGCAAGTTGAAGAAAAGAAAGGAATTGAAGAATGCCTAAATTCAATGGTGAAAAGCAAATTAGAGGAATGTACAAAGCTTGAACAAGAAGTGGTAAATCTGAGATCAGATCTGTAAAAAGGTAGAATTCATGAAGACAAATTCAAGATGAGTGATACAAAGCTCAATGAGATGATTTTAGGATAGAAAGATTCTAAATACAAAGGTGGTTTAGGGTTTGAGATAGGAGAAAGTTCAAATGCAGAAAAGAAGATCAATGAACCAAAGAAGATTGAAGATAAGAAGAACAATGGCAAGCAGATTTGGAATCAAAAAAATGAAGCTAGAAGGCCACTGATATAGAATAATCTACACCATACAAGATTTGGTTGAAGATTATAGCCACCCAAGACCTAGGAACTTCATGAAAACACAAGAGAAATCAACTATAAGAGAATAATGTCATTCTATCAAAGGATGCAAATGATAGATTATGATGATATGATTGTAATTATTTACATATGAGACCACCTAGTTATATAGTTAATGTGAGACATAGGATTATACAATATCATGACAAGTTTTTTAACCCTATGTCATAACACAACTAATATTAAATTGCTTAGGACACAATTATTAAATTTGTAAAGATAAGATAAGATCTAATGACAACTAACAACCTTCTAGAAAAAATCCCTAGGACCTAAGTAAACTTAACATGCAAATAAGACTCACTAATGAACTAGTTAATTTAAACATCTATTTACACTAACACAAACACCTTCATCATCAACCCCATTTATGACTAGCAAATATGTTTTCAAGATCTATAAAAATAATAAGCCAATTCATCTATATTCCCTCATGAAAACCAAAAGCAAAGAGTGATACATTTAAATTTTTATTTTGTATTGACCTAAATTTATATCGCTTACACCTAATCCCATCTATTTAATTTTATTACCCCTAATATCAAGTAAAATAATAATAAAACTACCCCTAATACCAAGTGAACAAGAGAATCTTTATGGTCATGTGATCTTGCATCACCCAAAAATATGTGACAAGAAAGGTTCTTATTGAATGTATTTCTTTCTATTCTTTTGATTGTGTTTGTGTAGTTTTTGTTAGGAACTTTTTTTTGTTTGGTTATAAAACTTCTAGTCTAGTTTGTCTATGTGCATTGACTTTATAGGTCATGTACATAAATTTTACGGTCATTATTTCACATCCATGCACACATTTTTTTGAGTGCATATTTTATGCTATGTTTGTACACATTATTATTTGAGTGCATACTTGATGATGTGTTAAAATAGTGTAGAGTTATAAAAAATGCAATGTATCACAATGATCGCAACTATCATCTAATTAATTCAAATAGTTCATTGGAAGTTGAAGTGTTATCTAGGAAGGTGAAGCACCTTGATTAGGTTGAAACCATATTAACTGATGGGGTAGTTTTAATCCAGTCTATATACACCTTAGATTAGATGACGAAGGATTAGCACTCAATAATAGCCTAGGTTAGTCCTAGAGTTTATTGTTTATATTTCCTATTGTAGGCATGCAAGCTATGCTTGCAGTAGTTGTGAGGGTATTATCATGTTTGGATAATAGGTTGAAATTAATGTTCATCACCCTATTGGATTTATGCCACATTAATTATTTGTATATTTATGTTGTCACTTGTTATGATTTTTTTATTGAAATAAGAAGAATTCAATTACATAATGATTACATTGAGAGTTACACATCAACAACAAAAACATAGCTTCCATGGTTGTACAACAACAACAAAAACTCATTATTACAAAGTTGCATAGAAGCAACAAAAAAATTGCACAATTATGACAAAAACCAAGCCATTGATTACAAAGTTGCATAATAGTAGTAAAATCCAATAGAAAACTCCCTCTATCATGCTTGATATTGATTGAAAAGAAATATTTCAACCAATAGTAATAGGTTGTGTCATATAGTATATACTCACAAATTCCATCATCAAAATATTTACAGCAAGAAGCGATATGGAACAAATTAAACAATGTAAAAAAGGAACTAGTGTCCCCAACAACCAATGTGGGGGAATCATAGGGGAGGAGGGGCAACTAGGTTCTCCATGAAGGTATGGTATCTAAATGAAACCCCTCCACAACTTGAATTTGTACTAAGAGCTTATGAAGGGTAACTAACAAGTCAAAATTGACTTTGTTTTGAGGCTAGCAAGAAGTAAAATAGCTAACCAAGTGACAGTACAAATTGGGGATGACCAAGTGAAGGTAAAAATTGGAGAAAACCATTAGAAACTCAGTATTCGAGAACATAGCTAAACACCTAAACTTCCAAATTCACTTCAGGATAACTTACCTATAGGTCTAGGAAATAAGGTTGATATTTTTGGAGGCACTCAAAAGAGTTAGTTTCCAAGGCCAATTGAAAGGGAAGAGGGTGGGTAGAGTGGAGAAGAGGCTAAGACAAATATTTCTAGAGTGGTGACAAAACCAAAAATCATGCTTTATGGACTCAGAGAAAAATGAGAAAGATGGTGGGGGATGAAGAAAGATAAGGTGATTGTTGATACAGAGCTTAATGTGGAGGATCTTCCAAGATAAGAGTTGGGACTAAGCATTAGTCTTGGACTTCCAAATTTTTTGGCTTAGTCACTTGCTATGAATGAATATCGTTGTAATAATATTTTGTTTCAATCATGGTAATATTTTTTATTAAAGTAATATCATTATATTTAATGGTCATCTTAGTCGTTTAGTTTACTTTCAATTAGCTTAGATTGCTTTCAGTTAGTTTTAGCAACTTCCTTTATTTCTTTTGTTATCGATTGTTTCTCTTTAGAAACATCATCTTGTAATCTATTATTTAAGGAGTATTCCTCTCCTTTGTTTAATATGATAATCAATTACCATTTCATGGTACAAGCAAAGGTTATTTTTTGGAAAAAAAATTGTGTAATAAAATTCATGATTTTTTACCTAAGAAATTTTGAAAAAAAAAATAAGAAGTTTTTGCTTGATTTTTTAATAAAATTTGTGGGTTTTGTCCATCGGTATCACGATGATTTTTTTAGAATCGAGGGTTTCTTTTTTTAAAATCACATTAGTTTTTTTTGCTGAAAAAAATTGTGACCCATTCTTTGTCCTAAATGTGTGACCTACAACAAAATCATGTTTTTTGTGAAGGTTTTTTCTCCTACATCCCGACCTGTGTCTAACCACGATGGTTTTTCTCTATGTGATCTATCAAAATTGTGTTTGTTCCTTGTGTGATTGTGTCTGCAACCCACAATGGGATTTTTTGAATCCAACGACTATGTGATTTTGTGACTGTTTCTGGGAAATTTTTACCTTCTCGTACATTAGACATTTGCATGCAACTTCTGCAGGGTTTTTGAAGAACAAAATTCTTGATTTCTACAAAAATAGTGAATTGTTTGTAACATTTTTTTGTAAACAAAAATCATCAATTTTTTTAATTGTGGCTAGGGTTTTCATGATTTTTTTAAAATTGTGCCCCCTTTCCAATGCCTAGGGTTTTAGACCCGTGTTAAAAAAAAATGCATATTTTTCTTGATTTTTGGAAAAAATCATGTAATTTCTAGCTTCTTATTTTTTGATTATTTTTCAAAAATCATGGAATTTTTGCTAGCTTATAGCCTCGAGATTCATGACAATTGATCACCTAGGGTTTGATTGAAAAATCAGATTTTTGTAGTTCAACTTTTACCTCAATTTTCATGCCTTTGGAAAATGGGAGGAATGGCATCTTTGACCAACTTCATATTGGAAAGTAGCTAGAGGTTCAACGGTAAAAACTATAATACCTAGAAATAGAGGATGCTCACCATTTTCGAGTAATGACCTGTCTAGATTCGATTGTTCTAGGAACATTTGTTCACCCTATAGTTGTAGGAAAAGACCAAGACAAATATGATGGTGTAGACACCTAAATTTGGACACTTAATTTATCCAAATTTATCCCCTTTCGTCTAAGCATCCTGTTATTTGCATTAATTAAGTAATATTACTATTATTTAATTAATATCCCTTAATCCTTCTAAAATCCCTAAGGTATTTAATTAATAATTAAATACCTTAGGGATTTTAGAAGGATTAAGGGATATTAATTAAACCTTTATTCTCTTTTTCACCAAATAAATTAAATAAATATGACATTTATTTAACTCCTCACATGTCACATCTCTTTTTTAATCCTAATTATTCTCTTAATCTCATCATTAGGGATGTGCACATGCCTAATCCTTGATTAGGATGTGTCACATCCTCCAACTTTTACAAGTTGGCCCCTAATTTCTCTTAACCACCTAACCCTCTTCTAATCCTTCATTAACTAGCCTAATCAACCTCTCGAGAAATTTTTAATTCATTTTATCCTTCCAAGGAATATTAAATTCCCTTTTCTCTTCCCCATGTGATTTTTGACTTATCACATCATGTCACATGTGAACTATTCCCAATGGAATCTTTGAATTGTCACATCAAGTCACATGTGACAAGTGCTTACTTTTTTAGGCACCTTCTCTTATCCAAGCTACTTTCTACCTCTCCCTTTGGAACCTTGTCTTACCCACAAGATTCCCCAATCATGTGAATTTTAAATTCAATTTTTATTCCTCCAAGGAATCTTCTCATCTCTCAAGGTACTTTCAGAGTACTTGTCCTTCTTACACATCATGTACCCTCCATCCACCTCATTTACACATCACCATTTCTAGGCCATCTCACATTCCACATGTCAAGATGTGAGGGCTTGTGAATTCTCAACTCACCATAGCCCTTCACCTTGGCCTTGTTGGTTTAATCTCAACCATTGAATTCTCTAGAGAATTCAACTTCCTCTATAAATACCCCCTCTTTTCTCTCATTTGGGGGTTGATCATTGTGCTAACCAAACTCTTGCAAAATTTTCATTGGAGCCACACTTGGCTAAAAACTTGCATTCATTGCATCCATCATAGAATTTTCATTCATTTCTCATCCATCTTGCATTATATTTGTGCATCTTTTTCCATCAAGTGGATCATACGCAACATCACGAATCAAGGGCCAACCAAGGGAGAGCTTGACAAGGTAAAACTTTCCATTTCTTTTGTTAAGTTAAACATTTTTCCCTATCTTGAGGTGTAAGGTGTTAATATTTGTTTCTTGCACTCCTTTGTGTTGCTCGTTTACGGAATGATATTTTAACCTGATCACAGATGGAAGTAATTGAGAGGTGGTTATGTTTCTCAAGTTATCTATCATTGATGAGATGCTTCCAAAAATACCATCTAGAAAGATTGTTGTAGAGATCTAGAAACACTTGAAGGATCTGCACAAGACCTTAGACAAGGGCAAAGCGTTCTTCCTATAAAATATGTTGTTCTCCATTATGATGGATGATAAAATGTCTTTGCAAGATCATATCATGAAGATCAAAGACATTCATGATCAACTTGAGGCCATTGGTCACAAGATGGAAGAAGAGGATATAGTGGTTATCATATTGAAAAGCTTGCAATGATCCTAAAACCACTTCATCAAAACTCTCAACTTTACCTCCACCAATGTTGAACTCAAGTTTGATGAATTGTGTAACAAGCTCTTATAGCAGGACATGTGAAAGAAGCAATTTGGGAGCAGAAACAACACACCTAGTGTGGAACAAGTGTTTATTGCCAAGTACAAAGGCAAAGGCAAGTCCACTCAGTAGAAAGGACAAGGAAAATCTAAGAATAGCTCCAAGAATACTATCACATGTCACTACTACGGTAGGATTAGTCATATGAAGAAACAATATAGGAAGCAGTTAGTTGATTAGAAGTCCAACTAGGGAGGGTCTCAATAGAAGACCCATGCTGCAGAGAATTTTGAGCAGGAGTCTGTCTTTATGCATTTATGGCTAAATTACCAACAGATCATGTCAAACCATTTGCATGGTATATTGATCTAGAGTATCTTGACATTACACTCACAGGAGAGATTGGTTCATGGTGTATAAGGATTAATCCAATTCAATCCTCTTTGGAGGAGGTGAGGAGTATATATTTGTTGATAAAGGTAACGTTCAAATCACATCTAGTGGGAGAAATCTCATATTTCTCAATGTATACTATGCTCTAGGTATGGAACTCAATTTCCTCTCTATGAGTCAAACTATGTGCCACTGTCCAAAGTTAGACATCATTGTAAGTTCACATAAGTGTCATATTGTTGATAAAGAGTCCAAGAAAATTGTTGTATTTGGGCTTGAAGATCGTGACTTGTATCAACTGGTTGATACTGGAGAGTCTCAGGAGTATGCAATGGCTGCAAAGAGTTCATCCATTAGTACTCTTTAGCATTGACAATATGGAAATATCAACATATCCTACCTCTCCCAGTTGGCTCAAGATAATTTGGTAGAAGGCTTACATGAGATTTAGTAGCAGACACATGGTGTATGTGGAGCTTTCCAGGTAGGGAAGTAGAATTGAACACCATTTACTAATAGATGAGCTTGGAGAGAATCCAAGGTCCTACACTCGGTTCATGTAGATGTTTGTGGACAAATGAATAATGCATTGGTCATTGGTTCCAAGTATTTTCTCTTGTTTGTTGATGATTTCAATAGGAAAATGTGGGGTTTCTCTTCAAAGCAAAGTCATATGTGTTTAATTAATTCTAGAAGTTTAAAGCATTAGTTGAAAAGGAGTCAAGATGTTGAATCATCACTCTTAAGTCAGATGATGGGGGTGAGTTATGTTCAAACCAATTAACTAAATTTTGTGCTAAACATGGTATCAAGTGTCAGCTTACCACACTTTATACCCCTCAAAAGAATGGAGTTTTTGAGTAGAGGAACCATACTATTATGAAATTTTCATGTTGTATGTTGGAGAACATAAATGTTCCCTGTAAATTTTGGTCTGAAGTAGTGTATACTATAACATACCTTCTTAACAGGTCTCCCACACAAGCCATCAAGAAGATGACCCTAGAGGAAGCATAGTTTGGGAGGAAACCAAGAATTAGCCATCTCAAGATTTTTGGTTCTACAACATATGTTTGGATTCCAAATGCAAAGAGGACCAAGCTAGATTCTAAAGGCCAGAAGTTGATGCTTACTATGAGCATCATTTAAATGTGCAAATACTAACATCTCAAACATGGGTTAGTATTTCACAAATCCATCAAAATACTTGTATGAAATACCTTGCAAATACTTCAAAATGCAACAAAGGATGAAAGAAAACTAAAAGCATTATGAAAGCAACCACAAGTTACCTATTCCATAGTGGATTGGTGTCACATGTGCAAGTGACCCTTTCCCAATCCTTGATCAAAGCTCAAGATGATGTAAATGCAATGGAGATGATGAGCAAGATGAGTTCTCAAATCAAGAGAGTAACCTTGCATAAAAGTTGTGGATGGATGAATGAGGATGAAGACCTTCTTTTATAGATTTTCTTGATGAGAGATTGGCCAAGATGGTGAATGTGGGACTAAAGATCCTCCAATGAGAAGAGGCCACTTTTCAAGTGATGATAGGCCAATGAATGTGCAAGATTTGGGAAGAGTGCCCATGAGAGGGAGAATTTGAATTCAAAATATGCAATAAATTTAGAGAGGGGGACAAGAAAAGGAGCAATAAATGCTATATTGGAGGGACAAATCAACTTGTCATGTTGAGTGAAAATGAGGGTTTTTTAATAATTAATTTATTGATTTATTTGTGCAAGTGGAGATATCTAGAGAATGCAAGTGGGTGGGTTAGGTTAGGCTAATTAGGATTAGGTTAGCTTAATGGTGATTAGGTGAGTTTGACTTTTAGGACTTTGATATTTGATTTATTTAAATCAAAAAGGATGGAAATGCATTATGATGTATGTTTGATTTATTTGATTAAAAAGGTTGATGATAATGTTTATTTGATTTTAAATAAATGACCTTAGGAGATTAATGAGATTACCTGATGAGTGGATGAAGGTGAACCTGATTAACTAAATGAGTGGATGCACATGAAGCCTGATTTACTTGATGAATGCATAATGTTAATTTTGCATGTCTACATTTTTCCCCTCTTTTAAGCAATGTACTTGTTGTTTTGGTTCAAAGAATAACTTGCCACAATCAAAATTCAAAAAATTTCTAAATACTCCTATGAAATAATGCAAAATGTTTCGTAAACATGATAGCAAATCAAACTAAATTGAAAGCATGAAAGAAACAAGATACATATATATCCCATAGTGGATTGGTGCTTCTTTGATGTGGAAAGAAGCCCTTTCCCAATCCTTGATAAGTTTGGTGATGAGGATGCAATGGGAAAAATCAGTTCTCCATGTGAAGAGAATGACTTTGCATAAAGATTGTGGAGGATTTGCTTGAGGATGAAGCCTCTATTTATAGATTATCAAGTTGAGAGAATGTAAAACATGGAGGATGTGGGACTAAGATTGTCAATGAAAGAAAGACACTTGTCAAGTGGTGAGTGGTTGATGCATGTGCAATATTTGGGAAATGTGCCCAAGAGGGGGGAAATTTGAATTCAAATTTGTGCAATGAATGCTGAGTTTGACTTTGGAAGGGGACATGTAAGAGACATGTAAGGCCTCATAAATGCTCTGTTGGGTGTACATGTCCACTTGGGGGGAGATTCAAACTTGGAGAATATTCTCCCTTTATGCCAAGTTGAAAGTAAATAAAGATTTTGATAAATCAATTAAATGCAATTTCATGTGCAAGTGGCCAAATCTAGAGAATGCAAGTGGTTAGGATGTGACATGCATTAGATTAGATTTAATCATGATTAATTAGCTAGGATGATGATTAGGGTGTTTTGACTTTTATGACTTAAATATTTGTTTTATTTAAATCAGAAAAGGATGGAAATGACTTTTGAGATTTTTATTAAATAAAGTTTGATTTATTTAATTAAAGGATGATGTGAGCCTTTGATTTATTTAAATGCATAACCTTAGGACTAAAACCCTGATTTTCCTAGTGAATGGATTTGTTGTGTTTGATTTATTCAATGAGTGGATGACTATGCATAATGCTAATTTTGTGTGTCTACATTTTGCCCCTTTTTGAAGCAATGTGCTTGTTGCATTGGTTCAAAGAATAATCTTACTGCGATCAAAATTCAAAAAATTTATGATTTTTTGGATGCCCCAACAGAAAGAAGTACACTAGTACATTGCCCCGTCGAGAGATTGAGTGAAAAGATTCGATTTTGAGGATCGATCTCACAATAAGATGTTCAAAATGGAGGGTTATGGACGATGATGCAAATGAGATAATTTTAAGATGCTTAGAATAACAAATCTATATTATCCTAAACAACTTAAATGATGATATGATGTGATATGGGTTAGATGAATGATGTGATATGCTATGATTATGCAATGGATCTTCTATGCAGATTCTTAGACTAACAGATCTATATTATGATGATGATGCAAATGTAATGCATGTGAAATGATCAATGTTTCCTATTGTGTATGATATGAATGATATGTGGTATGCTAATAGTTTTCTGGATGGAGGATGGATGCAGGATGGATGCATGATGGATGCATGATGGATGCATTGGTGATGATGATGTTAGTGTGGAAATGACATGATGACAAGAGGATCCCACAAGTCCATGATCTGACGAGACTTTATTAGAGATGATGATGATGATAAATGATAGATAGATGATTTGCTTATCAAGGATTGGGATTTTAAAAGGGCTACTTACCTTATGTTTGATAACACACGTAGGTACGATGCATCAAGGTATAAAGAACCAAGATGGCATTGTACCTAGTGTGATGGAATTTGACTCGACAAACAGATAGGAGTATTCTTGTTCACACTTGACATACAGAAACCTTGCTAGGACGTACCTAACAAAGCAAGTATTCACCAAGTTATCTTACAAGAATGTCCAACAAGCACATCAAACAAAAGATAATGATCATTGCCCCATTCCTATCTCTCTAAATCCTTCGTTCAGATATCATCGAGAGGTCCTTAGAATGAGCGCAATAAGATAAATCAAAAGAAGAGATCAAGTACACAAATAAGTCAATGTTCTTCATATCTCCAGCCAAAGGGATTTGTTTTGATAGGATAAGAATCCAAGGTGATATCCAAAATGATGCCCATTGTCGGAACGATATATCCTAGGACATGCATTGTATAGGATGATGATGGTTTGATAAGTTGATTGATAGGCTATTGATATAAGTTTGATTGACATGTTTTTCGACTGATAGAGAGTTTGATTTTGTTTTAAAAGTTTGTTGTTTCGATTTTGATTTTGTGATTGAAGCTTGCTTTTGCTAACTGTTGTGATTGTTTCTGTTTGCATTGCCAAAGGATGAAGGTGACGATCAGTTTATTATGGATGATTGATTATTGTGGGTGAAAGCGGAATGGGACAGGTGGATTTTTTTTCAAATATTTGGATGTTTTTGATATTTATAAATGTTTTGATGTTGTTTTTGGGTTTTTGGATTTTGCAAATGTTTTGATTTTTGAATTTTGCGATGTTTTTGGATTTTGTGTTTTTCAAATGTTTTTGAATTTTGATGTTTTTCGAATGTTTTTGGATTTTGATGTTTTTCAAATGTTTTTGGATTTTGATGTCTCGGGGGTTGATCAAAGATTTAGCCTTGCCTACGTTTAAGCTCAAAGACGATGTAGTTATAAAAGTCATAAAAGTCATAAAAGTCAAAACACCCTAATCATCATTCTAGCTAATTAATCCTAATTAAATCTAATCTAATGCATGTCACATCCTAACCACTTGCATTCTCTAGATTTGGCCACTTGCACATGAAATTGCATTTAATTGATTTATCAAAATCTTTATTTTCAACTTGGCATAAAGGGAGAATATTCTCCAAGTTTGAATCTCCCCCCAAGTGGACATGTACACCCAACAGAGCATTTATGAGGCCTTACATGTCTCTTACATGTCCCCTTCCAAAGTCAAACTTAGCATTCATTGCAAAAATTTGAATTCAAATTTCCCCCCTCTTGGGCACATTTCCCAAATCTTGCACATGCATCAACCACTCACCACTTGACAAGTGTCTTTCTTTCATTGGTCCAATCTTAGTCCCACATCCTCCATGTTTGACATTCTCTCAACTTGATAATCTATAAATAGAGGCTTCATCCTCAAGCAAATCCTCCACAATCTTTATGCAAAGTCATTCTCTTCACATGGAGAACTGATTTTGCCCATTTCATCCTCATCACCAAACTTATCAAGGATTGGGAAAGGGATTCTTTCCACATCAAAGAAGCACCAATCCACTATGGGATAGATATGTATCTTGTTTCTTTCATGCTTTCAATTTAGTTTGATTTGCTATCATGTTTAGGAAACATTTTTCATTATTTCATAGGAGTATTTAGCAAATTTGTATGCACTTACCTTCTTTATGGAGTTTAGGATGTTTGCAGATTTGAGAGGTGCTCACACTTACAAGATAAAATGACAATCATAAGGCCTATCAATTGATTAATGTGGGCACCAATCGTCTAACATTTAGCAAGGATTTTATTTCTAATGAAGAAGGTGGGCCCTTTCAACTCACTTTTCCCATCAAGAGTCCTAAGAATTAGCCTCTGAAAACTAAAGATTTGGGTGTTAGGCTTCCATTAGATCCACCTAAAGGGATGGATTATAATTATTCTAAACTTTTGGAATCTCCACAGCAAGTGGAATCTCCAAGGCACAACCCTATACCAGAAGATTTCTCTCAAGAAAACTTGGATCAACATCCAAATGATTACATTTTAAGCAACCTAAGTCATGATGATAATCTTGATTTGGAAGAATATGCATCTACTATTTGGCCTAAGTGGTTGGAGAATCTCATTGGTGATGTTCAAGATGTTGGGCTTGTTGAGGGTAGATCTTCTAGAGGCAAGAGCAAGCAAAATACAATAATTTTTTCTCTTATGGCCAACATTCAAAGTGTTTATGAGCCCCAAGACTATTCAAAGGTGAAAGGTAAACCTGAATGGGAAAAGCCTATGGATTCTTAACATCATAGCCTTTTGAAGAACAATACTTGGGTTCTATCAAATATTCCACCAAGGAAGAAACCCATTGGCTGCAAATGGGTCTATAAAGTGAAATACAAAGCTGATGGAACACTTGATAAATAAAAAGCTCGATTGGTGGAAAAAGGGTTCTCACAGAGAGAGGGAATTGACTATGAGGAGACATTTGCACCACAACAAAGATGAGCACCATCTGACTTGTCCTAGCTATTGCAACATAGTTTGACTGGAAGTTCCATCAAATGGATGTAAAGAGTGCCTTCCTCAGTGGAGTTTTTTAGGAAGAGGTCTACATGACACAACCTCCTAGTTTCAATTTTGCAGGCAAAGATAACAAGCTTTGCAAATTGTTAAAGGCTCTATATTACCTAAAGCAGGCACCCAGGGCATGGTACTTGAATATTGACAAGTATTTGGTTACACAAGTTTCTAGAGGAGTCCCTCAGATGCCAAATTATATGTCAAGAGCACTAATTGTGATATCATTCTTCTTGTCATCTATGTGGATGATATCATCATTATTGGAAGTGGGTTACATTTTCTTGAGAAAAGCAAGTTGAATTTGTGTCATGCATTTGATATGACATATTTGGGTCTTTCGCACTATTATCTTGGTGTAGAAGTTTGGAAAATAGGTGGCAGTATTTTATTTCTCAATATAAATATGCCAAGAGGTTTTTGGAGAAGTTCAAGATGATAGATTGTAAGATCTCATCTACACCCATGGAGAAGGGGATGAAACTTTCAATCAAATCAAACTCACCAATGCCTAATGAGTTAACTTTTAGGCAACTAATTAGTAGCCTCATCTATCATACAACCACTAGACCCGATCTAAGTTATGACGTGAGCTATATTTCTCATTTCATGACTACCCTAAGGTTGAACATCGGGTTGCAACAAAGAGAGTGTTGCGATGTGTGAAAGAGACACTTGACTTTGGAATTCTATATAGCATAAGAAAAGATCCTAGGTTGGTTCATTTTATAGATTCAAATTGGGCAAGTTTTGTTGATGACAAGAAGTCTACTTCTAGGTATGTTTTTCAGTCTTGGTACGGGTGCAATCACATAGACCAGTAAGAAGCAATTAGTAGCTCTTTCCTTGATAAAATAAGAGTATTAAGGAATAGTTAAAGTAGCATGTGAGGTAGTATGGCTTCAAAGGATGCTTTTTGACATGAAAATGTCTCAAGAAGGGCCTTCACCCTTGTTTTGTGCTACCCTCTAATTTTAAACCATGCAATTTTTCCCTTTTAAATTAAAATGACTCCCATTTCATGCCTTCAAAATGACTTGAAGTCATGGTTCTTGCAAGTTTCATAACCCTTGTCACCAATTTTTTTTTTTTTCTAACCAATCTGAAGCCTTCATAAGTTTAATAACCACCCAACTTACTGATCCATCTCTCTCTCCTCAATCTCACCCAAGGGGATTTTAAGTGATCAATATGTCAGAAGTTTTCAAAACTTCAAAAGTCCTGATATGCGGTTCATTGGTTCTATATTTTTGTGACCTCATGACTTTGTAGTAGATTTCCCCATTTTTGAAGTGCCTCCAGTCTATTTAATTGTTTGTACGACATTTCATGAGAATGTATTTTCAGGTGTTTTGGAATATAAACTCGATCTTAAGGCTCTTTTCTCAAGGCAAAAAATTCATGATGCATTAATTAGCCTCATAAATGACAAGTGTAATGGAGGGAGTGACATGCTATCAGCAGGTTAAAAGGCATCATTACCTACCAACGTAATTAAATAAGTCATTTACAAAGAAAGGTGGTGGTATTGTTGAGTCTTGTTTCCTTGTCAACCAAGGCAAATTTGAATGGGGCTTCCTACGAGCAATGAAACGTGGGATGATGAACCTGTGCTTGTCTTGCAACCTAACTTTAACTGGCTCGAGGAAGAGTAAATTGATGTTATCTCTCAATTGCACACACTTTTTTGGAAGGAGAAGACTAGTTACGCCCACTATGATAGGGTAATCTCCATCCTAGAAGAAGAAGAGGAGTGCGTTGAGCTACACCACCTTTTTATGGAAATATGACTAGATATGGAGAACGCCCCACCACTTGTGGCGGTTTAATTTTCTTGCTTTGCATGGCATCTTTTTGTAATTAGTATCGATAACCCAATTTTGGTGTAGCATAACTGTTTGTGTTTAAGGTCACTTTCTTGAGGACGGTTACTTTAAAGACCGTTATGAACAGTTACACTTAGATACATTTTTTGGATTAGAAAATTCTATAAAGAGAAAAAAAATTGGGAATAGAAAAGAGGATTGATTCTTCTTTTTGGGGGGATTAGGAGGAGTAGATGGGTTATCTTTTCATGTAGATTCGTTGTGGAGAAATATGAAGTCTGTGAACTTATGTTTTTGCTATGGAGAAATAAAGAAGATATTTTTGAATCTTTGGATTTCTTAATGTTTTCTTTAAATGGCAATGAATTGTGTTTCCTCGTGGTTATTCTTCAACGCCATTTTGTTATAATGGGTTGTATATGCATTTAATTCTAAAATTTTGGATTTGGATTAAATTAGCTCCTGAAAAGAGTTTATTCTTTCTTTCCATGGATATCATCTGTTAGTGTAGAGAAGATGAACTTTGTGTCATTTACCTACATTTAATTTATCTTAAGTTTAATATTTCGCACCTATTTCATGGTTATGGGTAGGTGTTAGTTTCCTTTTTTGCTTTCTAGTAAAAAGCATACCCATTCTTTATTCATTGCATATCTATCGAAGGTAACTGCGCCTTGTAAAATAAGCAGAGAGCACTTGTAAATATTATTGCAAGTGTCTCAACTGTTGGCCGGATTGTCATTTTTGTGGGCTAAAGAGTATAAAATTAAAGTGACAAATTTTTCAACCAAAATTTTTTTGGTGAATCCATTGGGGACCCAACGGACCAGTATTTTCTTGTTTTAGATACAAAATGGTGCCTTCCCAAAAATGAAGGTTGGCGACTTTGTTTGATCAAGATATCTCAAAAAAATGGTTTGATGCCAGGCCAAGCAATGGAACCAATTTGAAAAAATATTTGCACCAACAATTGAAGAAATAATTGTTGAAGATGACCAAATGCTTCAGTATTTTTGGAATGCTTTCAAAGCGAGGATTTGTGAAGCTGAAAAGAATAAATTGAATCCCTCCAAAGATCACAAATCTGCTTCATTGCTAAAGAGCATACATCATAGATATTATCAACTCAAGGATCTTGAACAATACACTCATCAATTGCAAGTTGTGGAAAAAAGGATTAAAACCGGTAAAAGAAGATAAAGAATTGATATCTTATAACTTCTTTGTTCTTGATGAACGAGATTATGTGCAAACATTTGTTGAACCCAAAGACTCATTAGTGCCATGGAGTCATAACCAGCAACGAAGAGGAAATTTGCACCAAATTGAGAGTAGAGATCCGAAGCCTTTCTCGACGTGCATGCAGATAGGGGAAGTCGAATCATCATCTGTCTCTTCTAAAAAAGATATGTTATCGATGAGCATAAAGTTGTCTTTATTTATGATTTGTTCTTAAAAGGTTCTGATGATGAATTTTGGTGTGGAATTATGGATGAAAATGGCCATGTTGAAGAGGTTTATATAAATTCATTTATCTATGATGAAAAATAAGATACAAATGTACTATTACCTGGATCTCCCGGTGAAAAGCTTGAAGAGGAGAAATTGCTGGAAGAAGAAATGCATGCATGTAAAAATAGTATTGTTGAATCTGCTAAAGGTATGGACAATTGGTACTCTCAATATGCATGAATTCTCAATAAATATTTTATTTGTGTGAAAGAAGAAGTTCCTCCTATCAAATTTGACCCTATGCTAGTAGAATGTCACACCTAGAAATCACCCGTACCAGCAGCAAGTACTGACTCTATTTCTTTTCTGCAAAAGGCACATACAACCTCTGATGTTTCTCTTGTGCATTCAAATGAAGTCACAATTAATATGGCACTTGAAAATAATGCTACAACATTAATGAGAATAGAGAAAAATTAGGAAGATCCTGAAAATAAGATTACTTGGAGCAAATTCAATGCATTTTATCTACCTGTAGAATTCTGTGAAAATTCAAAGGTGAGAGACAACCCCCTTTTTGAATTATCCGATTTTGAATCAACTGATGAATACTTGTTCTCTTCTCATGATGAAAATGAACTGGAGAAATTTATCCTTGGGAATAGCCCTAAAAATAATGACAAACTAAAAGGGGAAGATCAAATTTTCACTGATGATTGTTTATTTGAGAATGAAGTTGTTATGTCTAGCCTACAGACCAAGGTTGATGATTTTTAGTAGATGAAAAAGAATATGATTTGGTTGAACTGGTTGTCGAAGGAAATGGCAAGGTATCCTCAATAAGTGATGGCTTCTCGATTATCCATGCTAATGGCAATATTTCTGATTTCTATGAAGTGGATGCTTCATATTTGTCTGAAACAAAGCATGAAGATATAGTTGGTCGTACCTGAGAGGTATATGATGAAGAATGGCTCTTTGGTTGCATGTTGATATACAAGGTCATTTTACACCTAGCAAGTCTCCATTGGACCTATGCACTCATGTTGAATCTACAAATGTTTCACAGTTACACCTCGCTTTTTTACAACGGGTCTTATTTCTTTGAGCCTGTCAACAACTTTGCATGAACATCGGGCTCTCTGGAGGTAGGGTCTTATAACCATGTATATAGTAGGAATTTTTTTTATGTTTTGGCTTGTCTTGTTTTTGGCTTGTGTTTAGTTCCCCTCCACCCTTCTGCAAGTAGCACCCTGTCCTCCTACTTTACTTTTGACTCCATACCCAATGGACTTGGACTGGTCTGCCCAATGATTATGGATTTCTCTGCATTTCACCAAGACATGCAGACCCTAGTCAAAGCCAATGTTACCCTCTAATTTTAAACCATGCAATTTTTCCCTTTTAAATTAAAATGACTCCCATTCCATGCCTTCAAAATGACTGAAGTTGCGGTTCTTGCAAGTTTCATAATGCTTGTTGCCAATCCTTTTGTTTTTCTAACCAAGTCATAGCCTTCATAAGTTTTATAACCACCCAACTACCTGATCCATCTCTCTCTACTCAATCTCACCTAAGGGTATTTTAAGTGATTGGTATGTCGAAAGTTTTTGAAACCTCAAAATTCCCGACATGCGGTTTGTTGGTTCTATCTTTTTGTGACCCCGTGACTTTGCAATAGATTTCCCCATTTTTTAAGTGCCACCAATTCATTTAATTATTTGTACGGCATATCATGAGAATTTATTTTCAAGTGTTTTGAAATACAAACTCGATCTTAAGGCTCTTTTCTCAAGGCAGAAAATTCATGATGCATTAATTAGCCTCATAAATGACAAGTGTAACAAAGGTAGTGACATGCTATTAGTAGGTTAAAAGGCATCATTTCCTACCGGAATAATTAAATAAGCCATTTACAGAGAAAGGTGGCTGTATTGTTGAATCTTGATTCCTTGTTGACCAAGGAAAATTTGAAAAGGGGCTTCTTGCAAGCAATGAAATGTGGGATGATGAACCTGTGCCCGTCCTACAACCTGACTTGAACTGGCTCGAGGAAGAGCAAATTGATATTATCTCTCAATTGTGCACACTTGCTTGGAAGGAGAAGACTAGTTACACCCAATATCATAGGGTAATCTTCATCCTAGAAGAAGAGGAGCACGCTGAGCTACACCACCTTTTTATGGAAATACGATTGGATATGGAGAACGTCCCACCACCTACGGTGGTTTAATTTTCTTGCTCTGCATGGCATCTTTTTGTAATTAGTATCAATAACCCAATTTTGGTGTAGCGTAATTGTTTCCGTTTAAGGTCACTTTCTTGAGGACGATTACTTTAAAGACCGTTATGAACAGTTACACAGATACATTTTTTGGCTTAGAAAATTCTATAAAGAGAAAAAAATTGGGAATAGAAAGAGGATTGATTCTTTTTTGGGGGGGGATTAGGAGGAGGAGCTGGGTTATCTTTTCATGTAGTTTCGTTGTACAGAAATATGAAGTCTGTGAACTTATGTTTTGGCTATGGAGAAATAAAGAAGATATTTTTGAATCTTTGAATTTCTTAATGTTTTCTTTAAATGGCAATGAACTGTGTTTCCTTGTGGTTATTCTTCAACACCATTCTATTATAATGGGTTGTATATGCATTTAATTCTAAAACTTTGGATTTGGATTAAATTAGCTCCTGAAAAGAGTCCATTGTTCTTTCTTTCCTTGGATATCATCTATTAGTGTAGAGAAGATGAACTTTGTGTCATTTACCTACATTTACTTTATCTTAAGTTTAATCTTTCACACCTATTTCGTGGTTATGGGTAGGTGTTAGTTGCCTTTTATGCTTTCTGGTAAAAAGCATACGCAGTCTTTATTCATTGCATATCTGTCGAAGGTAGTTGCGCCTTGTAAAATAAGTAGAGAGCACTTGTAAATATTATTGCAAGTGTCTCAACTGTTGGCCAGATTGTCATTTGCATGGGCTAAAGAGTATAAAATTAAAGTGACAAATCTATCAACCAACATTTTGTGACAACCAAAGGGTGCTAAAGCTTGGAAGAAATTTAGCCTTCCACGAATGTGCAAAACATGTTGAGCTTCATTGTCACTTTATCTAACAACTTGTTGAAGATGGATCAGTGATGTTGCAATATGTTTTGACTAAGGATCAAACTGCAAACATTCTTACCAAGTCTCTACGTTTCGGAAAAATTTATAAAATTTATTGGTAAACTTGGTGTAGTTAGTAGAATAACCATTAAGGAAGGGTATTAAAGTAATATTGTTATATTTAATGGTCATTGTAGTTGTTTAGTTTACTTTCAGTTAGCTTAGATTGCTTTTAGTTAGTTTTAGCAACTTCCTTTATTTCTTTTGTTATTGATTGTTTCTTCTTAGAAACATCGTCTTGTAATCTATTATTTAAGGAGTATTCCTCTCCTTTATTTAATACGATAATCAATTACCATTTCATTTTTATGATCTCTTGTGTGTTCTTTTTATTTTGTGTAGAGTGCATCTATTAACTACTTACTCATTCCACCCATTATTAATACTACATAACCAAGTGCTATATTTTACTTTGTGTATTACTAAATACATTGTTATATGAACTAGCATGTTATGGTATTCTTGATTTAGTGGTGTCTTTGGGTATGCTAAGAGAGGAGGCAACTAGATCCTTGCATTTTATATTAGTCAAACCCTTTGATCGATTTAACAATTTGAAATAATTTAGAATCGATATGTCATGCATAATGCAAAATGTATGGATCTATCCTTATGAATGTAGATTTTGGTGTTTTGTTATCTATAATTGGATAAATTTTTGAATGCTCTAAGAATGAGTGATCCCCTAATGCCTAAATGAATTAGGAATTCTTCTCTTTATTTAAAATTTTAATATATGTGTAAATATGGATATTTTATGTTCAATTTAGTGGGTAATGATAAGTTGAGATTGAGTTAGCTTGGTCCTAGGGTTGAACTTGGTTTTGAGACTTTGGGGGTAAAAACCACACCTATGTTTTTAATCAAGGACAATAAATAAAAAGGTTGGAGATGATATTTAGATCCTTGTGATGTGTATAATCAAATTCAATCAAAGATCAAATAAATTTCTAAAAATAAATAAAAATTCACAAATTATTCACTAGAACATTGCAAGAGGATTAAAGGACAAAAGAGTCTTTAAAAAATGATTAAAACTTTTATGGATTCTCTTTTGACTCTTATAATTTTAAATAATATGGTAGTTGCATAATAAATGACTAATGTATGTAAATTATACAATAACAAACTATTATTCTTAATATTAAATTAGAAATCTAAAGTATAACTTAAAAAATAAAATGTTAATGCATTCCTTTTAATATATTCAAAAAGTACATACCTTTATAAAAAAAAATTATTTTACATTACTTTGCATGGATGACCCCAAGTGCTAACATTTAATTAGTTTTTCCCGATACACTCACTAACCCAAAACTTGAATCTAGCATTATGTTATACTACTTCACTCAATTTAAAATATTTCTAATCCAATTCTTGGATTTTTTCCCATCATGTATTGGATGGAACTTATGGTTTTGTCCTCTAGACTAAACCATGACCACAATCTTGTCCTATTTTTAAATTAAAATTGAACCATTTTTCATGCTAACTCTTTCAAAATATGATCATTATCTATTGATCAACATGCCCAAGGTTTCAAATTATGTATATAGGACTTGTAATTAATAACATCGCCCCAACTCATTCTAAACATCAAAGATTAACAATTATGACATCACATTTACATGAAAGCGTATCAATCAATGTCATATCAATTATGGGTTTAGAGCTATTATATTATATTCTATGCTCATCAACATCCAACACCTCTATTATTTATTTGTTCCTATCACCATTGATTCGATCCAAGGGCTTTGATTACTAATAAGGAAGTTCATTACTCTTCCCTTTTATTATAATAGTTCCCAACAACATTTCTTAGCACAACCCAATTTTCTTTACATGAATATTATCAAGCCAAATATTCTTTATATGTATCGAATGTCTACTTATATTTATGATAAAAGAACAACATCAAGATAAAACCCTATAATTTGTATTGAAACACTAGTATGATCTTGTCTTAAATCTTCAAATTCTCAAGTCTTATTGTCTAGATTCTCGAATATAATATTCAAATCTACATTTCAATTATTTAGTCTTTGATACAGTGACTCAAAATCTACACTATGTCAATTTCTAGATAATCCATAATCTATTTCAATTAATACTTCAAATCTTTATTTACATTTATCACTATCAATTTTCATATTTAAATTATAAATTAATTAAATTAATTTCAATTACATTAATTATTCCTTAAACATTTTTTAGATATGTTTTTAATCTCTACATAGTTAAGTATCAGCAAATAATTTTTTGTAATTCTAATAAAAGTTTTAAAAAATTATCTCGATAAAATGAAATAAATTTAAAAAATTAAAAATAATATTTCAACATCTAATTTGATTACGTCATGCATACCAAATTTGAATTCAAAGGATACGTGAAGAAGTTGTCTTGCATATACAAAGACGATTGATGGGCATGCAAAGTTGTTTTACACGTCGTGCCATTTAAATCATGTTTTCATTAAAAAAGGATAATGATCTTATCAAAACAAATGATTATATACACCATTCTCTACATTATATGATTCTCTACTTTTTAAATGTCTTTTGTGTCCTTCCTAAAGACTCATTTTCAAGGTAAGTGGATAAGGAAATTTATAATAATGATGAAGTTGAAAACATGAGAGAATTATCACCATGTATATGACATAAGATGAGAACACTTCAAAACAAGTTGAGCAAACGGCCCATGAATTGAAAGCTTAAATTTGACGATCCTTTGCAACTTTTTATTTTTAAGATATGGACAAAAATTGGCATAGTCAATTGAATAATTCAAGTTTCAAATGAATTAGTTGAGATAGAAAATATATGTGTTCCAATGAAATTATAGAGATTACAGTTTTTAAGTTGATATAAAAAATATATATGAATAGTGTCTATAGTACATTTATGAAATAGTATTAGATGTATATATAAAAAAAGTGAGGTCGTATATCAAAAGTCTAAGTGGGGTAACAACGCAACCCAAAACAAAACATAAATACAAGCCATGTAGGTGGGTGAAATAGACATACCCAAAATTCTAAACGGGGTAGCGTCCCAAAGAAAAACATAAATACAATAAGTCATGATGTGAGAAGAGCAAGAGCACTAGGAGGAGAAGATGGGCTCCAATTATTCGATTTATCTTAGATCAATGAAGTATGAAGTGAACACGTAAAGGTCTCAACTATAATTAACATTAACATCTTTTTTATCCTCAACGACATTATGAATGTGAAAAATAGCAAGAGTTGGTGAAGGTAGTTAGCCAAAGTTTGGCTAGCTAGTCATCCCATGTCCAAAAGTCAATGGAAAAGTAAAATAATGACTAGTGGGCTACAACCATCCTCTCTAAGGATAATATCTTCTCACATGAGGTAGAGAGGCATGAGAATGAGCTTCTCAATTACTAGGAGCATAATTGTTGATCCCTTGATGATGCTCACATGGTGGTGATCGACCTTGACTGGAGATGGAAATCAAAGGGACCCTAACAATAGAACATGGAGCATTACACCAATGATCCAACAACACATGGAGTTAGGAAACTTCAACTACAACTTTATTGGATTGCAGTGAATCTAAATAAACACATTAAAGAAAATCTTGGCTTTAAAATAAAGTGAGAATTTATGACCAACATAACATCAAAAAAAAAATAACAACATTTTTGTCTTTTCAAATACTAAAAAAATTATATCTTGAAAGCATGTATAATATAAGTATATCTAGAAAGGATTATAGGTCAATCCCCTAACAATACCATATGCCAAGAAAAAGGTTCAAGATAAAAAGACATGAATAAATCATGAATCTAAGTCTAGGAAGCTTGAGCTCCAGGACCAAACTATAAAAGACACTTAAGAGATTCCTAATTACCACAAAAAGATATCAAGGATGTAGAATCCCCAAATGCCAGGTTAACCTAGAACAAGTTGGAAGGCCTTAAAAAATAATACACCAAGCAAAGTGAGTGAGCTTTGGCTCAAGAATACTTGACCAAATGGTACATAATTTGTGCTACCAAATTTTTAGTAGAGATTGTAGTATTCATCTCTAGTTTAAGATGGGCACCATAGGAAAATGTGGCGAAAGCCAAGAACAACCTTATTGAGAAGTTGACATCTTGGATTACTAAACCTCTATCCTTGGTAGGGAAGTTCTAGATATGTTTAAATATTTTGGAAGCCACTTGTGTTTATTTTTCTTCTTATTGGGTCCCTTCTAAGGCTCTTATCTACAACTTGAAAAGATCCTTAGAAAATTTTATTGGGCCTCCTCTGAGTATCATAAAGGTTTTCATCGAGTGACATGAGAGTATTACTATCTCCCTCATGCTTTTGTAGGTCTTGAATTAATTTTCACACAACATCAAAGCTTAGATCTGTGTGCCAAATGGATCACTTGAGCTTTATGAGGTAATGAGGAATGATTTTTTTGGTTTTTCATTGTATTTCTTTTGGTGTCCCTTCTAGGAGGCCATCTTGGAAGGGGATTGAACCTCATACCCTTCTTATTATGAAATAGCTCATTCAAATCAAAGAGAATTTTGTGATGAAAAATATTTCGAGAGCTTGGGAAGCAATCAAGCCTTAGATTATTTGGAATTGTATTGACTTTCACAATGGTCTCTTTAGTAAACACCAATCAATTTAGTGGTCTCCTATTCTACATTGCTAGGATCATTGCCTTGCTAAGATTCCATAGGTCTACACTTTGAGATTTTTCAAAAAGGGGATCAAGACCCTTTTGAATATTTTTTTCCAAGTGACTAGGGATTTCTTAACTTGGCCTAATGTCAAAGTGAAGTTTCATTTATCTAATCAGGATCATGAAACTTAAGAGATTGTTCATGATGTTATTCCTTCAAATATGACTAATCTGGAAAGAATAACTTACCAAAGAGTGGCTAGATAAACTTTAAAGGTCAAAGGAATACCTAAGAACTTGAATATTTCTCCATGCCCAATCCATTTCCACCCATAAGAGTCAAGCCAAGGAGGCTTATGTAGAAATGATTGTTGATAAAATTGATTTTTCACCATTGAATACTAGAACCCAAGGCTTTCCAAAAAATATCCAAGTGGTGGATAGCTTGTTTAATATTATTTTTCTCTTATATAAGAGTGAGAAAGAAATCAATAGAAAAATGACCATTCTCAAATTGAGCCATGGAATTTGGTAAAGAGATACCTCTAACCAATATTTAAGAAAGAGAATTAGCCAAAAAGTATCCAAAACCTTTTACAACAAGCAAATATATGGAAAGAGCTAATGGATAACCCTTGCAAATAGACCTGAAAATGCCAAGAGCACTAGATTGATGGATGTTGATAATAAAACTTGCTAAAGCATCAAAAAATAGCATGTAGACTAATTGAATAAAATTTGGAGCAACTTCAATGCAAGAGCCTTGGAAATGATCTTGTAAGAAACATTAAGCATTGCGATTAGCCTCTAGTTGTATATATCTTCAAGATCACTAGACTTACATAGGAATTTAATATTTTCATTGTTAGTATTTTTCCTAAGGAATTAGAATGAAAGATTCAAGATAAACATTATGAATATCCTCACCAACATAATCCTAGAGGGTCTTGTAAAACTCACAAGAAAAATAATCACAGTTGAGGCTTTGTCAATGGCCATGGTGAATATAGCTTCATGTAGATCAACAATTGAGAGAAATTTATCAAAAAAATATCACTAAGAAGAAGAGAGTCGACAATGAAAAATCTTGAGGCACTCTTGTAAAGCATGCTCTAATTCAAAATAATTATCTTGAGCTTTGAAAACTTTTTCATAATTTCAAACAAAGGCTTGAAGAATATTAGGAAGCTCTTTGAGAAATTTGTGGTCATCCATAATTTTTTGGATACCTTGAGAGGTGTGTTGTGCATAAAGATCTTGAAAAAAAATATTTAGAAGCTTTGTCACCCACCTTCAACCAATGCAAATGAGCTTAATTTGGGCACCTCTAGTTGAATGATTATAAATTAAAAAATGACAACTGAGCTTAGCCACTTGCAATTGCAAGGTATGAGTGAATGGATTGCCTTCAAGCATCACAATGGCTTGGCGAAGATCCGAGGTGGTGACCTCACATGCATGATAGTGAAATCAAGCTAGTTAGTAGTCATATATGTGAAGGAAGCGAGAGTTGTGTTTGGTAGCCTCACTCCACCAATCAATTCAACATGCTAGTTAAGAAGGTCTAAAGTCAAGTTTACACACCTAGATAATGTGAGTTGATGAGTCAACAAAGAGGTGTTAAGAAAAAACATGTTGTCAGTCTTGAGAAGAGAAATTTTCCATTCAATGCAAAACCAAATAGGACAATAATTGGAAAAAGTGTAATCTAACCAAAAAATCCATTGGAAGAGGTAAATGACTAGCAAAAGAGAAAAAGAACTAAGAAAAAATCATAGCATGATCAAGCCATTTGTACACTCTATCAAGCCATTTTTACACTCTGGAAAATGTGTCTCAAACTCACTAGTATTAACCCTGGTTCTATCACTAATCAGCTCAGAATGGCATAAGTGTTACTCTCATACTTCTACCGCTATACTACTAGGTGATTATGAGAGAGGTGTGGTAGTGCGGTGTATATTGTCATACCGCAGGAACCTTCTGGCTGGCTGGCGGTGGCGCGGTATACCACCATACCACGGGAGCCTCATAACAATCTAACAATAGTGTGGTGTATACTGCCATATCGTGAGAGTCTTCTAGCTAGCTAGCGGTGACGTGGTATACCACCATACTGTGGGAGCCTTCAAACTATGTAGCGGTAGTGCGGTGGTGAATCGTGAGTGAATGAGCATGGACTTGGTTGATTGTTGAGGTGTAAGTTGTTGAGTGGAGGACGTTGCTGAATTGGAAAGAGGTTGTTCAAATGACTAGGAAGTTCGATAGTTGCTCAATAGAGTAAGTTGAACTGAACCGATAATACAAAGAATGAGTTGTTCATGGTTGTTCATATACATTGCAATGTAATGTAACTATGAATGGGTTAGATCGTTAGATGGTTAGATGATTTAATGATTTGTTAATGTTTTTCATTGTTTGTTGTATATGCATTGTAACAATGAGACATAATGTAGATTGATCATAATTTATTATGTACGAGGTTGATCAAGGAAATGTTGCTACTGTAATATTGACATCTCTGAAAGCACGATTCAATAACTCTGTATGTGAACATTGTTTACTATAATACAAAGTGACTTTGCTTGGTGTGGTGGGTTTTTTCTCCCGTAAGGGTTTTCCCATGTAAATTTGGTGTCAATTGTGAATGTGTTTATTTCTCCATTATGTTATTCCTTTCATGTGCATCTTAATGAACTGTAATTGTAAAATTTAAAAAGTCATATCTGCATTCTCCTTTGAGTATTGATATTAGGAGAGTTTTTTCCGCACCTTAGGATTTCCTTACAAGTGGTATCAAATCCTACCCAGTTGTGTGATCCTTGTGGGTAGGTTGGGTTTTTTGTGTCAATCCTGTTCAATGGGAGTTTTGTAGAAACTTGGTAATCTCAGTTGCAAATTAAGATGGCAAGCACATTAGGAAAGATTGAAATTGAGAAATTCAATGGCAACAATTTTGATTTGTGGAAACTCAAAATGGAAGACCTGTTGGTGGATCCTGATCTTTGGCTTGTTGCGTCTAGAACAAAACCTTCTAGCATGAAGCAAGAAAATTGGGACCTTGTAGACAGAAAATTAAAAGGGTTGATAAGACTCTGTTCTCCTAAACATTCATGAAGAGAAGACTGCATCTTCTTTGTGGAAGAAGCTTGGAGACATTTATCAGGGAAAGTCCTTAGTGAACAAGTTGTTCTTAAGGAAGAAGTTATACTCTTTGAAGATGGAGGAAGGGGCGTCTATGGCTGATTACCTGAATGCTTTTAACATGTTGATTGCTCAGTTAGCATTTGTGGGAGTGAAGATTGATGAAGAAGATCGATGTATGCTATTATTATGTTCTTTGTCAGATTCCTGGGATCACTTGGTGATGGCTATTGGGAGTATGACATCTAATTTTAAGATGGAAGATGTTGCTTCTTTTTTATCAGAAGAGATGAGAAGGAAATCTTCTGAGATGGAAAAGGAGGCTCTTGTTGTTCAAGGTAGATCGAATGAAAAAGGCAAGAAGGACAAGAAGTCTAAGTCAAAATTAGAAGGGAGATCAAAGTCTCCTTGAAAAAATTCCAAGGTGAAATGCTAGAACTGTGGGCAGCCTAGTCATGTTTGAAAGGATTGCAAAGAGGAGAAAAAGAAGAAGAAGAAGAAGAACTCTTTTGATAATGATTCTTCTCAAACTGAGGTTGATGCCTTCATTACAGCCTTGGCAACTCAGGCATCTGATGATGTCTGGCTAATAGACTCTGGAGCATCTTTCCATATGATACATTATAAACACTGGTTCACAAAGTATGAAGAATACGATGGTGGAAAGGTGTATTTAGCAAGCAATTCATCTTTGGAAATTGTTGGTTGTGGAAGAGTCAGAATTCAGTTTCCTGATGGAAGAATAAAGGAAATTGATGGCATAATGCATATACTAGGTATGGCTCAGATTCTACTTTATGTAAGTAAGTTGAATGATGTTGGAGTGCAAGTCTCAATCTCTAGCAATGGCTATAAAATGACTAGAGGATCGATGGTGCTGGCTAGGGGTGCCCAAATTGGTACTATGTATAAGTTGGACACACTTGTTCAATGTAACAGTGTCTCTGCAAAGTCACAAAAAATTGTTCGTATAAAGGAGACTAAAGCTCCTATAGGGGCTAATTCTTTGGAAGTTAAACTTCTTGCAGAGAAGACTATGCTCTAGCATCAAAGGCTCAATCACATTGGTGAGAAATGCTTAAAAGCCTTGAAAAACAAAAATTTGGTTGAGGGCCTTGATGATTGTAACCTGAAATTTGAATTTTGTGAACATTATATGTATGGAAAACATCATCATGTTTCTTTCTACTCTAGTCCTCATAAATCTTCTGGTGTTTTGGATTATATTCACTATGATGTTTTTTAGTCTAGTAAATGTTCCTTTGTTGTTGAATTCGAAATATTATGTATTGTTCATTGATGATTATTCGAGAAGGGCATTTGTGTATTTTCTAAAAAGTAAATCAGAAGTATTTAGTCAGTTTGAAGAGTTCAAGAACTTGGTTGAAAATTAGACTAGTAAGAAAATCAAATGCTTGAGGACAGATAACGGTGGTGAATTTTGTTCTACATAATTTGAAAGGTATTGTAAAGACCATGGAATTAAAAGGCATAAAAGAACACCTTACACTCCACAGCAAAATGAAGTTGTTGAAAGGTTGAATAGGACGCTGATGGAGAAGGCAAGAAGTATGTTGAGCAATGATGGTCTGGAGCAAAAGTTTTGGGTTGAGGCTATGGCTACAACAAGTTACTTGTTGAATCGATCTCCTTCGTCAGCACTTGTTGACAAAACGCCTATGGAAGCTTGGTCTGGTAAGAAGCCCTCTCTGAGATATATTCATGTCTTTGGCTACGAAGCATATGTTTATGTGTCAGATGTGAAGAGATCTAAATTGGAGAACAAAGTTGTTAAATGTATCTTCATTAGCTATGACATTGGTGTGAAAGGATACAAGTTTTGGAATCCAATGACTGAAAAGGTTGTATACAGTAGAAGTGTAATCTTTTGGGAGCTGAAACCTTCTTCAGTGGAATTGCAGTCAGGGATGAAAGAAAATAAAGAGGAAAATGATGTTGTTGAAATACCTCTAACTCCAAAAAAAGAGGAACAATACATTGATAGTGTACCTAAAACTGAGGAGAGTTTGAGTAGCTTTGAGAGTTCTGAAGAAGAACCACAACCTTAGCCTCAGTCTGTGAGGAGGTCTACACGTGAGAAGAAGCAACCGGATAGGTATGGATTCTCTATGTTGGATTATAGTTGTGCCTATGCTTTTATTACTAATACTGATGAGCCTAGGATTGTAAAAGAGGCAATGGAAATGTCTGATTCAAATTCCTAGTTGGAAGCTATGAATGAAGAAATGGCATCGTTGAAGGAAAATGATACCTGGGATCTGGTTCCATTGCTTGAAGGTAGAAAGCCTGTGAGCTACAAATGGGTTTTTAAAAATAAAATTGGTCTAGATGGCAGTATTGAAAAGTACAAAGTGAGGTTGGTTGCAAAGGGGTATTCCCAAGTAGAGGGAATTGATTATGGGGAATTTTTTTCTCTTGTAGAAAAGCTAACATCTATCAGATTACTTTTTTAACTTGTAGCAACATATGACTGTGAGATTGAGAAGATTGATGTGAAGACAACATTTCTTCATTGAGATCTTGAAGAAGGAATTTATATGTCCCAACCTGAGCACTTTGTGGAAAAAGGTAAAGAAAATCTGGTTTGCAAGTTAAAGAAATCTCTATATGGTTTGAAGCAGTCACCTAGAATGTGGTACCAAAAATTTGACACATTTGTTTTGTCACTGGGTTTTGTAAGATCAAAATCATATCATTGTGTGTATTCAAAATTGAAAATGATCGGGTTCTTATAATTTCCCTTTATGTTGATGATATGTTGTTCATAGGGAATAGTAAGTTTATGATTTCTGATCTAAAATCCCAATTATCTGCAAAGTTCAAAATGAAAGATCTTAGTGCAACTAGGTATATTCTGGGGATGGAAATAACTGAGGACAGAAAAAGTAGAAAACTTTGGCTTAGCCAAAGTAAGTATATTAACATTGTTCTGGAGAGATTTAGTATGACTGATTGCAAGCAGCTAGTTGTTCCAGTCTTGCAGGGAACGAAGCTATCTGTTGAAAATTGTCCAAAATCTCCTACTGAGATGGAGGAAATGACCAAAGTGCCTTATGCAAGTGTAGTTGGAATTTTAATGTATGCAATGGTCTACACAGGCCAAACATTTCCCAAGCAGTGGGAGTACTTAGTCAGTTTATGGCTAATCCAAGAAGGACACATTGGGATGTTGTGAAAAGAGTGTTTAGATATCCAAAGGCACTTTAAAATATTCTTTGTGTTACCATGGAAATTTGGTTGAATCACAGAGGACTCTTAGCATTCAAGGATATGTGGATTTTGATTGGGCAGGGGACATTGACAGTAGAAATTCCACCAGTGGATATATTTTCATAATGAATGGTGGTGCAGTTAGTTGGATGAGCAAGTGGCAGGATGTAGTCACTTTATCCACTACAAAGGCTAAGTATATGGCAGCAACTCATGCCTATAAGGAAGCCATTTGGCTTAGGAGATTATGTTCTGATATTGATTTTGATGCAGGGCAGATTATTTTTTGCTGTGATAGTCAAAGTGCCATTTGTCTAGTGAAAAATCCAACTTTCCATGCCAGGACGAAACATATTGATGTGCAAAACCACTTTGTACATGATATGGTGGAGGATGGAAAGGTTTGTTTGGAAAAGGTTGATACTCTAGAGAATGTTGTTGATTCATTCACAAAGTCAGTGAGCTCTGATAAGTTTAGATGGTGTGCAAATTCGATGGGCCTTGGGGTCCAAAATATTTGGTGACTTCATGTTTTGAAGAGGGTTTAGTGAGATCTTCGTCAAGTGGGAGATTGTTGAGAAAATGTGTCTCAAACTCACTAGTATAATCCCTGGTTCTGTCACTAATCAACTCAAAATGGCATAAGTGTTACTCTCATGCTTCTACCGCTATATCGCAAGGTGATTGTGAGAGAGGTGCGGTAGTGCGGTGTATACCGTGGGAGTCTTTTGGCTAGCTGGCGATGGCGCGGTATACCGCCATCCCGTGGGAGCCTCATAACATTCTAACAGTAGTGCAATGTATACCGCCATACTGCGGGAGCCTTCTGGATGGCTAGTGGTGGCACGGTATACCACCATACCGTGGGAGCCTTCAAACTACGTAGCAGTAGTGTGGTGGTGGATCATGAATGAATGAGCATGGACTTGGTTGACTGTTGAGGTGTAAGTTGTTAAGTGGAGGATGTTGCTGACTTGGAAGGAGGTTGTTCGAATGACTGGGAAGTTTGACAGTTGCTCAATAGAGGAAGTTGAATTGAACCGATTGTATAGAGAATGAGTTGTTCATGGTTGTTGATATACAATGCAACATACTATAACTGTGAATGGGTTAGATTGTTAGATGGTTAGATGATTGAATGATTTGTTAATGTTTTTCATTGTATGTTGTATATGCATTGCAATAGTGAGACATAACGTAGATTGATCATAATTTATTCTGTATGAGGTTGATCTGGGAAATGTTACTACTATAATATTGACATCTCTGAAAGCACAATTATGTAACTCTGTATGTAAACATTTTTTAGTGTAATACAAAGTGACTTTGTTTGGTGTGGTGGGTCTTTTCTCCCACAAGGGTTTTCCCACGTAAATCTGGTGTCAATTGTGAATGTTTTTATTTCTCCATTCTATTATTCCTTTCATGTTCATCTTAATGAATTGTAATTGTAAAATTTAAAAAGCCATATATGCATTCTCCTCTGAGTATTAACATTAGGAGAGTTTGTTCCACACCTTAGGCTTTCCTTACAACATGTGTCACCTTTGAGACTAAGCATAAGCTATAAATAAAATTAATATATAATATGCCCACTTAAACTATGTGATGAAGTATACAAAAATCAAGGAGAGTAGAAATTATGATAATTAATAAATTAAGTATGATAATAATATGTAATTCTAAAGAACTAAGTTTGAAAAAATTGAAATTATATATAAACATGAAGATTGTTAGAGTGTTAGAGTATTCACTCTATGCTAGTTGTTTGTCATTTCACCAAGCTAGTATTATTCTAGTTTATTTATTTATTCACTCTATTTTCTTAATCACTTCTAGGTAGTTATGTCATTTAGTTACATTTTTGTGTCTTATACACCCAATTCGCACTTAGCTAGTTTAGGTTGAGTTATCTTCCATCTATAAAGCTAGTTCAACTTTAGTTAGCTTCCAAATATCAAGACACATTAGCTTTACTTAACTTCTACCTATTATGCTACTTTACATTTAGTTAGTTTCCTCATATAATAGATTTCTTAGATTCACCATTATTTTATACAAGCATGGGCTTAATTTTACTACATTATTAATCAATCAATCAATTTAATTTGGTTATCTAATACTTTCCTTTTTACTAGTTCCTTGTATTCTTATTTTCTTATGTGTAGATTTGAGTAGAATTTTATGTGGGTTTGATGCTTTCTAGGACATCATTTTTTCTTAATATTACATGGTATAAGAGAAATTTAATAAAAGACCCTTCTTCTTATAATCCTCCCTTTTCCATGTCATAATTTTCATTTACTTTTCTAAGGGAGGCTCGACTGTAGATCTTGTGATATATTGGAATGTTGGAAGCCAATATTTGATTGGTCTTGTTGGGAAACATAAATCTACCATTGTGTTTAGAGTAACTAAAGCATTAAGGTTTTCTTTTGTTTTATCTATTTAGACACTTATAAGTTAGTTTAGTTTGGTTTTTGGTTGATTCTTATAGTTTGATGGATCTTTAGAGCACTTTGGCATAAAATGAAGCCCACCATTACATCTAGAAGGACCAAAATCCCTAAGGTTGCTTGTCTATTTGTCAAATTTTGAAAAATTCAACCTTTCTTCCTAAAATAAATTCTTGGAAACTTTTATTGATGAGCACACGATTATACTAAGAGGGGGGTGTATCAGTATATCAACAATCTTTACTTTTTCAAACTTAATACCATATTTAAAACTTGATCAATAAAATAACACCACTAAAAAAATGGCGGAGCAACAGTCCAGACAGAGTTTTCATAGACACCATGGCCTACAATATGATGGAAGGCAAGCTCGATGACCTTTCAACAAGCGGAGAGGGAGAAATATCCAAGAAGGTAGGCGTAATGGCACTGTTAAGGCTTGGCAGGCTTCGGATAATCAGCAAGGTAGAAATGGGGGATCTGGAGAGCTTTTTCGCTCGAATGTGCAGGAGGTGGAAAATGAGGGAAGGTTTCGTTCAACGTATTCAAAGGGGCATGTGGATTTAAAGCAGTTGGAAAAGAAGTTTTGGCATCCAAAGAACTAGATAGAGAAGGGTGAGCCAGCTAGGTATTGAAAAACTTTCTCCATACTACAATGGTAACTCTTCTGGTTGACAATAGTGAATGGAATGATTCTGTGAGTGTCTTTAAAGCTCGTGCATTTTTTATGCGATGGGGTGGGAATTGGTCGGCATTCGCAAAAGTCAAGGTGTGGTGTGATGCTAACTGGGGCAAAGGATGTGAGATAAAAACTCTGGAGAATGTTTTTTATCTGGTAGTTTTTCAAATAGCTCAGGGTAAAGAATGGATCTTAAATAGTGGCCCTTTCATAATGGAAGGTAGAGGCTTGTTTATTTTAGATTGGGTCCCAAACTTTGATCCTAATACAACAAATACAGAGGAGTTACCTGTTTGGATTAGCTTGAAAAATCTCCCTCAAGAATATTGGGATCAGGAAACCCTAAGAAATATTGGGAATAAGCTGGGAGTCTTTGTAAAGTCAAAGGTAGTGGTAGAGAAAGTGGATTGCAGTATGTTCCCTAGGATTTGCATTCTAAGGAAGAAAATCCACCCATTACCGAAAATGATAGAGCTGAAATCTAGGGAAGACATGTGGTGTCAGAATCTGGTGGTGGAAGATCATGAGTTGTCTGGTGGGAGCTATTTAGATGAAGTTTTTTTTGAAGACCAAAGATGACAGGGATCTAAAGGGAAAGGAGTTGCTCAAAATTTTCTGGTGGAGGAAGTGGTAGCCCTCACAGAGGCAATGGCCATTGAAGAATGGAGATTGTCCAAAGACTGGGGCTCCCTAGAGACCTTATTGAAAGCTGCAAATCAAGAGGGTGAAATGGAATCTCTTTCATGGGGTAATGTGAGGAAATGGGAAATTGATTACATTCATGATTTTGAATGTGAAATGAAATCTCAAGATTTGGTTTTAGAGGGGTTAGCTTCTAATGAGGCAATAAGGGTTAGTGAGTGTGAAGAAACAGAGCTAACTCTAGCCACCCCAAACAGTTTCATGAAGGTTTTAAATAAGGACAGGGCTAATGAGGTGGATGGGTTGGTAAAAACATCCTCTTCCCCCTTTGGTGAAGAGATAGGTAGGTTTTTGGATGATTGGGCAGGTGGGAATGTAGTTGTTAAGCAGCCTCTTGAGCAACCATATTCCCACCCTCAAACACATACTTTTGGAATTAGTCGTGAAGAAAATCCTGATGATGTTTGTCCTCATAAGGCTTCAGAATTGGGAATGAAGGAACAGGCGGAAGTTGCTTTGCAGGAAGAAGTCGACAGCCTAGATGGTTCAGAGGGGGTAGTATTTAAGGATATTCCAATCTCTCCTATTCAGAATCTAGATAGTGCTTTTGAAGGGGTTAAAGATAGTGGAGAATCTCTGGAAGGTTTAGACTCAGAAATAAACTCAGATACGGAGCTTGGAGGTGAAGATTTGTTGGGTCTTAATGATCAAATTGGCATAGTGGAAAAGAGAACTATTGAGCAATCCTCAGCTCAAACTAATAAGGTAAAGGTGGGTGAGAAGAGGAGGCGTGGTCCAAAAACTAATAAGATGCACCTTGAAATGGCTGGGAATGCTATTCACCAAAGCAAATTGAGATAGGGAAAAGGCGGTAGCCATGAAAATTCTATCGTGGAATGTCAGGGGTTGCAATGCTCCTGACAAAATCTGTTTGATCAAACATTGTTTTGATCAAACGAGGCCAGGGCTAGCTTTACTTCAAGAAACTAAAGTAAAGGAATAGGATTTTGACTTCTTCCTTAAATATTTTGGCAAATGGAAAGGTTGTCTTTCGGGTGTTGTGGGGGCTTCATGTGGTCTTGGCATATTGTGGGATGAAGCCCTTGTAAATGTAAGAGTTGTGAGGCAAGAAAGGTTTTGGCAATGGGTCTGTACAGAATCAAAGCAGTTGCGAGCTAGTTTTTTCATCCTTAATATCTATGGCCCTTTAGGAGTTGCTCAGAAGAACCATCTCTAGCAGGAGATTTCTAATGTTTTGAGTTTAGAAGGTGGCAGGATGTTCTTATTAAGCTGTGATTTCAACGCTATCCTGAAACCGTCAGACAAGCTTGGCGGTGTGTGTTGGGCTAGTCAAAGTCAGAGGAATTTTAGTGCTTTTGTTATGAAGAATGGTTTGTTTGAACTTCCATTCAGAAATGGTGAGTTCACATGGACAAATAGGAGAAGTGGTTTTTTGAACATTGCGGAGAAGCTAGATCGCTTCTTCATGGATGGGGATTGGGTGGCACAACAGTGGCTATGTGAAGTAGAGGTAACTCCCATAACTGGATCGGATCATTATCCGATAGGGTTGAGAATTCAAGAGGAGTTAACACCGGTAAGATGCCCTTTCAAGTTTGAGGCAATGTGGTTGCGAGCGGAAGGCTTCCAGGAGCGAGTGGCAGGATGGTGGAGAAATTCCCTTGAAAGGTATGGAAGTAAAGCCTATATCTTTTCTAAGAAGCTTCAATTTCTTAAAGAGCAACTAAAGAGGTGCAATAGGGAATCCTTTAAAAACATTTTTGCTGAGAAGCTAAGATTAGAAGAGGAGTTAAAGCTTCTTCATTCGAAAATCATTAAGAGAGGGATGTTTGAAGAAGATTTTGAGCAGGAAAATATTTTGAACAAAGCTTATTCTGAAATTTTAGCCCGTGAGGAAGTTTATTGGAAGTAGAAATCAAGGGAATGTTGGTTAAAAGCGGGGGACAGAAATACAAAGTTTTTTCACAATTCCATGAAAGTTCATAGAGCAAGTAACAAGGTTTTCTCAATCAAGGATAGGGATGGGAATGTGTTGTCAGACAGTGAACAAATAGCCAAAGAAGCGGTAAATTTCTTCTCAGGTTTATGCAAGGGGAATAGTGGTGGGGAAGGTCAAGAGTGGAAGATCTTGGAGAACATTCCTAGTTTGGTTTCAGAAGCTCAAAATGTTATGTTAATGGAAAAATTATCTTTAAAAGAAGTAAAAAAGGTTGTTTTCGGGATGGGGGGAGATAAGGCACTTGGGCCGGATGGCTTTCCAGCCTTTTTCTTCCAAAAATTTTGGGATATCTTTGCTTAGGATATTTGGGAAGTGGTGGAAGAATCAAGGGGTAGTGGGTTCATCTTAAAGGATTTGAACAATATTTTCATTGCTCTGGTACCAAAAAGATTAGAGATAATTTCGTTTGAAGACTACTGTCCAATTTCCTTATGTAATACAATTTACAAGGTTATTTCTAAAGTGGTTGCAAGCAAGCTGAAAAAATTCTTGCCTTCGGTGATCTTGGTAGAGCATAGTGGTTTCTCTCCAAATAGGTCCATTTTTTAAGGGGTAATTGTTGTCCATGAAGCTATTCATTCGATAAGGTTGGAAAAAGTGGAGAAGATGATGGTGAAATTAGATATTAAATGAGCTTATGACAAATTTAATAGGGATTTTCTCCTGAAGGTCCTTGAGAAGTTTGGTTTCTGCAAAGAGTGGGTTTCCTGGATTCAAAGTTGTATTAGCACCCCTCATTTTTCGGTGTTGTTAAATGGCATCCCTCAGGGCTTTTTTGAATCCAGTAAGGGGATCAGGCAAGGAGACCCTATCTCTCCCTTCCTTTTTATTATCTTGGCTAAATCTTTAGGGAGGTTGATTTTTAAGAAAAGGTGTAGTGGGTTGTGGAAAGGAATTGTTGTTGCTGAAGGGGTAGATCCGATCTCGCATCTTCAATTTGCTGATGACACTTTTCTTTTGGGGGGATGCAAACATTAGAGAAGCTCGGGTGATGAAATAATCTCTTGATGAGTATGGGTGGGCTTCTAGTCAATGTATCAATTGGCAGAAGTCAGAGATTTTCTTCTTTCATGTTCCTATTGCTAAACAACTTGAAATCTATAGGATTTTGGGGATGCGTGTTGGTACTGTTATCACCTGAAATTGCACCCTTGTTGAACCTGATGTTCAACACCTCAGTGTAACATGGGAAGACCTCTAAATTTTTGGGTCACTTATAGACAGAGGTCAACCTCCGGAGAAGGCCAACTTCCTTTGGTGTCACCTAACTACTAATTTTGTAAGAAAAAGGGAGAAGGGGAATACATAAAAAATGAAAATTAAATCCTATGGTGATACACCGAACTAATAAGAGCAATGGAATACTTAGGTTACACTTGAATACTGATGATGGACATGGGACTGCACAACAATATTATGTAGATTATGCATACAAACAGGTTTGACATGCACACACTTTCAAGAAGGAAAAGCAGATTTTCACAAATTAAAAGCTCATGTGCAATTTAGTAAACACAGTTTATAACCTACATGATTCTACTTTTGCAAAGAAAGGCATGCTAACATGAAAAAAATCTATAAGGAAAAGAAATATTTCACTAATTAGCTTGATGAATCACTTAAAAATGCACAATACTTCACAAGAACTAGAAGGCAAAAAAAATGAACCATCAATGGTAACCAAGGTAGATTTTATATAACATGCTCCAAAACGAGTTGCAAAAGTTTGCTAATCTAAGAGAGGACTGCAAAAGTCACAAACTTCAGAAAAGAAATATAGAGAACTCCTTTTCAACTAAGGAAAAAAATGCCATATATACAACAAGTGTGTCGGCCCCTAGGGCTTACAAAATATCCTCCTCCAGAAGGATCTACCTTTAGATCTTTTTAAAGGAAGTTAATGTTGCATCCAATCACATCCTCGTGTCCATCTTGGTGATAGATCGCCCTCAGGGGAAGCCTTAAGATCTTTTGCAGCATTAACTTTGGGTCCCCGTGTCCCTCTTTGAATCTCCTTGTTGAGCTGCCTTGAATGCTCCTGAGTGTTACCATAAATGTAGATCGACTCTTCTGCCAGCAATGATCCCAGGTGTCACGGACTTGAGGCTCTCTCCCTTCTTCCATCTTTCCTCTTGCTCCAGATCCTTCTGCATTTTGACCTTTGCTGGAATGAGTCTTTGGTCTCCTCCTAGATTCTTACAGACACCACCACCTGTATATCAAACTAATTCATTGCTCTATTCATAGAGAAGATCCATATCGTTTCTATTTCTTTGATCTTCTTTGCCAGGGTGGTCAATCAGTCAAATGGACAATGGTTCATCTTTGGCTCCCTTTGATTGGTTGAACTTGTGCCATGCAAATTCCTAGATGGTCAAAAGGTCACCTCATCAGAATCGCATGTCGGTGAGACACTAATTGTGTCTCCCCGATGTAATTAGACCCTTCAGTAGTTATTGGCATAGCTCATGACAATCGAAAAGACCACATAGCGAGCTCAAAAGTTATAACAACATCCACAGTGGTCGTCACCTAGACCATCGGCAAGAATTTTTGCTTTTGGGAAGACCTCATGGCAAGCCCTCATGTTTTGGTGAGAGCCCATCCAATCGGGAAGACACTGCCTGGTCAGCGAGACCTTTCACCGAACTCTCATCTTGTCGCCGAGACCTCCTTTTGTCACCGAGACCTCATGTCGAAGTCAACTCCACGGCCAGGAGTCTTACCGATTCCAAATGTCCATTCGGTGAGACCCTATTGGGTCGATAAGACTTCATGCCGAAGGAATTCTGCTTTCCCTAAGCTCCGATCATCTTTTGATGAGACTCCCATGTTTTGGCAAGACCTCTCATCGAGATTGTTTCCTTCGCTGATACTACATTACTTCAGTGAGACACTCACCCCGAGTTCAACATCTTACAGCGAAGCCCCCATACCGTCACCAAGACCTCAAGCAATCGATGGGACAATCACTCCAATGACCAGACACTACATCTATGTCGGGGAGACCCTTTGTTATTGATGAGACCTCTTGCCGACGGAAAAGCACATATCGAGACCCCTCCATTATCTACAGGAACTCATACTTTCACCGAGACATCACAGCGACTCTACTTTCCTTTGCCCCGAGCTCACCATACTTCGGCAAGACCCTTTTCAGTCGGGAAGACCTCTTGCTGAATTCCCTTCGCTTCCTTGTGATGACATCTCACTTCGTCGAGACCTTCATTAGTTTCTGGGACCTCCTCCAAGTTCAACATCTCGCCGAGGGCTCCATTCTTTCAGCGGGACTTTGCCCATTCAGCCAGACTTCATGTCGAGGCTTTCATATCCTAGCGAGCTCAGACCTTCATTCAGGGAGACCACCAATGGTCAGCGAGACATCTTGGTGACCCCAAAAACTTTCAGCCAGACTGTGATTAATCGGCAAGACCTCTCAGTGAGGTCACAATCTTTTGGCGGGCTCAGACCATTTCGGGGAGACCACACCCTATCAGTAAGACAATATAGCGATGATGCCTCCTTTCACCGAAACCACCTGCAGTCGAAGAGACACATGAAGACTCATGGCAACCCAAACGTCCTGGCGATGGGTCTAATCAAACAAGTAGAACGCACTGCTAGTCGGCAAGACAACAGGAGGGTCTTGCCGACTTTCTGCTCTGATGAGTTTTGTGCCAAAACTGATTGAGGCATACTTTTCAAATGAGCTCCTTGTGAAATGTCATCAAATGCATGACCTAACCCTCGATGCAAATGTCCCATTTGGCCCTTAAGAACACCTGAAACATAATTTATCCTACCTGATTGAGCCCGTAGGTGAAAATTGGGTAACAGGTACTCTTCCGAGTAAGTTTTTAGGTACTCCTCTCTTTGGGGGAGCCAATAAAGCTGGTATATGGAAATATTTGGTGGACAGCTGCTTAAGCAAGATGGATGGTTGGAAAAGTAAATGGCTAACGACTGTTGGATGTATACTCATGTTAAAAAGTGTGATCTCGGCTATTCCAGTTTTCTCTATGATGTGTTTGAAAATACCAAAGAAGGTGGTGAATTTAATAGGGCAGCGAATGCGGAAATTTTTCTGGAATGGTGCAAATGATCAAGATAAAATCCCTTTGTTAGCATGGGAGAAAATTTGTAGAACCAAAGCAAAATGGGGGGCTGGTTTGAGGGATTGGTATTTGATGAATGAAGCTTTGGGTGTAAAGCTGGTGTGGAGTATCTATGCAAACCCTGACCTCTCATGGGTTAAAATCTTAAAAGAAAAATACTTGGATTCTATGGCTGATAATCAAATTTTCACTATTAGGAACCTAATGAAGGGATCAACTATTTGGAACTTTATAGTTTCTTGTAGGCCAGTAATAACTAATCACATTACCTGGCAGATTGGGGATGGGTTAAATGCAAAGTTTTGGGATGATTCATGGAATGGGTATCCAATTTTAAGGGAGGAGGAAGGATTTCAAGAACTAAGATAGTTTTTTACCCAAAGGTGGGGAGATAAAGTTAGAAATTACTTAGAACTTAAAAGGAGCCCCTTAGGCCAGGAGTGGGGATGGAAAGAAGTGGCTTTTAAGGGGCTTTCAGATTTTCAAATTCAAAAAATGAAGGAGATTTTTAGGGGGCGACAAGTTCTACCAACTAGCACTATAGATAAGGTGGTCTGGTGTGGGTCAGTTAATGGGAATTACTCGTTCAAGGTTGGGTATCAGCTTCTGGACTCTTTTGAGGGTGAGATCTTTTGGGCAAAAATATTATGTTGGAGTAAGGAGTGTCTGCCCAAGGCTGGTGCTTTTGCTTGGTTGGTAGTGAAGGGGCGAATTCTATCAAGTGAAAGGAGGAAGAGGTTGGGTTTGTTGGTCCGAAAAAGTGTGTATTATGTGAGGTGATAGAGGAATCAATGGATCACTTGCTTCTACATTGCAAAGTTGTTGCTGCTTGTTGGGATTCCCTTAGGCTAAAACTTGGTTGGCAGGGTCCTTGGCAAAACTCGGTGAAGGATGTTTTTGAGGGTTGGCCACTCCTCTCTGTTTCTTCTCTTTTCTCAAGTGTCTGGGTGGCAAGCCCGTCTCTTGTGATTTGGGAATTATGGAAGGAGAGGAACAGAAGGATTTTTTAGGATAAAAAAGAATCAATTCCTAGGCTCAAAAACAGAATTGATCAAGCAATCACGGAAGTTGTGAATGTTGCGGCTTCACAATTTCAACTTCAAAATTGTCATTTTTCAGTGGAGGACAACAGGTTTCAACTGGTATGTCCAGGGCTAAAGGTAAAGCCTAGGCAACCGATGGTGAGGTTGAATGGGGTGCAGGGTTCTATCAAGGAGGTTGTTTGGGAAAAGCCAAGGGAAGGGTGGCTCAAAGCAAATTTTGATGGGGCTGCCAAGGGCAACCTAGGGCCCTCAGAAGCAGGGGCTATTATTCACTACAGTCAAGGTAATTTGGTAGCTTTTGGAGCTAGAAAGTTGGAGGATGGCACAAATAATGTTGCAGAAGCTAAGGCAGCCTTATTGGTTGTAGGACTGGCAAGAACTTTGGGGATCAGAAATCTGCTCTTGGAAGGTGACTCTATGGTTATAATTCAAGCAATTATAAATGGTGGAGCTTTGGTGTGGCACCTGCAAGCTTTAATCCACACAATTTTAAATGATTTAAGCTCTTTTGAAAATTTTAAAGTTTGTCACATTCATTGAGCTAGCAATGGGGAAGTAGATAGCCTTTCCAAGTAGGCATCCTCTTTTGATGTGATTGGTGAAACTCGTGTTGAGGACTTTCATTAGGTGGTCTTTCCAGTGGAGTGGCCATAATCCTTTAGCATGAGGGAGTGGTACCAGTGGGTGACGTTTGAGTGTGGAAGAGGGTGGGTCACCTTTCAAGTGTATGTAGGGTGGTACAGTTTAGGTACAAATGGTTATTGAAGAGGCCGATGGTTTTATTTATTTTGCTGGACATTGGAACAAGTTGGAATTGATCGATGGGCTCTCATCGGTTTTAATTGAGTTATCCGAACAAAACAATCTAAGGGTGATCCTCTTGGTGTACTTTATTTTGTTGCTTAAGGGTCTACTCAGGCGGAGGTGGCGTCAAGTGATGAAATGTTTTTGTCAGGGGAAGGATAGGGTAGATGGAAATCCAGGTTATTTAAAAGATGGGGTTTTTAAAAAACAAATGAAGCAGCATTGTTTCTATCTATTTCTCACGAAGATGTTGTTGAAGAGTGCAAACTGTTGTTTTGTTTGAAAAATGCAAAAGTAGGGGGAAATGGAAGCAATATATGGTTTTTCAACAAAACTTCAACAAAAAGGATTTTTTGGACCAGTGTCATTATTCAAGTTGAAGTACTTATTGAAAAAATCCCCACGATGAGGTGGTGGAGGCGGTTCTGGAGGCTTTAAGTACGCATTTCATGGAGGCCACCCACAGAGGAAGAATGAATGTGGACATTTCCTCTATATTATTTGCTTGGGGTCTCGAATTAAATGAAGAAATTGAGGTGGTAAAATGGGTGATGAAGACACTGTTTGTGGAGGAGTTACTCAGGAAAATGGAATCCCTGCTAGAGTGGGCAGTGTCGGGTCAAGGATATGATGTCTCAGAAGGTATTGAGGATATGGACAAGGCCACATAAGAAGGGTTAATTCCCTTTGTGAGATGGTAGAGGAAAGTGGACCGGGAAGTTTACAAGCTGGGAATTTCCAACAAGAAGTTGCAGAACGGCGAGAGGACATAACCCAATTTCACCAGGCCCAAGGCAGATGAGTTCTACTCATAGAGGAAGAGCTCAGGGAGGGAGGTCAGGTAGAAGTGGTGTTTAAGCGAAAAGGATGGCCTTTTTTTTTTATGACGATGCAAGAACTTTTTGGGTGAAATGTAGCTTGTGGCGGGATGAAGGCGTGGGGGAGCAAAAGGAAAGGATGTAGGAAGTGATGCGACAAAAAGGAGGATAGGAAAATGATCAGTGTGGAATGGCGGATGATAGTTTTGGTTTGCAGAAGGTGGGTAATCCTTATTTAGAAATGTTAGTTCCTAGCCTTTAGGCGTGAACGTTGTTTTTTGCTTCTTGCAATCCCTATGGTTGAAATGCTTATATGTATTAATGGTGGGATGGATGTATTGTTCGGTTGGGTTCAGGGTAGCTCTCTCCAGTATACCGGGTTGAGATATAGAAGTTACTTACTGGGTGGCTCTATCTTTCGAGCATTCTTATGTTTTGTAATACTTTAATCATATTAATAAAATAATAACCTTTTATCGATTAAAAAAAAATAACACCACTTGCTCACCATCAATAATCATGTACATGAGAAGAACAAAATAACACATGATATTTACGTGGAAACCCTTACAAGAGAAAACCATAAAAAATTAATTCTTTTATATAAATCTCTTTTACAAATTTTGTAGGCATCAACCTACTAGAGGCACCAACCCTTCATTCGATTTGTGACCACCTAGAGGCACCAACCTTACTAGTATGAAGCACCAAATTTACCAAATCAAAGTTCCACCTTCTATGTTGCTTCTTCTATGAATGATGGGCATTAAGATCCCCTTCATATATTTTCTCAACGATTCCCCTCTTCATAACATAAATGTACTTTGCATGATCACATATGCTTGCATATATATATCCTTCTTTGCAAATGTGCATGTTCTTTGTCAAGTTTGTATATAGCCTTCATCAAACATATATATCTCCTTTATTCAAACTACCTATATATATTCCTTATTAAATCTACATCACAAAGTCTTCACAAATATGCACATAGAGTCTACATAAATCTGCTCATATGCTTTTCACAATTCCTTCATGAAATCTGTAAGTATGCTCCTTAAGGTTTACTCTTCTAAATCTCTTGATCTGGAATTAATCTTCACAACTTTCTCTTTATAAGTTAGCAATGAATCTTCTTCATGAACTCGGTGTATATGATATATTTGTCTTTCTTTTTCTCCACACACACTCTTATTCTAACTCAAAATTTTATCTTTTATATCTTCATATCAAGATGAAGTGATACATCTCTTTCAATGGAGATTTCCTTTCAAAGAAACGTGACTTTTCACACACATACTAATCATTGTCTTTTATATCAAGCACTAGCTTCTATAATTATTGACTTTAATAATATTAATTGCTATCTTTGTAGTATCTTAAATGCAGTTATTGCTGACTATAATTGTTATTAATCACTACCCATTTTAATATACTGTCACAACCTTTTACTATATTATCACTTCCTTAATAGAATTTTTAATGCTTTTAATTTAATTGTTTCCTTCATGATTTTTTTTGCATTTACAACCTTAATTTTTTGCCTTTATTACTCTAATAAATCACAGCCTTTACATAATTAATAAATTTTCATTACCTTATGAATCGCCACCTCTTAATAAAGTTTGCTATCTCGTTTTGTCATTTTTGTCTTTTTTCTCAATTTCATCTTATGTGCTTTGTCTTTTTATGTTTTGTCTTATTCTCTTAGCTTTTTGTTTTATATGGTTTACAAATATAATCGTTGTTCTTTATTATGTTAATAAACAAACATTCTTGCCTTCATTATATTGATTCTTGTGATTCTTCCTAAAAACCTTTAGTCATTTCTTCACCAATCCTTTAAATGATGCCTTCATATTAAATCAAAACATAATTTTTGCTCCTTAATTTGCATTAATCCCATATAATGGAAATTGTCTAGCCTTTGAGTTAAGTCATAATAAAGCATAATAGATATTATTTTTAAGTGGTAGTTAGCAATCCTTTCATTTCTTCTAAATCACACCTTCCAAATCTTCTGGTAAGACTATTTGGTTGATTAGTTACTCCAATCATAATAACATGAGCACAAGACTTAAGTACATCCATAAGATACTTAGCCATCCTTGCCTATCAATTAGTGGCCTTTGGCCATCATGCTTTCTCAGAAAATTCTCCTTTGACATCATTGACAACATCAATGATAATATTCTAACAATATTATTCATACACTTGACATCAATGAAAACTTCCAACAATCTCCCTTTTCTTCATTTAACATCAATGACAATTTCCAACAATCTCGTCCATATATCTTTGACATTAATGATAATATTTACCTTGCATTCAATGATATTTCTATGTTGACATTAATGATAATGGTGGCAATTATTTTTTCTAGCAATATTTTCTCTAGAAACTCTTTGATATACCTTTGACATCAATGACAACAACAATCTCACCTTTGACATCAGTGACAATATTTCCAACATGTACGATATGCAAGTCAAGGCAATAAATAAAATTTTAAGAATTTTTTGGGCTATAGTTGACCCACCATTGATACTTCACATGACCATCACTTGATTTTTCAATCTACCAAATCCTTACCATTGGGCCACCTCCTCTTCGTCTTGTGACAACCAACCCACTACCTAGTAGAGCTTCCTATACTTTTTTCTATAGGTTAAGTGTCATACTCGCACCATCAACATACCATTCATATTGGGTTGACATACTAGTGTATCATTTGTCAAGTGATTAAATTTAATGCTACTAAGGTCCATCAACTAGAATTTTTTCCAAGTCTATTACATTCCCATTTGAACATCCATTACTAGCTATTTTCTTACATTGATGCCCTCTAAAACCACTCTTTGATCCCTCAAAATTGTCTATAGCCTCTTAATAGTGATTTCAACCAAACAAAGAATAGTTTGATATTTTCCAAGCATTGTTTAGAGAATCATGGGTGGGTTTGGGATCCATGGGATATTTTATAGCAAGATAAGTGTGGAGTTCTATTTTGACCACATGGCCCTTTTTTAAGCATCACATCATCACCTTCTCTCTTGCATGAATATACCCCTCTCCAATGTATATTTTTTTATTTATTTCATGACTTTGGAGGTCCATATCTTAGTTGTATGGTGTAAAAATTGAGTCATTATTTTAACCTAACACACCGAAAAATAGGTCCTTCTATTAAAATGGGGGTTCACCAATAATTTACTAAAACTAGAAAGGGAAAAATGAGGTGTAATGAACCTATCTTTCATCCATTTCATTAGGAAATGAGATACTATCATGGTAGAATTGACTTTCAATCTTTAAGTGAGTCAATTCTATGAAAGATCTCCCACTTTCCTTTATGATAGAAAAAGTGTAAAATATGCCTGAACAACACTCTTGGGAGATAAAAATAAAATAATAAATGAACTCAAATCTACAATCTAAGACCTGAATCATGTAGATGAAGCATAATACTAACAAAATAAAACAAACTCCTGACAGATTTGGAGAAGGTAAGATATTAAAAACTTGTCACCAAAAGTGTTGCAAGGTGTCTTGAAATTGTGAATGGGTCTTTGTATAGAACTTTTCCTCAATTTTTAGGAGCCTCTAGAGATGGATTTGAGATGCCTTTTTCCATAGGTTTCATTGCAAAAATATTGGAAATAAATCTAAGATCTAAGTTTTCATGATCTTGACAACTTTTTGTGATCACTTTGCAACTTTGACAACTTTTGTAATTTTGCACTTTTGAGATCTTCAATTCCAATCCTTCATTCAACCTAAGATCTGCACATACACAAGAGAATGGAAAATTGTTTTATTTTGGTGAATAGGGGTTTTCCTTGAAATGAAATGAAACATGAAAGGAATGATGAATGAACAATTGATATGTTGTAACTCACTAAACCCTTGAGTTGAGATCCTTCAAGGACTGAAATCTAATACATCTCTCCAAGGTCTTGATCTTGCATGAATGGCTTGATTGGATGCTTGATTTGATAGCTTGAATCTTGACTTGAAAACTTGAAACCTACATCACAATGTTAGCTTCAAAAACATGCATGCATGCGAATAAATTTGGCATGATAATCTTGATCTTAATTGTTACTATAGATGCGAGATAAATCTTCTCTTCAGTGCTCTTGACAATAATATTTGCTCATGTGAAAGTTTCCTTCTTTTTTTCTAATGTTAAATTGATAAAATAACTATGTTTATAGATAATTTTCTAATTTCCCAAAAATTAAACATCAAAAGCCAACAATTGTAAATTGAATTTGAATCATAAAAATGCCACCAAAAACATATTAAAAATTGGGGTCCTAAACTTAGGGAGGACTCATTCACCCTTGGACGAATGGGCCCTAGGACCTAAATCGAGGACACTCCAATTCTAAGGAAATTTAATTAATGTTTGTAACTGTTTAATCCAAATTTCCCTTTTAGAAAACAAAATTAATTAGGCTTTTAAATACATAATTGGGACAATTAGAGGCTTAATTAAGTCCTGCTTAATAAGGGACCCAAACATAGTGTGAAAATGTAGAGTACATTTTTTCACACTACATTTAGCCCCCACTTTAGTGAGAGGATGAGCCCTATGCTCAAACTCGCACTAAAGTTACAGACAAGTATATGTCAAGATGGGTCCAAGTGCACAAATGTTGATGGGATAGGATGACAAAGATCAAGGAGGTGGCCAAGCCCCCAGGATCAAGATCCCATGGAAAACCAACATAAGCATAAAGGGACATGCATATGAATGTATGATATGAAGCAACAAGACACGATACACAAATATACAATGTCAAAATTAATGCAAAGAGAAAATAAAAAAGGGTATATCAAGCCTCGAATGTTGTCCAATCGATACGGATCAAGCCTTAGTTTTTTGTCCAAAAACATTCACAAGTGGAAACCCATTGTCCACTTGCAAACAAAATATACTGACAGAGGCTAGTCAAATCTATTGTCCACTAGGTGAGCCCCAAAAAGTGGCTAATGGGAATTCATGCCAGGTATAGGCTCCCATTGTACTAACCATACCAAATTTATACCTCCTAATAATTTTGATAAGGCACCACATAAATAGTCACAAGGCTAGCAAGCTGCGTTATGTTAGGCGCTCATGAAGAACAAGGCTCCCCGCTGCCAGGCAAGTTGTGTTATGCTTGGTGGTCTTGAAATGATCCATTGGAAACCAAGTTGTGTTAGGTCAAACATCACAAGATGAAATGGATAAGGGTAATATATTCCCTCCATTAAAATTTCAACAACATACTTGCTATGTTGGTATTTTAAGGAGAAAGAGGGGAAGAGGGGGATCCTTGAAAAGAATGCAAACCTCCCAAAACTAGTTATCCTTGCCCCCCAAGAATAGAACAAGGACAACCACACCAAGGACTATCATGTTGCTGCCATGAAAAATATGGTTGCACTTAAGATTGTACCACCATGAATGGTAATGAGTGACACACATGAGGCTACAAATACCACATAGTGATGAGCAACATGATAGAATGAAGATAATTATTGACTAGAGGAATTAGGTGCATCAACACAAGGAAGAGCACCACAATCCTTAAGATGTATTTTATTCCTCAAAGACTGACACTCATTGGTAGAATGACCATGTACTTGTTGATATGCACAAAATGAATTTTTGTTGTAGAATTTCTTTCATGTTCTTGGAGGAAGAGTAATTAGGCAAGGTTTGAGAAGCCTTGACAAAATATTCTCTTGATCAATAATAAGGGACATTTCTTTCCCTTGCAAAGAAAAGCTTACTTTCTTATCACAAGAATTCATACATGTAGTAGATGATAAAGCATTAGATTATGATGGAGATGAAGGTTGGAAACCTAGACCTTGCTTGGAAAAGTATGGTATATACTTCACTTGATTCCTATTATTTTGTTTCATGTTTTCATTACATCCATGTTTAGAAATAATTTTGTATCCAAGACCATAACATGCTTCTGAGAAGGATTGAATTCTTCATGAGCACACAAATCCTTTTTAAGCTTTTTAAAGATAAGCATATTCCTCTCATAGGAGATGAGAGTTGAAGTTCCCCCATCACCACCATGGGGTCATGTTTTTGACGTAGAACCAAGTTGAGCAATGAAACACAAGATTATTTTGTTTTAGATTGTGAGATTTTTTACTCTCTCATAAAGGAGGGTGTAAATATAGTGAACCCCAATCATCCCCAAAACATGTGTTTGAAGATAAATCATTTGTGTAGTTATCGACTCTTCGGACTTTGAGGGTGAGATTTGAGATTCCCCTTTGAAATAAGGTGTAAAATCTAACATCTCTCAATCATCATCTAAGATTTTTGTTGTAGGTGAAAGACAATTGGGATTATCATCAACTTGTATAGGTTCTACCTTTGAAGTTGGAATCAATGCATTAAGAGAGTTGGAAGTATTATGTTTGACTTTGACTTGTAACTTATAATTTTCTTCATCTACTTTAACCATGTATATCTTGTTATTACATTCATACTTCATCTCATGATGAAGGGTAGACAAGACTCCCTTCATGGCATGAATCCATGGTCTACCTAGGATAAGGTTGTACGAAAGAGGTCCTGACATGATATGGACAAGAGTAGGAAAAACCATGGGTCCAACCTCAATGGGTAACATGATCATTCCTAATGGTTTCTTATTAACATTGTCAAAGCCACAGATATTAAAATCATTGGGTTTTATGAGATTCTTGTCCATACTGATTTTATCTAGCAGATCGATGCTACGAATATTAAGACCCACTCCATTGTCTATGAGAGTACACCTAACTTTAGTTTCATTGATGATCACCTTTATCATTAAGGCCTCATGTTTATTTTGGATCTCAAGCGAGGGTAATTCATGTTGAGGAAATGTAATATTTGACTTTGTCACTTGCATAAAATCAAATGTGGTGGCTACATCATTCAGTTCAACAAAATATTAGACATCAAACTTTTGCAAAATATCTTGGAGCATCCTATTGTATGTAGGTGAAATTTGAATCAAATACCAAAGGGAGATATTTTTTGGAATATTATGAAGTTGCTCAACAAGACACTCTCTACCACTATGCTAGGTAATGTTATATGTGTGAGAAACTATGTGATAACTTGGTTGTTGCGACACATTCTTACTAGTGAGTTGCCTTGCAAAGTTTAAGATAGCACCTAGAGGTTTTGGTTTATTTTGAGGTGGTCCTATGATGGGAGGTGAACCAATTGTTTCTTGTGCATTCATAACATCAACTAAGTTATTTACTTGTTGATGACCTTCTATTGAGGGGGTATCTAATGCAAACCTAGCATCTTCATCTATGCCATTCGTCTTACTGTTTGTTGAAATAAATGTATTAATGATTTCATTCTCTTGTGTTAAGATACTCTCACAATTGGGAGGGATAGTATGGGAATAGTTATCATGAGTATCAATGATTGCATTTGTTGGAATGTTATAAGCCTTAATGGATGATCTAGGAGAAATGAAGTCCTCAAGCGCTTCATCTAACATGTCAAAGTCATTGCAACTAAAGGGCTTGGTAAATATATAATGTGCTTGCAGAAAGAGATCTAATATGGCTAGATTACTAATCTACCCCAATTATGCAATGCTTTAAAAAATGTACATAATTTTCCTACATATCTGATAATCTTCAATACTAAAATGCAACAATTTCTCATAAATTTGCAACAAATGAAGCAAAATGTCAAGTTTCTTTAATGTTGATGCCAAAAAATGACAAGGTAACGGCCTTATGGGAAACTCGGTTAATGGGGGGACCAATTGTGCTAAATTGAGTGACCTTCGGGTTTTTAAATAAGCTGACTTCTTTTGTATTTGGGGTTTTGGAATGGGAAACAAAAGCAGATATAAAAAAATAAAGATATAACTAAGGTGATGTTCCAAGATGTAGATATAGGCACGATAAATTTATCTTTTGGGATGCAATTTAAGGGCCCGTTCAACAATCTACTAAGTCCTCGAATAACAAAAATAAAAGATGAAAACCTAAATAATCTATTCAATAACATAAAATAACTCTCATACACATTTACTAAAAAGAAGAGTCAAAGACATAGTCTAAACTAACAAACTTGTATTAGAATCATAGAAGTACTGCAAATAAACGACTCAATACAATAATGGCACAATAAAATGTTTTATCAAATAGCTTAAGAAAATAGAAAGGCTGAACAATGGCACAGTTTGAGAGTATTAGACAATAATCTAAAAGCAGTACAAAAGGCCTAGTGTCTTTCACAAATTTTTCCTGTATCTTTTGAACTTATTTTCAGAAGGAATAAGCAGTATATATAGATAAAAATTCCACTGCCTGGTGGGTCAATAACAGAAAAGATTCCCCCGTCATGAGCGATGATACCCAGAGCAATGATTTCCCTTGGTCGTTGCAATAGAAAATATTTTGGCCATGGAACATGGTCACTTTCAAAACAGATGCATCCCCTCTGAATGATGGTAGTGGTCCCAACAGAAAATCCTATCGACATGTGTCGCTCACCCACGAAGGTAGTTAGAACACATGGCAATTTGGCAAGGCTCGTTGGTCATTCCTTCCTTCCTCTCAATAGAATCCCCATAGAGGAGACATGTGGCAATAGGTCAAGGGTTGTTTGTTGATTCCTCCTCCTTGCGATGAAAATCACCTGTGGTGAAGACACTTGGAGGCAGTCTCTACCACTGGCACTGAATGTGGGTTTCGCCAAAAAGTGTACGTGGATGGATGATACATGGCACGCAGATGGGGCCTGATAAGGAAGCGATGGGAAGTAGCTCTCAAATTCCCATGCTGCTGACACATGGAATCATGGCAGGGGCCAATAGGAGAGCGAGGGAAGAAGTCCCTGTGGAGAGCGCCTCGCGGACATGTGGCAGCGGACAAAGCTTTGCAAAAAGGGGTTGGGAATATGTATAGTGCAAGATGAACTTAGAAAAATAATCCACTTGAAGGGAGCTATAGGAAATTTATATCCACATTTAACATGCAATAAGAGTTTTCTAGAATTTCAAATTAGAAAATTGCAAGCAGAAATAAATTGATAATGTAGAGACAAAAACCTATACAAAATTTCCCTGAGACACACCTAGTAGGATAGGGATGCCCAAGGGTGTTTGAATCCCTAATAGGGGTCCAAAAAATAAAATAAAAATTAATTTTTTATGTTGTTATTTAATGTTATCGTTTTTGTTTGCAAACAGATTGAACAATTGATATTTTTCCATATTTTGCTCAATTTAAGACAAGGTAATGCAAAATGCAATAAAGGTAAAATGCTTTGATAATTTTTTAATGCAAATTTTATATCTAAAATCCAATAATTGGTTGATTTTAAGATGCCACAACCTGAAAATGATGTTTTTGATGTAATTTTAATATCAAACAATGCAATGTTTTTCAATTTAAGATAATATGATTCCAATATAAATATGCAACAATAAAAGAAAATTTTGAAAGCATTAGATCTAATGTGTAATAATTGACTAATTTGAAGATGCAATATTTTGGGAATGATGATTTGATGCAATTTTGAAACACAACTATGTCATTTTCACTTATTTTTTACCTAAATAAAAGATGCAATTTATATATAATGAACAATTTTAGATTTTTGACCACTTAGTGAATACAATTTGAATGTATATTTGATTTAAATAAACCCTAATGCAACTTATGATTCAATGCAAATGTATTTTTTTGTATTTTTATGTGCTTATGATACAAAAATGAAACCCTAAATGAATAATGAAAACTAATGCAATACAAAACCGAGATCTAGGATGAATTATGACAAATTTTAGAAGGTATATAATGTTAGCATGTTGGGTTCACCAAAATGAAACATAGAAAAATGAGGTGAAGGTGAGATCTTAATGTCCTAAATGCAAAGAACCTAGAACCAATCCCTCACCATTTCAAAGGGTATTTAATTATGATGCAAATCAAGGTGCATGGATTGACTTTCAACCTCTAAGGTGAGCCAATTAGACACGGATCTAATTCTTTTGAGTCTTACAAATAAATTGGAAATGATTTGGAATGATTGACCTAATGATCTTATATGCCCTAATATGAAAAATGTAAGATCCTGACAACTAGAAAACTAAAATAGTAAAGTTTCATCAGATCTTGAAGGTGCAGATGATTGTGTACTTGCACAAAAAAATTAGTTTGGCTATGCATACAAGGGCTCAATTTCCGATGGGTGAATGGGTCTTTGATAGGGTGTCCTAAAATGCTTTTGGGGTCCTTTAGTGTTGGATCCAAGCTTTTGTTTTCTATCTACAAAAGTGTCAAAATACTATCTGATAAATTAGTAAGTGAGGTTTTGTGGATTGACAAGGTTTATGACAACAATATAAATAATGAAAAATAGATCTTCAATCCTTCTTTAATCCTCTTCAACTTGAGATCTATGCATTCACAAAAAGAGGAAATGTTGGGCCATTCTAGAGGCTTTCCTCAATCAAACCCCATGTAAGTGTTTCCACTTCCATAATGGCAATGTTAATGGATAAATGATAACAGAAAAGGAAGGAATGACGAAACCACAAAATGCTACAACTCACCACCCTTCAATGGCTTCCTTGAAGGGTTGAAGTCATACACATCATCTCAAGGATTTGGATCTTTCTTTGCTTGAATTCTTTGGAGAACTACAAAAAGATGATAACCTTCATAAGATAATGACAAAATGATGACATCAACTCACAAACACTTTGACATGATGCTTGGATATTGAATTGTTGCAATAAATCTTTAAAATGTTGATCTTGATAATAATTCTTGATCATAAGTTCTCTTTCTAATTTTCTTCTAGTTTCAAATGGTGAAAAGAATAGGTATTTATAGGCATTTATCCAATTTCCTAAAAATTAGATTCCAAAAGCCTACACTTGAATATTGAATTTTGGATATTAAAATACCACCAACAACATATTTGAATTTGGGTCCTAGCTAAGAAGGAGGACCCATTCACCCATGGGAAAATGTGTCCTAGCCCAAATTTTTAGGATACATTCAGTTGGGATCAAAAAATTAATTGGATGCATTTATTCAATACTTGCAATCCTTTAGAAAAAAGTAAAAATTAGGCCTTGGAATGGATAATTTAGGTAAATTAGAAGCTTAATTAAGTCCAATAAATTAAGGAGACAAAACATAATGTGAAATTATTAAGGGTGAAAATTTTCTACACTATAGATACAACTTGTTGATTATTGAAATTTGACCTCCTGATTTTTGAAAATTGACATGTTGATTACTGAAATTTGACTAAGTTTGAAAAATTATAAGATCTTCCAAAAATTAGAATTTGCATTATAACTCCAAGAGATGTGAAACCACTCTCAAATATCTTGAAACTATATACATGAAATATAACTTAAAGTATAAGAAAGTAAATGTCCATATGTAAAAGTCGACTTATACTTAAATGTTTATTTTATGTATATAGTTTCACTAGTAGAGAAAGACAAAGACAAAGATAAAATAAAAAAGAAACACTTCAACAAAATGCATTCTAAAATCTCACCATTCACATTTGGCATTGGCGCTCAAAAAATTGATTGCATTGGGAAATACCAACCCAAAGGGTTAGATTTTGCCTCGAGCATGACCATTTCATGCCAAGGATGTGATTTTGTGAAAGGGTAGCAAAAATTCACATATTTTTGGTTGTGCTCTCGATAAGGTTTACACGTGTTTCAATGCAAATTTATAAAATACCATGATGACGTTAGACTCTCTCTTAGCTATCTAACCATATAATTTTTTTAGATTTTGATTATGTTAAGGTTTTCATTTATAACTTTTCTTATTGATGCCTCTATTTTTTGTCAAAAACCAACATGTGATAGTTTGGGTATATATTTTTACTCATTCATGGAATTTTGAAATAAATTACATTTTTAGAAACTAGACTCCATTCTACACGTAATAAAAAAATATTGGTTTTCAATTAGTTTTCAAAAAAAAGGGGGGAGCATGCTCAAATTTCATTTTTTTAGGATGTGTCCACTTTAAAAATTAGTACTAAAATATTATATTCATTAAAAAAATCACCAAAAAAACAACATAAACTCATGGTGCTAGCTAATTTCTCATTGTAGTGATATTTGAAATTCTAAAAAAAAGTTAACTTTTTAGGGGGGCCACAATAGACGCTATGCTATTTTTTGATAAAAAATTGACCAGTTTGTGTGGCCCCCCTTTTTCAAATCCTTTATCTTATTTTTTTAAAAAAATTAGTAGTTTAGAAAGTAGACTTGGAGCACCACAACTCTTGTTCCTATTGAATCTTCAAATTTTGAGTGTAACTATCTTCTTTTTCTTGTGAACATCAAACTTTGCCTATTTAAAAAAAAAAGTGGCATCTTAAGAGTCATTTTTGTGTCATGTGTAACTCGATGCACATAACCTATACTTAGATCAAATTGTTGGAGTACTAGACCACTGAGAGGGGGGGAGGTGAATCAGTGGTCAAATAAAATCAATCTCAAAACCTTAACACTCTTAACCATACAAAACTTTAGATATGTTTTTAATGAATGAACACAAAGATGTACAAATTTCAACACATGTGAATCTAAAAATATTAAATCATGCAAAAAGTAGCACATCATCAAGGAAACATGAGACACCAAATTTATGAGTGGAAAAACCCTAAAAGGGTGAAAAAACCACTTTGAACAATTGCTCTTATTACTATAAAGGGCACTAACCATGTTTACACTTAGCACCAACCCACCGAGAGCATCAAATCCGAAAACATTGAAGCACCAACTCCAATGGTTGAAGCATCAACCCTGAAAACATCAAAGAACCAACTCTAGTGGCTAAAGCACCAACTCCAGTTTTCAAATACAAAAAGATCAATACATAGTACTACTTTGTTTACATTGAAAAACAAAGGTTATAAATGTATTCTATAACTCTTATACATACACCTTATTTCTCCCATTTTGACACAATCAAAAACAAATCTTCATGACTTTCAAGTATTCAATACAAAGAAACATGCAATTCTGAATACATTACACCTGAACATGATATTCTGATTTTATCATTCTTGAACTCTCAAATTCAAAGAATCCCAATTATCATTCTATTGTCACCTTTCTTTTTTAATGAAGATTAATTACCATTCTACTCAAACAAAACTATGTGACAAATCAAACTCACCTGAAATAATTTCTTATAGAATTACTTGACACCTTTGATATTGTTCTACTTCATGAAGAATCAAATATCATTCTCCTTTAACAATCATCTACATTTCTCAAACTTAAAAAACATAGGATATTGCCTCCTCTTCATAGTAATCATAATTAATCACCATTCTTTTCCATTTTCAAACCCTACACACACACATAAAGAAAAAATTGTGTACCTTCACATTATCCCAATTCTTTGACAAAAAGACATACACAAATTGCAATCAAAATACATTCCATTATCAAAACTTATATTGAATTCATTGAATCTTCAAAATGAAAGCTTTATCTTTTTCACAAAAAATCTACTTTCTTCCACGTCATGCTCTCCAAAAAATTCACTTCATACAAAGCCAAAAAGACCTCCATAATATTTTGCGCCAACACACACAATCCATAACCCTTCACATTCAATATAGAAATAAACTACAAAAGTAGTAACAACACATCTGGCATTCTGCCTCTTGTCAAGATGACTTCTCTAGAAAATAACCATTGCAAAGTTCAAATGTGGATTGTTGATCAACATTTACCTCCAACATCAAATTTTAACGAGAGCCATTGATCACCATTTAAACATACTAACCAAGTATTTTAACCTACTCTATAGCTTAACCATAATGAAGGGCCAATTGTAGAACGTTTGGAAACCCTTGATAAGGTCACTTAAGTCAATGGTGACCAGTGACTATAAGTAACCTTCAAAACATAAACTATATTTAAAACTACTTGACTTCCTTTTTACAAAATATAAACTCTAGTTTTAAAGACTTAGGGTTCCAAGCATTTTTAACATTTTAGATGTCATGTCACTTATAATCCTGAAAAAACATAACCACGTTACCTTCATCCCACTCAAACATTTGATATCTTGATGATCTCAAATCTTAATGCTTTAAAGTTTTAATGCTCTCTAATACTTTGATAATGCTTGATCATGAACTTTGAAACTCATTACAAGAACCTTTAATGTTTTTAGGCTTTGAGCCTATTTTGAATTGAACCTTAACAATCTTGCCTTGATGGCACTCAACCACACTTTGTCCTAAATGAATGAACTAAGAAACATGAACAAATCATTTTCCTTGATGACACTTGATGGAATACATCACCGCCATCAACATGACACTCTGTTATACCTTGTCCTAAATGAGCATACATAATATTAACTGATCCACCACACATACCTTGATTATGAACTTATAGCTTCAACATACATGTACCAAACATGATCAAGATCCTTTGATTAATGCTTAAACATAAATTTTGAATGAACCAATCAAACTCCAATCTTTATCAAATGGATCTCCTAATGAAGTAGAAAGTGAACATCAAATGATCCTCTTAAAAAAAATATCAAGCAAACCTATTGTGATCCTAAGAATTTTATCCTACTCTAATGTGCAAAATAACTTAAAAGTGTGAATGATAAAAGACTAAGGACACCTCAAGATTAGCCAAAAGAGTGATAAAACAAGAAGGAAAGTAGATAAAATAAGATGTAAACGATTTCACCTTCCTTGCTATTGATGACTCCTTGGTTGGCCCTTGATTGAGAAGATTTTGTGTGCTCCTTAGATGGCTCTTGATGTAGCTAGATGCAAGATTGACTTATGCAAAATGATTAAGATGGATAGCTAGATGATATTGGATGATTGAGGATGCAAATTGGCAGCATGTAGTTATGAAAATCAAAAGTGTTCCAAATGCCCTTGAAGAGGGGGTATTTATAGGAGAATTTGAATTCTCTAGAGAATTCAACGGTCAAGATTGATCCAACAAGGTCAAGATGAAGGGCTATGGTGGGTTGAGAATCCACAAGCCCTCACATCTTGACATGTGGATGGTGAAGTGGCCAAGAGAAGATGAGGTGTAAATAAGGTGTCAAAAAGGTACATGAGGTGGAGGAAGGACAAGCCCCTTGGGGAGTGAGAAGATTTCCTCAAAAAAGGATTCCTTGTCCCCAAGTGGGAGTGAAAGGGGCATTTGAGGAATTTTGGAATTCCTCAAAAATCTACATGGGAAAAGGAAAGGTGGTTGGGGATATAAATGTGAATTAAAAATTCACATTCTTAGGAAAGTCTAAAAGATAAAAGGTGGGCTCCAAAAGGTGGGACTTGGTCACATGTGGGGATTGTGACAAGTCCAAGGTTCTAGAAGCCTTGGAAGGATAGAATGTGAATTAAAAATTCACATGGGAAAGGGGGTCAATGCCAAAAGAAGGTAAATGCAAAGGATTGGCTAAAAAGTTGTGCTAAATCTAGCTAATGACCTTGGTTAAGGTTGTGCAAATATTGGATTAGGCTAATTAATGGAAGATTAGAGGCAAGTGGTAAATGTAGGAGGATGTGACATTAATCTTTGATTAAGAGGATGCACATCATAATCATGAATTAATTAAATTAATTCAGATTAGGGCAAGGTTATGGAGGATGTGACAAGGAGAGAGAAAGTGAGGAATTTTAAATTGATTTTAAATCAAAGGGGAAAAATGACTAAATTAAATAAATTAGTGTATTTATTTAATTTAGAGAGGAAGAAGGTGAAAGATAAAGCATTTAATTATTAAATCAAATACTTCACAGATATGAGATAAAAGATGTAATATTAATATTTTAATATGGTAGACGAAAAGAGAGTAAATTTAATCATATGGAAGTGATTAAATTTAGATGTCTACACCTATGAAGCAACAATATCCTTCAAACATTCTGAAGCAACATCAACTATATTACTTTTATTGTGAAGCAACATAGACAAGGAACACCTTAGCTATCAAGGAGCACAAAAAAACCTTATGAAGACCAACATCATGCATCAACCTTTGCATCACATACACCTTTTTCTTACACACCTTTGCACCTTTGACATCAATGATAAGACAATTCCAATGCAACACAAATAAGAAAATATATCTTTCTTAAATAAAAGGATTATGTGATGCACCTGGAACACTGAAATGTGATGCAGAGAGGCTCTAGAATCCTGTAGATTTTACTATTGAAGCCAACTGGGACGCTTATGCCAAGCTGGGCAACTTAGTCTTATTTCAGGGAGATTTTGCTGGAACAAGTTCCTGCCAAATGGTTGTCCAAAAATGCAAAAATCACTTTTCAGGTCTAGTAGTGGGACTAATTCACCACATATGGTGACTTAGTCCACCTGGGAATCTTGGGAAATTTGGGGCAGGAATTTGTAGCTTTCTGTTTACACTCCCCTTCATGACAGGTGTCTGATTCAAATTCTACAAAAAAATAGGTTGAAAGTGGTCTCCAAGCTTCAATTAGGGCTTTGTTGACTTGAATGACTTTGATGAGTTGACAACACCTTTTTAATACCTTTCTCTTTGACAAATATGCATGCAAGAGTTGCAAAACACACATGCAAAGAGGGGAAAAAGGGTTAAGAGTTAGAGAATAGGGGTTTGCTTTGGACAAACCTAATTTGGTAATCAAACCCTAGAAAAAGAAATGAAATAAAGAGAGAATGATGAATGAACAACATGCAATGTCACAACTCACCAAACCCTTGATGTAGAAATTTGAAGATATGCAAATGGATGCTCCAATGGATGCTTGATAATTGCTTGAAGGATTAAGTGAATGAATGGGGGGTGAAAATGAGAGAAAAACCCTTTATTTATACTTGATTTTACACTATTTCCTAAAAATAACACATCACAAGCCAACCTCAAGGTTAAGAGAATAAAATCCCACCAGAAAATTAAAATTATTTTGATTTTTGTGCCCAATGGGACTAAGTTGCCCTAGGTGGCGACTTGGTCCCATCAGGGCAATTTTATTGGGTGTCAAAAATTAAAGTGTATTTAATGTTGTTTTAACAGGATTATTCTCAAAAATACATTTAATTAGGGCCAAAAAGTGCAATAAGGGGTCATTTAAACATAAGAAAGGGTCTTGAATTAGTGATGATGAGCCTAAAAAAGCATGAAAGTTTGTTACAACTCTTTATAACACTTTGAAATAAGACTTGGTAAGTGATAATAAGGGGTTATTTAAGTGAATTATAATTAAAGGGTCCTAGAAAAGTGTGAAAGTGGGTTACAACACTTCACAACACTTTTACAATACATCCTAGAATTCTTAATGTTTCACAAGGGTCCAAGACCTAATGTGAATCTGTCGACCACATTACAACATTAAATCTAGGCAAAATCAAGCCAAATTCCATGAGAGAGACTCAAGTGAGTGTAAAAATTTCCAACTATACATTTTTTGGCGACATGTTAAGCCCCCACTTTAGTGAGAGGATGAACTTGCTTCAAACTCACACTAAAGTAGCCCAACATGCATGTCGAGAGTGATCTCAAATGCACCGATGCTTGGTAAGATGATACAACATTAATTAAGAGGGATGATCAAGACCCCAGGATCAAGATCCCATGGCAAACCAATCATAAGCACAAAGGAACACACATGAAAATGATGAAAAATAATGAAAGAGAGAAATTGAAAGAAAAGAGAGTCATATCAAGCTTCAATCGTTTGTCCATCCCGTTGTGGATCAGATCTAGGCTATTTGTTCAGAAAAAAGAAATGTATACTCACTCTAAGGCGATGGAACTCATGGTTGTTTGTCAGGTGAGAAGGCCAAAAAGGTGAAAAACATACCATGGATGGTATGCACTCACACACATGCAAGTGGCTATGGGGAAAATTCATGCCTCGAAATGGGCTTCCTGCTCAACCATAACAAAGTTATACCTCCTGATAACTTTAATAAGGCGCCACAAAATAAAATGACATTTCAAGCTTCACGAGACAAGCAAAACTTTGTATGCTTGGAGCTCATGAACAAACGCGATGGCATCACATGCATGCAAGTTGTGTTATGCAAGGTGGTCATATAACAAATGCAACATGTAAAAGATGTTCAAAGGAGTCTTACTTAGTTCATGTGAGATCTATGACTTGGGGAACATTGTGTCTAATGTCTCCAAGAGAGGACCGATCAAAGAATAGAAAATTCACAACTTAGGGGATGTAATGTGTCACATCAAGCCACCAAGAGGAATGTAATATGCTAAGATAAATCATGTTCATGAAGGACATCACACCCACTATCATCCACAAAGTGACAAAAAACATCGTATGAAGTAAGAAAGCTGCACTAAGAACGAAGAAAAATAAAAAATACAAAATGAATAATGTCAATGTATGCCCCCACTTTAAAGGAATTGCTACACACCGTATTGTGAGCAATTACTTTAAAGTAGCAAATAAAAAATGCTAACAAAAAGGAATACATGAGAGCCAACTTGAAAATCCCTATGCCAAGTCATATATTTCAAAGTAAGGCTATGTCATGTGAAGGAAAGGAAAAATAAAAGGAAGGGGTTGCCCCCAAAAAGAAAACAACAAACACATAAGGGATCTATGGATTTGGGTTCAGTATGTTTGTTGCTGCAATGTTTTGTAAGGAGCTTGGAACTTTCATCATCCCCCAAATACACATAGAACTAGAAGAATGACACAAAGAGAGAGAAAACAAAGGAAAAAAAAGATCATTTTGGGTCAACATGGGAGAGACATAGGATGTCTCAACGCTTTGCATCATTCCCAAAAGGAAAACACAAGCAAATGAAAAAGAAAAGCCAAAAGGAAATGGAAAATCTTTTGGTTCAACATGAGAGAGGCATTTCTATCTCAATGCCTTGCGTCATCCCCAAAAGGAGAACACAAGCAAAAGACAAAATAAAATACAAATAAAAAGAAAAGAGGGGCCTTTTGGGTCAACATGAAAGAGACATTTAAGTCTCAATGCTTTGCGTCATCCCCAAAAGGAAAGCACAAGCAAAAGACAAAATAAAAAGGTGAAAGCAATGTACGACATATAGAAGAATGAAGGTACAAATAGAAGAATGTCACAAAGAGAGAGAACATCAAACATCACATCATGGAGGAACACGATACGCACATACAAACACACAAAAGAAAAAGAAAAAGAAAATGCAAAAAAGACTAGTAAGGCAAATGCAAGTCAACCGTCAAGCAAGTCATCCACCTCCAAATCTCAATCAACATAAGTGGAAAGTGAATAACACTGCTAAGGGACAACAACAAATGCATTACTAGGACAAGGCTAGCAATTTCTTGCCCCCAATGAGTGCAAGACAAGAATGAGCCAAGGTAGGTGAGGGGAAAGGGTCATGTAATAGTGAGAATGGAATGTTCTATAACTATTACATGATAAGGTGTTTGATGGTGGTTTATGGATTTATTGGATAGCAATTATCACCATCAAAATCATACTTGCTTGGTATTTCTTTCAATTGACAACACTCATCACTTTGATGTCTAAGAACACGATGATATGCACAATGTGGAACATTAGCATCTTTAGAATAGATCACCAACCTATTCATAGGTGGTAATAGGATGAGCCCTTTGTTTAAAAGTATTTGCAATTTTCTTTCACATTCAGGTGGTGGATGAAGAGGAAATTTGAGTTTTTGTAACTTGTAAGGCATCTTGTGTTTGCTAGATTCACCATTTTCTTGAATAGAAGGAGGAGGACCCAAAGTGATCCTATCATCCTTTCCATTGTTATCATGTATGGGTTTTTCATGAGGAAGGAGTTCATTTAGGTTGGGAGAGGAATCAAAGATTATTGTGCCATCATCACGGAGTCTCCAATATTCTATAGGAGGCTTGTTGTCATGAGGAGTATCTTGATATCCTAATCTAGTTGTGTTTTCATCTTTTTGGATTTTGTTCTAAAAGTTGATGAATGTCATGTTCAATTGTTGTGTCACATCCTTGTTTTCTTAAGATGGTAAAACCTTTTCCATAGGTTTCTTCAAGGTTGATTGGGTTATTTGTAACTTTGTTATCATAGAATGGTTGAGGAGTTGCTTGCTTAGAAGAACTAGGTTCACCTGAGGGAGGGAACTTAGGTCCTTCATTTGTTTCAGGATGTAAATAACCAAGCATATTAGGAGGTGAAATGGTAGGAAGGTCTTGTTGTGTCATGGATGGATAAAATGATGCATTAGCTTTAAGGTTGTCAAGAAATTCATTGAGGAACTTATTCATGTTGTCATCATATTCTCCAATGATGTCAACATCATGAGGACATTCACGAGGAGTTGAAGGAGCATGAGGAAGCTCAATGTCATTAGGATCAGTTCCAAAGGCATAACTTGATATGTCAACTAAAGATTTTAAGGACATCCAAAACTTATTAAAATAGAGAGCCATGAAGCAAATGAATGAAAGAAATGGAATGAAATAGCAAGTCTGGAAACAGTAATAGAGATGCAATAATAGGAAACAAAAATGCAAAAAATGCTCTGAAAATGCCAGAAATTACAATGCAGAATATGCAGGAGGACTAAGTCGCCCAATGTGGTGAATTATTCCTAGTAGTGATTTTTTGGAGATTTTTTGGAGATTTTTAAATGGAATTTTATGTTTGTCAAATTTTCAAATGCAAATATAATATGAAAATGCAGAACTTTGTTGTTTTCAATGAAATATAATGCAAAAATGCAAGCTATATGAGCTTTTCACTAATGCAATTTTGAAAACCCTGGGATGCAAATTAAACAATGCAATGTTGATGCAAGGTATTCCTAGGATGTGAATGCACTTAAAATTAGAAGTAAGATGTTCAAAAGTCGGGTTCACCAAAATGAACAACAAATTTTTGTAGGAGCTTCTCTCTTACACTTCTAGGGTTTTTCACCTAAAAGGAGAAAGGTATCCCACAAAAACTTGAGGGTTCACTCAAGACTAATGCTAGTATGATTGAAATATGTCTATATTTAATGTCCTAAATGCAAAGAAATGATAAAAGATAATGAATATTAATGCAAAACCTAAGAAATACAAGTTGTTTGAAAACATAATGATGTATGCAAATTGACCTAAGAATGCAAACAAACAATAATAGAAATGAACAAGATTGGAGAGGTGTACCTGGAAATTGAAATGTGATGCAAAGAGGCTCTAAAATCCTATAGATTTTACTATTGAAGCTAGTTGGGACACTTATGCCAAGCTGGGCGACTTAGTCCTATTTCGAGGAGATTTTGCCGAAACAAGTTTTTGCCAAATGGGTGTCCAAAAATTCAGAAATCACTTTTCAAGCCTGGCAGTGGGACTAAATTTCCACAAATGGTGACTTAGTCCACCTAGGAATCTCAGGAAATTCAAGGCAGGAATTTGTAGCTTTCTATCTGCACTTCCCTTCTTGACAAGTGTTTGATTCAGATTTTGCAGAAAACAAGCTGAAAGTGGTCTCCAAGCTTCAATTAGCTTTGTTGACTTGAATGACTTTGATGAGTTGAGAACACCTTTTTAACGCCTTGCTCTTTGACAAAACTGCATACAAGACCTGCAAAACACACATGCAAAGAGGGGAAAAAGGGTTAAGGGTTAGAGAATAGAGGTTTGCCTTGGTCAAACCTTGATTTGATAATCAAACCCTAGAAAATGAAATGAAATAGAGAGAGAATGATGAATGAACAACATGCAATGTCACAAATCACCAAACCCTTGATGTAGAAATTTGAAGATATGCAAATGGATGCTTGATAATGCTTGAGTGAATGCTTGATAATTGCTTGCATGATTAAGTGAATGAATAGGGGGTTAAAATGAGAGAAAAACCCTTTATTTATACTTGATTTTACACTATTTCCCAAAAATAACACATCACAAGCCGACCTCAAGGTTAAGAGAATAAAATCCCGCCAAAAAATTAAAATTATTTTTATTTTTGTGCCCAGTGGGACTAAGTCGCCCCAGGTGGCGACTTGGTCCCACCAAGGAAATTTTACTGGGTGTCAAAAAGTAAAGTGTATTTAATGTTGTTTAACGTGATTATTCTCAAAAATACACTTAAGTAGGGCCAGGAAGTGCATTAAGGGGTCATTTAAACATAAGGAAGGGTGAAATTAGTGATGCCAAGCCTAGAAAAGCATGAAATTTTGTTACAATTTTTTACAACACTTTGAAATAAGACTCGATAAGTGATAAAAAGGGGTTATTTAAGTGAATTATAATGAAAGGGTCCTAGAAAAGTGTGAAAGAGGGTTACAACACTTCACAACACTTTTACAAGACATCCTAGAATTCTTAATGTTTCACAAGGGTCCAAAACCTAATGTGAATATGTTGACCACATTGCAACATTAAATCTAGGAAAAATCAAGCCAAAATCCATGAGAGAGACTCAAGTGAGTGTAAAAATGTCCAACTATACATTTTTTAGGGACACTGAAAGATACAAGAGATAATCATACATTCCACTAAGCAATTCAAAACAACTACATCAACACTAATTCTCTAGATAGGCCACCACACAGTCATGATAGAGCAACCACTAAGTGAGAATCACTATACATAATGTCCACAAAGATAATAGACTATTACCATACGCCAAGCAAGGGAATCTAAAACTCATAACATTGTCTCCCTCTACCACTGAGCATCATGCAAGGTTTTCTTCAAATTCAAAACACTATCTCACTCTTAAAGACAAAGCACTATTGTATTCCTTAAAAAAAGAGACATAGTGGCATAAATAAAGACAAAGAATGCTAAGACAGTCACTAACAAACTAGTTACTGTGACTACATGACAATTCACTTCTAAGCACTTAAATACACTTCATTGTTCTATACTACTCCAACCATTTACAACTGAGAAGGCTCATTACAATGCCACCATGAACAACACCAAGCCAAAAAAGAGCCACTGTCATTATTGTCACTCTTACAAGGTCCTCTAAACAAGCAATATTCATGAATCCCATGAATCTTGATAATATGCAAGATCACATTTGTTGAGAAGGACAATGCATATATTGTTATCATCAACGACATTTACTGCATGCAAATACACTATCCATTGTTCCACATGTCAATACACTATTAAGCATTTGTACAAACACTGTCACCATCAAAAGTGTTGTCAAGCACTACACTATCAACCCAAGACATGCAACTGTCCCTTGTACATGAAATTACTTGAAACATGTGACAAGTAGAGACTGTAACCCTGATAATGATACAAATCATGAAGCAAAACATGGTGTTATAATACAAGCATTCCTAAACAAGTGAAGATCATCTTTTGCATCCAAATGCCAAGAACCACCAATACTTGAACCAAGGTAGCCAAATTTTGACATTTTATGCAACAACACTATGAAATGAATGTCTTTTGAGATCACTATAATCATAAATGTTATAACACTGTGACTGTAAATTGTAATACATTTCGCTTCATGGTCTTTTATAGATTGTAGCCCAAGTACCTCAAACTCTTGGAGCATTGTCAAACCAAAAACATAGATCACCATTGAACATACAAGTAACATAGATGATGCAATCCCTTGAAGTGACCATGAAGTGTCATGCAAACCTTTACCAATGGAATAACCAAATCTTGTCAATTGCATTCATGACATACCACTACTACTATAAATCAAAAACATATGCACATTAGAGGAGATCCACACTTCTTGAATTATAGCTTTAAGAGTTTCAATCCTATTGTTATGAGATCAACCATCCACACATCATGACCTCTTCTGCAAACATTATGCTACTATCCTAAATCACTATCATGAACCAAACCTCAATAACCAATGTATATTAGATCACTATGGTGTACACAAGTGACAAGAACACTATTAAAGCATAATGTGTCATGAAATAATAGAAGATAATAAGATCATTGTGCAAAATCATCAAACTCATTGTGCAAAAGTATCTCATTACATCACTATGCCTTTATTGTGCAAGAACAATAGATATTCAACATGTCATTATACTGTTCCACACTTTAAGGCACTATTACTATATGACAAAACTATCATTGTGCTTCCAGTTCAAGATTCAAATAGCATTGACTTTGTACATACTAGGATTTGGTAGAAGAGCTCATTTCTATCCTAAAAGAATGACCTTCATTGTTTCACTAAGTAATTATGAGTCTAAGAACATTTTACAAACTATGATGGAGAGCACTAAGAACCATTAACACTATCATGCAACGGATAACTTTCAACTAATCAAGAAATAGTCTTGAAGTTACTATTTTGAATCAATCTCAAGGTCATTGTCTCAAAGTTGCCTTGAAGTTAACAAACCAAGGCATCAATGTTTTGGAATTCGTAAAAAACTGTCACAAAAACCAAGTTACTGCCTCTAGATAGGAACACAATATGATCAACAAAGAGCTCAAGACATATTAAAAAATGAAAGGAAAGTCACATAAGAAGATGGTAAAATATACGTTACTCCCCAAAGCATGGAATCAAAGACACAAAAGTTGTAGACCAACTTCAAAACAATGATACTTATATTTAAACTCCTTTACACTGTTTTTGACATCTGCAAACCTTACTGCCTGTATATGATAGTTTCCTTGATTAAATATGCAAAACCAATGAGACAACCATAGAATCCCATCACCTTGCAAAATACATTGCACCTTGAAACAACCTCAGTAACAAGAATGACTACTCATGTCATGGTAAAGAAAGACATATGAAACATAACCCAATTGAACCATAAAATCCAAATGTACCACTGCAGAGACATAACTTCTTAGTTGTTATATAGGGGCTTGAATAACAAAACTTTAAAAAACTCCCCCTAGCCTTATGCTATTGTTTACACACAACTAGATGTCACTTGTGTAGTCTACAAAAGCTTAGATTCATCTATCTCTTTTTCTTACTTTCTTCTCCAAACCTTCTTATTATCTACTTTCTTTAAATCACTCCTATAATATTATGCAATATGTCCAAACTTGTGACATATATATCATTTGACTTTGCTTCTACTATTTAACCATTCATAAGAGCTTTTAGTACATCCAAATTTCTTTCCATGCAACCAACATTCTTTTGCTCTATGACCAAATTCATAGCATGAATAACAATAACCATGAAAATAATTTTCAAACCTAGACTTTTGATGTTGTACTGAATATAAAGATCTTCTCAACTTGTTGTTGTTGGCTTGTGCAAGAGTGTTTTCTATTGTCTTCTTCTTGTCTTCATCCTTGGGAGTAGAAGAATAATAATCTAGATCTATTTTCTTCATTGGTGTTTATCTAACCTTGAACTTTGCCCCTCTTCAAAACCTAGTCTAGTAGTATCCTTATAATGTTTTTATTTGCTCAAAATCTCAAATAAACATTCAGTGCTCTTTCCAAATTGAAATGTCTTGTGTAACTTAGAAGAGGCTTTCCCTAATTCACTTTTCAAAGAAATTATCTTTGATTCATAATTTTCACAATCAGTCACTTTTTCCTTAAGTTGTTTATTGACTTCTTTTATTTTCTTGCCTTTTGCAACTTGAACCTTCAAATCTATTATTAGTTTCTCTGCTTCTTAAGAGCTAAAATTGTCTTAACTTTAGAATCTTTTTCTTCTTGAAGCTGCAACCTTAATCTTTGATTCTCCACTCCAAGTTTCTCAATCTCATCAAGAGCACAAGTGAGTTCACCTTTAAGATCAAATTCACATTCATTTTCATCTAACTCTTGTTCATAATCTATCATAGAGTAGTCTTCTTCTATGTCAATAGAAACATCTTCTCTTTTAGATGTATCACATCTTGTATCAATCTATAAGGACGTCTTTTTCAACAACTCATCACTTTCATACATATCAATTAGTTTGTCCCAAAGCTCTTTTGCATCCTTACAATACATAATTTTAGCAATAATCTCATTTGGAAAACCACTAAAGATAGCATCCATGGCCCTATAATTGAATTCAAGGGCCTTTTTCTCATCAACAATAGGAAGAAATGTTGAAGATACATGATAAACTTTCTCTATAGCTGTCCACACATCAAATCCTTAGGAAGATAGATAATTCTCCATCCTACGTTTATAAAGAATAAAGTTGTTGCCTTCAACCCGAGGTGCTCTAGGTATAAGATACAATTCCATTTATGAGTCATTAATTAATAATTGCTTCTCCATCATTCTTTGTATTTGGTTCAAGTAGTGCTTGTTGTTTAGTGCTCTACTGGGTATTTCTTTTTCCTTTATTTATTTTGCTTTTTGCCATGGTACTCCACCACCAAGATCAACACAATTTGATTAAACTTTTGTAGGGAACCCTGTAGCTCTGATACCACTTGTTGGAGTACAGAACCACTAAGAGCAGGGGGGTGAATCAGTGGTCAGACAAAATCAATCTCAAAATATTAACACTCTTAACCATACAGAACTTTACATATGTTTTCAATGAATAAACACAAAGATCTGAAAATTACAAAAACACATGTGAATCTGAAAAATATTGAATCATGCACAAAGCGACACATTATCAAGGAAACACAAGACACCAAATTTATGAGTGGAAAAACCCTAAAAGGGTGAAAAATCACTTTGAACAATTGCTTTTATTACTCCAAGGGCACCAACCTTGTTTGTGTTTATTGAGCACCAACCCACTGAGAGCACCAACTCTCCTTTGAAGCACCAACTCATAAAACACCGAAGCACCAACTCCAATGGCTAAAGCACCAACCTCGAAAACACCAAAGAACCAACTCCAATCTTCAAATACAAGAAGATCAATACAGGGTACTACTATGTTTACATTGAAAAACAAAGGTTATAGATGTATTTTATAACTCTTATACATACACCTTATTTCTCCCAGTTTGACACAAACAAAAACAAATCTTCAGGACCTCCAAGTACTCAATACAAAGAAACATGCAATTATGAATAAATTACACTTGAACAAGGTATTATGATTTTATTATTCTTGAATTCTCAAATTCAAAGAAGCCCAATTATCATTCTATTGTCACCTTTTTTCTCAATGAAGATCAATTATCATTTTGCTCAAACAAAACTATGTCACAGATCAAACTCACCTAAAATGATTTTATATAAATTACTTGAAACCTCTGATATTGTTCTACTTCACGAAGAATCAAATATCATTCTCCTTCATCAATCATTTGCATTTCTCAAACTTAACAAACATAGGATATTGCCTTCTCTTCATAGTAATCATAATCAATCACCATTCTCTTCCATTTTCAAACCCTACATACACACAAAGAAAAAATTATGTACCCTCACATTATCCCAATTCTTTGACAAAAAGAATTATACACAGATTAAAGTCAAAATACATTTCATTATCAAAACTTGTATTGAATTCATTGAAGTTCCAAAATGGAAGCTTTATCTTTTTCACAAAAAATCTACTTTCTTCCACATCATGCTCTCTAAAAATTTCACTTCATACAAAGCCAAAAAGACCTCTATCAGATTTGGCACCAACACACACAACCCATAACCCTTCGCATTTAATATAGAAACAAAATACAAAAGTAGTAACAACACATTTGACGTTCTGCTTGATGTCAAGATGACTTTTCCAAAAAAAATCATTGCAAAGTTCAAATGTGAATCATTGATCAACATTTACCTCCAACATAAACTTTTAACGAGAGCCATTGATCACCATTTAAACATATTAACCAAGTCTTTTAACCTGCTTGACAGGTTAACCATAATGAAGGGCAAGTTGTAGAACGTTTAGAAACCCTTGATAAGGTCACTTAAGTCACTGGTGACCAGTGAATATAAGTCACCTTCAAAACATAACAAAGATTTAAAACTACTTGACTTCCTTTTTACAAAATATGAACTCCAATTTTAAAGACTCGGGGTTCTAAGCATTTTTAACATTTTAGATGTCATGTCACTTATAATCCTGAAAAACATAACCACATTACCTTCAACCTATTGGTATGTGGCGATTGATCATGGTATACTGTACACCCCGACACGTATCCTTGTCAGGGTTTGGGGCTAGGCTGGGCCCCGGGTGGGGGTTTGAGGGCAGTAGCCCCCGAGAAAATTTTTCCTCCTACTTTTTCGTGTCATCACCGAAAAAGGGAAAAATCAACAAAAAAGGAAAAATCCAATTTTGTAGAACCCAAAATCTGGAAGCTTCTAAGCTTGATAAAAAGGGGTTCATATGGGTGTTACAGTATGATGAAAAACACGATTATTCGCAAGATCGTAATAAGTTTTACACTGGATAATAAAAGTATTAGATGGCTGCAGTTTGGTGAATGTAGCCTAGATTGGGTGTGTATACACCTAAAAATGGTCATATCATAATAGTCTGGTAATTAATTAAATATTTTTGATATTTAATTAAAACTCTAAATTCAATCTGCATATAAATAAATCTAAATAATTTATTTATATTGATTATTCTTTCATCTCGATTAAATAAATAAGTTTATTTAATTACTTTTCTTATCCATTTCTTAATTAATTAAATAAACATTATGATATATTTATATTAATTATCACATAATCTTGGCTTGAATATTTTATTCAAATAAAGATTAAATATTCTTCTCTAATATTCCATTCATAATTAAATATTTCCAAATATTTAATTAATTCTTCTAAAGTCCATTTACAATTAAATATTCTAAATATTTAATTGAATCTTCTAATGTTCACTCACATCAAATATTTCAAAAATATTTTAATCCTCAAATTCACATAAAATTAAATTAATTTATTTATTTAATTTATTTTGGATTATCTTCAACAACCGTGAAACAAACTACAAAAACAAAAAATTAAATTCCTCTGTTTCTGAGCAAGCTTGTTCCCGTGGGTTGAAGACAAGCCTCCATTCTTCTCTCCAACCTCCCAACATCTTCCATCTTCCTCTCAACCTCTCCATCTCTCACCATCCAAAATTACCAGACAATCTCACAGCCATTGATCTTTGCCAGCCAGGCTCTTGCCTATAAAAAGCTATAAAAATGACTGTCGAGTCTCTAAAAAATATAGAAGCTTTCATATAGGAAAACTATAGTCAATTAGATTTCCAGCATCCATAGCATTCTAGATCAGAGCATAGCATAGTTTAATATATTAGTATTCCATAGCATGGCCAATCATCATCATATCATAGTTTTAGAAGCATCCATAATCCATAGCCCCTTTGCATATCCGTATTAGCATTTCACTTCACCAGCATATAGGATAGAGAAGTATTCTCCTTTTGCATACTCGTTTTGTAGGTTGCCATTCTAAAAATCTTTGCTTATACAATCTGAGAGCAGCAGCTTCAAGAGAATCACTGGAGATAGAGAACAATGGAACGACTCTGAAGAAGCTTTGTTTGATTTCATTTCAATTTATCTTGCTTTATTTAGTTTAATGTTGCATTGGTGTGTTTATATTGTTTCATTTTGATACTAACATTTCCCACACACATTTTTGGCGCCCACCATGGGGCATTTACCCCAATTTTAACATCTTTTTGCAGGTTTTTCTGATAGGTTACAGCTAAAAGAGCGTAATAGCGCATTAAACACGCTTCAGCGTAGTTCACACCCAATTTAGCACTCTTTAGGGATTCCATAGTGCCCTTCAGTCATTCCATAGCGCCCTTCAGTCATTCTAGAGCACCCTTCAGGGATTTTACAGCACCCTTCAGGGATTTTATAGCGCCCTTCAAAGATTCCTCAACGCCCTTTAATGATCCTACAACGCCCATTAATTATGTTTTAGCGCTCTTAATGACTATTTTAGCGCATTTTTTTAAATTTTTAACATGGAACTAATAGGGTTGCAATTATAATCTGTAACTTAAGTAGGATTTGACTGGATCTGACGCAACTGCAGCCAGTAAGAGCTTTAAAGGAATGAACCAATCCTAGGATAGTCATTTAATTGGAATGAATCAATCCTAGGATAGTCACTTAATTAAAATGAAGCAATCCTAGGATATTCACTTCATTTTTATTTTGGACTAAAAAGAATTCCATGTCTTTGTGAAGCAATATCTTCACCTAGCATAGAAAATTGTTCATTTGGGCTTAAAATTGAACTTTTGTTTGCTTTGTTTAAAACGGTGATAGGCCTATGCTCTCCCCTTAACTGGGTGATCAAAATGCCAAACTCATCTATTTCATTTCATGCAATTTCAAGCTTTGACAATACCTTTTAGAAGGCCTTCCGTAGTGGGAAAAAGTACTCACCCTACGAGAACGACCTAAGTGGGAACAACTAAAGCCAAGTTTTCCAACCCACTTTAATCAAATGCAGATGGTTGATGAAAATCCCATTGAACGGTAGTGTGCATTGATAACCATCCCCAAAGCCTTTGTTCTAAAGGCTGGGAGGTCTCTCGAGGGAGTCTATCATTTGCCGCACCGAACATAAACCCTTACTATGAACTTAGTGTAGTATCCAACCAAAGTCAGTTTCTGAACATCATAATAATCACAGTGCAGGGGAGGGAAGAATCTACCCCCAAGATACTCACCATATAACTACCAAGGACCGTTTGCTCAGGGGATCTAGTATCCACTTCCATCACTTTGAGTACGCGCCTGGAAAAGACAAAAACATGGGCGCCCTTTCGGGGGTGACACGGCTCTGTGAGTCGACACAGTTTTAAGATGTGGGCTATTGATTATTATGATGACCTACTTGAGTACTAAGAGTGAGTCTGTTTGATCTATCTATCATGTGTAAAACCTGTGAAAATAGTTTTTGAAATTTTTTTTGATCATACACATGATGTTTAGTATAGGACTTAAACACAACTATTCTACAACTTGCTTGATGTGTTTTCAATACATTAATTCAGTAAAGATCATCCAAAATTCACAATTACATTGATTACTCTCATGTTAAGAGATTGGAAATCCACAACCTTTGTTAAGAAATACATTCTCAAACGAATCAAAAAGCCAAAGAAACCACTTAGCTACAAGAAACTATTAAAGAAAAGACGATTCTTGTACCAAATCCGAAAGGTTTTACTTAAACATATAACCTTTATCCATCGATATCATGACTATGTTAGAGGTTTCACTGATGATTATGCTATAGAACCATTATACTCACGAGCTTTCTTTCAAAGAAGAGCCCTTTTCTCAAAGGCACAACCATAGTCAGCGCATTTGTTTTTGTTATATTCCCCAACCTGCAATTGAATATCCCACTCATCCCATCCAAATCATTCACTAATCTTGAAAACAAACTAGGCTATTTAATACACTTATCATTTTTCAAGACTAGGATCAAATCTAAAAAAAAGTGCATCTTTTCAAACAAGTTTTTGATTATTGATTCAACTTCCCCAACAGGATTCTGATATCCTTTCATCTTGGAAGCCACAATCAAGGGTTAGAAATGTCATTTGATCATATCATAAGATTTTCATCTTATCAGATCAAGACATCATCATTTTTGCACTTATAAAACTGTGATCTAAGTTTAGAAGAACATTTCAAAAGCATATGCCTGTTGTGCACTTTACAACATAGGTGATAGGGAAGAAAATACTTTTCATAGGTTTCATACTGGGAATAGTTCAAATGATGAAATAATCGATGAAATGATTCAAGAAGTTGAACAGGATCCATAGTTTCACCAAATTTTGGACAAGATCTTAGAGCGAGATAAAGAAGGCTACTTTCTTTTTTTAGCAAAACAAGGTGCTAAATTGCCCTCTAACTACAATATGGAGAAAATTAAGGAAGATCCTGAAAAGAATAAAACTCCATTAAATGATCTTAGTAGTCTTTCCCAACAAATAAGAGCACTCCAAAGGCAAATAAAGGAAATACAAGGGAGCACAACTACGATTGATGAAAATATGAATGTAACCTCTTCTCCTCCAAAAGCAACATCATCCAAATTCAATGTTTTTGAATTTTTGCAAAGGTTAAATGAGAAACCCAAATCTAAGCCATCAAATAAAATTGACCAATCTTGTCATGTCATGCATTTATCTTCATCCCCCATAATTCAAAATGAACCTCACAATTCTTTCACTCAAGATAATGATTCCATTCAATTACCTTCTTCTATCGTATCCTTTACATCCAATGATTCATTTCAATCTACACATCTCGATCAAAACATTCTACAAACCCTTCCTATCTTTGATCAAGATCCCAAGAACCATATGATGATCCCCTCCTTTTATTATTCACCCATGATAATCCTCTTCCATATCAAGAACAAAATGTTCTTCCAAGTTCTCCTTCCACATCATCTAATCAATCCATACCATCCCATGATTCTATTGCATCACAAGAGCATGATAGTTCTTTCGTCCTATCTAATGATGTCTTACCAATTGATGATCAAGATATGATTTCTACAAAATTTCACAATTCCCTTCCTCATCAAGATCAATATATGCTTCCATTCAAGGATACCCTTTCATCCCATGAAGATGATTATCCTTATCATGATCAAGATATACCTTTCATACCACTTCATAATCCTTTTCCAAGTCAAGATCAAAACACCCCATCATCCCCATGCCAAGAGCCTATCACACCTATTCAAGTTATCCATGAACCCCACACCTATAAATTGGGATCCTCCACCTTTATCCATTCTGGTTTACTTCCAACACCTATCCTCTCATCTATATCATATCCTCCTCAAAATGGACTTGCATCTTGTTTCACAAACAATTCATATCCCATTGGTAAACAAATGTGTCAAAGTATGAATTACAAAGGAAAAGGATTAGGCCGTCATGAGCAAGGTATCCTAGAACCCCTTTATGTTCAAAGAAACTCATATCACCATGGCCTTGGTTATACACCTAAGTGTCCTAGTCCATCAAACCTTCCATCTATCCCAGGTCCTCATTCTAGTTCATCACACCTTCCATCTATCCTAGGTCCTCATCCTAGTCCATCAAACCTTCCCTCTATCCTAGGTCCATATCCTATTTCTCAAGAACAACAAAGACACACATCCTTGATGCCCTTTCAAAATTATACCCATATTAACTCATCCATAATACCTCCATATCATTCACCTCAATCCACCCCTCCCATTGCTCTTGGAAGCAATTTGGGTGCCAAATATCAAAAGCTTATATATCAAAATCCACATGTATCAAAGGATCAACATGTCTCCTCAAAGAGACATGCAAAAATAAAAGAAAATTTGATTCAAAATCAAAAGAAAAATCTAAAAGGCCACAAAGGCCCATCAAAGAAAAAAGGCAATTTTCAAAGACCACAAAGGTCCATAAATCAAAAATAAAAATGTCAAAGGCCACAAAGGTCCACAAAGCAAAACTCAAAGTCAAAATTCATGTGGATTCCTAAAAGTCTCATAAAAGAAATAAAATCTAAATTGGCATCCAAATTTGCTAATCCAAAAGCTTCCTCCAATTTTCCATCTAATAACCTATCACCTTCCAAATCCATTTTTCCTCCATCACTCCACTGCCCTTCAAAGTGTGTGCCAATGTTGATCTTTCCAACCTTTCCATCTTTGCATCAACAGGCCTTCCAACCTCCTACCCATTATCCAACATTCATACCCCATCATTCTCCTTTAATCCAAACTTTTGCATAAGTCCTTAGATTCTTCCATCATATCATTAATCTGCCAACATTTAGGATTCTAATTCCCATTGCCATGGTTTATTAGAGGGATATTTGGTTGTGAAACTGATGCTTAAGTCCTTCCTCCATCTCCCTATCATCCATATCCTATCTTCCATATTCCTCTTGCACTCTACACTTAGGGACAAGTTTCATCCACCTTATCATTCATGGTCATTATCCTTTCTATGCCCATTCCTTACATTTCCACCTTTGATCTTGACAAGGTTAAGGATCTTCTTGAACATCATATATCTTATCTTATACACTTTATCCATATCTTTCATACCATATCTTTCATCTTATCCAATCCTCATATCTTTTTTTTAATCAATCATCAACAATCATCAATCTTATTGTACTTAGGAGAATCAGTGATCCTAAGTACTTATCATCATCATGCCTTATAGAATCAATCATTCCTAGCATCTTAATCAATCAACCATTATCATTTTTTGACAAGAGATATGTTGCTTGTGTGACATGTTTTGCAGTGAACCTTTCATTTTGATCTATCATTTATCCATGGTTGCATTACCCCTATTGTAGGGCATCTTGTTCCTTCAATTAGTTATATCATCTCATTTCATCTTAAATATAAAAAAAATACAAAAAAAATCAGAAAAAGTCCTAAAAAAATACAAAAAAATTAGAAAAAGTAAAAAAAAAAATTAGAAAAAGTCTTGAAAAAGTGTAATAAAAAACAAGTGGTGAAAACTTGGCAAAAAGGCTCTACTTGTGATCAAAATGGGCTCCTCTATCTATTAGCTTATGTCTTGCATTTGCTTTATGACATCATCTATCCATATCTATCATCTGTACATATCTATCATATCCATATCATAGAACGGGAATCCTTGTGTTTCATCATAGCTTGATGAAATTTGTACATACCTGTCATATTTAGGTTGTGTTTACACTGGGGGTAGAAACACAGACTACACAAGAGAGGGGCAACAAGCTTTTCGAACATCGCAAACAGACAAATAACGGTTTGACTAAAATGCAACATACATTGACACATCAAATCAACCACAACACCAAAACGATCACTCAATGCCAATGAAATTAGACAAACATGGTCCAAATATGACGTTAATCAAAACACAAACATCAATGTTGATAATCAAGTTGGATGATTTTAATCTGAATAATGTTTGAAATACATTAGGAAAAATTTGAATTGTTGGTTGATTTTCTATCATATCTCTGGAGCAATTCGATGATGTACTGAACTAGAAAAGCAAGGAAGGAGTATGATTTTTCTTTGTTTGTTGTTTGTGAGGAAATCATTAGTACTATGCAAATTGGTCGTGAGACATGCTCTACTATGTATCATTGATGACATTTCGGAATTTGGATAGGAAATGGGTTAACTCTTGTCTGTTTATGCAAGCGATACTTAGGTCATCTCGGTTCAATTATACCTAGATGCTTGTATTAACTTGCTATATCAAAAATCATGAAAGCAATACTTAGGTCATCACTGGTGCTAACATACCCTTTGATGCGTGTATTAACTTTCAACATTTCAATGCTCTATGATGACACAAAAAGTACAAATAAGCTCTTGGAATGGCAATATTGTACATATACCCTGCATGGTTAGTATAGATTACATTCATTCTAGAATTTGCATTTTGCATTTATAGATTTTTCCAAAAGTTGGCAAAGTATCAAATGTTTCATATCTTTCTAATAAAATGAATGAGTATATTTTGACATTCACAAAAACATCATCACATACATTTTTCATACATATTTGCATCAGAAAATCATAAAGCATACATTATAATCAAAACATTCATAAGCATTCATAAATTGTACCATTCATCATTTCACATACATATTCATAAAATCATTCATCAATAGATTACAATCATCTCATAACATTGCACTTTCATTCATCACATCAAAAATCTTGCATATATATACATCATGAGCATAACATCGTGAAACCCTCACATAAAACGTCATGCATATAGAAAATAGACACATTTATCACATAATAAATCATCGTTGCATTTCATATATCTCAACAATGAATGTCAAAATGTACAAAGATGTCAGCTATGCAAGACATAACATCATCAAACATGGGATCATATCAGTGTGTATACAAATGTCTCAACAAAATATCAATAAGACATATAAGCCATCATACAAAAAGCACTCTGAAGTGCTATCCTCTGATGCTACTAGTCTGGGACCTATCCCACCTACACCTAATGGACCTACTCCACCTGCCCCTGATGGTCCTCATGGAGGTAATGGCTGTGATACACCCCTGCTGGTAGTCCGAGAGCGACTATGTGTAGATCGAGACTATGTATAACTCACTCTCCGCTCGGGTGGCACTGCATCATGGTACCGAGTCCTATAGAACTCTGCCTCCGAGGTGGCTCTGGTCACCTCTCTCAGCATGTCACCGACCGAGGTACCTGCTGCTACTCTCTGAAGACTGTCAACTAGGGCCATGGTCTGCTCACCCTACTGTCTGGTTGTATCTCTCTTGAACGTAACTACCATCAACTGTCCTTGTAGTTGTGTAACCAAGGCCTACGCCTGTGCTAGCTGACCTTGTAAGCTCTGCACTCTACTCTACAAGGTAGCCATCTGAATCATCCCTATAGAATCTACTGAAGACAATGGATCTGAATGTCTCATCTGTGGTCCACCTCTGCCGCTACCTCTACCACCACCTCTGCTACCACCTCAGCCGCTACCTCTACCACCTCCTCCACCACTATCACCCCCACTCTCCTCATCACTGTTGTCTCCATCCCCATCTGACTCATCATCATCCTCCTCCTCGGAGTCATCACCCTCTGAAGCCTCCTCTCGCTGTCGCCTATGTCCGCCTTTGTGTGGTCTCTACTCTGCAACTGGAGCGGTCAGCTCATCAAGATCAAATAATTGTAGCGCAGGATGCTCCAACACATACTAACCATACTCTAGAGTCATCCCCCTATCAAGAATATTCACTCTGTACTCCCACATCTGTACCCCCAAACTGGTGAACTCTGCCACTGCTGCATCATATGAAATCCGCGGACCCCACACTGTAATCTCCTACTGCCGATGCGCATAAATAGATGAACCCTGTGGCATACCCTGAGGCCGACCATACTGTCACCATACACGGCCAAGAAGACACCTCTCAATAATCCCAGGAGTACTACCAATCAAATATCTGGAAGTAAAGACAAAGGGCATCTCTCTAACATCCTCTGGCCATGCCTCACAATCTACATAGGGTCGCCAGCATACTGTCTTGAGATCATTTAGAAGACGCTGCCAATGATCTAGTTTGTCCAACCATGGCTGAGCAATGACATCGGTATATTTAAATCTATATGGTCGACCGGCAAGTCATCGTCCATGAGTCAATGGATGCATAACAACAAAGTGCTCCCATGCCCATATCTATAATAGCGAACAACCGACAACAAAACTCTGGCCTCCACCATACATAATATGGTGTAACTTATCATATAAGTGTGCAAGCATGCATGATCCCCATGCATATCGTGTACCCTGCATCACCATACTCTCAAGTACATGACCCCACCCAACTACAAAACCCTTCGACCTATGGTCGAGACACAAAACACCTCCAATGAAGCCAGCAAGTACATAAGGTAAAGGCGCATATGAATCTTTCATCTCTGCCCATGAGATAAAATATCCTGCAATCTAATCATCTCTGAATATATGTCTCAAAGCATCCATACCTCTCGCCTCTCGGCCGTCAAATCTCACTATCTCGCCCATCACTGGAATGCTCAAGATGTGATATACATCCTCTAGAGTCACGGTAATCTCTCATGTCGGCAAATGAAAGGTGTTCGTGTCGCTATGCTACCTCTCTGCAAGTGTTGTTAGTAAACCTCTGTTGAGACGCACCTCAGGCATCTCAAGTAATGATGTCAGTCCACATGCCTCAATCACATCTCTATCTTCCTGTACAAGCTGCAGAATCAATCTCCATGTCTTTGGGAATGTCTCCCGTAACTGCAAGATGCTCAATCTCTCCTATTGAATAGGAAAAATCATCAAGTCAAAGCAACATCAATATCAAATCATCAAGACAAATCAATCAAATCTGAATATCAACCTATTTGTTTTTCATCATCATGGAACGCAAATCTATCAAAATCTTGTTTGTTTTTAACAACTTTAGAAGCAAACTTATCAACAAACTATTTGTTTTTCATCATCATGGAAAGCAAATCTATCAAAATCCTGTTTGTTTTTAACAACTTTAGAAGCAAACTTATCAACCTATTTGTTTTTCATCATCATGGAAAACAAATTAATCAAAATCTTGTTTGTTTTTAACAACTTTAGAAGCAAACTTATCAACAAACTATTTGTTTTTCATCATCATGGAAAGCAAATCTATCAAAATCCTGCTTGTTTTTAACAACTTTAGAAGCAAACTTATCAACCTATTTGTTTTTCATCATCATAGAAAACAAATTTATCAAACTCCTGTTTGTTTTTAACAACCTTAGAAGCAAACTTATCAAATAACTATTTATTTTTCATTAACTTGAAAGCAAATTTATCAGCTATTATTTGTTTTCCAACAACCTTGGGAACAAATTTATTAGACAAACATTATCAAGTCAGGGCAACGCAATACACAAACAATCACTACAGAGTGGGGCATTTTATCACATTTTATCACAACAAGGGCAATTTAGGTCATCAATTTTTCCTCTCACATCTTCTCATGTAAATTTCTTCATATCATAATTTTCAAACGATGAATCGACATCTTAAAATTCATAAAAATCGAAAAATTGCAAAAAAATTGAAAATTCAAACAATTCACACAAATCAAAATCTTATCAATTCATCATTCACAGGGGCATATACATGTCAACATTCGACAATCAGCATCTGGGGCAAATTTTTGGGGCAAATTTTAAAATTCTTTGAAGCAATGCGTAAAACACATCACTTCAAAGAGGGGCAAAATGTATACACCTAAAAATGGTCACATCATAATAGTCTAGTAATTAATTAATTTTTTTTAATATTTAATTAAAACTCTGAATTCAATCTACATATAAATAAATCTAAATAATTTATTTATATTGATTATTCTTTCATCTCGATTAAATAAATAAATTTATTTAATCACTTTTCTTATCCATTTCTTAATTAATTAAATAAACATTATGATTTATTTATATTAATTATCACATAATCTTGGCTTGAATATTTTATTCAAATAAAGATTAAATATTCTTCTCTAATATTCTATTCACAATTAAATATTTCCAAATATTTAATTAATTCTTCTAAAGTCCATTTACAATTAAATATTCTAAATATTTAATTGAATCTTCTAATGTTCACTCACATCAAATATTTCAAAAATATTTTAATCCTCAAATTCACATAAAATTAAATAAATTTATTTATTTAATTTATTTTGGATTATCTTCAACAACTGTGAAACAAACTACAAAAACAAAAATTAAATTCCTCTGTTTCTAAGCAAGCTTGTTCCCGTGGGTTGAAGACAAGCCTCCATTCTTCTCTTCAACCTCCCAGCATCTTCCATCTTCCTCTCAACCTCTCCATCTCTCACCATCCAAAATTACTAGACAATCTCACAGCCATTGATCTTTGCCAACCAGGCTCTTGCCTGTAAAAAGCTATAAAAAGGATTGCCAGGTCTCTAAAAAATATAGAAGCTTTCATACAGGAAAACTATAGTCAATTAGATTTCCAACATCCATAGCATTCTAGATCATAGCATAGCATAGTTTAATATATCAGTATTCCATATCATGGCCAATCATCCTCATATCATAGTTTTAGAAGCATCCATAATCCACAACTCTTGTGCATATCCGTATCAACATTTCACTTCACCAGCATATAGGATAGAGAAGTATTCTCCTTTTGCATACTCGTTCTACAAGTTGCCATTCTAAAAAGCTTTGCTTATACAATCTGAGAGCATCAGCTTCAAGAGAATCACTAGAGATAGAGAACAATGGAACGACTCTGAAGAAGCTCTGTTTGATTTCATTTCAATTTATCTTGCTTTCTTTAGTTTAATGTTGCATTGGTGTGTTTATATTGTTTCATTTTGATACTAACATTTCCCACACATAGGGTGAACCACGTTAAATTCTTTGTGTTATGATTTATTCTATGTGTGTTTTAGTTTCTTTGTTTATTAATTAAATCTGCATTTAATTGTTAGATATCTGCCTTTCTAACCCTAACACAGCCCACTCAGACATTTGATACCTTGATGCTCTTAGATCTTAATGCTTTAAAGTTTTGATGCTCTTTAATACTTTGATAATGCTTGATCGTGAACTTTGAAACTCATTACAAGAACATTTAATGTTTTGAGGCTTTGAGCCTATTTGGAATTGAACCAAGTAACAACCTTGCCTTGATGACACTCAACCACACCTTGTCTTGAATGAATGAATTAAGAAACATGAACAAATCATTTGCCTTGATGAAACTTGATGGAATACATCACCACCATCAACATGACACTCTGCTACACCTTGTCCTAAATGAGCAGGAATAACATCAACTAATCCACAATATATACCTTGACTATGAATTTATAACTTCAACATACATGTACCCAACATGAGCAAGAGCCTTTGATTAATGGTTGAACATAAATTTTGAATGAATCAATCAAACTCCAATCTTTATCAAATGCATCTCCCAATGAAGGAAAAAGTTAACATCAAATGATCCTCTTAAAATCAATATCAAGCAAACCTATGAAGCAACACTGTCCTTCAAACATTCTAAAGTAGCAACAACTATATTACTTTTATTGTGAAGCAACACAGATAAGGAACACCTTTGCTATCAAGGAGCACAAACAAACCTTATGAAGACCAACATCATGCATCAACCTTTGCATCACATACACCTTTGTCTTACACAACTTTGCACCTTTGACATCAATGATAAGACAATGCCAGTGCAACACAAATAAGAAAATATATCTTTCTTAAATAAAAGGATTATGTCAATTCCTTAAACAACAACCACACTTACACTTTTTAACATATAATTATGATATAAACAAAAATATAAGACAATGATAATAGAGAAAGACTATTTTACATATTATTTTTATTTATGCAACTCATAAGACAAAATGGGTAGGTACACACCATTCAAACAACTTCAAGAAATCATCCATATTCATTTCTATCATGAAATAAACTGTGTGTGTTCTCAATTGTCTCACGGCGACCCAAGATTTTCTTCTGAATTTGCTTCCTTCTCTCTAGTGATGGTCTCCCTCCTCATCAAAGAGGAGGAAAACTATCTCCTACATCCACCTTATCAAACCAAAGAAGTAGTTATAAATCATTCATTATTAATCACATGCTAGTAAATTTCTCACATACATCAATTATAAACTATATCAAACTAATATGTAAAGCTGAATCATCATCATAGAATTGTTCATAAAACATATTTGGCATCATAATAAAAATAGCAAAAAAAATATAACATAGTCTAAAGGGCTCAAAATGGGGTGTGACACATGATGAGGATGATTGTCATGACTTGAATATATTTAAATGTGTTTTAAGGAATGACTACAATACCTTGTATGATTATTGCTTGTGCATATAAATGTATAATTATGTTAAAAATAATTAATTGCCATAACTTGGGTAGCAACTACAAGAAAATTTTATACACGAGTATTTGTAATTTTCACAAATATTATTTTTATATGCATGATATTTCTCATATGTTTGTCATATTTTATATGACTATTGTACTTTATCTATGCATATACAACAAAGGTCTATTGTACTAGTATTAAGTATTCATTAAATGAATATGTAGTCGTTGTAGGGGTTTAGAAACTATTGTTGATGACTACCACCATCTATTCAATTATTTATTATGTGTGTGTGTGCAAATATTGGTACAAATGATTGTTACAACTATAGATATGCATTCTACATCATGCATGAATATCATAATACATATTGATTATAGATTAATTAAATATTCAAGTATGATAAATGACTTACATGACTATCACAATACATACATGATGATATATACTAGTAAGATAATTGTATATGTGACTGCCACAATCTATTTTAAAAAATTGCTTAGGGATTTGTAAATATGATAATTTTACATATGATCTTCTCAACACATTGATTATCAATTAAGAGTGTATGTGTGAGTTAATAATACATACAAATGAAATAATTTATGACTATTACACAAATTATATTTGAATAGCATTTTGTCTAAATGGTGGATTATACATGAAAATAATTAAACGAAGCTTCAAATAAATCTAAGTGGGTAGTTGTCAAATAGTTAATTATGTGGGTTAGATATTATAAAGGATGACATGCCCACTTATTATATTGAATTCTTTTAAAGGTGTTGATTTTATAAGTTCTTGATTCACTTGTTTATTCTATATCTTTGGCATGTTTTAAAATTTACTTTGTTTTATGTTTATGGTGAATCTTATAGGAAACCAAGAAAAATAAATAGGCATGGGGCCATCCATTGATCTATTAAGAATGGTTGAATTACTATGCAAGGAGGGAAGGTGATTATTGATTTTCCATTTTTATCACATTTTGGTTGCTATTTTAATAAAAAAGAATGGTGGGGCTAATGGGGTCCTTAACGAATATTTTTGAATTAGTCCACACCTAAACGAGGTAGAAGTTGAAACCCAAGAGTCTTATCAAAGAGGGAATCATTAACCCTAGGGAACCATGTGACACATTAGCAAGTGACTTGGCAAGCTCCTATCGGTAGTACTATATTTATATTATATTTGGGTTTAATGACACAAGGTTGACATAGTTGATAAATATATATAAAAGTCACAACATCTTTCTCTACCTTATATCATACTAATATATTTGGATAAAAGGGTGAGAGAAAACATCATGGTTATGGTTTATTGCCAACCATTAAATTGTCTCTATTTTTTGTTCAATTATATTATTAAGTTGTAGGCAACACAAATGAGTACTTATGGCTATACTTATGTAGGATTTTTTACATCAACATCTTAGTTCACGCTCTATGATCCATCATTAAGAAGAATATATAATATTGAGATAGATTATGAATTTAGGTATTTAATGAGAAAGAGAGAAAATGTTCCATAATCTATAATAGTACAAGTGGGTGCTTTTGGCTATAACTATGTAGAAATTTTTGCATTAATGTTTTGGATCACACTCTCTGATCCATCATTAGGAAGAAGAGAAAATATTGTGATAGATTATAGATTCTGGTCCTTAAGAAGAAAGAGAGAAAAGGTCCACAATCCACAATGACACAAGTGAGTGCTTCTAGCTATAACCATGTAGTATATTTTTCAATCTTTTAAATCACACTCTATGATTCATCATTAGTAAGAAGGTAAACTATTGTGATAGATTATAGGATTAGGTCCTTAAAAAGAAAGCGGGAATCCTATCATAGTTATAGCCAAAAGCATTTACTTATATTATTATGGATTATGAAAATATTATTCTTTAATTTTGTTGGTAATTTTGATCATAATAAAAAAAATTTATTATGACTTTGATTTGATAATTCAATCTCCTATTTAAAGCTTTTAAATGTTATGTTACACATATTTGTGTACCCTAAATCATGAACGACATGTTCATTTCTCAGCTCTATACTATGATATTAGAAATAAGACATACTCAACTTTATTGTAGATTATGATATAATGTATTATAGACATATTTGTATATTATGATATAGTATATTATAGATGTATTTTATAAAAAATTGACAAGAATTTTTTATATTATGTTGTAGTTGCATGAGATTGTTATCCTACTTTCTAATTGTTTACATGAATATAAAAGGATTGAAAAACATGTAACTAGACTTCCATTGATGTATATGAGAAAGTGGTGCATGGCATGGTAGAGACAATTGATTTGGTTATATGAACATGAGATCGTGGTACTCTCTAAAGGAGAAATTTGTATAGCTTTAAGGAGTTCTATTCTAATTATTTGCTTTTTTTTATATTGAAACAATGCAAAATAATTACATAAAAATAATGCGACCAATAGGTTGCAACAAGAAAATATACAATATAACCAACAGTCCTATAAGACCAATACAAGCTAGGGGTAATAACAAAGACCCCATACGTGTAGATAGTTAGTGTTCAGGTCTGGGTGGTGCTGGAGTTTTGTTGTTAATGTGTTGTGTCTGTGTCATGTTTCTATTGTTTTTTACTATAGAATTTTTGATAATGTTTTGAATTAGCTTCCTTTTTGGCCCTGAGGGCTCTTCATGTAAAAGGTACAACACCCTGTAAATGTTGCTTATATAATAATAAAAAAAGACCCCATACAACATAGGGACACAACCTTATAATTTGAATTTAACCATACATTGACGTTTGGAGCACAAAGTATCTTTTTCATGTAACTGCAATAATTGAAACTTTATCTTGTCCAAGTGATTGTTAATCTTCACATTCTCTTTAGAGACCCCTAAAATTGAGAGCACAAGAAGACAATTTGGAAGATAACATTAGAGTGATACTTTAGCATTTCCCCTTCTCGATGAACATCATGCTTTGAAAAAAACTAATAAGTATCTATTTTTCCATATGTTAAACAAAATGGTTTGTCTCATAGTATCAACCACAACATTATTTTGAAATCCAAAGCCCAAAATAACTTCTTTTCATTTTAAATTATGCCCAAAAATATCAGGAAGGAATTTAAAAAAAGCATTCCATTTTCTTTTAGCCCATGAGCAATCCCAAAAGACATGTTTTAGGCTTTCTTTGTGTTGGAAAAAGGGACAATTAGCTGGCTGCACCACAATGTGTTTCAATTTGTCACCAACATACAATTTAAAATGTAGAATTTTCCAAGCCAAAACATGAGCATTAGATTTTTCTTTCAATCTCCATATTTGGGCACTCAATCTTCTCCATATTTTTCCTTTAAACTTACATTTATATTTCTGATTTGATCTAGGATTTAAGGACAAGGATGGTATGAGGCTTAAATATATTTTTTAAAAGGAAAGCAACCAAATTGAAACATGGACAACCACCACCAATCCTTGAGGATATTACATTGCAAGGGAGTGCATGATTTTATAACCAGGTCCGTAGGGACCAAAGCTTTCAAAAAAATAACAAATCCTTGAAACTTATTATTTAGACAAAAGTTATTCTTAATGATTTACCAATTAGTCTAGTTCATAACATTAAAATCCCAAAGATCCCCAAATTGATGAAGCTCTATATTGAAGATATTGTATGCATATCTTGGGAATGCAACAAGGGGTTGATCTTGGTATTGAACCATTCTATTCCACCAAATAGAGGGAAGAGCAAAATTGAAACCATGTTGTAATAAAACACTTTTCCAATTAAGACATTTACAAGCCTATTGCCAAGCCTTCCGTATTGACAAAAGAGAAAATGAAGCTTTTAACTTAAAATAAGGAACCATCAAATTTTTGTCTAACCACCAAACAACTTGCCAATTCCTTCTAGTAGCAGCCTGTTCAATTCAATACTAGACCAAAATCTTCCATGGCTCATCACCATTAACCACTCTAACAATCCATTTAATTGCCAAATAAACTCCTTGTGTTCTAGGGTCCAAGAGGCCCAATCCCCCTTTAGCTTTAGGTTGTATACAATGCAACCAAGAGGAATATTTGAAACCAACAACACCATTCCAATTCAACCATAGAAAATGTTGAATGATTTTGTTTAAGTTTTCATAACCTTTTTTTGAAGGCATCCAACAAGAGGAATAATACACGTGTGAAGCCAAAAATATTAGATTCACAACTTGAGTTTTTCTTGCTAAAGACAAAAAATTATTCCCCCAAATGCAATTTATTCCTTAGCTTATTCAAAAACTAGTTCCACATATTAGAAAGTGAAACTCCCAACCCATACAAAATGCCCAAGTAGTGAGAAATCTGGCCATGCCTAATTTGTTTCCACTCTTTCGGTATCCAGTAAGGAACAAGATCAATTTTAACCACAAGAAACTCAGTTTTACGAGGAGCTAACTTAGAACCAAACACAACACAATACAATTCCAATACCCCCATCACATTCTTAATCTCCTCTTTTGAGTTTTGCAAGAAAAGTATGTTATCATCAATAAAGTGTGAATTGAGAACTACGACGCCATTAGACAAATGAATAACCCTTATCAAGTTCATTTGATTATACTTTTGCAATAGATACCCAAGAACATTTGTTGTAAGGATATATATAAAAGGTGACAAAGAACAACCTTGCCTAGTTGAACATTGCAAGGGGAAGGTGCCCAACAACTCTTTGTTTATAACCAATTGAGCATTAGCATCTATGAATAACATAATGAACATGTTTGCATATTTTAGGACCAAAACCTAACCATGAAGAATTTTAAGAATAAATCTCCAATGTATTCTATCATATACCTTATCAAAATCCAACTTTGAGAAGAGGGAGAAAAAAGAGAAATTGAAAAAACCTCCTCTGCAACCTGTTCGCGCGCATGGGATTTTGCTCTGTGGGTGTCCTCGGGCACCCATGGAGGAGGCTCGGTCCTCCTCCACATCTCTGAACCATCTCTTTGCTGTGGGCGAGCGGGTCTTTCCTTAGTTCCGGCTTGGTGGTGGCCACGGGCTCCTCCCGTCGAGTTTTCTTTCCAGTGGTGCCGAGGTATGTGAGTGATCGCGTTCGGGGTTTATGACCACAATGAATGGGAATATGGTTCCCCCAGCAGATTCCCTCTTCGGTGCGGCTTCCGGCGGTCCCTCTAAGTCCTTCAGAGACATTGTAGCAGGCGAGCGGGAGTGTTTGTCACAGGGTGCAATATTCATTGTTGACTGGTCTGCTCCGCTGGTAGAGGATGGTGAGGAGAAACAAGGTAAGCAACCGTTTTCTCCTCCTTTGAAATATGTCTTGGTTTCGAATATAGAATTGGATAAAGCTATTACTGAGGAAGATGTGAGGCTCTCTAAGACTGCTATATTCTTTGCGGCCGTTGTAATGCCCCGTCACGCAACCCTAGAGGAAGTTGCAATTCACTACTTAAACGTACCAATTTTTTTTTTTGTTTAAGTACCCATAACATGCAAGGTGAATACATATTGCCAACAACCTCTAAGGCCACGAGACAAAGATTACTTAAAAACCCAACATCAAATAACATTAACAAAAACTAAAACATTAAACACTTAAGGAAATGAACCAACATACATTCCATTCAAGATAAATTACAACAAGGATAAATAATACCTCAAGATTCCAATTTAACATTTACAATAAGGTTACATCACTCATTCCCCGAATGAGGTAAGTCCAATACTCATAATTACAATTACAATTCCACCTCGATAACATCAGAGGGGTAATAAAATACAATAAGAGCTGAAAGAATGAAGTGAGAGAAGAAACTGATTCCCATGAGCTCTCCAGCTGGAAATCACGAACACACGAACATGAAGAAGAACCAACGGAAAAGAAATGCACGCCACCCGACCACGTGGAGCCCAAAGGCCCCACTCCCCCCGTGCTAGGAGATAGTAACCAGGAATTCCTACCCAAGACCATCTACCACTAGACACAAGCAAGCACACTTAACTGAAACAAGAACAAAACCCACATTACTTAACACAAAGGTTACAATGCTTCCAGAGTACAAAATCGAGTACCATCACTGTACAAAATAAACTCACGGTACAACACCATACCGACTGCTGTCATAGGAGGAGTGTCATCGCAAAGGCTGCATTGGTTATCTAATGGTGTTCTTCCTAGGTCCCGGCTCCCCTCTAGGGATATCCTGGTAACCTCTCACGAACCCGGCGCCATATGCCCACCAGAGCGGAATCGATTATCTTTTGAGAAGACAAGATAACGATATTGCCATTCCAGGCCTTCCCGACTCATCTCAAGTCTCGTACAAGCCCTTGAGCCAATGAGCGAGGCTAAATTATCTTATTAATGTTCAAAGCTACTCTCTCCCTAGTAAGTTATTTTAATTTTCACTTAATTAACTAACTCTCAAATGAGTTATCCTGGGACCACTTTGGGCCCGGCGCTCGTTTGAAAGCCACTCCCCTATCGACAACACATAACTCAACCACATGCCAAGGGTAGACAATGCACTAACATTTATCACAAATAACCAACACCTCAACAGGCATCACATCACTACGGATGTCCAAAACTGAAACCAAAACGTGCACTACCCAAGGCTAACACAAGGTTGACTACATAACAACAACCCACAAAACAACTGAAACTCGACTCAACCATGAATCACAAGGTCACACAACCCGTTCAAAGAACCAGGTAACCACTTGAGCTTACTCACACATAATCCAATAAAGCCAAAGCAAAACATAAGAGACACAACATCGTCTCAAGAAAACACTGCTGGAAGACTTACATGATCAACAAGATACGACTTAACGCTAACAAATATATAAACTCACGAATAACCACTCATAACAATAAATGAACCCATATCAGGAAGATTCACAAAGCATTCACTCTCATTTCGCAACATCGAAAGCGTACAATTAAACATTGAAACATTTCAGACACATAGGTAAGCTAATGTTCGGATTTCTTAAATCCATTCAAACACAACTTTCATGACTTGCATTGATCTAGTCAATTGATCCCATTTCTAATCACGACATTGGAACACATAAAGAACAGATCATTTACTCTAAATTTCGTACCATATTCATAATCAACACTTTAATGATGCAGCTGCTAGTTAAAATTTAAATCCACCGTTCTCCCTAAGTTTCACTAACATAATCAAACTCAAGGTATTTAATAAATAACATTTCAATTAAATCACTTAATCCATTTTGTAACATAGGTTACTCCATCAACTAAAATCAATATTCAAATAAAACATAAGATTTTCTAAACTCCACTCTTGCCGCTAAAGCACGACGATAATCGTCTTAAGACATTTGGACTATGATACCCCTAACGCATCTAATTAGAATAAACCACCACTGCGAAATCCATACAATTAAATATAAAAGCATAGGTCAAATACAACAAATATTCAAGTTTGAATATACCTTCATATACAATTATATTTGATTTAACAACTACTATTTTAACAAGTAATTTAAAACCCTCAATATTTAAAAATATATCAAGTAACTTATATCATTCAATTAAACATTTCTAAAAAAACCTTATGATTTAACAAATGGAATTAAAATATATTTTAATCTTAAACTAGATTTCATTTAATTAAATAACTGAATATTAAATACATTATATTTTATATAATATATAATATTAAATATTATAAATATTATATAAAAATATAATATAAAATAATATTTGTTTAAAAAAATTTAAATTCTAATAAATAAAAAAACCAAACAACTTTGAAAAGCAGGGCCGCGCCCTAGGCGCTGCGAAGTGCCTAGCGCCTGATGATCCCTTCTCCGCCCGGCCGGCCGAGGTGGGGTGGGGTTTGACCTCCCACCTCACCAAAAACAAAAAAATAATTTTAATATTATTTAAAACTCTGCGTTTTTACCAGACCCGAAAACATAACTTTTTAAAAGATTTTACCAGAAATATAAAATTTCTAAAAAAAAATAACAAATATATGAATATTTATTTGTGGGTATTTTCATATACCAAAATAAATGGTGGTATTCACAATACCCATACCCCAAAATTTGATTTCATATTCAAATTGAAACAATAATCCAAACCCCCAATTCAAAATAAAACTTATTTCAAAATAAGCAAATGGGTTTTCAAAACTAGATTAAACAATGGAGTTTTCTTTGATTTTTTTCTCCCTATTTCTTGGTGCAAAATCCTTGTTTAGATTCCATTCCCAAATCCATTTATTAATTTTGCAAATATGAGAGATTTTCCATAAATTTCATTGAATCTAGAACTAAGTCTTCAATCATTCAAAAGGAACAAGAAGATGAAGGGAGGAAGGATAGAACCTTATGTTTTCTCCAAACTTGGCAAGCTTCCTCCATGGAGATTTTTCCAAGCACTCCTTCAAGCCTCTCCACCCAAAACTCCAACCAAGAAATCCATGGAGAAATGAAAGAAAACCCTAAAACAAAATATATCATTTTTCTCCAACTCCCCAAATTCACATTCAAATTCAAATTCTAATTAAATTCAAATTCTAATTAAAATTGAACTCAAATTCAAATCAACATTTCATTCCAATTTCAAATTTCAAACACAAATATCTTTTCCAAAAAAGTCAACTAATTCAGAAAATATCCTTTTTACCCCAAAGTCTTTGCATAAGAAATATTTGAATTTTTAATAACTTTAAACAATTTTCTAATTCCAAATTGAATTCCAAACATTTTAACATTTTCTTTCAACAAAAGCATTTAAAACTTTTAGCACTTTTAATTCAAAAGGGATAATTTAATTAATTCACACAATTAATTCAAATTATCAATAAAATAAGTCTAATTCAAAATTAGATTATTTTATTAATTCAATTAAATTAATTAACTAAACACTAATTTTCCAACATATCAATAAGACAAAACATTCATCATTTCTAATTCCAAAAGCTATTTAATCACTTATAGCTTGCAACTAAACACATTTAATCATTAATCAAACTACGCAAGTCCTTTCATAAACTTAAACTTGAAATTAAATAAACACTCGAGGGGAACCGACCAGGTTAAAACAACTGGCCCCGACGACAAACCAACAACACGCTATGACTAGGGTGACGACCTGGTTCGGAAAACCTAGCTACTATCTCCCAAATAATTTCCGTTGGTCAATGGACACGCTCAAACCTGGAAACCAGGTGGAGTCGATGTCATGTACCTGCCAACCTGCAACAAAGAGCATGTCGAACATGCATATATACATAATATGATCAGACACACCGTGAAGAGGAAATCTCAGAATCGTAGGGCACTCGCAAGCGAGTGATACAACCCCATCCCCCTTCACCAATACAAAATCACTAACCGACAAAGCTAACATTATTAACATAATCAAAGCATAAAGCATCATTAATTCACATGTTAACATGATCGAAGCATAACATAGGAAGACATTGCCTGATTATCAGAGTACAAAAAGGAGGGGTGTTACAGCTGTTGACCCGAATAGGGTCCCGACTAGGAAATATATGGAGGAGTGGTTCAAAAATGTATGGGAAAAGAAATTAGGGTTGCATTTTTATTACTGTAGAATGGTGGAAAAAGGATTATTCGTAGTTTTCTTTAACAACCCTAAATTCCAACAGGAAATAGTTAGTAGGGAATTTTGGACGGTTGGGAAGACTACTTTTCGAGCCCTGGCCTGGTGTCCAGAGGCTCTGAATGAGGAGGTTCTGGCCTTGTCCTCTCCTCGGTAGTTAGTTGTCAAGAATGTTCCCCCGTGGCTCTAGAAATTTGTTCCTCTTTTGCTTGAGCCCTATGGCAAGGTGTTAAGATCGGACGAGACCAAATCGCCTCTTCCCCACTCGGATGCGAGGGTTTTGGTCTCCATAAACCCAGGTCTGGATATTTCGCAGATCCTGGAAATTAAACTAAAATTTGGCACCATTAATTATATGGTGGAAACTCTAGGAGGCCTCAATGCTTGTTATCTCTGCCACAGAGAAGTACATATTAGAAGGAATTATCCAATGATTAAAAGCAAGATTAATAAAAAGAAAGGGTATAGAGATAATAAGAACAGTATGCAGGTTCCACTAGAATGTGGTGGTGATCGTAACCTTTCGGGGGAGGAAAAGGAAGGTTGTTCTCCCTTGGGAAATGATTATTAGAAGGATTTGGCCACCTCTGTCAATAAGGTTGAAAGCAATAATGTGGATACTTTGAACCCTATTTGTCAGGAGTTGGAAAATGTTGTGAATAATAAGGGAGAAGAGGTGGGGGATATGTCTTTGGACATGAATTGTTTTCCACCTCTTTGTTCAAATGAGTCGAATAAAGTTGTTCTCCATGGTAAGCTCAATGCACAACAACTGGCCCTTCAAAAATTAAGACAAATAAGGAAACCAGGGGTTAATGATACTGTCACAGTAAATGAGATTTATTCTTCTAAAGACAAATTTTTCAGAGATATAAAACTTTTTGAATTAACAAAAGATTTTTAGTTAATAAAGGAGCATAAGAATGATGGGTATTTAAGCCCTAATTTGGGTGGGGTCTGCTCTACTCAAGCTGCTAGTATTGCTGCAGCTTTATGCCCTAACAAGGAAATCAACCTAGAGGTGGATATCCACCCTAAGGGAGATGGGTTTGTTTCAAAATCATCTCTTGACTCCAATAATCTAAACTTGAACTCTGAATTTTATAATGAGAATGAGATTCGGTCTAATTTGGCATTTGTTTCTACTAGCCTCCTTGATGGATTGGCCAGTATGGATGGTTTTGCTTCTCAATCTGGCATAGACTCTACAGATGACCTAGGGATTCTCTCTACCAGGGAAACCACTGATGGGGAGGGGGTGCCCATTGAGGTGCTTGTTAAAAAAACCAAAAGGTACAGGAAGAAGAAATGTCTGGATGGCACCAATCTGTAGATTGTTAATGATGGTAATCCCCTTTTGAAGGACAAAAGAAAGAAGCTTAGTGGAGTGCTCCTTCCACCTAATGCTAAGAGAATTGAGGCAGAGAATAAACTACCTAAGTGCTTCGATAACTTTAGGACTGATAAGGTTACTCCCTCCACTGAGCCTAAGGATGGAACTTAACTGTCTATCTTGGAATGTAAGGGGCCTTGAGTCCCCTGATAGAAAACACCTTGTCAGGAGGTTGGTTACCCAGAAAAAGAGAGTATATTTTTTACCTGTCCAAGAAGTCAAATTTGTTGGTTTTGCCCTAGAAACCAGCTTGAAGGTAATTTGGAAGGATGCTTCTTAGTTTGTGACCAACCATGAACAGGGAAAGGGTGGGGCTGTCATTATGATGGCTAACAATTGGAGTCAGTATGTGATCCACTTTGGTGTTTCTCCCTGCAACAGGGCAGTTTGGGCTATTGTAAAAAAGAATGAAGAATGTTTTGGTATCTGCTCGATCTATGCTCCTAATGACTATAGAGATAGGGTTGTGTTGTGGAAGTGGTTGTTTAATCTCCAAGATATCCCTTGGATTCTTGGAGGTGATTTTAATTTTGTGGAAAGGGAGGAGGAAAAATGTGGTGGGGTTGGCCATGTGTGGAAAGAATATGAGAAATTTATTGGTCTAGACTTAAGTGCAAATTAAATCTTGAGGATCCCATTGAAGGTCAAAAAAAGGCTTGCAAAGACATATGGTTTACTTGGTCCAATTTCCAAAAATGTGGGAGGAGGGTGCTCTGTAGACTGGATAGATTTTATATAAACAAAGCTTTCTTTTCTATTTCCCTCCTTAAGGATGGTTGTAAAGTGGAGGTTACTCTGTTCTCACTCTCTGATCACCACCCAATAAGAGAAAAATTTGTGTTTAAGAATGGTGCTGCCTCTAATGTTGATCCCAAAGTTGGATTTTCTCTTAATTCCAGCCTTCTTAAAGATGATGACTGTAAATGTGCCATAACCTCTCTTAGAGCCATTAACAAATGGATACATAGATCCCTTCCTCCCATAGAGAGCTGGGAGTTGAATGTGCAAGGCTGGAGGATTCTTTTCTAGACCATTGGAAGGAAAAAGGCAAAGGATAGAAGGAGGCAGGAGAATTGTCTACAGGACACTCTTTACCATGCAGAATTGGAAGTGCAAATTGCCCTAATGATAGTTCCCAGGTGGATAAGCTAACTGTGGCCTGAGATAATCTCAGGAGGTTTCAAACTTTCAAGGTCAAGGGTTTGAAAGTTAGAGCCAAGATGAATTGGTTGGAGAATGGTGATAAGGGTTCAATTTTTTTCTTCAGATACTTGAAGGAGAAGCAGGCTAGAGAATCAATTGATCAAATTAATGCAGATGGTAACATCCTTGTGAACCAGGATGAAATAAGAGAATGGTTTTTCCTCTTCTACCAGAATCTTTTCAAGTCTAAAGGGGGTAATGAGTCTTGCTCTCGTGCTAGGGACTATATTAAAGGGATATTGCCTAGTCGGATTGGTAATGAGGTAGCCCTTGAATTAAGCAAAGAAATTTCTAAGGAGGAGATAAGGAGATCTATTCTCTCCCTAAAAAATGATAAATCTCCAGGACCTGATGGCTTATCTGCAGAATTTTACAAATCTTTCATTGATTGGGCTTGTGATGATCTTTACATGGTCTATAAGGATGCCTTTCAAAGAGGATCCCTCGGTAAAAACATTAACATAGGAATTATCAAGTTGATTCCTAAAGAGGGAGACATAACCCTTGTTAAGAATTGGAGACCCATTACTCTCTTGAATGTCTCATATAAATTTTTGGCCAAAGTTTTGGCTGATAGGGGGGCAAGTATTCTACCTACCATCATTAATTCAACTCAAACTGACTTCATTAAGGGGAGGTACATCTTAGAAAATCTGGTGACAAGTTGGGAAGCCATGAATTGGGCTAGGAATTCTGGGCAGGATGCTGCTATGTTCCTACTTGACTTTGAGAAAGCCTATGACAGAATTGAATGGGACTTTGTCTTTTTGGTCCTTGATGCATTTGGTTTTCCAGGTGTGTTTTGTTCTATGGTTAAGACTCTATTCCAAGATGCTTCTGCTCAAGTGGATGTTAATGGAATTCTCTCTTAGGAAATTATTTTGGGGAGGTCAATAAGGGAAGGATGCCCCCTTGCTCCAGCTCTGTTTGTCATTGCTTGTGATGCCCTTCATTATATTTTGAGGGATAGATCTTTGGCCCCTGGGGTAAGAGGTATCCGGTTACCAGACTCCAATGAACTTCTCAATTTGCAGTTTACTGATGACACGGCTATGTTTGTTCAGATTGATGAGGATAACTTTGCAACTCTTATGAAGAAACTTGAGTTTTTTTGCTTCGCTTTAGGGGCCAAAATTGCCCCTACCAAATCTTACCTTCTTGGGTGGAAATAGAGGCCTCCTGATTGGGTGTGCAGATATGGTATCCAATGGGGTGGTCCTCATAGATTGGTGAGATACCTTGGTATCCCATTTGCTATCGAGCCTAATTTGAAAGATATGTGGTGTTGGATTAGAGATAAGATTGAGAGTAAATTAGTCAAATGGAATAAGAATTACCTCTCCTTTGCTAGAAGGTTTCAGATCTGTCAGAAAATCTTGTCTTCTTATAGCATTTACTTTGCCTTTGTTTGGTATTTTTGTTATTAAATCAATGCTATTTAGAAGAGGATTAGAGGATTTTTATGGTTTGATGGTAAGGGGAGGAAGAAGAAGCATTCTGTCAAATGGGAATGGTGCACTATCTCCAGAATGAGAGGAGAGTTGGGGCTTTGGATGGGGAGGAGCCATGGAAGGTGCTAGTGAGACATAATATTGCTAATGCGGTGCCTAAGCATGCTAAATTCTAGAAATTTCTCCCCTTTAGTGATATTCTTTGCTATGAAATGCCTATGTCACTTGCAGGGTCTAATGTTTTAAAAACTTTGTGGAAGGCTTGGGAAATTGTTAAGAAACTCCTTTCCAACTGTCAATTCACCAAGTGGGATAATAGGATAAATTTTGCCAACAGATCTATCTGGTGGAACCTCAAACGTAAAGGGAAGCGTTTGGCCCTTATATAGGGATGCTCTGCTAAAGGCTGGGTGCTTAAAGGTATCCTTTGCTTTAAGGATATCTTAATTAATGGTAATTTGAAGGATTGGACTACCCTTAGCTCTGAGTTCAACGTTCCTCAAAGCAACTGGAGAACTTTCACGATGTTGAGAGAGGCCTGTGGACATCTCAAGTTCCCGGTTAAAGTTATAAATGAACCTCTCCATTATACAAACTTTGTGTGGCATAATGGTAATAAAATAATGAATGTTAAAACTAAGGACATTTATTCTATGCTTACTGAGCAGGTTCATATTACTGAACATATGAATAAAGTTTGGCAAATGGACTTGAGTAAGGATCATTGGCATAGAATATTTTTGCAAAATTGGCAGAAGGAACTTGAGGCCAAAAAGGCCTACTTCAAATGTCTTCTGCTTCTACAAAAGCTCCCCTATAAAGCTAGCCCAGATGGTCTTGAGATGTGCTCTTAGTGTAGGAAACCTGAAACCCTGTCTCATATCTTCTTTGACTGCATTTTTTCCAAAGAAATCTGGAATATGTTTTTCTTTTCTCATAATATCTGGGGATGTAATGAAGGTCTAAGCTATATGAATTTGCTCTATTTACAAAATTTCAAGTTAAGTAAAACTGGTGCTTTATTCTGGCATATCCTTTCTACTATTTTATGGACAATTTGGAAGTCCTAGAATGAGGACCAATTTCAAGGTAGAAGAAGGTTGCTTACTGAGTCCTACAAGGGACTCATATTCTATAATATTGCTATGCAGGTATTCACTACTATGGAGCTGTCAAAGGATAAGTTAATAACATTTTGTTTCCACAGTCCATGATTATTAATAATCAAGATTTCTGGATAAATCTGTGTGCGATTTTTTCAATCAACGTTTCGGATCATACTCCATGATCCATCATCAGGATGATTAGCAGATCGAGAGAGACGATGGATCATGGAGTATGATCCGAAACGTTGATTGAAAAAATCGCACACAGTTTTATCCAGAAATCTTGATTATTAAAGGATAAGTTCCAGAAATACTTGGTGTGCAGGGATCCTTCAGTTAAAATCATGGATGCCAGATCTGGTCATGTGTGGCAGGATGGCTACCTGGGTCTTGAGGTTTTTTTGAGTGCCTTGCAGGCATTTAGAGATGAACTCAAAGATGATCAGATAGCTAATCATAGTTTGTATAAGGGTAAACATTTGGTTAGTGTTTTGGTGGAGCAACAGACGAATAGTGTTCTTGAATTTTCAGTTGAAGAGATCAATGCAACATAGGCTCAGATGGTTCCCAGTGACATTGTTTGCTCTGTTTAGCAAGGATACGATGGCCTTTGGTGGTTGTAGGGCCCATTGGATTCTAGTGAAGAAGTTTATATAGTGTTGTGTGCACTGTCAAGTCCACCATTTTCAAGTTATCGTCTCTCAAACATGAAAATGATGGTTGAGTTATTATGGCTGAATTTTAAGGGCCTCTCAGGCATTTAGACAAGATAGCAATGGTGCTCCATGGATCCATTTGACATATTCAACATACTTCTTTATATCCTTTTTGACATGATGTTAATTTATGCTGTCCACTGATATTCTCTGATTTTATTTTATATTGTATATCTGATTTTTGTTTCAGGCCTATTCCAAACTTCTATTCTTTTGAAGATGATCCTTGATGATCTTTAGTATGGGGTAGATTAGGAGGGGGAGCTTTTGCTGCTATTTTGTGGGATGGTCCATTGGACCTGGGGGCTCCACTTTTGTACTGGTTCGAGGGTTGGATTTTTGATTTGTAGATGAAATTACTGCTCCATCGATGCTCCATTGATCTGTATCTTTTGATCTCTCTATATTTAATATAAAAAATCTAACTTTGCTAATAAAGCATTTTGTCTTGATTGTTGGGCCCATTCCATAGTTTCCCAAACAAGTATGAGGTTATCAAGGATAAATCTCTGGCTAAGGAACCCAATTTGTTCTAGCCTCACTATCAACTTCGTCACCTGTTTAATCCTTGTAACAATAGCTTTAACAATAATTTTATATGATGTGTTAAGAAAGTGATAGGATGGCATCCAAAAATAGTATCCTCATTTTTCCCTTTCGGAAACAGCTTAATAATCCCTTTATTAATATATGGTCTTAAAGAACCATGCTCTAAAGCCTCTAAGTAAACAAGATAGAAGTCATCTTTAATGTGCTACCACATGGTTTGATAAAATTCCATTGAAAGCCCATTAAATTGGGGGCTTTTGTTAGGAGGCATTGAGAAAACAACATGCTCAAGATCTTCCATATACAAATCTTTATCTAAATATCGATTATATTCAATATCAACCTTTTTAGGAATCATATCTTTGACCACATCTTCCGGGATAGGCTAGGTCTCAATCCAATAAGAATCTTCTTTAAAAAAACTCTCATAAAAATTCTGAAACAAACCCATAACCTCTTCTGATTTAATATGAATAAAACTAGAATCATCCTAGATGACTCCAATATACTCATTCTTATATCTATAATTTAAAAATATTTAGAACCTCTATTGTCCTCTTTAATCCAATGTAATCCGACCCTTATTTTTAGCTCCTTGACCCATGTACATGTCTATTTGCTTATTGATTGCATCTATCGAATTAGGATTTTTTTTTCTTGCACGAGAAAGAAAAGAAAACAATTCCAATGAGGCCGGATTTGACAATCTATACATTGCAATTAAATCTCGTAGTTCTTTCGAATGCACTAGATCGAGCTAAGCCCTCACGGAAAAAGTGAAGGACAAGGGTCGCCCTTGCGGAGGAGAAGACATTCTAGGTATTCTTCGGTGCATTCCTTCTCTCGCTTACAATGTAAGTACACCAGGGAAACGATAATTCCTGCATTTTTGGTCTATGTTTTTGTTTTGCAGTTATTGCTACATTTTTCATTAGAGAACTGAACATGGTTGGAACAATTCAATAACCTGATTTTCGATTCTTTTGAGTTTTGATCGATGGAATGGGCGTTGTCTTTATTTCTTAGATTATTTGAGGTTCGTTGAGTATTGATCTAATTTCTGGTTATAGATGCGATTCCAGGGTTCTGTATTTTGTTAGTGATTGCTCTGGTATTTTTTATATACGTCTAATGGGCTTTTGATCTGAGCGATGTGTTCTTTATCTCTTTGCTAGATTATTGTGATTTTTCAACAAATTTAATTTGCTTTGATGCTAGGAGTGGGTTCTTTACTAATTTGCTGAATTGTTTTGGATTCTTAGTTTGATAGGTCTTGGGTATTTCATTGCGAAAACATGATCTGTGCAAATGTGAGGGATTTTAGATTAGGGTTAGGTGTGCTGATCGTGATAATGGGATGACATTTAACTTCCTTCCGGCAAGCTGAATTTAGGGTCTGTTAACGAATGTTTACTTGTTTTAAAGACTGTTTATATATGTTTTCTGTTTTAAAATGAATTCACCAATCCTTTTTCAAAATTTTTAATTTAATTTCAAATTTAAGTACCCGCCTCGAGGTTGTGATTTCAAAAGTTTTTTAATGCAGTGACATCTTAAAAACCCACAGGATGTATTTCAATGGAAAGTTTCTTAGGGTGGAGAGGTTGACGTTCCTTGATGTGATTTAACTATTCTAGGTATCAGGTCCTAAGCTGTGGTTGGAAGCTTGTGAAAAGTAGTAGCATGCTAAGGACCTAAAGCATGAGTTTTCAAGGAAAATTTATCCCCTAGGGTGGAGAGTTTGACTAAATTTGATGTGCTTAAGATTGTTTTCAAATATTGTGATAAAATATGAACCAAACAGGGAGAGCTTGTCTGTTGCGAACTCATGAGATAGGTCAATGAAGAGTTGTCTGCTCATGAGAGATGTGCAAGTGAAGTAAAGGACTACACACAGTTGAGCACTAAAATGAGACTAGATATTGTTGTACTGCGGAAAATCCAAAAGCCCATGGAGTCTATAGAGGTCTACTCCCAAGATGGGGATGTCGGCTCTAAAATTCAAAATCATTGTAATGCTTTCTCCAAGCAGTAGTCAATATGATAGCTTTAAGAAAATTGGGGTTAGCTGTTTAACTTTCTAATGTGAAAGGAAAGTTTCAGGTTCCACAGAGCAACATGTGCTGCCTGTCCTAATATGTTAAACTCTTCATCATTCAAGTTTTTAATTCCTATCACGATATCATCTTGATGGTTTTTAGTTTGGATTCTCTTAGATTGATTTGTAAAATTGAGTGGTGGAAGTAGGAATGGCTGACATTTGGGTGTTCTCAATTGTGTAGGAGTGACAAATGATGCATAGAGACGGTAATGGTTGATTCGTTACATGAAATTAATCATATTATAATTGAATGACTCTCTTGTCTTCTATGCAAAAAACTGTAAACATCATATGCTTTCGAAAGAAAATCATAAGAAATATGACCTGGTAAGCTACATTGAAATTTGAGAATCTGGGGTTGAAACATCTGTAGAGACGCCCAGTCTTGATAAGCATCCTGATATGATCTCAGCATTATGAATCATGTACTGGGTCTGCCAGCATGTATTGTACCTATGCTATTAAAAGTGGAATGACCAGGAATCCACACATCGAAAATCCTGATAATGAAGAAACTATTCTAAAATCTCCAAGTGACCATTTGTAACCATTTCCAAAGCATGGTCCATCCCTTATGCAAGATGACATACAATGATGTTCATTACAATGCCCTTATCTCCAGTATCATCCGTAGTTATGACAAATTAATCCCCCTTGCTTACATGTCATAATGTCATTCACAACAAGGCTACCCCCCTCTCTTGGAAGATGGATGGAACTAGTTAAAGCTGTTACCTCTCAATGGCACTAAATTATTGTTCTTCATCCACAAAACAGAACTCTACATAGTCGTAAAGAATTGAAGGCATGGCTTACTTTATTCAAGGAAATATTCGCTCCATTGCTAAAATGTAGCTAGCATTTAGGTGCTTCTCTTTGATTGTCTTTGTAATGCCTGTGTTTTTGTTCGGGCAGTCTTGGAATTTTACTATCCTGTTATTTTTAGCTTATATTGGCAATTAGCCATTATGACATGTTTTATTCCTATGGGCACAAGCCCTTGCATAATCCACAACTTAATTATAAAAAAGAAAGTATATATCTGTATGCATGTGTACATATATCAAAATACAATTAAAGTGATCAATAGGATATCCTCGTTAAGGGTGTGGGAACTCGTGTAGTGTAGGATGCTTCATGCTTGTCTTCTACTAGGACTTCGTTGGGTAGTGTGCAAGGATAGTTTTTGAGTTGTTTTGTTGCGGTTTCAGTTGGTATTGGACAGATTCAAGTGGGGGTATTTTGTTTCCCTTGGGCAAGATGGTTCTTCTCCTGTCCTGTTGCATGTTGGGACTCGATGTGGGGGTGTGGGTGTAGGTGCATCGATCATCTGTATTCTCTTGACTCAGATGTTTTGGTTGGTAATTGTTTTGTGGCTTTTGCCTCCGTTGGTGCTTGCTTGTTTGTTTAACGGGGTCTTGTTTGTCTAGCTCCCAAGGTGCTATGTAAAACCAAAAATATTTCATTGTTGGTGTGGAATGTCTCCAATTTGAATTTTTGATATATATAATATATATATATAAAATTTGTGTAGTATATAGACCCTACCTCCCAAACAAAAATATAATATACTGGACTATCAATTGCTGGAAACAAAATCTAGTTAATACCTCAATCATGGAAATTTAAGTATCAACACTGCAGGAAACCTCTTCAATATTGTAACCAGCTGATATATATATTTGTTATAGCAATGTTATAGCAGCAGCACAATATAAGAGCTGAAGCAGCGCACGACATGTAAAATTTTGTGATTTATACCTCCAAAGGCAGCTTAGCAGACAACTTCTGATCATTTGCTGATGAGTCAGCTTCTTGTCTTTAGTAAGCAGTAATTTATGGTCCCCACCACATAATATTCAGCAAATTTCAATTATCAAATATTTGACTTTGTACGGTGGACCCCTCCATGCACTTATACATGAGTAGTAGCTATTACTTGTGTGTACGGTTGGTTATTTTCTGCACTAAACAAGGGAACAGACACTTCTATTTTGCTGGGTCCCACCTTGCAGATCTTGTCCGCTTCAGCAGTTCAAATCCTAGCAGTACATTTTGTAAGATAAGATCACGCGATCCACTCAAGATAACGTAATAAACAGCAAACAATATTAATGCAATCCTATGATATGACAATCTCTTCATAATATGTACGGAATGGATTTACATAGTGCGGCGGCCTCTAAGAATAAGTCACAACCTTCCCATAAGCACACAATTAGCTTCGATCTCTTTGTGGGTGATATGGCTAGGTTAGGAACCTTTCAAATTCAAGTTGCTACTGTCACAATGGATGCAGCTGTAATATCCTTCTATGGCACTTGGTACGGCATCTTTACACTCTTTGTCTCATATGAAGATGCTAAAATATGTCCAATTCTGCTTCCAAACAAATATAAATGTGCACCCGATGACATAGATTTAACAATATAGACCATCTTAAATCAACTGCAGTGATAGCTTTATGACTTATCACAAGGCATATATTGTAATATCATAACCTCAAATGAGTTGCTGGAAATTATCATGGAATATGGTATATTATCTGTATAAGCAACTCTATACAACAGCACCTGATATAAATATATATGAATCTATCTTCAGAGATCACAATGCCGAATTCATACATACAAAAACCAACTAAAAACCAGAATTCTTCAACTACAACTTTGATATGAAAATTTGCTTGCAAATTGAAATTTATTCTGCACAATTGTGATTCCTGAGTGGAATTGTCTCTGACGAGTGAGGATTTTAGTTTTCAAGCTTACAATCGAAATCAAAGGGTTTTTGTTCTTTGACCACTTGCACACCAAGGGTTTTCGTCCTTGAATGCTCAGAAACTCCAAATTGGAAGGAAAGTGAAATTGACATAACTGGATGATTTGCCTTGTGCTCTTGCCTCCTCTTTGTAGTTACCTTTTTCCCAGGCCATTTATTAATTTTATTTTTACTTTAATTGATTTTCCCTCCAAGTATTTACAATACTTTTTAAGTTACATCCAAAGGCCCTTTTGAATTATATTTTCAATTTTTTTTTTTGAATTTTAATCATTAAATAATATTTAAGTGGCCTTTTTTATAGAAAATAATGTGATTGGGGCCTAGTTAAAGCATTATTATTTTTTATTTTGAAAAGAGGACATGAAATGGTTATTGATGCTAAAGTGTTAGAAGAAGAGGAGTGCTATTTTGATCGTGGTTTGCAAAATTCAAAATTCATGGCCTAGTTTGGTTGATCTTTTGAGGGCCTCCAAATTGTGGAAGACGTTCCTGAGGAAGATTTTGTAATCTAGCCCTATTCTTACGGTGTCTTTATTATGGTCTATGGTTCAAGATAGAATTAGAGGTATCTTGAAGTCAACCCTTGGTCGTGGGGTAAAACATTGTTGTGTTTGAAATTGTAGTTTCTTGATTTCGCTCCATCCTATTATATTTTTTCACCGGTTCTTGTTTGGTTTTGGGTTTCCAACCTCTTGCTGCAGTTTTGGTTACACTCCAGTTTGATTGTCATTGGTAACTCTTTAGGCAATTTTTTGTCTATTGCTCCCAAGATTGTGTCAACGTCTCACTTCACCTTTGCTAGGATTCATGTTGAGATGGATCTTTCTGCAGGTTTTCCAGTTGAGATATTAATCCAAGTGGGCGATTGTATTTGGAAGCAACCGTTTGATTCTGAGAGGTGGCTTTTGGTGTCATTTGTGCTTCTCTTATGGTCATTTGGCAGAGGCTTGTTCTCTTAAAAAAGCTAAGGGCAAGTTGAAAAGCTTCTGGTGGCGAGGAGTAGGTTATCATTAGTTGCTGTAGGTTGATTCTTCTTCCTTGGGTTCATCTCCTACAACATCTCCTTGCCTTATTTCAAGGCTCTCCTCTAGCAAGGATGCTTCTCCCAAGTCTCCTCCTCGGTTGTTGGTTGTGGCATGGCCCCCGTTTCTAGATAGGTCTTCTTCCTTCAGTTTGGTTTCTTGATTCTTTCTCTCAGGGAGATCAGTATTGTTAGATTGTGATTCCCTCTTGCTGTTTGATGTGGATAGATTTGATGTTTGGTTTGTCTTGTTTGTCCCACAAGGGTGCTACCACTCTGAGGTTGTGTTTGGGCACCCCTTGGTCTTATTTGCTGTCAGTTGTTGCTTCCTTGATTCCTTTGGGTGCAGGTCTTTGTTCATCTTCTCCGAATCTTGGCCTTGCTGCCTCAGCTTCTGATGCACTTTTGGAGTTGGCTGATTCATGTGATGCTTGGATGGTTGGACTACAGTTAAGTGAAGTACTCTCCTAGGAAAAGGGTTTTAACTTTTAATCAGACAGTTATTTTCTTGCATAAGATTAAGGGGTTGGTTTCGTCTCCTGGAGTTTGGGGTTGGGATTGGCCTTTCTGTTCTTAATTGGACTCTTTTGGTTTGGTTGTTTGTTCCTTTGTACTTGGGTTCTTTTGCTTCCTGGGCTGGGACCCCTATAGAACCTCCTAGAACTTATCGAAAAAAACAAAATACAATTAAGTTGCTATAATATTTGCCTGTCTTTGTTCTTGTTTTGCGCCATGGTTCTCTTCTAAACACATACCTGCAAGGTCTTAGATTGTTACTGCTAAAAGCAATAAACAAGTTTAGAATAAGTTTTGGATACAATAACTTTCTTATTTAATTTCTTTGATAATTTGCAGAAAGATGAATTGTTTTCAAAATTTTGACCCTTGTGTATTGTATGCTAAAACTTAGCCGGTCATGTTCAAGTTGGTGCAAACTAGCTTGAACACATTTCTGGAGTGAAGTACCTTATTTAAATAGCCGAGTAATAACAATAGATATAATGGTGATGTTTTCACTTGTATATTTCTCATGGAGGGTGCCATAATTTTAGGATTCTGTGTTCTACAATGTAGATCTTGGGATTGTTGGTAGTAAATTGAATGCTACCAACTGTAAGCTATTTTCCAAACTTGTACCATATTATTATTGTTTTTATCTACTTTACTGAATTATATTGTAAGGTTATCCAGCTTGTATGATTTAGAGGTTCATGAATGCCATTTCTCATGATAGTTGCATTGAAGCATATTCCATCTAAATAATATGTGTTAGTTATAATCTGTGTTCCATGGGGGTGCATCCCTGGCCCTCAAACTCCCGTCCATGTCCCCAATGGCATTTTGGATACAGTGTCCCCAAAATTCTTTAAATCTTTGGAACGTTTCTGAAATGTGTTGCAGAAATAGGAAACACTGTGGGGGACGTTTGGGGATGTCCCTGATGGCAAGTGAAGTTTTGATAATGTTAAAAAATAAAATAAAATCATTCATGACATTAATAGAGACTGTTAATATATCATGACAGCATTATAACATGAGAGCATTATAACAGTAGCAATCAATATATCACGACAGCCGTATGACAGCAATAATTTGAATTTCTGATTTCATTGTTCAACTTTAAACTCAGCGTCTCAAACTTAATTTTTTTGATATGGTATTAGAGTCTGCTACAATTGTGAGTTGCAATTGGTATTAGAGTGGGCTACAATTGTCAGTTGCCGTATGACAGCAATAATTTGAATTTCTGATTTCATTGTTCAACTTTAAACTCAGCGTCTCAAACTTAATTTTTTTGATATGGTATTAGAGTCGGCTACAATTGTCAGTTGCAATTGAGATTAAAGGTGCGGTATTGTGTGAGAAGTGCAGACAAACATTTTTGGTTTTGGAATGTGGTTGGCATGTAGGCTTCTGCAGACATCATCTGGCATCATTGTAACAGGCTCATGTTACATTGGTGCTGTTATATAACTTTTAGAAATTTGAGCATCTCTCTCTCTCTCTCTCTCTCTCTCTCTCATATATGTACATATATTGCTGTCCCCCGCCATCCCCCCAAAAAGGTCCTCAGACTGCTGTCCTTGAAACGTGTCCCGTGCTGCCCTGCCATTCCTGTCCCAGAAACATCATGGAACATAGGTTATAATTGGTGAAACCATGCAGATACCAGAGAAATACCATGTTTCTCTATTACAGGGCATTTTTTTCTTATTTGGTATGAACATAGATCATGTAAGGCCCTTTCAGTGAAGATGAGTGGTTGAAACATGATATTGAAATTAAGCCTTGTATGAACGGCATGCATCCTTTGCTCCCCAGACCCAGACTATTCTTTCCTGTAACATAACTCAAGTAAGTGAAGAAAGGTGGCTGAATGTGAAGGTGTGTGGTGCATAAGTAGAAAATATAGCTTACCAAGACAAAATCGAAATATCAGACCAGCAGTGCTTATGCCCCTGCCCTCGATTTTGTGAGAAGCAGAAATAGAAATTAGAAGTAGAATTAGATATGAGTCAAGGAGCGAATTATATTTTCTGTTTATGCATTGTGGACCTTCATTTTCAAACAATTTTTTTTCACTTATTTGAATGATTTTACATAAAGGGATAGTCTGGGATTGATAATAAAGGAGAGCTGTACAGCAAGTCCTTAAACTGTTAAGCTCTATCTCTTACTTACACGACTTGTTGGAACCAATTTCAACTCTGTACTGTACTAGAGGAAAACTGTTACACCTACTTGAGTTTGAACTAGAGCATACTTGGACTAAAAAGTTAAAAGTTAAAACAAAATTTGTGAAGAACAATGTAAAACAATCACATATCAGAAGTGTGGAGCATTCTGAATCTCTTATCGTGCCACTTTATAAGGATTTTGGAAATTAACCAATTAGTCTCTCCTCGAAATGGTCTATCTTTGCCACGAACATGATTTACTGACTGTACCAACACACCTTTAGTTTGTGACTTAAAATTAAAAATTCATATTTAACCAAACTTAAAATATCTCACTGGTACAATTTTGTCACACAACTGACTGGGACTATCTTCACTAGTATATACCTCCTGCTACCCAATAGAAAGGCCTGGATTTAGGTTTTGCAGATGAGGATGGCTTCTTCCTATGCCTTGCATCCTAAACCAAGGAGATCTCTTGTCCATAGTCTAATCAGCAACCTCTGACAGGGCAACTCCTTTGGAGGCGTTCGAATAAGGTTGAAAGTTTTTGCTGGTCTGGAGAGAAGCCTTACCTTTAATAGGAGTTTTCCTAGCAGCTCTGGTTACTGCATGGAACTCAGCTTAAGGATGAGATGTTTTGGATTTATGTTTTCCCTTTTCCACCATGCTGCTGCCAACCTGCATCAACACTATGCTTGGGCTTGCTTTGTTTTCCTTTTGAATAAGTTTTTCAGATTTCCCTTTTTATCCTATCCAGCTTGATTTGTTCCCTCAAGGGACATATCTACATGTGTAAAGACATATTTGGGGTACTGAAACAGGAACTGGTTGTAGCTCTGATTTATCAGATTGTATTGGTGTCATCTATAGCAGGTCTTAATTTCTGATTTACCATATTAAATAATTGGATTAACCAATGATTTCATTAATTATGCTCATTTAACTGTAACTTTGCCATAAACAATGTAGAGTGTAGACATACGACAAAATATTTGAGAGTGAAACAATTTTAGCTGGAAAATTGCTTGTATTAACAAGAGAAAAAGATTACAATATATAGAAATACAAAGTACTGAGGAAATTAATGAAACTAACTACCTCTACCTACAGAGATTTAAGAGACCAACCACCTACAACTGTAGACATTAAATGTCTACCTACCAGAAACAGAAATATCTAATCTACTTAAATACATTCATAATTGACCATTAACAGTATAAAGGAACATAATATTCTAACAGAGAGCTCTGTATGTCATAAGCTGAAACACCTGTTGGATTGAGTTAACTGTCCAACTTAATAATCTTGCCAAAGATGATTTAAATGTGAACCAAATATTATTGATTTTGTGTTCTACAATGAATGCAAACTAATTAAGATGGATACTTCAAGTTCAGTCATATATGTTACTGATTGTGCTAATCAATTTATTTCAGGTCGGATGAAGAGCCTGTTGATCCCAAACACGAAATTGAAGAATCTTGCAAGCCAAAGTGTGTGAAGCCACTTCTTCAATATCAGGTATATAATCTATTCAAATGGATTTCAGTCATAGCTTTATTGTTCCTCTTGAGACAGGTGCTCTCAGTTTCTGGTTGGATGTAATAACTGATTTCTGGATTGGAATGAATGTTAATTTGAAGCAAATATTTTGCACTAAGTAAAACATTCTTGGAATTTTTTTGTTAGACTTTTAGAAGTTAGAACAATGATTGTTAGATAGAGCAAAAGAATAGACAATCTGACACCCATCTGAACTCCTGTCTGTTTTTATGCCTGAAGACTGATGTATTTTTACTTCGTTTCATGGATATACGTGGGATAAGCACGCTTTTACAAAATTAACCTCAATGAAACAAATATATACAAAGATAATATTTCTCATCTGAAAATGCTTATTGAAGAAGAGGCATCAAGCTTGTCTGTACTAGTGTGCCACACACGCCTAATATTTGGTGAATTGGGTACATGTCTTTAGTATAGCCACCACTAGCTTCTTCCTTGTGGTAGCTTGTTCAAACATAACAGTATGCTTGACTGCTTGCGGTACCTTGTGTCAGTTTCCAGGACATTGTAATGACCCCTTTTTGGGATTACCCTTGATTTTGCTCTAGAATCACAAGTTCAATTGAAGCAAGAGGTGTAATATAGTTAGACTTTAAACTTTACCAATAAACATGTCCTTAGCTAAAACCCTGGAATAGGTCCTGCAATCATGTTAGATAACATATAATTCTACCAATGATTCAATAAGAGTTAGGGTAACATATAATGCATATATATTATCAATTATTTCAATCCATTTGAATAAATCATTTAAGAAATCAAGAATCAATAGTGCTATTCCCATAGTCCACCATGATGGGCTTGGAGAGGAAGCATGTTAGGGTGCCCTAAGTTCACCACATCTAAGCCCAAGAGCGTGGAGTAACCAAACTTGACCCCTTGGCCCCAGGGGGCAGGAACTCTTGTCCATCCCGCATGAGGTGGGCTACTTAGAAGGGGAAGATACACCTGCATCCCTAATCATTACTCCTCAATAAGACGCCCTAAGTTCACCACATCTAAGCCCAAGAGCACAGAGTATCCATACTTGACCCCTTGGCCCCAAGGGGCAGGAAATCTTGTCCATCCCGTATGAGGTGGGCTACTTAGAAGAGGAGATGTGCCTGCTGACCTTATTGAGGTTCCTCCCTAACCCTTTCATGATCGCTTATAGGAGATTCAAATAAATAAATGATTACAGAGAGTAACTACTATCATCACAAAGAATTGTTAGACTATATATTCCATTATAAGATATAGACAGACTCTATATATATATACACACTCAATCTTCTTATTATCTTGCATACCACAATTGAATAATGCTGCTGTAGTTTACTGATATTTCTAATCTGATTGATATAATAGAGTTGCAGATTGCTCCTTTGCCTTGATGCTCAGTTTTGCTTTTTATACCCTGAAGATATTACTTTTTGCCGCTCATCCCTCCTTTGGAAATGTCCCTTCTTATATATCCCCATGGTGGAGGAAGGGACAAAACTGTTCAGCCTATTTGTCCCTTGGTAAGGGACACATTCCTCTCCAAACCCAAGCACTGCCTTTAATCTTCTTTGCACATTAAGTAAGCGCTGCCCTTAATCTTTTTTGCATGTTATTATGTTAACTAAGCGCTAACTCCTTTATAACTTTAATTGTTGCTTTTAAAGCATAATTGTTTCATACTTGATCGCTGCTCCTTTATTAATTATGCTTTTCATTGATCACTATGCTTTAAGGCTTGTTAATATTATTTAAAAATCCTTGCTTCATTATCCTTTGCAATTCCTTAATAACATTTGCTGTCTTTATTAACTTCCGTCGATACAAATTATATGGTCGGCCAGCAGATCTGTAGTTGGGCGATTTTATAAATACATGGGTTGATAAGGGTGGTCGGCCATCATGTACCTATAAGCATGCTTTTAAGTTTGCTGTAGTTTGATTTTGGCAGGGGCATGACAGACATTGCCTTGCTCTCAGATTGTGCTGTACAAATTGTATTTCTGCCGCAAGTGCGCCTGCATCACAATTCATGTTTCTAGCAAACATTGTCTCACATATGTGTTTGTGAGTTCAAATGCCTTGTAGTTGCTACCATAACATTAACACACATACATATATGATATACCACAATATGTGCAACATCATTATCATATGTAAGGCACTATAAGGCATATGTGTGCAATGCTGCAACATTTGTAACATCACCGCATATCACCAAATCAAGTATATAAACAAACTCTTTGTATAGGGAATCTCTGTAGGTGAATATCACCCAATTCCCAACAAGTAGTTTTTACATAGAATTATTGTTTATGCAAACTTCTAACAAAAAGGTTGCAGATAGTGGTGTGAGGGACTAGAATTTGCAATATTTGCTTGCTGAGGATATGCCTTCCAATTCTATGAAAGTGGAATTAGGCAAGTCTTTGTTAGTAGAAAGACATCCAGACTCCTATGATGACCTCCAAGTTCTGAATAAAGAAGTGTTGACAGTTTCTTGTCTGTTGGAGATGCCCAGAATTGGATGGATCAGAGGTTTGTGGTAAAGAATTTGCTGGTGCATTCACACTTCCCTTTTAAGAAGCTCTTTTTGCAAGAGGATGCATCATCAACAGGTGGTGCATGGCGTCAATTTTTTTCAACTTGTCAACAACGTGGGGAATCATTTGACCTAGTCTAAGGGGGTGTTGGTGTTTGTATCTAGTAGCTAGTGTCTCTTTTAGTGGGGCTGGTGATTGGGGGTAGAGAATCTTGATTAATGATCACTGCTTATTTTGGCTAACTTTTGATAGACATTTGAGGGTAATGGATATCATGAAGCACTCCAAGGGAAAACTGAAGTCATAGGTCTCTTGGGCCAGTACTACTAGTAAAAGGGCACTCACTAGGTGGGCACACCCCACAGGCCTGTTAAAGATGGGCTGGTCTAGGACATTTTTTGAAATGGAACTGGAGCCTGCAAAGTCTCTCGGTAGGTTTAGCCATAAAAAAACTTGAAGTCATGGTATTCCTAAAATTAATGGGGTAACACATATGTACAAGAATACAAGGGAACACAGCTATGTTTGTTTTCTTAAACTTGTTCTTGAGTTATGTCTTGGCTGTTGATATGGAGTATGGACTAATCATCAAGTCTAAAGTCTAGTCGTGGGGAGAGTTATAAATTATTGAGGAGTCCTTATGTGTTGAATTTATTTTTTTGAATTCTTGTGCAGGGAGCAGTTATTTGATGAGCTCTGTTGTGATGAGATTTTATTTTATGAATTGTTGTGCAGAGAGAGCTTATTTCATAAGCTGTTGTGAGGGTAGAGTTATTTCTGTAACTATGTGTGGGGAGAATTTGCATTTTCAATTTATGTGTGGGCAGAGTTTATTCGACGATTCTTGTGCAGGCAACACTTTTTTCATGAATTGCTGTGTAGGGAAGGCTTGTCACATGATTTTTTTTGCTGGGGAAAATTTATATTTTGATTTCTTGTCCATGGAGAGATCATTTTTTGAACTTCTGTGTAGGGGAATCTTGTATCATGATTTTTTGTGCTGGGGAAACTTTATATCTTGAATTCTTGTCCATGGAGATATTATTTTTTGAATTCCTGTGTGGGGTGTTCCCGCATCCAACTGATTCCCTGAATTTCTCTAAAAATTAGTCATACCCGATTGTTAAGAAATCCAGTCAGCTAGCCAACGACCAGGGAATTTAATTCCCTTTGTACTTTAGGCTCTGCTAACCGAGGTGGCTTTACCTTATATGAGTGTGAAAAGATGGTGAGCAGGTTTAATTGTGTACTGATCTAGCAGATGAATTCTAATACCTTAGAAAAAGGATTTGTGGAATAGAATATGAAGTTGGGGCTGAGTTCCTTGTGTTGCTTTCAAATCCAGGCATGAGAATATACAATAATTAAGAATAAATTAGACATCACTTGAGATTTTCATTTTAGAAATTGTCTTGAGTTTTTGAAGGAAATTAGCTAACTAGAGATCGGTGCCTATCAAGAGCTACAGAGTCCTATGATCATGTAAATTCCTCTTGACAACAATCTAACACATTTCAATGGATAATTAGCATCATTGCCTTGCAAAACGCATCCTATGAAGGGCTTTAAAAACAATTCTACGCAATAATCCCTATGAAACACAACAGTTCTCAGTATATTTAGAAAGCAGTTATTCTATTACTTGAACAGAATGCAATTAACAAAATACTCAAATGCACAGAAAAATTCAATTACCTTAGATTATTTTATTCAAAATAAATTGCTGCATTACAATTTGGAGACAACTATGCATGAAGAATGTATTCATATATTTCACTTGAAATGAAGTTTGCTATTACAGAGAATTTGCATTTGCACACTTGTATATCTATAACCTAGGACATTCACAATTCTAGACTAATGCCCACCCAAAATTACATTTTCTAGAATGCTTTACAATGACGCTCATATCCTCTTAAATAGACAAGATGAGCACGTAGGCTCATGAGCCTAGACACGGGTGTCACATGTTACACTTGACACTTACATTCCTATTGGAACAAAACAAGTACAAGAATAACCCGTTACAAAATAATACTATCCTTGAACTAAAGAGCCGTTGAAGCCGTTGAAGAACTTAAAGATGAAACCACTAAAGAAGACAAAATTGGAGCTGCCATGAACTCGAGGTTGAGGTGGAGGAAACCGAATGATCGATTGAAATCCAATCTGGCATCCTATTCATTGCATTTCTCCAACCAGGAAGTATAAGTTTCCCCTAAGGGATTGGAATTCTAATACTTTAGCAACCTTGCCAATATGAGCACTATACTTGGCATCTAGTACCATCTTGGCCTCTTTGTTGAAGCTATTCAAATTTAACTCCAACTTTATTAATTCATCCAAAGATTTGTTTTGTTCCCTTTGTGGAGAAAAGACGTAATTTATATTGTTGTATGATGAGTTTTGTTTCCTTCATTAAATGAACTCATACTTTATGTTGTCATACCGTGTGGAGTAATTGAGGGGAACACTATACGGTGTGAGAGGACCTTTTAATGTAGTCAAGTTTTATTATGTAGTCAAGCTTTTTAATATGCTTAGACGTGTTAGTAATTTTGCATTTTTTTGCAAAATTGGATACCTCTACTACAATTGTTATCTTTTGCCAACCATGGAATACATCCCACACACATAAACTGTTCAACTTTTCATAATCATTTTTTATTGGTTGCTCTTTATTGAGAGTCAATGGAAATATGTCATATTCCTCCTTTTGCCAATGAAATAGGCCATAGAGGGAATTTGTTTCATCCTTCAAGCATGATTGTAATTCTAGAATCCTTTAGTCATTTGGCTTTATTGGACCTAGATCATGCTTTTTTGTCCATTCTTCTTCGAAGTCCAAATTTGGCGAATTGGAGGAAGTTGCTTCCTTATTTACAACTTGGTTCTTTAAATCAATTACATACTTCCAATCTTTGTTTTCAATGGAAATTATATTCTTTTTCCAATTGTGATTGGCCTTGCTATAGCCAACCTCGACCTAACAATGCATTGTACGCTGTCCTCCTTTATGAAATGACTACAAAGTTAAACAAAAATGCTTGGGTTCCAATAATTACCTTTTGTCCCATTAAAACTCCAATTACCTTAATACCTTGTTGATCTACACCCACCAATTGAAAAGTTGGCAGCCAAATGGTTGGCTTGTCAAGATTTCTCCAAGTGTCTTCTAGAAGTACGTTTATGCTAGACCTGCCATTAACAATTGTATTGGTGAGATTCCTTCCAAGGATCTCCATATTCACCACTGTTGGTTTCTTTGTCGTGTTATTTGTTAGTAACATTGGATCAATCACTTGGTTGCCTGATAGTGAAGGTTTAGTTATTGGATCTTCATTTTCACTAGATCCTAATTGTGTCGTAGCATTCACCATTTCATTCTCCCTTGATACAATAACATTTTGAATTTCAAGAATACTTCGGAACAAATCTACTACTTTAATTGGTACGGTAGCTTGAAGTCGCTGTGCAATATTTTCTTGGATTATAATTGATTTGTTATCGTACTTGCATTTGCATTTAAGTGGCGTTGTTTGTCATCCATAGCATTCTCCACTTCAGACCTTGCTTCACAAAGCCTTTCTTTTTTTGTACGTGGGTTTGAGTGCATAGCCTTCTTTGCTTGGGTGCGATTAACAGCCAATACTTCATTATGCCTTACATCAATCATGTTGACACTGGCCTTTTGCTTTGGACATTTGATATATTCGTGGTTTCTAGGTCCACACCATTTGCACAATAATTGTACTGTGTCTTGCTTGTTTTGGCAATCTCTTGCTAGTGTCCCCATTCGCTACATTGTTGACGTTGTATGATAGGGCTTTGACCTCCTCTTTGATTTCGATAATTGCTTGGAGATGCATTTTGTGGTTTTGATGGAGTGTTCTCTTCTCCTTGTGTAAACAGTACTTGTGTACTTTTGGTCTTCAAATTGTATGGGCACTCCTTTATTGAATGACCCATAACTTGATTAATCTCACAAAACATCTTTCTAAGACAGCTAGTTACCTTTTGTGTGCTCCTCAATTTTGCACTTAGTACACCATAATTCGCTAGTATCTTTGTTGGTTTCTTTCTTTGCCTTCAATTCTTTTATCTTTCAAAGAATGTCCCTTTGGAGAGCTTGTACTATTCTCGATTCATTGTCACTATTGTCATTTGAAATTCCATCTTCCTCTATTTTTGTTTTATTGCATTAGGAAATTTTATTTCACTTTTGATGTCCATTGCTCGATTGAAGGCTTCTGAATAGGAAGAGGGTGGTACTACATTTTTTTTTCTTAATGACGAAAGTAAGCCTTTGATGAACTATCTTTTCTTGTTGGTTGGTTTTGTTTCTAACTTTACAAGCAATTCCTTAAGTCTACAATTATAAGCTTGTATTGTAAATTTCTGCTACTATTTCATTGTCATCACAAAGTAATTTAAACTCTTATTCAAAGGCCTTCTTTAATCTCTCTCACGTGCTTCAGGTGGCTTGGTCAATTTTTGTATACCAATCCATTGCTACACCTCGCAAGGTGTTTGGAAAAGATTGTAGCCAAATTGCTTTATCAGCTTGCCCATTTGCTGTCCAGATTGTTTCACAAGTCCCATAGTGCCTAGTGAGATCCTTAAATCAATTGCCTGCAAACTTGGGTAACTTTTGCTTTTCTCCATTAGGGCTTACCATGATTTTATTCTGATGCAACCCTAGCACCTAGAATTTGCTTGCTAGGGAGTTTTGATTCAAACGTTGTTGTGCTTCTCTCATGCTCAACCACGTAGGAATCCTCAACTCTTCTCTCGGTTTCAGCCTTCCACGCACTTGTTTTGCCTTCAGGTTTTCTTTTATACACATTTGGCTCGGTTGCTTCTCCTTTGACAAAATTTCAATGCCCCAAAGGCTCATCTCGTAAAATTTTGTGAAGGAATGCAACTTCATCTGCCAACTTCCTTTGCCTAGGGAAGGTTGTCTTGACTTTTCAACTTGATTGTGTTCTTGGAAAGGGCTCTCACTTGGGAATTGTACGGTTGCATATTTCTCAAGTGTTTCTCATAATCTTCTCCTTCGTTCCCTTTGCTTGATGGTCCTTAAAGATTGCTTGATCTCTTGAATTTGACCACGTTGTGGTCTCTTCTTTCCTTTATTGGGGTCTAAGGGCATGAATCTCTCAAATCTGACTTGATTTCTTTAAGGCAACATTGCCAAATGTCTATTGCTTTATCTGATAAAAGGGATACATGAACTAATAATAAAAATGACAATGCATACCAAATACCGGAGTAAAATATATCTTTATTTGTGCATGAAATTATTACAGAAGAAGACTAGAGATGGTCAGCCAAGGATCAGAGTTGATCCGACTAGATCATCCCAACTTCCTTGATGATAGACACAATCTATTTAAAGGATCCGATAGTTGCTAAGAAGAACACAATCGTCAACCGACACTTATAACTACTTGAAGCCGATAACAATTAATAAATAGTTGGATAACTAATATTATAAAAACATAATAATAGACATTGTACATTGACTACACGTTTAAGGCAATTTTAGATAGTGAGGCCAAAAAGGCAAGAACTAGGACAAAAGTTTGTTCTAATTCATTAGATGCTAGGGCTGATCCTTTGGAGGAGGTGCCCATCAACATCTACTTCTACAACATGTGGCCCAAATATAGGTGGAGGAAACGTTAATTCTTTCTTTGTATCTTCTACTTCATTAGGATCACAAATCACTTTGGAGAGTATAGGATGGAGGAAGAATATCTAGAAATAGGCAAAACGAATGATTGACAATTTTTGGTACTACTCCAACATACCCGTTGCATGCTGCTAGGTCTTTGTATTACAAGGTATGGTGGATGTTATTGCAGCAACAAGTCCTAGGTTTAAAGACTTCTTGTACGAAACATTGAGGGTTGATATGCTTAATGACACAATGAAAGATGTGTACATATGTTGTTAATGAACATTGATTAGAGCGGGCAAAGATTGGATGCATTGTAATGTCAAATGGGTGGGGATGGATATAAGAAACCACACATTTGTCACCTTCCTTGTCTCTTCTAATTTTGGCACAATCCTTCTAAAATTTGTGGATACATCAGATAGGATTAAATTTGTGGGTAGTGGCATGCGAACACAGTTGGAAGTGTTCTTGAACACAAATGTCCCAAGAACACACAATTGTTTGATGCAACAGCAGATGAATGACTTGGTCGTTGTTTGCTAGAATCTCTGCCTAAAGCTGAAGAACGCTTGGGGTTAGAATTTTGGAATATCTGCAATTATAATTCTTTATTGTAATCATTGATTTGTTTCACTTGCAATTGCCAAATCAAATTTCTGTATGATAAAATTCAGGCATCATTGAGAAACACTAACATGACCTTGACAGAAGCTATCTAGATTCTAAGTGGATTGCAAGTGAGGATGTCCTTGATTTTGATATCTTTAGGGAGGTCGAGGTTGATAGCAATGTGGTTGAATGAATAGAGAGGCTCTGACCTTGGAGCTCCATCATTAGCACTTGCAGCCCTCTAGGGTAGCTCTTTTTATAGCAGCAAAAGCAATTGGTGACATCCAATTCTGTTGGAACTTTGTACTTACTTTGTAGGTTGACTTTGTACTTACTTTCTAGGCTGACTTTGTATAAAGTAGATTGTAATTGAAAATTATAAAGCTATTTGTTATTTTATGGACTATGCATATGCATTGTGCAGTTAGTGATATGAACATAAATGAAAAATTCTATATTCCAAACTTCATGGGCTAAACTCTTATTTTTTATGTGCTTTTTGCATCTGTATGCTATTAAAATGCCTTTAAATCTAAAAAACAAGTATTTTCTCTTTTTTTCTTTTCTTTAGTGGTTTTCTGCACTTTTTGAGAATCTTATATTTTCCTTATTAAATCTCAATTCTTTGAATTTTTTATTTTATTTTTTATCTCTTGGTTTGCTGATTTATTTCTGAAACAATTTTTCTGCTCTGTACAATACTATTCCTTTTTTGAACTTTTCTCTTTTTGCTTCCTTGAGCACTTGTTGAGCATCCTATGTTCTGATCTGATATTTAAGTAAATGTAATATGATGTCTTCTTCTTGTTAGACAAATTCAAATGGGTACCTCTTCTTCATACAAAGGCATTTTTGGGTGGAGTTTTGATTTTGCCAACTTTTTTGTATAGAATTCAAATTTACATTGAGTTTCTGGTAATTTTGCCATTTTGGGGAGAGATATAGTTTTGTAATGAAGGGGTGGATTTATAGGCATGTGTAAGGTGGAGCTATAAATGTTCATTTTGTAATAAGTTCTGATATATCGGCAAAGTTAATATGCCATCTCTTGAGATGCTCAATAATGAAGAACAGATTCAGCATGTGACTGGATTTCATATTAATGGTATGTTAATGCCATATCATAAAGAGAGCATTAAGTGGGTTTTTGAGCTGCTATATTGATGCTGTATGCTGGCATAAATACTTTTGTTGGCTGAGGGAGCATGTGTGCTTAATATATTTTGACAATGGCAATTAAAAGAAATGCACGGTAAGAGTATGCCTTATGTAGCAAGGTTTAATTATTATTTTTTGGCATGGGGGATTTCTAGGCCTTTCCTTACAACTGTAATGTCCCCGACCTCTGGGGCCAAGATTATCGATGTTTAAAAACGATTGCCCTAGTTTGACAATGTTATTTGCCAAACTATTTGAAACATCAGGTCTGAAATAACTAAACTCCTTGTATATGCAGAGTAAAATATAATACCTCCAGACTGATGAAATTCAGATACCAACAGTTGGATTTACAACACAGACAGAACATTAAAGTTTTCATCAAACTGTGATAAACCCCTTGGGTTTAATTTCTGATGGTGCATTCAGATTAAGACTCAGAAAGATACAGTCCCAGTATTTCTTGGAATTGGCTTTTATTAACATAACCAGAATTCAATACTATTCCAATGTTATGCTTCAATACAAACAATCTAACAGAATAACAACAGAGCATTCAAGTACTCAGTTGGAAGGGAATTATGTTGCAAATCATATATTTCTTCTAATTGTCTGAACAGATTACACATTTTCGAGAAATGGAAGCAATATATATTATTCATCCTTCATGTAGATAACAGAGATGAGTCATGCACCTGGCAATACGCAGTGAATACAGAGAGCATTCTGACCACCTTCAGATTACTTGCAACTGAGGCAATAGTTTGAGCAAATACAGGTGTTTGATTGCATATAATATTCAACACATAGAGATGATATATTAACTTCTGCCACAACGCCCTGGATAGTATTCTGTAACAACACAGTCTTCGTCAAGGATATAGAAATGGCAGATAATATGATAACCCACCTTGATACGATTTCATCATAAGAGAATGTGACTGACTTCAGACTTCCTTGGCGGACCAATTCAATACGAGGACAGTGAATATCGGAAAGATAGCTGGAACATAATGGTATCAAAGCATATGTATTCCCGGGAAGATGCGATGTAATATTCCTGACCATATAGAAGATACATAGAAAATGCGAATGAATCACTCCCGACCGTGAGCACTCCCGTATTGTGAGAATGACGCTCTACTGCTGTGGGTCGTGCCTGGTATAAACTTCACATGAGGAACGCCCAGTATGCATTGCCCAGTATACTTAAATGTCAAATCTCCTTATCATCGTTTTTGAACATCTCCATCCAATTGGATAAGCCACAGTAATGAGACATTCCCGTGTTCAAGTGTTGTTCGCTCAGTCTTCAACAATCGTATCCAGAGTATCAAGAATTTTGCCAAATTAGAGTCCACGGAATGCACAACCACAATCAGAATATAGCAACAATGCCCGCCCAATAGCGATAGAGACAATTTCAGAGCAAATACCTCTATGCCCGATTCCTCCAATAAATTGCTTCGGCAGAATAGAATATTGGTTTCAAAACAAAATAATGTTCCAACTACGAAATTCATAGGTTTTTGCTTCTTCCTCAATCGTTCAGAATGTTAACGAACTTCACATGTCTGTCTTTTTCTCCAGTGCAGATAGGAATCCGCACAAAGCTTGAAAATTAACTGTGAATATAAACCAAACATGACCAACCCAGGTTTTCGTCCGAGAATGTCCCTGAAGACTGAGAGTTTCCGTTCTCAACACTTCAATTCAAAAACCAGACTTAATTCATTCTTCAGTTGTGTTGAATCCATCTGCCAATACTCCTTTTAATCTTCGCCCTCAACATTCAGTTGTTATAACCAAATTATTTAAATATAAATGGCCTTATAAAGCTTAAATTTCAAAATCATAACATTTCATAAAGCCATAAATATTAATTAATTAAATAATTAAAATGTCTTTTAAGATAATAAAGACAATTTTAATATTTAATTAATTAGACTAATTCCTCTTTTGGGCGTATAAAATTTAGGGACATCACAACAACAGAGATTATAAATTCTGTGGTACTTTCTAACGTGGGTATCAGATGGGATTTTCTGCAATTCTGGTACGACATTCAATTCTTCAGGATGGGTGGATATTTCAAAAGTCACAGACCATTTGTCTTCCGATTTTGCTAATCATAATATATCTATTCCTTGTAATTTCATTGTGCATTATTCTTGTGGGATGGCCTTAAATAATTTTCAATCAATTTTTTGGGATTTTATTCCTATGGTTGTTTTGAGTCAGAAGACTAATGAATAATTGTGATTAAGGTACTGTATGTTTCTGTATTTATTCACTTAGATTTAATGTTAGGAGTTTCAGCCTTAACGGAGTTTGTAATGAAAACTTGGGAACTATTTCTTATTGCTGTATAATTCAAAATCTCTTTGTAGTGGGTGAATCCATTTTCATATAGATTTTGGCCATCCTTAATCAATAAATTCTATTGCTTTTGGCAGGCATGTGTGAAGAGAATTGAAGCTGATGAAACTGGGCATAAGCATTGCACTGGGCAATATTTTGACTACTGGCATTGTATTGACAAATGTGTAAGTATTCTATTTAGGGATCAAAGTCTGTAGTGCTTTCATTTGTTTTCTTTTCTTATGGGAAGGAGAGGTTTTATATTTTAATTAATATTACTCCTGGTAAAATGCAGAGTGCAAACAAACTGTTTGAGAAACTAAAATGAAGAAGCGTAGAAATTATGGAGAGATGCCCATGGAACTTGTGGAGAATAATTTTCTTGTTCCATAATTAATCATATTTTTCATTGAATATTCTTATTTTTGTACTCATATAAATACTTGGGATATCTTGATATCTTATTTGATGTAACTGAGAAGCAAGTGGAAGGCATGCTTGCTTTGTGCATCAATGCAAAAGTTTCCATCAATTGCATGGTTTGAGTCAAGGTTTGCCTTGTGCTTTTCGTGTTCTTTCTTCGGAACAGATCTACCATGGCTTTATGATTGAATCATAATAAACCTTACAAAGTGTTTTTGCATGAATGAATAACAAGGAACAATAGTTTTTGCATTATGTGCTCATTTCTGGAAATCATGCACTATGCAATGAATATGAAGTTCATGGTTCATTTTTTAATCTCAATATTTTTTCATCTATTAATTTAGATAATTCTGCTTAATGTAATTAGATTATTTGATTATTTTAAACCATGTGGCTCTGCCTGGATTTTGATTCTTGACACTTAAATTATAGTCGTTTTGAGCTTTAGTTTTTGTTGGGTTGTTGGATGATCTTGCATGCAACCACCGTGCATACTTGTTCTTTTTCTTCAGTACGTTCTTTCAGTCAGGACTATTCCAAGGACAGATAATTTAGAGTGAGAACGTAGGTGGAGTAGATAAGTAACAAAGGCCGGAAGTGCCAGTAGTCTCTTTGTCAAGGAGCAGCCAGTTGATTAGCAGTGCTGTAATGTGGAAGGTGCATTTGTTGGGTTATGCTTTAATTCAAAAGTGCTTTGTGCGCCTTTTTGACACATCTCAGGGCTGTTTTAGCCAGTCACCTTTCGACGTCTAGATGCTGATAAAAACTGTGATTACCAGCTGACTGGCTCTGCTATATCTGAAGATAGGATTAACTAGTCAATCACAATCTTCAGATGATCTGTTACGGTTGATGTGTTGCAAAAACTCCACGTGAAAATGTTAAATGTGACGACAGTTGTAGATGGATGCTCCTTACAGATCCACATGCATGGAACATGTGTTATGGATAGTTTACATGGCAATCTTCTACTAATTTCAATCTATCTAGAGATGCGCAGTGGGACACACTCAAGTATCTTAGATCTCTTGAAGATGTATCGAGCACCATTGATTTGTTAGTTAAGTTCATGATTTGCCGTCCATGTGGAGACCAAGGATTGATTTTTGAATATCCAAAGATGAGTAAAGTGGGCCCATTGATGGTTTAGATGTTTTGCTCACCGTCAATTCTCTCTTTAACATATTTGCAAGATGGCATCACAAAAATAGAACCAAAGTTGGGCGAAAGCACATGATGCCAAATAATTTATTGTCACTTTGGTGCCCATTCCTTTAGGGTTTGTGTAGGCTCATTTCAGCCTTTGCATTAGTCTTTTTCCCTAAAGGTTGTCGAGGCTTCCCTTTTTAGGGTCATTTCTTATGCCTTTTTTTGCATTTCCCTTAATTTCTTATTGTAACTTGTCATTTTTGAGTGTAGATTGTTTGGACACTAGCATCTAGTGCAAATGTTCGTTCGTAGTGCTAGCATTTTGCCACTTGTCACCCTTCCAAGTTAGTGGAATTGGCAATTCTCTTGGTGAGAAAAGAACTCATTTGCACAAGAAGAAAAAAATTGTAGTATGACTAAATTTTCCCTTAGTATGCATCATACAATGGTTAGGGGAGAGGGCCCAGTAGTCGTGCACCCTAACTTCGCACTTCTAATTATCCTATGTCGAAATTTCAAATCACTCCCAATTTTTTACAGCAGCTTACTTGGCAAGTTCTCTGCTTATAATTAAGGTTTCAGGGCCACATCATCAAATATGATGCCACATCAGCATGCGTTTTTGTCAAGGTGTCCAAAAAGGCCTCAAAAAATAGTGAGAGCAATTCTCGTGCATTACGTCATTATCACATGATTGGTTGCTTTTTAGATCAAAAGCATACATTTTGTTTAATTATGGGTAGTTAAATCACAACTATTGGACATTATATAAACGACTATTGGGTATTATATTTACGATTGAGTGCACGACTATTGGACCTTGCACGACTATTGGGCCCTCTCCCCTAGTCTACATTGTACAATAATATCCAAGGCCATTGTATAGCCACATTGTACGACACCATCAAAAGCTAAAGATTGCACAACCCCATTTGCTTATTAGGATTGTATAGACTGTAAGCCACATGGTACAATGAGCATATTTAGTACAATACAAATCCCCATCGTATGACTTCTGGTGGTGAATGGAAGAAAATTTTAAACTAAACACCCTCCCTTAGATTAGACTGTAGGATCATTTCGCCAATGAGGTCACACTTTACGGTCAAATTGTCAACACATTGTACGAGTGATTTTCCTATTGTAAGATTCCATTAAATCATTGTATTTCTTGCATTAAATCACACTGTACAACTTGCATTGAAACACAATGTATGGCTTGGGTACAACATACAACACACAAAGCCCATTAATTGTATCATATCATTCATCACTCCACCATATGGTCAATTGCAAGGTCCAACATGACTTGTAAGAGGTAACTTATTTGCTGTATGACATCCATTCATTCATGTCATACAACTCTATCAAGGAATCAATTGCCTATATTGTACAACTAGTTCACATCACACAAACTTTGCAACATATGACCATCAACCATCATACACCAACTTCCTTTGCTGGTCACTATCATATGTTGGTTAAAACACTCCACAATATCTATTTTTTTTTGGCTTTGCCAACATTTTTTGCCTATTAAAAAATCATGAAAACGTTGTGTGCCATGAAGTTTTGTGTGGTTTTGAAGGTGCCCCTTGACCTTGTTGGGGGCATTGCCCCTAAACCTTCATTGCACTTGTTTGAATTGCCAAGTACACTCCAGTATGAGTTTGCACAATACACTTCCAAGTTTGTTTACAGGGCCTTGTCCACAATATCATCATCAATTTGGAAAGTTTTCCCTAATGTTACTTGATGATTACTTGTCGTTTGGAAGATGATTTTTTCTTTTAGGGGGATAATGTAGTCAGTGTACAATGTCTATTATTATGTTTCAATAATATTGATTATTTGACTATGCATTAATTGTTTGTGTTAATTTGTTGTTGGCTCTGGGTAGTAATAAGCATCAATTAGTTGATAGTTGTGTTCTTTTTGGCAATCGTCGGGTCCTTAAATAGATTGTATATTGTCAAGAAAAGTACTATGATCTAGTCGGATCGACTTTAATCCTTGGCTAACCATCTTTGGTCTTCTATAATAATTTCATGTGCGAATAAAAATATATTTTACTCTTCTATAAGGTATGCATTGTCGTCTATATTATTAATTCATGTATTCATTTTATTAGATAAAGTAGTAAACAACTTTCTCAAGCCTATGAGTTAACATTATTCCTTTCATCATTTATCTTTGAGCATCTTGGGGATTATCACATCCCTTATTAAATTATTTATCTGTTTATCTATCTTGGTTGTTGTAGAGGTGGAAACACCGAAGCAGGGGTTTGACTAAGGTGAACTCCCAAACAACTGCAAACAATTTTCTCGCCTTGCTATGTTTGTAGGTTAGGTGGATTTTGGAGTTCAAATCGCACATTCTGAGACTTTTTGCTTGTGTTTGTTCAAACAATAGTGCAACACATGGACGTCCATGCTACACATTGGTATCCTTGGCCAAGACTCTCAAATTTCAACCGCATGTTCCTTACTATCTATATTTTCCATTTTATCATATTTTATTTGTTTTTGTGTTTTCACATGTTTACCCTAGTTCATTCATTTTAAGCATTTTATTTAGTTAAACATATCTAAGTGTATGTAGTGGAATTTACTTCAAAGGAACCTAACTTTTCTTTTGTTAGAGTCAAAATTTCCCACATCACAATTTCTATTCCCCATTTTCGAGACCCCAAAAGTAAAAAAATTACTAATTGATAGAAAAACACCACTAAAATTTCCCTACAACCAATGACGCACAATTATAAATCTTAAAGAGGTGGTTCACTTATAGGGGAAATATTCTATACAAAAACAATGTCAAAAGATGCATCACAATCTAACAATGTCGATGTTGTCACGAGTCCTCAACATCCATGTCATTATCTCTAAAAATCATTAGTACCATTAATTTTAGAAATGTTACATTTTGTAATGTTTCCTCTTTAAACTTATATATATCCAAACAAAGTTTAAGTAATAGATAAAATAAATTATAGTTAAAGTTTATTTTTAATAATATTAAGGTTCATATGAAGAGTTATGTCTATATTGGAGGAAAAAGGTATCTAGAGACGAAGCAAGAAGGAGCATCATTATTGAATACATTCTATATATCTAATTATTATATTTGTAGAGCATGGATTGTGGGCCCATCGTGAGGACTAAACCCCTCAAGGTTTAAAACTAGCACTTGCACCTAAAGGAGGTTCAAGGGAGACGCCGATAGGAAATTAAAGGAAAAAACATAAATGAATTGTAACAATACATAATTGATTATATAAAAATAGAGGTATGCATTATATTATATAAGCAAGTACATATGTTTGTTGGATATGTTTTTTTTTAAACAATGCAATCCCTTTGAAAAATGAGTATGTACCTATGAAATAGGAAATAAAATTGAAGTAATAAGGAAAGCAATAATAATAATGACAAATATTAAAAAAAGACAAATTATTTTGTGATATTATCCACCCAAATGTGACCATCATTCTTTGGACATTAAAGTCAATGTAAGCTAAACCTTTAAATTGGAAACAAGTTTGATTTCTCCTAAAAGATGTTAAAGACTACAAACTTTTTTTGTTTTAGGTACTTCAGATATATTTTTATTAACTTATGTATGAACATTAATTATATAATAAATATTTAATTCCTAGGTTATATTTAAAGAGAGAAGAAAGAAAAATTTAGAAATGTTAGGAACTGGTACACCCAAAATAAAGTCAAAAATAAAGAAAGATTTTGTATATACTTATATATATCTGAAGTATTAAAAAAATAACAATAGAAAAGACAAATAAACAAACACTTCTAGTCTATTTAGATCCAAAACAAAATAAAAACAAAATGAGAGATCCAAGTTTATTAGAGGCATTATGTTGTACTTTCAATGCAAGAGGGAAGTAGCCAGTTGAATAGATTAACCAAAGTAATACAGCATAATAATCTTCAGGAAAATTGCCTAACTTCCCTTTAATAGTGGCAATGACTAGGTGTTTAAAAGTTTGGGTGATAGAAGTAAGGCCATGATGAATAAGGCTAATACTTGTGCAGCTAGAAAATGACTTGAAGAAGCAGAGGCGCTAGTATCTCCTACACACTTCAATTGACATTAGAACATATTATAAATACAAACAAATTGAATAATGTTACTGATGATTAAAGGATTCCTCGGTTCCAGTCTCTATGACAGGTATAATACCATTACAAGGAGAAACATTATGTCAATCTTAACATATTTACTAATATTTGAAGTAGATTTTAAAACAAAATAAGTTTATAGAGGATCAAATGCTTCCCCTTTTCTTTTACCTTGTGATGGAGTGTTGCCATTGGTAGGACCGTAGGAGTCTCTCTGTTGCCATTTTTTGTTCAGAAACAGGTTTGTTATCATTGTAGGGAGAAGTATTGTGCCAATGGTTGGCATATCTAATAAAAATAAGACATAAATAAAAATTGATTATCATAGTAAACAATTCTTCATACTCAAGAGAAGATTTGGTATCATTTGTAGGCCAAATGGATTTGAAAATAGGGAAATGAAGAGGTACATTTCCTTGGAAAAAATAACTCATTCTTGAATTAGCCTAAAATCATATTTTAGTGATTTGAGATCAACCTAATGATCACTTACAGACCACAAAATCAGTTTCTAAATTATAGTCAATACAAGCTACATTCTTGTCATCTAGCAATGGAAATAAGGAGATGGAAAAATTTAACTCAAGAAGAATTTATTTGCAAGGAATAGATATCAAGTTGTCCTATGTACAACCAAATAAGGGCAGAAGCTCTCAATAGATCTAAGATTTGGGTAATCCAAAAGAGTTTCCAACTAAACAAGTGGATAGTTACATTATTGATCTTTCAAAACACAACAAATGAATACACAGCCTTGAGGCACATGGCAGCAAAGATGTAGAAAAATCTTCAATATCTTTTTTCAAATCCTGGCCTCATTGACATGGGTTGGTCTTTTCAAACATGTAATTAATCAATTCAAGATAAACTCCCATTATATAATAGTTGAATAAGGGATATGAAAATATATAAACCATTTGATTTAGAGGCAATGAAAGATAGAGAATCAAGGGCATGAGATGCTGGGTTCTTAATGTATGCAAGCAATTAAGGCAAAAACACTCACTAAAGCATGAAGACTTGAATAACCTATATAGCTTTTAAAATGTAATAGAATGAATACAACAAACAAAAAACAAAAAATATGTAGTCTTATTCTATCATGTAGATCCTACAGGTATCTTCTTTCATTCACAAATCACATTTAAACAGTAGAGGAAATTTGAAAATAAATGAACTATAAACAAAAGAAAACCAAGTTGTGTGCCTCTTGTAGTAGAAATGTTTGTTTTCAAGTTACTGCCACACTTTGGAGGCAAATCCAATGCCTGAGAAACATTGTTGACTCCTAAGGAGGCTATGGCATTATAATTAAACAAATTACACAGACATTGTGTTTGCTTCTCAAGAGCACTCAACATAGGACCACAACAAGAAGAAGGGGGCTTATCAACTACCCAAGGATGCCCTATTAAAAGAAAAACAAAAATAATTAAGCCCTAATAAATTGCATACCCAACAATTCGCCACTTTATGAGATGTGGATGTGTCAATGTTGTAGTGCAGATTCACCTCAAATGGGGAGATTTTTGAGGTGGGTAGAGTATATAGTCACCTAGTCTTAGATTACCATGGGAAGGATGGTTTATGTTCTGAGTGTTGAGATTAGCTAGTTGAATCTCTTACAATTGATTGGATCGAGAATACTTTGCCATATCTTTGTTTTTCTCCAACTGCTCCAATGTTTCAACTACTACTTTCAAATGAGGCTTAAACTTTGGCTCTAGATAAAGGCATTTGAGAGCAAGTGTAGATGCAGTATGGGCTCCCATGATTGAATATTGACCCTTCAATCTAGTGTCCATGATCTGATATACTTTACATTTATCATTCATAAAAGGTTTTTCCCATTCCACCAGATTTTGTTCACCTATAGGTCGGTTATTTTCTATAATGTGGCGGCCAGAGAGGTGTTCTAGTAGGACAAATCAAAAACTATAAATGTCAATCCTTGTTGTCAAATGGCCTGGTGAATAGAATCCACACATTCATCAAGCATTAGTTAAAATTCACAAAAAAATTGTAGACTGAGTAGACAAAATGCTCAAAGGTCACGATAATTATTTTTAAGGTTAAATGAACTACACACAATAGTAATTAAACGAGAAGAACCTATAGCTAGATATTTTGGAGCATCATAGCCATAAGTTCCCGTGACCCTTGTAAATACATGTGTTATATCCCCTTTTGGGCCAACTTTGGCTAGTCTGAAATCTGAGAGCTTTGTGTTATAATTCTTTGAAAACAACCAAAGTTACTAGATTAGGTACAAAAAATACAACTAAGGCTAATAGAAGACATAAATTAAAAGAAACAGTTCAGTAATCTTGTTAAAAGATAGATAATGCCATAAGAAGGGTTGTTTATTGACATCCTGAATCAAGAAGAACATTTGACGCCTTCAAATCTCTATATATAACTTTACTTTCAGCAATATGTAGAAAAGCAAGCCCTTTAATTGCCCCAACAACTATTTTTATTCGTAGAAGCCAAGAAAGAGATTGGAAGTGAGAACTTGGTGAAATAAAAAAAATCATTGAAAATCAATCAACTGAATGGATCAATAACAATATAGCACTAGCTAAACACAAGTCCTACAAAATCTGGTCAGTTTAATGCTGCATCTATACCAAAACTTCAAAAGGCAGTGACTTGTTTGTGACTTAATTTTATATATTAAGTCTTTTGGTTTCATGGAACTGAAGGATAAAAACAAGGTTCCCCATCACCGCATATTCTCTCTGCCTTGGGTTTCGGTCCCATATGGTGGATAGAGCTAAAAATGGGTGGGGTTGCACTCACTACGTTCTCCAAGCACACCCATTAAAGTAGCTCTGATTTATAAGGTCAAATTCCAAACCTTAAATACGAGACTGCAAGGTTAAACAATGTGTATACCGTGTGATTGAAGTGCCAATGTCAGTGATATTTAAGTACCATATTAATTTTCAAGGCCAATTTCTGCAGAGATTCTGCATGTATATCTAAAATACATGACACAAAAACCAAGGTTAACAACTCTCGATAAACAGAGGCTAGCATGGCTTAGTAAGCTATATCAATTTCAAACTCTTTATTGATAGTTACAGATTAAAAAAATGCAGTGCGTTTACTTAACCTTGAACATGTGAAACATTCATTGTTTCCTTCTCTACCATCAAAACTTTGGCTCTGCAAATCCATGTTCTACTATGCAACTTTGGATTGTTGAGACAGAACGTATATGTTATTAGCACCTAACACAATATTCGTAGTCCTTTTGAATTGTAAAGATAATTATTTGCAGAAGCTCAAAGTGCACTATACCTTGTTGATTTTATGTAAGAGAGAATCTCGTCCCCGTCTTCATTGCTGGTGGAGACAGGTATGCCAGACGTTTGTGGACTTGCAAGTCCAATGTAGCAATGCCATTCTCACTCTGCCCTCGACCATATGTTTCCTCCTCTGCAAGCAATTCATGGCGGAAAACAGGGGAAGAATTGTGCTGCACAAGCCATGGCAGAATGTAGTCAGCATGGTGAAGTCCTGTGCTAAATTTTCCTTGCCTAAACGTAGACCTACTTCTTGTTTCGCTCGGCCTTTCCTCTTGCCCTGGATAGGGATATTACGAAACCCTACCATAATATAAATGTTAAAAAATGAGACAAACCAGAACCAGTCTCCCTACAGCTACTGCTTCACTCTATTTACAGTGAAACATTGTATCTGACTTCATGGCTTTCTTGTTCGAAGTAGATTTGATATGATTTTTAATAACTGCAGATTTGACATGTAGATTTTACAGTGTAAGATAAGATTGATGTGAAATTTGATTTGATTTGAAGATCGGACGACTGAAAACCAGAGTAGTTTCACGGCAACCAAGCGCAGTTTGATGAGAGTGTGAGACAGGTTTGCCGATGGCCTGTGGACTAGCAAGTCCACAACAAAAGCCTATCGGCTAATTAAAGGATGAAAACACTTTAATTTCTATTGGTGAGTTAGCAAATGTGAATCCTTAATTTAGATAGACTTGAAGACAATTCAAAGATATCATAATGAAGATAGATCATTGTAGATTTAGGATAATTAATAGTAGATACAAATAACAAGTTTCCTCTTTTTTGAATTATATTCTAAATATTATATCTGAATTAAAATAAGCTCTACAATTCTCTGAAGTTGATATTATACTTATAATTGGTTGTGTTGCCATAATTTTGAGTTAGATAAGGAAGATTTAAAGGGGACATTATAAATGATATTATAGTCGAATCTTCGCTAGCCTATGAAAGAGAAACCAACAGTTGGATACAAAAAATCATATGCAAGTGTATGCCTAAAGGGATGTTTGATAACATGGTCAACCATATTTGTCAAAGATAGTCATTTATATTGTTAAAGGAGGGCACATTAATTCCCAATATATTTATAATAGGCGTAGTGAGTAGGTAAAGGAAAATAAGTCCTAAATAATAAAAAATCCATGGTTAGAAAGCAAGATATATATGTAGGAGACAAGGGCACTAAAGAGAGAGCAAGCTTGAATTTAACATAAGCTTCTCTACACCATCATTTCACATCAGCAAATTAGTAACTTTTTATTAGCAAAGAAGTAGCTTTTGTCATTTGATGAGGGTTTTGTGACCAAATTCAATATATTTTCAGATATCAATAATAAAAAAATATATTGACTTTGCGTGTCAAAATTTGTTCAAAAAATTTCATCAATCAATACAATATTAGTTGCTTGTTACCAAACTCTACATTTCCAAGATGCAATATCATTTACAATTAGTGGAGGTTATATTGACTGTTTGAGAAGAATTGCCAACAAAATCTAATAATTTATTGATTAAGAATTATTAATAAAAGATGGATGTTGATAAAGAAAAAAAATTGATACATTGATAGATGTGTTGGATCAAATGCTCCACATGATGCAGAATAATATGAATGCATCCAAAAATCAAAATAGCGGGACAAACATTTTAAGAAACAACAAAATTCAAAACAATTTCACATAGAGAACAATTGTTGGGTCCATTGATAAACCTCTACAATCCATGTTCACTTGTAAAGAAGAAAATTCCAAGTTGAGGGTGATTTAGAGGAATATATTTTTAGATTTTTTAATACCACAGAGTCAAATCCATCTAGAAAAAACTTTAAAAAAATAGATGAAGAGATCAAGTAGACTTGGAACTAGTGACAAACACACCAAAGATAAGTTTACAAGAGAAAGACGTCAACAAAGAATTTGTAGAACATAAGTCAAAAGTAGAAGGGTTAAAACTAGAGCTACAAAAAATTAAGAAGGAATAAATCAGTGATCAAGAACAAAAGGAATCCACCATACATATTAGAGATGAAATTGATCTACAAGATAGCAATTTAGAGTAGCATAAAACAATGGATGATGTAGAATTTGGCTCTAGTAATCTTCATGCTATAGATATAGGTTAGAAGGATTGTTGTATCATTTCAAGTCCTTCTAAATAAAAAAAAACACAAGGAAGCTTACCTCATTCCATGAAAGTGCAAAAGATATAATGTGGAACAGGTCTAAGATTATGTGAGGAAAGACAAAAAATGGAAAAATAAGCTAAGTTGATAGCTACTCAAGTAGAACAATATTTCACGAATTTAAGGAATTTTTTTCTTCCATAGATAATGAAAAGCAAGAGTTTAGACAACAATTAGGTGTACTCCTACATCCTGTATGGAAAGCTCAAAAGATAATGATAGAGAAATCAATATTAGGTTTACAAGTTGGAGTGATTGATCCTTTTATCCACCAAGGACTAGGAAAGGTTAGTCTATTTAGCATTATCAAGGAAGAAAAAAGGTAAGCATTCTAATAATTCTTATGAGTACAATTCAAATAATGAAACAGATGATAATAGCATAGATTTAATTTACATTATCTCCTTCTAATAGTTTTGTAATCCTGTAAAGTACTCTAAGCATGGGGAAAAAGTGAAAGATATGATTTACAGTAAAGGAAATGTAGATCCTTTTACTCAAATGCAAAATAGGCTGCGTAAAAAAAGGTGGGATCCTCATATTTAGGGCACTCTTGCAATTGAAGATGACAAAGGATGTAACATTACTATCGTCTTCGATGTAGATGATGACAATCAAGAGTTTATATTCGTTGCCCAAGATCTTTGATGAATATGTAATGAGAGTAGAAGATTATGACATTATATTATTCAACTTGACCAAGCCGATTTGTCTTCTTTTTTGAAGCTTAAATCTATTAAGGAGAATAAATATGCTTTCGTTAATAGGAGTGTTTCCTAATGGCAGATGAAAAATAAACATAATTCCAGATATATAAATGAGCTGAAATTTCTATAGTACATGGATTGAGCAAAGTATATTGTTTCAAAACATATCTCCAGGACAAACACTTGACAGAGGATGACACATGAGAATGGATTTTTGTAAGAAAGGAGCAACTTGTGAAGGGTCCTTTGCTACTAGGGGAAATGACAATGATACACAATTTCCCATCTTCTTATTAGTATTGATTTAATGAAACATTTGCTCTAAACGTAACATCATCCCACAAAACTCACACCAGTGCATTTAAGTTTAGACTGCAAATGACAATTAGTTTATGCAATTGTAATAACAAGACACTCCTCCCACCTATTTGTGAAGTGAATCTATTGCAAAGTGAAGATCCTTTTGTCACCATTGGAATTGGGGAGGAAGAATTTATCTTCACCGCTATTCTAAGGCAACTAGTACCACTATAGTGCAAACTATAATGCTCCTATGTCTTACATTTTGGATAAAACGGTAGGAAGGAAAGTATTGGCATAAAGCATCATACTAGTTCTTGCACAAAAGAGTCAACCAATAGATGACCCAAAATTCACCTACATAGCTATTTGGGACAATGAACTCCAAATGACATCTATACTTCATACTAATATGATCACAATGTACTAATGTTACGAGGTTGAAATAATGTGCATAGAGACACCAAGAGAAGTGGGGGACTATAGGATACTTGGTATAAAAAAGGAACAACTTCATCTATTTCCTATTGCTGATTTTGAACAACATAAATCTTTTTTTAGGTAGCCATCTACTTATCACGTTGATAGAGGTAATAGAGAGTCCATGAATATACCAATGTTGGAAGGAGATAGTTAAGCTCCTAAAATTTTACGTATGATGCAAGCTATGAGGATTTTTATATCTTGCAAGAACATGGTTAGATCTCATAGAGTTGTGTAAGACTAGAAATTAGAGGAAGGTAACCTAGGAGAGTGCTACTTCAAATATACTTTTAGAGAAAGACCTCATTGGGATGTTCTAACAAATCAAAGTTTGAGGAATATTGAAAGAAATAACATATATCAGGAAACATTCATCTTCTCCATAGAATCTAAATAATTTATCAACGAGTGGGCATCAATTGCAAAGGTTGCAATTCTTTTCTTTGAAATTGAAAACATGGGTACAATTGTAGCAAGTTTTCATCTCATGTTTGCGAAAATAGAGTGTAATAATTAATTTCTTGGATTGGAAAATTATACTTTCTACTCTCCAAGATGGTGGGGCATCCATGAACATTTTGGCTAAGGAAATATGAGCAACTCAAGGGTATTGAGGCAACATAGTAGGGTTTGGTCAAGATGGTATTGCACACAAATGACATCAACCTTATTATGACATTGAAGGATTATTTTGGTAGATAGGTTGAGGTAAGAATAGTAACAATAACTCTTTTAGGACACTATTAAAGTATAAATTCAAGCATAATCAAGATAATTAGAGAAGCACACTTGGTGCAGAGTTTCCAGTTCTTAATTATATTAGAGTAACACAATATAATCTAACTACATTAGAAGGAGGATTGAATATTGAGAATTACAAATCTCCAAGGATGATTTGGGATCTTGATAACTCTAGGAGCATCCTAGTTTGTGATTTCTCGAGGAAAAACTCTTAGAAAGGGTAGACTGTAATGTCCCCTCTTTAGACATAAGTTACATCCAAACAAAGATTAAGTAATAGATAAAATAAAATTATAATTAATGTTAATTTTTAGTAACATCAAGGGGCATGTGAAGGGTTATTTCTATTGGAGGAAAACATTATTTAAGAGAGACCAAGCAAGGATAAGGAGCATAATCAAATTTTATATATCTAATTGTTACTCCTTGTAGAGCATGGTCTGTGGTTCAACAAATTGAGGATGAAGCCCCTCAAGGTTTGAAATTAGAGGATGAGAACCCCCTAATTTTTATTGCTAAGTTAGTGGATAAAAAACCTTGTTTCAGGAAGATTTTTAGATAATTCAAAGACATCTTAGTGAAGATAGATCATTGAAAATTTGAGATAATTAACAACAGATACAAATAATAAGTTCTCTATTTTTTGAAATATTATATCTGAATTAAAGTAAACTATTAAAACTACAATTTTATAAAGTTGATACCATGTTTATAATTGAGCTTGTTGCTATAATTGTGAGTTAAATAAGGAAAATCAAAATGGGAAAATTATACATCTAAAGAAATATTGGATAAAGTGTCACAAAATAACTACAATAGGATCTACCAAGTAGTAGAAAATATATTGCTTTCAAGATGATCTCCTAAACCTATGGAAACTAACAATCATAGATTATAAAAAATAATGTCATGATTAGTGAGCCACACAAGGTACTTGTATGAGTTGATTAGTCATGGAACTTGTCCCAAAACATAGGGAAGGTGGCCTCCATATGCAATCACCATGAGACATAGTTAATTCCATTGAGTTGAATGTTTGGAAAGGAGTGTAATTTTATCCAAATCAAGAATACACATTTTTTTCCTAATTTTGTATCAACTAATTAAGACCATTAAAGAGGTTTAAGAGTTATGGAACCCTTATTAATGATTTTTTATAAACCCCCATTAGTACATAGTGTAATAAACCCCAAGAATTTAAAAATTATCAATTTTGATTATTAGCTCCCAATTAATAAATTTCATAACCCCCAAAGTCTATTAGATGGGTGACATGTAACAACTGAGTATGTGGTGTAGGGCACCTAGGCATTCATGGGAAAGTTGCAAAGTGTTAGGTAGTTTGGTGTGTTTAAGTCCTTTTGGTTGAATAAGGTCTATTTAGATCATGTTTAATGTCTTTGTCATGTTTTTGAGTCATTTGGGTATAGGTTGTTAAAAGTTGTCATTTTGCATAAATGTCACAAAAAGTTGCATAGCAACTTTTGCATTTTTTGTGGATAGAGGAAGTGGAACGGTCAAGGGATTTGAAAGGTAGTTGTAATAAGTTGTTTTGGTTGGAAAAACTTAAATAAGCCATGTAATGATCGAACCAAGGTTCTGGTGGTGATTTTAAAAGTTGAACATCAATAAAGCTTTGTTTTTCTACATTTTCCTATTGTATTTTGCTGCTACAGAAGGTAGTATGACCTTGTACGACCTATAAGTGGTCTAAAATTCATTGGAGTTGATGTGGAATTGAGTCTACTTTATGAAAAACTTGGTTTCATTGAATTTCATTCAAATTTGAACATTTTAGAGGCAATTTACTCCATACCATTTTGAAACCCTAGGTTTTAGTGTTTTGAGTGAAGAAATGAAGTTTTGAGCCATTCCACTAGTGAAATGGCTTGAGAACCGGTGGAATGGAAGTAGTTACATTGTATTTTGTGTTTGTGAAGTTTTCAAGAGTAGGGGTTGAGGATTTGGGCAGCCTGGTTGATGCCCTAGGTTGAAAACCTCTTGTTTTGGGCATAATAAGGTGCATATGGGTAGGGTTTTGTAGAAAGGTTATTTGAAGATCATTCTAGTGGATGAAATTTGCATGTGCAAACCATTATGACATGTTTATGGCTTTGGAATGAAGAATTGGGGTTTGAAGATGGTAGAACCAATAGTTTCCTTGTTGAGTTAGCCTAATTAGGCTTATTGTCAAGTGTAGCAATAGATTTTTGAAGGTGTTGTTCCAAAGAAATCATATCTAAAAACTTAGTATGTTAACAAATTCCAAAAAGGGTATCTAAAACAGTCTTTATAATGTGGGTTTGAGTTGCTTCTTGCAAGATATGTCAGAAAAGGGGTGTTGCTGTGCTACAAGGCATAGTTGCAATTTGTGAGGAAAGTCATTTTAATTGAGCTATTAATATTTTGAAAAAGAATTGTTTGAGTTAGTTTGATTATGAGATCCCCTACTCTGCATCAATATGTTACAATGAGCACATTAAATATTTGGCATGCACAAGCTCATAATTTTGTATTGAAAACTACAAGGTGCAAAATAAGTGACCCCCTAGAAAATATGAGATGACCCTATAAATGTTTATGTTTAGAATCCCAGTTATAATTGCACAAGTGTCTATAGCTCCAAAATTTGATAAAAATGATGAAATTAAAATCTTGGTATAAAACGAGAATTAACAAAGCTCACTACTATGCACTACGTATTTTTTTTGTATTTTAAAAAATAAACTCATTAAAAGAAGTGTGTATGTGGAAGTTAAGGGGGCCTTCAAAGTTAAAAAAAGAGGAGTGGACAACATTTTTTTAAGAAGCTACAATTTGTAGAAAAATGCATCAAATACAAAACCAAAACTCACTGTTGTTTAGATGACAAAAGTAGTAAGGGTTATGTAGTGTCAAAAAATGCACTCCTTTACATTTTCACACTACGTTTGGGTCCCTTAATAAATTGGACTTAATTAAGCCTCTAATTGGCCCAATTATGCATTTAAAAGCCTAATTAATTTTATTTTTTGAAAGGGAAACTTGTATAACACAATTGCAAACATTAATTAAACTGCCTTGGAATTTGAGTGTCTTGGATTTAGGTCCTAGGACCCATTCACCCAAGGGCGAATGGTCCCCCCTTAAATTTAGGACCCTAATTTTTTAATATTTTTTTGGTGGCATTTTTATGTTTCAAATTCAATTTGTAATTGTCAGCTTTTGATGTTTAATTTTTGGGAAATTAGAAAATCATCTATAAATACATAGTTATTTTATCAATTCAACATTAGAAAACAAGAAGGAAACTTTCACATGAGAAAATATTATTGTCAAGAGCATTGAAGAGCAGATTTATCAAACAACTACAACAACAATCAAGATCAAGATCATCATATCAAATATTTTTGCATTCATGCATGTTTTTGGAGTTAACATTGTGATGTAGGTTACAAGTTTTCAAGTAAAGATTCAAGCTATCAAATCAAGCATCCAATCAATCCATTCATGCAAGATCAAGAACTTGGAGAGATGTATTAGATTTCAATCCTTCAAGCATCTCAACTCAAGGTTTTAGTGAGTTGCAACATAGCAAGTGTTCATTCACCATTACTTTCATGTTTCATTTCATTTCAAGGTTTAATTACCAAAACAAGGTTTGATCAAGGCAAACCCTTATTCACTAAAAATAATTTTTTTTCCCTCTCTTGTGTATGTGTAGACCTTAGGTTGAACAAGGGATTGGAATTGAAGATCTCAAAAGTGTAAAATTGCAAAAGTTGTCAAAGTTATCAAAACTTGTCAAAATTGCAAAGTGGTCACAAAAAGTTGTCAAGATCACAAAAAATCAGAGCTGGGATTTATTTCCAACATTTTTGCAGTGAAACCTACATGGAAAAAGGAATCTCAGATCCATCTCTAAAGGCTCCTAAAAATTGAGGAAAAGTTATGTACAAAGACCCATTTGCCATTTCAGGATGCCTTGCGACACTTTATTATTTTTGTATCTTACCTTTTTCAAATCTGTCAAGAGTTTGTTGTTTTTGTTAGTATTATGCTTCATCTACATGATTTAGGTAATACATTGCAGATTTTAGTTCATTTATTATTTTATTTTTATCTCCCAAGAGTGTTGTTCAAGCATATTTTTCACTTTTTCTATCAGAAAGGAAATTGCAAGATCTTTCATAGAATTGACTCACTTAAAGGTTGAAAGTCAATTCTACCATGGGAGCATCTCATTTACTAATGAAATAGATGAAAGATAGGTTCATTACACCCCATTTTTTCATTTCTATTTTTGGTAAATTATGAAAGAATTGTGAAACAAGCACAAAACCACAAGCCAAAAGATCAAACAACAAATAAATACACCTTCCACGCAAGAGATATGCAAACAATATATGCAATATTATTCAACAAGAAAAAGCTACAGAAGCAAGAGACTTTCAAGAAGATATGAAAGCTCTAGATAATATCCGAGAGATATTTACAAAGAGGGTTGAGTGCTTATAAGAGAAAAACCCTAAATGAGAGAGGGATCAGATCATGACAAGTGTCAACATCACATGAGATGTGACATAATGATCTAATATTAGCTCAACTAATAATGCATAAAACACTCCTATGTTTATCTTAAGTGCGTGAGAATAAATTAGACTAATAATCAATTAAAGATTAAATAATTATTAGCTAATGTATGATTACTCTAACACCCCCCTTAAGATAAAATTAGGGAGTAGCTAAAAACCCTAAAAAGAATGCATGATGGATATCAACAAACAAGGCCAAATTAGGTACCCATGTACAAATAGAAGATCTCTATAATACAGAGAAATAAAGAAAACCTCATGGGAAAAATTCCACTCCAAAAAGAGATGAAAACCAAGTGAAGGATTGAAGAAGCCTCCAAACAAGACAAGGTTGTCCCAAAAGATAGGAACAAAGGATGAACAAAAAGAACACCACTGAAGCATGAAGAAGTTGCAAACACTGTCGAAGAATGACTGCTGTAATGCCAAAAGAAGAACCTCCGCTAAAACATATGATGATCAAGATCAAGAAGACAAGAATCTGTATGAGTGCCCTCAATGACACTACTTGAATTTGATGGCAAACCAAGGCAAACATCAAGAACTCAAAGATACAAATGGCACAAGTACCAATAATATGAACTGATCAAGTAAGAAATGGAAGGTCGCCTCTAGAAATAGGAATGTAAGAGTGTCCATATGGTAAGTGCTCCATCTAACCAAAATGCATCGGTAATTAGTCACTGCATCTGCCTAGTACATAGGAACAAATATTGTATACATAGCTCAGTCCAACATGAAACCAAGGAAGCATTAGCACCAACAGTGGAAACCCCCCATAATGCTGATAAGGGAGAGGTATGATAGGTACATTGAAATTGAATGCTTGAATGTAGTGTATGATAAAGAACCAAGAACATTTGAATGTGCAGACATGAAAGTACAAGTAGATATAAAGGGTGTGCAAAACAAGACACACACGCATGAGAAAGGTATGAAGGAAAAACAAAGGAAAACATCAACCCCCATGGAACTTTATATCATAGTGCAAGTACAATAAGTCACACAATGATGTGCAAGATCCCATAATACATGTGCAATACAAAGGCACTTTATCTTAGTGCGTTTATAGATTGATAAATACATGCAATGTGAGCCCATAAGGTCCAAAAAAGGACTACAACTGAGAAAAAGGATTTATGAAAAAAACAAAAAACAAAATGTAGAAACCACCTACACCACTATAAATATCTCAGAACCAGCTTTCCAATGATATCTCATTTTCCCATTTTCGACATCATACACAAAAAGTTATGCTGAAAACATTGAAGGCAACTCTAGAAAAGAAGATCTGTCTTTGGCTGGAAATAATAGGGACTTGAGAAAAAATATCCAAAAAATACCTACATCACTAGAAATTAATCTGAGTCCTATTTTCGACGATATCTTGTTTTCCCAATTTTGACATCGTGGGCAAAAGTTATGGCCTCCAGAAGAAAATTGCCCTCAAAGGGCAAAAAAACACAGTTACTGCATAAAATTTGATGTCCAAACGATTATCACAACAAAATACTGAACCAAATTTGATGGCCATTTGGCCGTCACCAACAATTCAACTTATTTAAAAAAAAAGTTAAAAAAAAAACTACATTTTTTAGAAAAAAAAATATAAAAAAACTTTTTTAAAAAAATATTAAAAAAATGGGGTCGCCTCTCTTGGTGGAGCCCAGGGGGGGGATTTCCTACCAAAATGGCAGGAGGTGGTACCCTCCCGCTGTACTCTGCAGCATGGGCGTAGGGCCCAAGGGGCCGTCCCCTGCCATAATGGTATGTTGGTGGTACCCTTGGGTACCACCCAAAGTTTTTTTTGTAATTTTTTTATATTTTGAAAAAACTGCTTGCACCTTTTTAATGGCCTATTTTTTTTTTAATGATTTTTTTTGAAAAAAGTTTGCAAAAAAAATCAAACAATTATTTTTTAAAATCACCTTGAACTTCGTGCTAGGGAGGCCTTACAACCTTGCAATTTTTTTTGCCTTAGAGGCTCCCAACTCATAATTCAATGATTTGGTAGTCTATCTTAGGGTTTTTGGCCACTCCAGACGCAACGGTGAGGTTCGTTTGGGATAAAAATGCCTTGAAAAATCAGGTACCCCTTGGATCTGGCAAAAAAGCCCTTTCTTGAAACCTTCACAGATTTGACAAACGAAATCGAAATCAGGTGAAACAAAACCCAAATTTGACTTTCTCAATAGCTTTGGATCCAAGGACGAGGTCCTTTTCACACAAAAATGCTTCAAAAAATTCCTACCTCTAAAATTTGCAAAAAAAACAAAGGGGATTCAGATCTGAAGCCTGTAACCCTCGTTGAAGAAAGAAAATCTCATAAATCGAGAAGGGGTTCGTTGAATCCATGCTCTGATACCATGAAAGAATTGTGAAACAAGCACAAAACCACAAGCCACAGGATCAAACAAAAAACAAATACACCTTCCATGCAAGAGATCTACAAACAATACATGCCATATTCTTCAACAAGAAAAAGCTACAGAAGTAAGAGACTTTCAAGAAGATATGAAAGCTCCAGATAATATCCAAGGTAACATAATGATATAATATTAGCTCAACTAATAATGCATAAAACACTCCTAAGTTTGGCTTAAGTGCATGAGAATAAATTAGACTAATAATCAATTAAAGATTAATTAATTATTAGCTAATATATGATTAACAAATTATTGGTGAAGCCCCATTTTAATAGAAGGAACCTATTTTTTATGTTTCATTTTGGTGAATCCAACATTCTTGCACTAAAAAATTTCTGATTTGGAGGCCATTAAAACCCTAGATCTAGGATTTGCATTGCATCACATTAGTTTGCATCTCATTTAGGGTTTTAAGTTTGCATTTTTGCATTATTTAAAATCTAAAAAATCCAAAAAATTGCATGCATATAACATTTATTTTGCATAGTACTTGTACATTAGTGTATTTTCAATAATAAACATTAGCAAATTGAGTAAAAATTGCATTTCAAAAAGTGTTACTTTGTTCATCATTTTTCCTTAATTACATTTGCATTTAGAAACTCAAATCTAGAAAAAATTTCTATAGAAACTACAGTTTGCAACTTGAAATAAAAAACACCAATAATAACTCAAAAAATGTATTTTTCATTTTTAAAAACCTTGTACAAGGACCCATGCACCCTGGGTGAATGAGTCCTTGAGGGCCTATCAAAACCAACTTTTCTGACCATTTTTGTGGTTTTCTACACTTCCTAGATCCCTTGGTAAACCATTGTTTCAGTTTGGCAATTTTTGGAAATTTCTATTTTATGCATTAGGTCTAATCATTCATTTAGTTCAAGCATTGCAAATTAAAAAAAATTGTTGCATTTTATATCTGTAGAACAATTATTACATCATGTTTTCATTACAAAATTCTCTTTTTATCATACTTCATGTTCTATTTTCAGATCTTGTTGAACACTTTAAGAAATTGTTGTTACAAGCATATGAATATGAAGTCCTTTCCCCTCTTTTCTTGTTTTTCATTGATCCCTCTCTTGTGTGTAAAACAAGTAGTGAAAGAGAATACAATCATGGACAATCATGACAATCAAGTTTGTTCTCCCAATATCTCTCATATTTGTGAAGAAGATATTTTGGTGTTAGAGGAACCCATCATTGAGAGCCATGAGAATCCTATTTATTTCTCTTCTCCTACTTGGGAATACATTATTGAACAAGAGGATGCAATCATTGATAAGAAGGAAAATCCAAGCATTGATATCTCCCCTACTTGTGATGAAGTTATTTTAGAAGATCCAACCATTCAATGTCATGAAAATCTAGTTTTCTCCTCTCCTAAAAACTCTCCTACTAGGGAACATATCATGGTGCAAGAGGATGATAGCATTGTGTAGACACGTAAAATATACTGATTGATCCTGTGCACCTAATCCTGATTTACTAACACCAATTCTGCTTAAATCATCTCTCTACTAACCATTTAATTGAATAACCCTTATTTGATTAAATTCATCATATTTCATCTTTTAATTAAATAAATCATTTTTTATCTGATTAAATCATCATCTTCTGTTAATTAAATAAATAATTTTGTTTAATTAATCATAATATCCCTCTATTGATTAAATAAATCACTTTATTTGATTAAATCATTTTTCATCTCCTTTAAATTAAATAAACTAATTTTTATTTAATTTAAGTCTAACATCATCCCTCTTTAATTAGATAAATCAAACTTTATTTAATTAAATCTAATATTCATATTCCTCTCATTTTGATTTAAATAAATCCAAAAATCTAAGTCAAAATGTCAAATCAACTAAATCTTCATCTAAGTCAATCAAATATTGATTAACTCTAACACTAATCCATCAAATCCTCTAGATTTTGCAACTTGCACAAGTAAATCAATTTATTTGATTTATAAATTATTTTATTTTCATTCAAAAGGGTATCAAGTTGGAATATTCCCTCATTTTGAATTCTCCCTCTCCAAGGTCTTATCCTCCAACTTGGCATTTATGACTCTTACAAGTCCTTTTTCTTGAGCCAAGTGGCAATAACTCCTCTTCCACATCTTCCTCCACAAGCTAACTTTCAAATTTCAAATTTCCACCTAATTGCATTTATCATGCACATTGATCAAAATATGCTCCACCTCTCTTCAATAGCATGTTGACAAGTGGCACAATGCCTTTGGTTCAAGTTTAATCCCACATTCATCCCATTTTGCATTCCTCCATCCTTCTCCATTATAAATAGAGGCCTTCTCTATTTTTTTGATCATCCACAATCCATGTAAAATCACTATGCTCATTTGAATCCATGAATATCATCCATATCACATCAAAGTTTTTATAGAGTTTCATCAATCATAGCAAGGTTATCAACATTTTGAATCAAGGAGCACACAATCATCATCATCATCATCAAATATTTGCAAGGAATTGGAAAAGGGCTTCTTTCCACATCAAAGAAGCACCAATTCCCCCATGGGATGCTAGATTTGAGCATTTGAATAGGATTTAAATAGCTTTCATTTGGTTTCTTTGCTTAATTTATTGTTCATTGTGCTTTAAATGAATTGCATGGGGAATGCTAGTTTAGACTTGTTTATTGACTAACATTGTGTTGTTTGTTCATGTTTGTGCAGGTCTAGATCAACCGTTCACATTTTGGCACTAGAAGGAGGGCATAAATCTAAAAATCAACACATTTTTTTGGCCATTTTCGTCATTTTTTCTATTTTTGTCTTTCTAGGTCAAACAATTCCGTTGGAGGAAATAGCGACGCATATGCAGTCTTTGTTTTTCCATAGAGCGACGCTTGTTTCACCATAGCACTGCTCAAATTCTCAAACAACACCGCTATCGTTCCAATGTCACTATTTGCACTCAAATAGCGTCATTGCCTTTGTGTTTCAAATGGTGACGCCTTTGCTTTCTTGCTTTTTCACTTAATCTTAAAATGGTTGTATCTTGGTCATATTTTGGTCTTTTTTGAAGCTTTTTTTTTGAAATGGGGTAGAATTTCATAAGATATCCAATGGTATAGGTGTTTTGCAACTTTGATAGAGTTAAAATTTTCAAAATTTCACCTAATATCAAATCATAATGAAAGTTGGTCTAAATTTTAGGGGTTTTATGCTTAATCATTTATCTAACCCTCATATCTTCTTGTTTCTTGATTTCATCTAACATTTGGAGCTTGGATTGTAGGTTTTAAATAATTATAGAGCATGGAAGTGAAAGAAAAAGCATTATCACATGATTGTAACAAGTATTTTTAAACACTTTGGGAGCAGTTATAATCCCATTCTTAAGGATTTGTTATCTTCAAGTTTTAGGACTCAAATAAATTTCTTTTGGGCTTTAAAAAGAACAATAAAAGGGTTAAAAATAACATTAGAAACTCACTAGATTTGGTTTTGGGTTTTTAAGAAATGAACAAAACAACTTCACACTTCATCTTGGTGCTATAAAAAGAATCCATTATTTCTTTTGAAGTTAAAATAAACATGTGCTTATCTTGTTTTGTAATCTTTTCTACAAACTAGTATCATTTAAAGGCGTATACACTTCTCTTGCGCTTCACGGTGATCTTGAGAATCAAAAGTCTTTTGGTGATATTAGGTTGTCTAAAAGATTGCCTCCACACTTCAATTTGGGCTCTTTTAAAATTGAACAAAATCTTGTGAGTGTGAGTAAGTATATTGCATGTGTTCTCTCTTTGTTCACACAAACAAAGATTGATCGAACTACAAATGTACATACTCGCTTTTGTTTACCTTTAGAGGGCTTGCTTGGGTGGGAAAAAGTACTCACCCCAAGGGAATGACCCAAGTAGTAATGAGCATAAGCCAAGCTCTTCCAAACTGCTATATAAATTTGTGGTTGTGATGAAAATCATAAATAATGGGAAGTGGTGCATTATAACTCTCCCCCAGTATCTTTATGAAGTGTAAAGCCCTTGTTCTAAGGGTTGGGAGATATCTCACAAGGAGTTTATCATTGCACCCCCTAAACTAGATTCCCTTACTACGAACCTTTGTTTAGAATCCAAAATCCCAATATTTGTTGGCATCAGCTCGGACCTCCAAAGTTGTCCCACATACTTACAGTTCTTTGTAAAGATTGAAAGTTTGTCATGGGAGATTCATGAGAACTGAAGCTTGGTTGACCTGTAGGAGTGCCGTGGAGGGGAGCCAGTGTGGTCAAGCTTCTAATCATCCACTTTGAATAAGCGCATCTAGATTTATCCAAGTGGGAATTCAACAAATATTTTCTTTTCCATCCCAGGATTGTGTAATTTTGAGTCAGTTAAACACATTGTTTGGATCCAAAATATTGAAAACAAACATTCAACAAGGACATCAAATTTCAAACCCTTTAGTAGAAGCAAATACCTTTGAAATAATCCAAGTGCTACTACTTGTCCCTTGGGATTTCATCCTTAGAGGCTTCTAAGTAGTTGGGCCCATTTCTCAATTTGCTCTCTAAAGTCAACATTAAGGAAACTATGGCTTTGACTTCTTGATTCTCACATAATGGACCTTGTGGAATGAAAGAAGTCCTTGGCATAGACATTTAGTTTGAAACTTAAGCAAGACAAGTGGATGTTGTAAAAAGCAAGTCATTAACCAAGATAAAATCAATTGAACCCCAAACATGTGCTTGTTTATCTTTTGTCTTACAGTCTTTTGAGCAAACATTGATCTTTTGGTTTGAAGTACTCTTAGGGAAAAACATGTTCTTCAAAACCTTGGTCTTGTAAATAAGTCCCTCTTAGGTTCATTTAGGATCAAAAAAACCAATCATTTCATCTATCTCAAACAAAAATCAAATTCCATCTCACAAACAACTTTTGAACCATTGGAAAAATCATTCATACTAGAATTTTGGTAAAATACTTTAAATAAACATCAAAATCTCCTTGTTTGGCTAAGTGTGTGTGGATGAATCCATCCTCATACATCTAGTTAAATTATCATCCTTGTGGACAAGTTTATTCCAAGATAACATCCAACATCTTGGGGTTTATAGGTCCATTATCCAAATCAAATCAAACCAATCCAATAAAAAATCCTAGAGTCTAGCATTGATCCAAAGTTCCTAAAAGTTCAACACCCATATCATTCACACATTTCATCCTTCATATCACCATTGGTCCTAAATCCATTAGAGGTCAACAAGGTAAAAATACAAGAAAAACATGGAATATAAACTTGATTCATACATTAGGAGTGATCTAAATCAACCAAACTATCAAAGCCTTACAATGTCGATTGATTATCAAAAATCACATACAATCCATACATGGGATCATTATCTCCTACAAACCTCAATGGTACAACAAATGTGAGTACGCCCAATCTAAATTTTGGAACACCTTTCCCTATGGTAGATTTAAATCAAAGTCCAAACCCACAAATCTATCAACCAAACAATCAATGCATGAGTCTTCAACAAAACAACATTATCCCAACAAAATCCATACATGCCAAATGTGAATATACCAAGTACAAGTTTACCAAGAATGGAAATTTCAAATCCACACTTGTTAAACTTTGGGATAGATATGTTTGCCAATCATACAAATGTTGTTCAAAGTCCAAACAAAATGTTAACAACTCCATGTATTGATCCAAGTCAAGGTAACGCCATGCAAAATCAAAGTTACCTAGATCAAGACAATGTGATTCCCAACCACAACAATGTTCAATTTCAACCTATCCTGCCAAATATAAACATCATCCCAAATCAAAACATTGTCGAAAGTCAATTTGTCCATGATCCCATACAAACACCACAAGGATGCATTCCAAATTTTTTTGAACAAAAACCAAATCAACTATATCAAAGATGTCAAGATTAAAATCAAGATCAAATTTTGTGAGATCAAATTACTTCACTTGCCAAAATAATTGACTCATTGCACCAAGAGACATCTCCACCCAAAATCAATACACTCTTCCATTGGTTAAACCATGCCATCAAAGCATTGAGTTGTGTCCACAACCACATCAAGAACAATATATCCAATGTCAAGAGGTTGGATATCAAGATCAACAACATCAACAACAAACCCAACCTCCACATCTCAAATCCAATCACCACATCTCAAAGATCAATCACCACATCTCCAAAATAAATCACCACAAGGTCAATTTATAGTACAAATGTCACAAGGTAACAAACAAAAATACACACCACTTGGGAAACCAATCGAATCGATCATGCAATGGTTGGTACAAGAAAATCTCATCAAAATCCCCTTTTATGAAAATTATCAAGATCCTCAAGTTAAACCACTAGGGTATAATGAGAAGCACCTTTGTGATTCTCACAAAATAAAGGGACACACAACATCAAATTGTATTCGACTCAAAAATCTCATCCAAGACCTTATTGATAAAAAAAAAACTATTGAGGACAACATTGAAGATTCAACCACTAGTGATAGCATTGAAATCTGTCCACCACAATTGTTGAAAACAATGATCAAGATCTATCCATTAATGAGCACCTTCAAGATGTTTCTACCTCATCTGAAGATCAACTCAACATACATCAAGAGTCACTTTTGATTATGATAAATACCCCTCAACAATGTCCAACAATGATCTATTCATAAGAGTGTTAACATTATTTGATCCTATAATTGGCGATCCTTCCACCAATAATCATGTTGAAAATGTCTTTACATTACCTAATGAGTTAGAGGAAACATCTCAAGAATTTATTCCAAAGCATGATCAACATCTTTCACCAAATTCTAGCAATGGTCCTTTCCAAGACATATTGACATCCTTTGACCTCATGGTTGCAGATATTGAAGAAATCCTCAACTCAACATTTGATCCAAGTCCACTTAAAGATCAAGAGTATATTGAGCCACTTCCCATTCCTAATGAAGATATCCAAGAAACCTTTATAAGCAATCCATCCTTTGAAACTAACCCATGTCAAGAACTTGATCCAAAGCATGTCAAAAGTAATTTCAAAATCATTCAAGATCAAGAATTCGTATATCCAAGATACTACAATGATCTAATGGACACTCTCCTATCTATACAAGATGTCGCAAATGATGATCATATCCATATAGCACATATTCCTCCATTTACCCATAAGATGCTTACTCTTAATGGACACGTAGATGATCTTCATTCATAATAGGATTCCTTTACTTCTAACATTATTACACAAAAAGAGCAGGTTATTGATTCCTACAGTTAGGATGAGTTGTCAACATCAGGATCAAATATATCCCAAATTTAGATTGAGGACATCATGTATGAAGATATCCAACATTATCCACTCAAGGAAACATGTTAGACAAAACACGATATTCTAGAGTCAGCAAAGTAACAAATTAAAATAATGTCATCTATAGTGGTCAGTTATCATAGAAAGCTTGCTAAACAGGAACTCTCGAAACATGTAGAATCAAAGCATGAAGGTACTACTTCCATAATACTAGGGGAAACTATGTCTCAAGCAAATGCCAACATAGGGAGAACGAAGAATCTTTATGATGAAACCGGTGCCAAGACTACAACCAACCACATCATGAATCTTCATCTGGACCCATCACCCCATCGACGAATTGGGACCAACATCAAAAGAAAGATTTGAATCAAAGCACAAAGAACATTATTAGAGCAAAAGAAGCTAAGAAGCATAATGGACAAATCAAATACACATGGATACCAAAAAATACAATAAAAGATTATCCCTATCAAACTCCATTAGTCAAAGAAACTATGGGGCAAAATAAAAAAGGGAAAAAGTATCCATCAAAGATGTCCACAAAGAAAAAACTTTGCTTCTCAAGCAGTGTGCAAAGTATATCAAGTAGTTGGTCCTAATTCCACACACACTTTTGCATCCACCCATCATTGCTCATCTTCCCAAGTTTGGAGAGTCAAAGGTTCCAAACTATCAACCAATCCATATTTTATTCCTAAACCCACTCCATCCACGCCTCCATGCATGATATCCAATTCTTATTGAAACTTGACTAATTCCCAAATTTAGAATGCAACAATTAAATGATTTCACAAATTAATTCCCAAAACTTATATGCACAAAATTTTAATATAATATTTAATGTTTGATTCAATAGTTTGAAATTAATTGCATATAATAAATTAATCAACAATTCCATTCAATTATGTGAATAAATTATCAATTCAGTAAATACAAAATGATTTAAAACAACTTTACTGCCCAGATAATCATTAATACTTATCTTTGAAATGTGCAAAAGAAATCCCAATTATTGTTGGAATGGTTCCTATTTCAGCCTCTTCCATCTGTGAGTAGTCTGGGAGGAAAGCGTACTTTGACGCTCTACATGAGTGTTGGTTCCACCAGAACAATGCTCAACACTCGTGCCACAAAACCATGCCCTGGCCAGGACTGTCCTGAGTGCACACACTTGTACCCCAGGTTGGACACCCACTATAGGAGTGCCCCTTCTTCGTCTTGCTCACAGCCTGCTAACCTGGAACCTTTTTCCAACAATGTGCTATACTTCATTTTCTTTTTTCCTCTGTTTCTTTCCAAGTCTCACATGAATTCATATATAAGCATTAAGGGGTGGTTTTCCAAACGATCACACCCTTTTACAAGAGTTCCATTTTTAAACTAGATTCTCCCTTTCATAAAAGACTTCTCTTAAATATTCTTCATTACTCTTTATTTAAACTAAAGAAGCATATTATCCTTTATTTTCCATCCCCTTTTTTAATCATAAAAGGTTATTTCATAACTTTATCTTCTCTTGGGGAAAAAGTCACATAACAATTCTCCCCCTATAAATTTAACTATTGTCCTTAGTAGTGTAAGATGCATTTGCATCACAACTCAAAGAAACGCATGATCAATAGTTGAAGAAATTGATATTGAATATATTATTATTCATAATGTTTCTATCTATTTTTATTTTTATCTACATCCTTTTCTTCTTTTAATTCATAGTTTCTCTTTTTCAATTTTCATTTTAAATTAACAAGTAATTCCAAGAAAATCCTTTTTCTTTTTTTCAATGTAAAGAGCTATACATACACACATATTAGGAATTTACAATCAAAGAAACTAATGGTATTTTGTTTATTTTCTCACATATATTTCAACCTTGTCAATTTTTCTCTCTTGTAACCAAAATTTTCTGTAATATAGATATTTTAATCACTTACATGTAACTTCAACATTAAATCTATAAAATTATTATCATGTATTGACATAACATATATCTAGTGGAATGACATACATATCCCATACTATGTAGTCACTCATCCTTGAACTATATAATCAATATACTCAAAATATAGTCTAAGATGATAATCATGCATTCCAGACTACATGAACATCCTCTTTTCCTATATGTCAAGTATAACTGAATGGAAAACAAGTAAAAAAGTCCCCCCTACAAGAGTTCATATCTTTCAACATATGCACGAAGTTATTGGGTTGATCAAGTCCAATAACAAGGTAGAATAGAATGCAACATGGTAATCTTTCTAGGTATCTTAACAATAACAGTAGACTATTATCAAGCATTGAGTATTTTCATAGAGAAACAATAAGTCTAATAATTCCTTCATGTTAACACAAGAGAAAAGATTGGTTTAATTAGAATTTCCCTTCATAAAAAATAATAGGTCCAATCTTTCTTAAATTCCTATACCAAATACAACTAAATGGAGACTAGTACACAATTGCCCTTAAAATATTATTTAAAAATTTTGGGGCAAATTTATAATCTAATAATGTAAATTATCATGCTTTTATTAATATTAAAGAGTGCATATAACACCTAATCTAGTCATAAGATCTTTCAACATATATATAACTTTTTAGAGACTCGTAGGTAATTAGATTCAAAAATTAAAAATGACCAATTCCAACTATGTGACATTTTCTAGACTTCTTAGGGCTATACTATGTATATCCATGTGTCTAAGATGTGTAATTAAAGTATAGTTTTCTAAATTTGGTTTCATCTAAAGTTTTGAAAAAAAAAACATTGACATGAATCTTCAATAACCCTATTGTTTTCTTTTTTAAGTTTGGCAATATAGGAAATTTAATTAAAAAAAGAAACATGTGAAAGATACATGACCTACTTGCATACCAAAGAAAAGGTTGGAATAGATAGTCTCTCCCCTTGTAATATTTGACATGTCCCTGAATCTAATCCTAAGAGCTATTTGGTTCCATATCTTATAATAATGTGGTGTTATTCTCACCAATTCATTCCAAACACAATTTCAAGTTTAAAATGTGAATCTAGGGACCTATGGGTTATGGGCCCATAATGTACTTAAAATAGATATATGTCAAAAATCCTTGTGTAAATAACATATCAAACATAATAAAGCCATTTTCTCAAAATAGGCACATAATTAAATAGAAATTAGTTGACAAGATACTATCTTTATTATGGAAACAACCTCCTTGTGTAAGGGGGTGATATCTAATTCTACAAGGAGTAGGTCAATACTAACTTGGTTTGACAAAACATATTTTAACAAGGCTAGTAAAATAAAGATGTTCTTGATTTTTCTTTTAACAAATTCATCTTTTAATATTATATTTTATAATTCAAGTCTCCTTAATTTAAAGCAAATCTCTACCAAAATCTAAATTCAATGGATTCACCCTTTTTGTTGAATAAGGTCCATGCCACATATTGTTGGTATCATTAGTTTGTTTTGCTTCCAACATCATGTATATGTTTTCTCTCTTTCTTCTAAGATCAATAGTATGTAAATGTTGTTGTCTATCTATCAAAATCTTTGACACATAAAATGAAAACATCAAAAAAAGAGAGGATTTTATAATTTCAAATTATAATCATTTTTCAAGTAAAGTGGATAATGTCTAATAATCTGTGTATGCCATTATTATAAGTGGTTTATTGGTGACCAATGTATTGTTGATGATAAATCTAATCATTTTTTTAACTTGATCCTCTTTCTTTATGAACTACAATGATTAAAATACTAAAAGGATAAATACACAAACTATTACAAATTACGATAGAAAAGAGGTTTGAAATACTAAAGCATAATTGTTTGAATATTTTCAGACCTTCTAAATTGTCTCTCATAATCTCATAGTATTAGTCATCTTCAAGATCAAAGTTTATTAATGCAACCCAATATATCATTATCAAAGCATAACTTGATTGTTTTATGTTGTTAGGGACACATGAAGGAGAAGGAAAGTGTATTGCAATATCACACCAAATTCAATCTAATTATTTCGCAATAAGAAATTCAAAGTTGAATTATTTGTATTTATTTTTTCTTTACTATGCCCACCATCACAAAGTTCCTTGTTGGTATTATCTATCAAATTAATCCGATCTATATAAATCTATGTGAATTTGAGGTAACTATTTCAAATGGTTCTCAGATGAATAGAAAATAATTTATTTATAGGTACCATGTTGTTTAACTAATAGTTGCATATAGTTTGCATGGAGAATCCCTTCATTGGGCACATAGCTCATCAGATCCTGCGTTTTGAATATTATGAGTTAAAAAGCTCACTATTAAAAGTGAGTCTAGTCAGCATGGTAAATTAATGTAAACTTTAAAAAGAACATATTTTCATTTATTTTAGTGAAGAAACAAAGATTTTCTCATAGTTAGTCATATGGATGTTATGAATACATCATAATGACAATAGCAATGTCAAAAGAGCTTCTCAGATAATTCCTAATCTCGTCTTAATGCTCCTGAAACTAAACCAACACCATAATGACATTCACAAATATTAGCAGACACTGGACACCATAATGGTATTTTCATGCGCTAGAGAGTATTTAAATACACAATAAAGAATTTAAAGAGATTGAAATACATCGATCACTCTTAGATTCACCTCCCCTTGTCCCATATCTTAGAGATGGCACATCTATATGTATGTTATAGGAGAGCAAGGAGAGATTTAGGCTTGTGGTCAGACATGTAGTTTTTATGTGAGAAACTTATATATTATTTAAGAGGAAACTTCAAATGCAAAGGGTTGCTTGATGGGGAGGATCGACCATCAATTTTGGCCTATTTGTGGTATGCAGTTGCCTAAAGTAGTGTAGATTGCTTGTTAAAATATTGTATGGAACAATATGCGTGCACTCTAAGCTCTATGCAATACGCTTCAAGGTCTCTTTTGAAACTACACCTTTCACATTTACAAAATTTATGCAGATCTAGAGAATGCCTTTGGATATGTGTGTGATTACAATGATTAACTTCTGTTCATTAGTTTTCTAACTCAATGATTATTCCTTCCTATAGAAGGATACTATGTTTTGTATTGATATTGTGCTAGCATAGATCTTAATTAATCAAACACATTTAGAACTGCTTTTTATAAATATGGCACATGATTTTAATTTTCTTGACATGCAACCAAATGTATCATTGGTCTACAACTTCTTATTTAGTTCAGTTCAGTCCAGCATATACAAATAAATTCAATTCTTCTTATGAGTATTGAGACTACCTCTATCAATTCTTTAGATTTATGAATAGTAATTTAATAACAAACGCCTAGATGCATTCAATTGTAAGTTAAACAAAGCAATGAACTAACAGAATTGTATGGTATCGTTGCAATTTTAATCTTTGGTGATTTTTATTTTTTATTTTATGTCTTAGAAAGAATGTCGTTTTGAAATAATTATGTTTACTATAGATAAAATTGACTTATCAATTCAGTTAACACAAAGAAATTAGGAGAAGACAATCTAGATATGTATCAAATGGTTGTCATCAGTCATATCCTGAACACAAGTGTGGTCATTATATTTGAATGTCAACTGTTAATCTTGCATGGTTAATTCTGAAATCTAGGTCAACATAGTGTGAAGAAGGTATACATGTTTATAAAGCAATGGATTGTAAATTCCAGTTGCTGTGACAACACCATTCCAAGGAAAATAATTGGTGAAACAATTTGCGCACAGGAGCCTATAATGAGTGCTATATGAACCTGGTTTAAGAAACACCTTTGTCCTTAGAAAAATAAACTAACAGGTTATTGCCAATATCACACTTTAAGTTCAAGCTTTTTAGAAAAAAGTGTCAATCTACACTACCCTAATTCAAATGCACATTCAACTGGGAAAACCATCAAAAATGTCATTTATTGCAAAAAATGAATGACAATTCTCCATTGAATGTTCATAGATTTCAGAGGGAATGAGAACTTCAACGGTGGTTTGAAAGTGAATTAAAGTGGATCTAACAATCTACTGCCAAATTTTTGAAGGTTATAGAATTAATTGGAATCAATGGTAAACAATTTCAACTGAAAAGTTTGAAATTCAAAGTAAACTTAATCTACTCAATTTTTTGTTTCTAATTTTTTAGATTTTTTTATTTTTTTAAATTTTTTTGAGTTAAAGAGAATTTTACTCTATTTATAGAGTAAATGTTAATTTTAAAATGATTTTGTGTAAATGTTAATTTTAAAACGATTTCAAGTGAAAATAGATTTATGAATTGAATAATCAAAGGGGAAAAGTTTTTTAACTCTTAAGTGAATGGTGGATATTTTATGGGAACCCTAAAATTGATTTATCTCCGTTAGTTATTCCATTTTTCTATTTAACTTTTGAGAATAATAAATAACCAAGAATTTCAATTCATGTATAAATTATTATAATTTTTGGTTTGACATATATATTTTTGTAAATAATAAATGCAAATTAAATAATATTACTATTAGGATTGATACAGGCTCTTATACCAATTGAAACTTGACTAATTCCCAAATTTAGAATGCAACAATTAAATGATTTCACAAATTAATTCCCAAAACTTATATGCACAAAATTTTAATATAATATTTAATGTTTGATTCAATAGTTTGAAATTAATTGCATATAATAAATTAGTCAACAATTCCATTCAATTATGTGAATAAATTATCAATTCAGTAAACACAAAATGATTTAAAACAACTTTACTGCTCAAATAATCATTAATACTTATCTTTGAAATGTGCAGAAGAAATCCCAATTATTGTTGGAATGGTTCCTATTTCAACCTCTTCCGTTTGTGAGTAGTCTGGGAGGAAAGCATACTTTGACGCTCTACATGAGTGTTGGTTCCACTAGAACAATGCTCAACACTCATGCCACAAAACCATGCCTTGGCCAGGACCGTCCTGAGTGCACGCACTTGTACCCCAGGTTGGACACCCACTATAGGAGTGCCCCTACTCCATCCTGCTCACAACCTGCTAACCTGGACCCTTTTTCCATCAATGTGCTATACTTCATTTTCTTTTTTCCTCTGTTTCTTTCTAAGTCTCACATGAATGCATATATAAGCATTAAGGGGTGGTTTTCCAAACCATCACACCCTTTCATAGGAGTTCCATTTTTAAACTAGATTCTCCCTTTCATAAAATACTTCTCTTAAATATTCTTCATTACTCTTTATTTAAACTAAAGAAGCATATTATCCTTTATTTTCCATCCGCTTTTTTAATCATAAAAAGGGTTATTTCATAACTTTATCTTCTCTTGGGAAAAAAGTCACATAACACTTACATTGACCATGTATTGGAATCCGGGTGAAGCCACAATAGTGGTTTACAATTGAAATGAGGAAGGAAAACTCACAAAAAATGAATGCATTGCAAAAAACTTGATTTTAGGGGTTCGTACGAACCTATTGGTTCGACCGAACCAATTAGGGGTTCGGCCGAACCCTCTTAATAATTTCCTACCAAAAAATCCATCAAAACCCCTTATAGAAGGGGGTTCGTTCGAACCCCCTTTATTCCTCATCCCTCTTGAGACACAAAAAACTTGAATTTTGGCACCGGACTCGGTTTGAGGATGAAAATGGAGGAATATTCACAAACCCAATTGGAATCAAGTAGTCCTCGAACGAGCTATCCAACAAATATAATTTTAATATGTTTTGGTTTTATTATGTATTTGTTTTTTTAGTTTTATTAAACATAGGTTTTCATCAAAATGAAGGTCTTTATTCGTACATGTGGAAAAATAGTAGATTATCAAAAAAAAATTGAAAAATATGGAGTGCACAGATATTGAAGTCCTTGATCCAATAGAAAAAAAAAATTGAATTCGATATATACAAAAAAAGTTATCGTTATCGGTCGTGCTATGTCTAAATTGTAATTGGTTTGACTTTGAAACTTGATTAAAAGAAAAATATTCAATAAAAACTATCTAACCAAGTGGAAGCACTAGATATCAGAGTTATGAATCTAAATTTGAAAGAATTATAATTTTATCCTTCATGGAAAAAAAGTTATGCATTATATTGTGTGGCTTTTTAAAAATGCTGTTTTTTGAAAAAAAGTTTTCGTGGGAGATGGAAAAGAAGTGGAATATAATTCCAAAAAATTAAAAAATATATTTTTAGAATCTACAGACAAAATGTGATGAGACTCTAGTTTGCATCATCTTCAAATTCTTCATGGTTTAGCCGCTATAGGTGCCGAATGTGAAGATTTAGTTAAAAAAATAATTTCAGTGTCCAGTTTGGCCAAAAATTGTAAACCACTATTGTGGGATCACCCATCCACCCTTCATCATAAGGATTGAAGGAATCCTATTACAATGTGTGCACAAAGACAAAGTTAACTTCAGTATAAACAAAGCAGATCAAGAATCTCAAAAGTTGCATTCAAGTGCATGTATCTTAGCAAAGCAACTTCTTTAAGTAGGATATGGATGAAACAGTATGATAGAAGCATCTATATTAACACCACTAGGTGATTTAGCATGAGCTTAAAATATTTCAGAAAAATTAAAAAATATATATAAAAAATGCAAAAATAAAATAAAAAGGGATTGAAAACAGTAAAAAAAATCATTCTCCAGTGAAAACCACTTCGGTGGTGCTTTGGACAGGTACCATGATGAAAACCTGGAAAACATGCATAATGTGTAGAATCGAGCATCTACGTGCACCACTTCAAGTGGAAGCATCTCATCCCATCCATAATAAATCCAACATTCCATCTATCTTATCCATAATAAATTCATTCATCCATAAACCATTGATCCAATCCATTTTCATCCATTTAAATCCATCTTCCACATTATCTTGATCTTGACAAAGTTTTGTGCACACTTTGCACTTGCTTGTGGTAAACATCTTGACATGGGTCATTTTCATTGATCCTATCCTACCCAACATTATCTGAGCCATGAAGCATTATCCAATGAAGCATTCTTTTTTTGAACACCTTATCCTATCACAAGATAATCCATATCCATCCATCCATACACCTATCCAAGCACCCACCCATGGCATTCCATACATTGCTAGACATTGGGGGAAAATGTTTACATCTTGCTTTAGGAATAAATCTTGATCTATATCCTCCAAATTATGTGGTGATCCGAACATTGGCAAACATAAAATCAAATTGGTCAAGAATTTGTGAGCCAAAATCGAAATCGCTAGCCCATGACACATTTTGATGAGAAGATGTTCCTTATCAAGGTTTATCTTTAATCAAACATCAATCCAAACAATCAACATCGGTTGCATCTAATGTGTACTTCAAAATCACATCAAATCATCCAAAACCAACTTTTGTTCCAAACCAAGCTTCACAAATCTTGATCAAGCAAATCCATTCAATCCCTCATCATCTTGGGATATCCATCCTAATCCTTGTGTTGCTTAAAACTATCTTTGGATTGTTGTGTATCCTCAACAATGTTATCATCATCAATCTTGATCAATCAAATCCAATCAATCCCTCATCATCTTGGGATATTCATCCTAATCCTTGTGTTGCTTAACACTATCCTTATATTGTTGTGTATCCTCAACAATGTTATCATCATCAATCCATGGATTCGATCAATCAACCCTAGCTTGGTTTCCAACAAAATTCCAAAACATAACACTGATATCGTTACACATATCCATATCCAAATCGTCGAAATCATGCAAAAATCCAAAAACATCCAAAACATATCAAAATCCCAAAATAGGTTAAAAAGTAAAAAAAAGTCAAAAACATGTTTGAACTACGTCATCTTTGACCTTAAACGTAGGAAAGGCTAATCTTTGATCAATCCTTGAGACAAAAAAACACAAAAACATTTGAAAGACACAAAAACACAAAAAACATTTAAATAACTTGAAAAAACCCAGAAACTTCCTCAAAACATTTCAAAACATCAAAAATATTCAAATATTTGAAAAAAAAAATTATCCATTCCATTTCGCGATCATTCGAAATAAACATCTGCTCATAATAAATCATTGTCATCCTCAACCTTTGGTGAAACAATCAGAAACAAGTCTAGCAGTTCAAAAGTGAAAACTCTAGTGTCAAAAAGTCTCAAATCTAGTTCAGTAAGTAAACAAGTTGGTCAACTCTTGGTATTAATAGCCTATCATCCAGTCAATCCCAAATCATCTGATAACATCATGTCCTAGGATGCATCCTTCCTAAAATGGACATCAACATTAGGCATCATTGTAGTTTAGTCTTGGCTAGCGGTATGAAAAACATTAGCTTGTTTGTTTACTTGATCTTTGTCTTTTTGACTTATCTTATTGTGTACATTCCAATGACCTCTTGATGATGTCTAATCAAAACGATTTAGAGAAAAAGGAATGGGGCAATGATCATTATCTTTTTATCTGCTATGCTTTTTGGATATTCTTGTAATATAACCTTGGCAAATACTTGCTTTACTAGATATGGATGGAGGGTGTTTTGGATAGCTTGTTGACTATTACATTGTTAGGTTTTTCCTTTCTGTGTTTTGGTCCAAGATGTTTGAAATGTATGAAGTACATCCTAGTATGGTTTTCATATGTCAGGTTTGAGCATGAGTACTACTATTTGATTGTCGATTCAAAGTCCATCACACTAGGTACAACACCATTCTGGTTCTATATACCTTGATGCATCGTATCTATGTGTGCTATCAAACATAAGGTAAGTAAGCCCTTTTAAAATCCCAATTCCTGATAAGCAACACATCATTATCACTCATCATCATATCTAATAAAGTCTTAATGATTCATGGACTTGTTGGACTCCTGCATCATCTTAGACTTAAGGGTTCATCCATCTTATTCTTCTTATTCTTCTATCTTTACTAACATTTCTATTCAAGTATCAAATCTGCGTGTTATATCAAAATATACATGGGGCTATCCACGGTTGATGAACTGTCTACATCATCAAATCTATCTACATCAAACATTCGAGTTGAACTGATCTTGAACCTCTTTGTCGTGAGATTGACCTTCAAATCAAACTTTTCGCTCTATATCTTGATGGGGCAGTGTACTAGCATAATTCTTCTCGTTGGGGCAATAGTGGGGCATCCAAAAAAAATAGATTTTTTTTTAATTTTGATCTCAGCAAGTTTATTCTTTGAAGCAACGCAACAATTACATTGCTTTAAAGAGGGGAAAAATGTAGACACGTAAAATATACTAATTGATCTTGTGCACCTGATCCTTATTTACTAACACCAATTCTACTTAAATCATCTCTTTACTAACCGTTTAATTGAATAACCCTTATTTGATTAAATTCATCATATTTCATATTTTAATTAAATAAATTAATTTTTATCTGATTAAATCATCATCTTCTGTTAATTAAATAAATCATTTTGTTTAATTAATCCTAATATCCCTCTTTTGATTAAATAAATCACTTTATTTGATTAAATCATATTTCATCTCCTTTAAATTAAATAAACTAACCTTTATTTAATTTAAGTCTAACATCATCCCTTTTTAATTAAATAAATCAAACTTTATTTAATTAAATCTGATATTCATATTCCTCTCATTTTGATTTAAATAAATCCAAAAATTTAAGTCAAAATGTCAAATCAACTAAATCTTCATGTAAGTTAATCAAATCCTAACTAACTCTAACACTAATCCATCAAATCCTCTAGATTTTGCAAAGTTTGCACAAGTAAATCAATTTATTTGATTTATAAATTTTTCTATTTTCATTCAAAAGGGCATCAAGTTGGAATATTCCCTCATTTTGAATTCTCCCTCCCAAAGGTCTTATCCTCCAACTTGGAATTTATGACTCTTACAAGTCCCTTTTCTTGAGCCAAGTGGCAATAACTCCTCTTCCACATCTTCCTCTACAAGCTAACTTTCAAATTTCAAATTTCCACCTAATTGCATTTATCATGCACATTGATCAAAATATGCTCCACCTCTCTTCAATAGTATGTTGACAAGTGGCACAATGCCATTGGTTCAAGTTTAATCCCACATTCATCCCATTTTGCATTCCTCCATCCTTCTCCATTATAAATAGAGGCCTTCTCTATTTTTTTGATCATCCGCAATCCATGTAAAATCACTATGCTCATTTGAATCCACCATTATCATCAATATCATGCATATCGCATCAAAGTTTTCATAAAGTTTCATCAATCATAGCAAGGTTATTAACATTTCAAATCAAGGAACACACAATCATCATCATTGTCATCATTAAAGCTTTGCAAGGAATTGGGAAAAGGATTCTTTCCACATCAAAGAAGCACCAATTCCCCCATGGGATGCTGGTTTGAATGTTTTGAATAAGTTTTCTTAGCTTTCAATATATTTCTTTTGATATTCTATCTTGTTTTCTTGTTCATTGCATAGGCAATGATTTTTTTAAACTTGTTTATTGACTAACATTGGATTGTTTGACCATGTTTGTGCAAGTCTAGATCTACCATTTACACATTGATACATGTGTTTCAAACAATAATAATGTGGCTTCCATAGATGAAGATGATGAGGTGACATTAGACTCCCCTTCGCTAAAAGATCATCAAAATAAGGGTAAGTTTGTTGAGGTTCGGAACATTATATCTCCCTTGATTATTAGACGTCCTAAGAGTCCCATGATCATTGGATCTCCTAAGAGTCCTTTAATTATTGGACCTCCCAAGTCATCCCCTAAGCCATTTCTTATGATAGGACCACCACAACACCAACCACAACCTCTAGGAGCTCTCTTAAACTTTGCAAAACAACTCACTAGTAATAATGTTTCATAGCAATCAAGTTATAATACCGCTGCTCATACATATAACACAAGAAACAATAGGAAACCAAAAACCATACCTACTTCATTACCATTACCTCAACCTATCTTGCCTAGTTCTCCTTGTTTGTATTTGCACAATGGAAAGGAATATTATCTTGTGGAACAACTTAAGAACACTCCTACTAAGATTTCTTTATGGGATCTTATTCAAGCTTCACCTAATTACCATAACATGCTTCAAAATGCTTTACAACAATTTTTTGTCCCTCCTAGTGTGCAACCAAATGATGTATCAACCTTAATTCAAGGTATGAACTCAATCAACTTAGACATTACCTTTCATCAAGATGAGTTACCTCTATTAGAAGTGCAAAAAAAATGAGGCCTTCATGATAATGGATGCCATTAACAAATATGGAATAAAAAAGACTCTCATTGACAATGGTTCGACTCTTAATGTGTGTAGTGTGAACCTCTTAGATAATATTAGAGTTGACAAGGCTATGATTGAACCTAACTCTTTAGCTATTCGTGGATTTGACAATTTGGGAAAAAAACCTCTTAGTGTGATATAACATTGCCTATTATAGTTGGAAAGGTCACATTACAAATTCATATCTATGTGATGCCTCAAGAGTTCTCATATAAGCTTCTTTTCAGTAGACCATGGGTTCATGAGATGAAGGGGGTACCTTCAACTCTTCATCGTTTAATGAGGAATGTCTATAACAACACAGTCTATATAATCAAAGTTGACCCTCACCTAGAAAGTTGTTTGCACACTAAGAAAGACAAGGAAAGTCCTTTGAAAATATTGATACCAATTTCAAAAGAAGAACCCATACAAGAGGAAGAAAAGAATTTAGAATATTGAAAAAGTCACAAAGCTATTGGATGATGTTTTGGGTTCGTTGGATGATGTATGGATTCACCAAGGGAATATGTACTGAATTGGAAAATGCCTATAATTGCTAAGCCAAAATTTTGTTACTCATAACTCCAAAATGAGAAACCAAAACAAGATGAAACTCTGGAATTAGGATCTTCTATCAATCAACACAATTATGTTAGAAGCACAGAGAAAAAAATTCATTAGTGGACCAATGCATACCCAAATACCGGATCCCCCGTGCACAAAATCCCCTGAATTTACACTTAGTAAATTTTCACAACTATTACCTTCATCAGATCAAACCTTCTTACAAAATTGTCTTACATAGTCATCCTCAAACATACTCAAGACACCTAAACTGATTTGCACAAGAGTCTTCATATTAGAATACAATGTTGACATTAATGACAACATTGTAATGCATAACTATTTACTTTGTGCTAGTCCCACATGCTCATGTTGCCAACAAGTGCATCAATGACATCTCCTTATTCTTCCAACAATCTCCCCCTTTTTCATTGATGGCAACATGCCAAAATTATCTCTAAAATTATTCTCCCCCTTTGACACCAAGGACAAAGGGCACATATAACACTCTCTCTTTCATACCAGATCTCCCCTTGACAAATATATTCATATATACAAGCTGAAAAACTAAGTTAACTCCCCCTAAGGAAGCTATACACCATAAATATTTCAGAAACTTACACCAGAATTTTTTTTACATCATCCACATATGTACATTGGAGTTTGAAATAATAAATTGAAAATACATTAAAAGAAATAATTACAGTCAATAGGAGGAGGTTGAATCTTGGAGCTTTGCAAGATGAACTTGCCATTCTTGTTTGCCTTCCTCCCAGATCCTCATGGCTTTGCCAAGCATTCTACACTATGTCTCCAATTCCATTAGGCATTCTTTCCCTTCTTTTGGAGTGCTAGGTACCAAATTAATCTTTGTAGGTTTATCAACACTTATGAGGGAATTGAAAATAGATGTGAACTTTGAGTTTAAACCAAGTCCTTGAGGTTCCTGAGTTGCATAATGATTTTCTCTTTTTGACCTTCCAGTTGAAAGTATTTATCATGTAAATCTTCTATAGCTGATCTTGTGCTTCCATCTAGATCATGCATGAGTTCATATGCACTGAAAGCTCTATTTTTATGTGACTCAATTGAGTCCATTTCATCTTTAATGCTCTTTGTGGCTCTGAGCCACTTCATGCAAAACTAGAATAAGGTTTTGGCCTTAGCCACACAAGCTTGTGCATCCTTGAGACTCTCTTGAAAGTTGTTGCGTGCTTGTGCACACTTCTCTGTAATCTCCATTAGCCTCTTTTCATCCATCTTCTTGTCTATTTCTTTTTCAAGTTTTTCTTTTAGTTTGAAGGCATACTCTTTAAACATGAATCAATTAAAAACTTTAGATTTTCCATATCGGACAATCAGTTGTCGATGCTTGTATTGGGTATGACCTCTTGTAGAACCTTCACAACTTCCTCAATTAGTTCTCCACTCTTTTGATGTGTCTCAGATTCCTCAATTATTTCTCCACTTTTTTTTCTCATGAGCAGTCATAGACCTCCTACTTGCCCTTAGTTTCCTCACAATGTCATGATTAAGGTGCTCCTAGATGGTCATATTCTGGCAAGTTCATTCACCTAGCTTTGAAAACTTCTCCTATATGTGTTAGCCCTCTACTAATGAAGATAAAGAAGGTGTTACTGGCTAGGAACTTATCATTGATGACTCTAGTGTTATTAATATATGGGGAGCTTGCTAGATGATTGTGAACCTCTTGATGGTGTAGCTCTTGTCACTTAAGCAACTTTATTATGATGTTTTTTGTGTTGTTTTTTGGGCTTAGCCCTACTTAAACTTTTAGGGTGTGCCTACTACAACACGCCTTTTTGAAAAACACAATATTTTCCTTTTTATTATATAAAAAACAATGGAGACACCATTCATTAAAATAAATAAATTACTTGTTGATAAATAATATACTAGTAAAAATTTAATAAAGAACCAATCTATGTGCATATTTATTTGAAACTAGACCCTTCACAAATCACATCAAACAAAAAATCAATCATATGATGACACATAAGATGATTGATAATGTAAATACCTAAAATTGACCATTATATTTTGTTAATTTACCATAATTCGTCTTATCGCTATCCCTATATTCATTAAATAATATTGTTATTATTCGATTATATTCACAATTTCAATATTTGTCTAAAATTATTCCCTTACTTCCCCTAAAGTCCAACCTTAGGTAAATAATTATTCCTAATTATTTACCCATCCTTATTCCCTTTTTCCTAAAAAATGGAATAAATAATTTCTTATTTATTTAATTCCTCTCACATGTCCCATCCTCTATCACTTTTTATTACCTCCTAATCTTCACCTATCCTAGTCCCTAATCATGGGCACACATTCAAATCTTTCTTCACCCACTTTGTCCTCATCAATTTTCCTTTTTTGGAAAGCACCCCATGTCCTTGGGCACATGGGTATTTCTTCCAAAAGTACCCTAAGAAGTAAAAAATTCTTTATTCTCATCACTCCCTCCCCTTTGGAGCATGAGGGCACACTTCCTTTATGGCAAGATCTCCTCATACACTCCAAAGTACCATCTTTCCTCTCACTCATCCTCCTTGTGCTACTTGGCACAATCTCACAAGTTGAGAGGTCATCTCTCATCTTAGCATTTGATTTCATGATCTAATCCTAGCCATCCATATTTTTCACCTCTAAACTATATATCATAAAACTTAGCCATTTTTGAGAATCTCACTCAATTTCACTTGGAGCATTGTTATGCTATCAAATTTTCTATGTTAGCACATATTGTCTCAAATATCGTGGATAAATCTACACAACAAGAAGTTTAGCATAGTTTGATTTCATAAAATTCTATGCACATTTAAACCTCTTTTCATCTAATCCAAGTGTTTGTTTGTTTTGTGTTCTTTTTTGGTTTTATTGCTAAATCACTCTCTTAATAAACACATCTCATGCACACAGGTAATATATACATTAGTGTACATATTTTGGTCTAACTTTTTAAAAAGGTATTTTTGAACAAGTCAATGAAGTAGTTGATTGAACTACATTATTGATACCTACCTAAATCCCCAACGAATAGCTTTAAGTTATTAACTCAAATATTAATACATACTAATACTTTCATAAAAACTCAATAGAGTTTTAAAGTTTAAGATGCATAAAATTAAGATGCACAACTATTAGATCCTTTTCTCACCCCTCATTTATAATAATTAACCTTTAAATGGATCAATGAAATTCGCTAAAAAGGCTCAAATAAGTGTTGTATAGAACAATTTACATGCATTCCAAGCTCTGTGGAATGAATCTACACATTATATTACTCTCTAATCTAAAATCTTTTAGAAATCTATGATATGAAATTTAGTAGACCACATTAATTATATGACTGAAGGCAAATATTTTATGACAAAAGTGTTGTTATTATTTTTTCATAAATAAATGTCTAGATTATCATTATTTATAAGTGAGACTCCCTAAACAAATACAATATTGGCTAAAGTAGATATGCTACACGGGTGGGAGACAATTGTAGAGGTACAATCAACGTGAATTTTGTCTCAGGAGAAAGTCCATGTCGGTGTGCACTGCCATTCATTACTTTCATGTGACCTATATATCTATCAACAGACATAGTAGTTGTACTTCCTTAAATAACTTCAAGTGGTTCATTCAATTATCCCATATATAGTCCAGCAAGTATAGATTTGAAAACACCTCATCAAATGCAACTTGACATTTATCCTGATCTTCAAGATTACAACTGTTTCTTCAATGAATTTAAACCTAGCATTCAATGCAGTACAATTCATTCTCTCTTTTTCAGCTTTTTAAGTTCAACAAATCTCTGAAAATACACGTACGTCGACCTGTAATAAAGCTCAGTTGGATGGCAGCAAAATGAAATAAAAAACCGTAGGGCGTGCTGTGCCCATTTGGGAGACCTGCATTTAATTTCACAGGGCCTGCATAAGAAAACAATATTGGTAGCCATATGGTAAAGATAAATATGGGTTCTTTTAATGAAGGTTGTGTTTGTGGGTGGCGGAGGAGGATGTATCCTATTAAAGTAGTATTTCTTTACCTTAATGTTAATGCACTGTGTTTCTACAGTTTAGTTTAGTGGGTATATTTTTTTAATGATATCAAGTTTTCACAATTAATAATATTAATTGTTAAGTGATTTCTAAATTCGATAGTGTGCGATTTTTTTGCATCAATATTTCGGATCACACTCCTTGATCTATCATCAGAATGAGAGCAGAGAGAAAAAAATTATAATAGATTTGTGAATATATTTCTGTTTCAATATCTAGTTATAATACCTATTCCTTTTAAAGAGTTTTTGAATCATAGACTTAAATAGGTTCTGGTTTCATTTTGAAATACCTGTCTAAAATTTTCAGTAACGTTCTCTTGCATTGATTTTTGTGCCTGTTACAAAGATTGACCATATGGTTCCATAAAAAGTCCTGATTTTAGAACCAGCCATGGTCCTCCTTAGTGGTCATAAAATGACTCAACTTAATAAGAGGCTATGGTCTGCATGGAAGTCCAATTTTCGAGATAAAAATGTGACATTCAAATTAGCTTTTACTCTTTCTATAAGACAATGGTCAAATTAAAAGAAGAGTTACAAAAGGATTTATTAGTTGAGCATGTTTTAGTAGTTGTGATAGTATTTGGTTATCTATGTCTATTATTTTTAAGAGTACAATATTAGTAGTTATGACTTTAAAGTTGTTAGTGTTGATCATGAGTACTCATAATTGAATGAATTGTATTCATTAGATTTACAAAATAACAAATCAGGTGATGTCAAATCTTCACTTAAATCTTCCCTCACCCACCATAATTTTTCTTATCACTAATACTTATATTAATTAAATAATACCGCTATTATTTAATTAATATTCACAATATCAATATTTGTCTAAAATCATTCTCTACTTCCTTTAAAGTTCAACCTTAGGTAAATAATTATTTTTAATTATTTACCCATCCTTATTCCCTTTCTCTTAGAAACAAATAAATAAATAATTTCTTATTTATTTAATTCCTCCCACATGTCTCATCCTCCATCACTTTTTATTACCTCCTAATCTTCACCTAACCTAGTGACTACTCATGTGCACACACTCAAATCTTCCCTCGCCCACCCTCCTCTCTCATTAATTTTTCCTTTTTGAAAAGTACCCATGTCCTTGGGCACATGAGTCTTTCTTCCAAAAGTACCAAAAAAGAATTAAAAATTTATTTATTATCATCACTCCCTCCCCTTTGGAGTGCGAGGACACATTTTTCTTTTATTGTAAGATCTCTTACATTCCAAAGTACCATCTTTCCTCTCACTCATCCTCCTTGTGCCATTTGGCACAATCTCATGAATTGAGAGACCATCTCTCATCTTAGCCTTTGATTTGATGATCTAATCCTAGCTATCCATCTTTTTCACATTCAAAACTATATATCACAATGCTTAGCCATTTTTAGAATCTCACTCATTTTCACTTGGAGCATTGTTATGCTACTAAATTTTCTATGTGAGCACACATTGTCTCAAATATCACAAACAACTTTACACAATAGGAGGTTTAGCATAACTTGATTTCGTAAAATTCTATGCACATTCAAACCTCTTTTTAGCTAATTCAAGTGTTTGTTTGTTTTGTGTTTTTGTTTTATGCTAAATCACTTGCCTAGAAAACACATTTCATGCACATAGATAATATGTACATTGGTGTACATGTTTTGGTCTAACTTTTTAAAAATGTATTTTTGAACAACTCACCGAAGTAGTAGCCGATTGAACTACATTATTGATACCTACCCAAATCCTCAAACAATAGCTTTATGTTATTAACTCAAATATGAATACATACTAATATTTTCATAATAAATCAGTAGACCATTTTAAAGCTTAAAATGCACAACTATTAGATTCTTTCCTTCCCTAATTTATATAAATATATTTCATTATTAAAAATACCCTCCAAATACTAAGATCATATATATAGTAGAGATAGATATTGTTTGATGGCCAACTTTCTATAATCTTCATAACTTCATTTATGATTAATCTTTAAATGGATCAATAAAGTTCCCTAAAAAGGATCAAATAAGTGTTGTTCAAAATAATTTACATGCATTCTAAGCTCTATGAAATGAATCTATGTGTTATATCATTCTCTAAAGTCTTTTAGAAATCTATGATATAAAATTTAATAGACCACATTAATTATATGAACACCTATGATATAAAATTTAATAGACCACATTAATTATATGAACAATGGTGCTGTTATTTTTCTTTTTCATAAATAAATGTCTAGATTATCATTTATAAAAATATTTTATATGTTAAAAAATAAGTGAGAAAAAATCAGACTGTTAGAATTCATAAAAACTGAAACTCCGAACATAAAAACATGGAAACAAATACAAATATTCACTAAGTAGATATGCTACAAGGGTGGGAGACAATTGTAGAGGCACAATCAACGTGAATTTTCTCTCAGGAGAAAGTCCATGTCAGTGTGCACTGCCATTCATTACTTTCATGTGAGCTAGGTATATCTATTAACAGATAGAGTATTTGTACTTCCATAAATAACTTCAATTATCCCCTACATTGTCCAGCAAGTAGACATTTGAAAACCCCTCATCAAATGCAACCTGACATTTATCCTGATCTTCAAGATCACAACTGATTCTTCAATGAATTTAAACTAAGAATTCAATGCAGTACAATTCATTCTCACTCTTCTTCAGCTTATTTAATTCAACAAATCTCTGAATAAACACGTACGTCGACCTGTAATACAGCTCAGTTGGATGGCAGCAAAATGAAATAAAAAACCGTATGGTGCGCTGTTCCCATTTAGGAGACCTGCATTTAATTTCGCAGGGCCTGCATAAAAAAGCAATATTGGTAACCAGATGGTAAAGATAGATATGGTTTGTTTTGATGAAGGTTTTGTTTGTGGGTGGCGGAGGAGGATGCATCATTGGCTGGAGGAAAAAGTGCAGATCTTATTGCTGAATGTAGTATCCTATTAAAGGAGCATTTCTTTCGCCTGAATGTGAGTGCACCGTGTTTCTACGGTTTAGTTTAGTGGGTATATTTCTGTTTCAATATCTAGTTTAATATCACCTATTTGTAAAGAGTTTTCCTAAGAGGCTATGGTCTGCATGGAAGTCCACATTTTCCAGATAAGAATGTGACATTCAAATTAGTTTTTAAATAGTCATACCACTAGCAATCACACCTTAGTGTGCAATGGGTATGCTGAAGAAGTGTGGAAGGTCAATTAAGATAAATTTTGGTATATTTTTTTGCATTTAGCAAATGATGTTTGTGCAACAAAGGTCTCAATGAAGAAGTGATAGCTTCAAATAAATTATGCATCCAATTACAGGGATCCAAACATGATTGAAATAAAACCTCTGAATTAGGAAGATAATCAGGTTCCATTACCAAAAAGTTCATGTTATGTTTGCAATAAGGAGAGAGGGAGAGAGAGAGGGAGGGGTAGGGATAGAAAGAGGGAGAGATAGAGGGGGGAAGAGTGAGAGATAAGAGGAGTAAGGAGATAGAGATAGAGATGGAAATCGAGAAGGAGAGGGATATGGAGAGGAGAGAAGGAGATGGAGAGATAAAGAGAGAGAGCCTGAGAGAGGGATAGATAGAGATGGAAGAGATAGATATATAGAGGGATAGAGAGGAAGATAGATGGATGAATAGAGAGAGGGAGATATGTCTAGAGATAAAGGGGGGGGAGAGGAAAGAGAGGTAGAGATGAAGATAGAACAAGAGAGTTATAGGGAGAGAAATAGATAGAGAGGTATAGGTAGAGGGAGATAAATATAGAGAGAGATAGGGAGATAGAGATGGAGAGATAGAGAGGACAAGGTAGAGAGATGTAGAGGAAGAGGGAGAGGGAGAAACATAGATGGTGAGATAGAGTGATATAGATATAAGGAGATATAGAGAGGGGAGGAGATGGAGAGAGAGAAAAAGAGATAGACAAACAAAGAGAATTAGAGATAGGTAAATAGAGATAGGGAGGGAGAGAGAAATAAGGATCTAGATAGAGAAAGGGAGAAAGAAGTAGGGGGAGATAGAGATATATGGGAAGAGAAAGAGAGAGATAGAGATATATGTGAAGAGAAAGAGAGAGAGGTAGAGATAAAGAGATAGATAGAGGGATATGGAAAGTGAGGGAGGGAGAGATGGGGAGAGATAGAGAGGGGGATATGTTTGTCTCCTTAAGTATGCAATGGGTACATTGAAGAGGTCTTAAAGGTGAATTATCATATCTTTAATCAAATGACATGCTACCTTGAGCATAACTCCCCAAGTACACATGTCATCCTTGAACTATTGACATGAAACAATCAATCAAAATTTAGTTTCTATTTTCTCTCTCCTTTCCTTTGTATCTCTTATATTTCTCTCTCACGCACTCTATCTCTCTTTGTCTATTCCTCTCTTTCAATCTCTACCTCCATCTCTCTCTCTCTCTATCTATCTAAATTTGTCTCTTTCTCTCATTCTCTATCTTTTGAGTTTCTATCTTTTTATTAGCCGATAAGCTGCATATAGTGTGAGATTTGAGCCTAAAACAAGTCTCACACCTACAAACCACTATTGAGTCATTGGAAAACTAGTTTCAGTTACCATTTAATGGTAAACCGACTATAGTGTAATGGTAAAATCCTCTAAAATATCATGTAAAAGCATCCAAAATCTCACTTAGGACATAAAAGCTAGATAAATATTGATTTGACAACTGGATGGGAACATTCTATTTCCATTTGTAGTATTTTTTGTCAATTTGATGAGAATTTTCTTTTTTCATTTGCATTGGTTTATGTTTTAAATTTGTATGCAAATATTTCATAATTAGATAATACTTAATTTCTTTAAAAAAAATCTTGATTTGTCTAAATTTATTTCATTCCATTATTTAACACTTATTGTTAATTATTTAATCTAGCCACATGCAACTAGAATTTGCAATGCATCCATGCATAAACACATACTCCCTAACATATTAACATACATATAGTTTTCTATGAGTGTAATCCTTGAACCTCCTTTAGGTGCAAGTGCTAGTATATATACCTCTCTCTATATAAAATTGTCTCCCCTTCTATCTCTTTCTTTTTTCCAATCTATCCAAAGATCAATTAAACTATCAATTTTTCTTTTTATACTAATTTCTTTTGTTCTATATAAAAATATATTAATTATTAAATATAATAATTTCATATTTATATTTAATAATTTTTATTATAGAATTTAATATATAATAATAATAATATAACCTATATATACTATTATATATAATAATAAATATAATTATATTATATATGATTTAATTTGTATTATATAATATATATAATACATTAATTATATTTTGTGTTATATTTATATATATATTTTTATTATATAAAAATATAATAATCATTAATTAGTAATTATAATATTTTTTCTATTTTGTATTATATTTATATATTTTTTGTATTATATAAAATATAAAAATTATTTATTATTAATTATATATATATTTTTAAAGAATATAATATATAATAAGATAGGTAGTATAATTATATTATTTATAATTTATTTTTTATTATATAAAATATACATGCCATAATTTTAAAACTTAAATGTGCTCACTATTAGGATCTTGGCCGTAATTTTCATTTTAATAAACATACTATAAAACCCTCGTTGAAACCTTATTTTTAGGATGTTGCTCACCAAATTAGAGAAGTGAAAGGCCAATTTACCAATGAGGAAGATTTTGGAGGAACGGAAACCAATAGCGGCGGGGAAAGCAACAAAATACAACAAAAAATAGTTGGGACAATGGCGCAAAATCTACACATTGTCAAATCTTGTCTAACGAAATTGAATGAGCTTCTCGATGAAAATTGCCTTTATTGCTACTAAAAGGAAGAATTTTGTTTGGTTCTATGCTTGGGAGATAGAATAAAAAAACTCAAACACTCTCATTCAAGGATAACCCTAGAGATCTCAACCTCACGTATGCAAAGGAGAAAGAGATCTTGCAATAGGGCTGTCCTAGGGGCTGATTGTAAACTAAGGAGGGGTTCACCACCAAGCTAGGGATTGGAAATACACATGCAATGAAAATCAAAATGCTTAAACCTTGTATGATGCAATCTTTCACTAAATGACTTAAAAATGCATGTAAAACAAAATAGAAAGCTGTAAGATGAAATTTGTTCACTTGGAAATCTAAAGATGACTAGATGAGGTTTTGAAATGTTGAAAAATATAATTTTAATGTTGACTAGGACTCATACACTAGACTGGGTGATTTAGTCCCAGATTTGGTTTTTGTGCAAAAACAGGGATTTGGCAAATGGGTGTCTAAAATTGCAAAAACCTAAAAAATGACCTAAATTGGGAATCACATGCCAGAATTGGCGTATCAATCCAGTTAGGGTTTTCTAAAGCTTCAAATTCTAAATATTCTCTTCAATGTCTGCTCTGTCCTGAACCCAATTGACTTTCAGATCCAAAACCCCAATTTGCAACTCGTAGAAGTCTTCTAAGTATCTCTAATGTAAGGTAACAACTTTGAAAAATTTGAACAATTTGACAATTTTTTCCAAACTTTCTCTTCAATGTGTCTTTTCCCTAAACTTGCAAATCACACACTAAAGAGAGGGAATAATGTTGTTTTATTAGTGAAAATGGGTTTGCCTTGGTCAAACCCCGTTTTGGTAATCAAACCTTGAAATGAAATGAAATGAAATAGGAATGGAGAATGAGGAATGAACAAAATATGATGTTGCAACTCACCAAAACCTAGAAATAAGAGGTTGCAAACATGTATGAGATGGCTCCAATGGATGTAGACCTTGAATCTTGCTTGAATATGATAGATCTTGAATTGAATGCTAGCTTGAATCATGAAACCCTACATCACAATTGTTAGCTAAAAAACAAAACATGATGCATGAAGACTTTGACATGATGCTTGATGCTTGAATAATGCTCTAAAATGCTTGATAATCTTCCATTGAAGACACTTTAATGCTATTGTGAACTCAAACTTGCTATAAGAATGCTCATTCAACTTGCTAGGTGAAAAATGAGTGAAAGAACCTTGTATTTATACTTAATTATGCAAAAATTCCTAAAATTACAACACTATAAGTTGACATTAGATCTAGGAGGAGGATATCCCCCCAAGAGTTTGAATTAATTTTAATTTTGGGCCACACGGGACTCATACACCCAAGGTGGCGTATGAGTCCCATTAGGCATAATTTATGGGACCAAATTCAAAAATGCTTAGAAAGTTGTAAAATTTAGATTAGGACACAAAATCCTAGGTGGGACTCATATGGCCAAGGTGGCTTATGAGTCTCATATCACTAAATTTGGGCCACACAACCTAAAAACACCTAAATTATGATTGGATATTGATTTTTGTCAGGATTTTCCTCAAAAAGATGCATTAAATGAGGCTTGTAGATGCAAAATAAGGCCAATTAAAGTATAAGAAGCCTAATTATTTATGAAAATCCTAGAAAAGTGTGAAAGTGTGTTACAACACTTTACAAAACTCTAAATACAATATGATTAAGTTTATTTAATTCACAAGGGCCCAAGACCTAATGTGAATGTGTTAAACACAATACAACACTAAGTCAAGGCATCATGAAGCTCAATTTTACAAGTAGGGCCCAAAGAAGTGTGAAAGTGTCACTAACAGTCCATTTTTTGACACTACATTTAACCCCCACTTTAGTGAGATAATGAAATTTCTTCAAACTCACACTAAAGTAGACAAACTCATTTCAAGAGGGGTCCAAGTGCACCAATGCCAGTAAGATAGGATGACAACAATCAAGAGGGGTGATCAAGCCCCCAGGATCAAGATCCCATGGCAAACCAACATAGGCACAAAAGAACACACATAAAAATGATATAAATAACATCATAAAGGAACAAGCACACACTGCCAAAGATGGAAAGAAAAATAAAATGAAATGGGTGGATCAAGCTTCGACCGTTTGTCCATTGCGATGTGGATCAGATCTAGGTTGTTCGTCCAAAAAATGCATGCTCACTTTGAGGCAATAGAACTTTAGGTTGTTCACTGGGTGAGAATCTGAAAGAGGTGGGACACATACACACATGACTGGTATGCACTCACACTCATGCACAAGTTGCTATGGGAAAATCATGCTTTGGTTGGGCTTCCCATCAAACCATACCCAAGTTATACCTCCTAATAACTTTGACAAGGTGCCACACAAAAATGATCTTCAAGCTTCATGAGGCAAGCAAAAATTTGTATGCTTGGAGCTCATCAACAATGAACTTCGAGCTTCATGAGGCAAGCAAAGCTTCGTATGCTTGGAACTCATGAACAAACAAGATGGCTCCACAGGCATGCAAAGTGTATTATGCAAGGTGGCCATATAACTAAAAATGAAAATGCAACAATAAGGAATTTTCAAAGGAGTCTTGCTTAATTCATATGAGGTCTTAACTTAGGGAACATTGTGCCTAATGTCTCCAATAGAGGACCAATCAAAGAATAAAAGATTAATAACTTAGGGGATGCGGTGTGTCACATCAAGCCACTAAGCAGACTGTAATATGCTAATAGATCATGCTCTTGAAGGACATCATACCCAACGCCACAACAAAGCTAAAAATGCATTGCATGAAGCAAGAAGACTACACGATGAAACATGAAAAAGAAAAATGCAAAAAATAATGCCACTGTATGCCCCCACTTTAAAGAAATTGCTAAACACCATGCTATGAGCAATTACTTTAAAGTAGAAAATAATAAACACTATCAATAAAGAAGACATGAGAGCTAACTTGGAAAGCCCTATGCCAAGTCATATATTTCCAAATAAAGCTGTCATGCAAAAGAACAAGGGGTTTCCCCCAAAACACATAAGGGATCTATGTATTTGGGGTCAATATGTTCTTGCTACAATGTTTGTAGAGAGCTCAAAACTATCATCATTCCCCAAATACTCATAGAACTTAAAAAAATGACACAAAGAGAGTGAAAACAAAGAAAAAGCTTTTGGGTCAACATGGAAGAGACATGAATATCTCGACAACTTGCATCATCCCCAAAAGGAAAAGATTTTGGGTCAACATGGAAGAGACATGAATGTATCGATGCCTTGCGTCATCCCCAAAAGAACACAAGAAAAATGAAAAAGATAAAGGGAAAATATTTTGGGTCAACATGGAAGAGACATGAATGTTTTGATGCCTTGCGTCATCCCCAAAAGGAAAACATAAGACAAATGAAAAAGATAAAAAGGAAAATATTTTTGAAAGATTTAGGAAATAGAGAATAATATAGGTATAAATAGAGGAATGCCACAAAGAGAGAGAGATACATAAAACAAAAAGTATGGGGATAAAAAAATGTACATGAAATCACACAAAAGGAAAAACAAATAATGCAAAGGACTAGTAAGGCACATGTGAGTCAACCTATGAGTAGGTCATCTGCATCCCAATCGTGTTCATTGTATACAGTTCAGGAAGACAACTAGCCAAAGGGATAATAGCAAGTGCTGAACTAGGTCCATCACCAGGTTCAACACTCTTCTTAGGAGAATTGTCATGTAAGCTCATGGGAGAGGAAACCATGTATTTAATTCATTATGCACTTGTTCATCAATCTTTGCAATCTCATCATCAACATCTAAATTAATCACAATAGGAGGTCGAATGATAATTTTTCCAAAGAGGGATTTAGTTGTTGTTGTATAGGATCTTTTTGTTGCGACGAAGAGGGAGACTCATCATGTATTGCTTCATTCAAGTTTGGATGTTGATTTTATTTGTTGTTTTCTTCATTTAATCTTTGAGAAAGAGCATGACATCTACACCTATGCTCTCTAACACCTCTATTTCTTTTAATTCTGTTTTCAAGTTGCGTTTGTGCAAGAGTGGGTTGATCAACCATAGGTTTCTTTTCTTCCCCAAGGGATGAAATGGAAGGAACCATGGGAGGTTGTTCTACCACTTTCTCTTTGACTTTGTAAACTTGTTTTATTCTAGGAGGTGTGACAGGATTGTTTTCATTGTCTCTTGGTCTTTTGTAGGAAGTACCTATGAACATTTTGTCTTAGGTTGGTCTTGGTTATTTAGAATTTCTTTAGGTTCAATCATGGTTTCGTCAAGGATGGTAGGATTTTTGGTGGGCGAAGGAATGTTTTAGAGGGATAATTTTGCTATTTTCTTTGCATTGAACTTTTGATAGGATTTAAAAAATAAGTCTTCTAATGGTTTGATAGGCTCTATAGGCTCGGGCCAAAAGAAATCTAATGAAAAGTTTCCACAGGAAGATAAAGGGTTAAAGCCACTATGATGCATAGTGAAAATTTCATTGTCAAAGGGAAAATTTAAGCATTTATGTATGACTGATGGGATGACATTCATGGAGCGAAGCCATGGATAGCCTAGCTTCACATGAAATTGGTCTGATTGTGGGATGATGGAGAATGAGATATCTAATATTTTTTATCCTATTTGTAAAGGCAAGGTGATCGATCCCATCATAGGGCAAGCGAAACTGTTATGCATCTTGATCCATGCTTTCGGTTTATCATATATATCTTGATAGAGTTCATGCAAAAGTAATAATTCCTCGGTGATCACATTCTCACCACAGACGATATCTATTAATATCCCATTAGCGGGCTTATTAAAGAGGACCATCAGGTGCATGTTTAAGTATATCTCATGAGGAGAAAATACTCTCAAGATTCTTTTTAGTTTAGACCTTATGATGTTGATTATTGACCAATGCAACCTGTTGGTGGAGCCCAAGATCACCATCTATAGAAATAACCTTCAATAAATAGAGAGAAGCATAACTATTTCACCAAATAAAGAGTGGATAAATGAGATAATAAAAATGGTGAAATGCACAAGACAACTGAGAAGGGGGTGAATCAGTTATCACCAATCACATTCAAAAATCTCAAACAATTATTAACTCCACATCCACTTTAATTTGTTATTAAGTATGAGCATGAAGTGGAAATAGTAGAAAGTAATATCAACACAAGAAACACTAGATTTATGTGGAAAACCCAATAAGGGAAAAACCACAGTGAGGATTAACTCAGAATATAAGAGTAATTGCAAAACTGATTACAAAGAGTCTCACTACCAAAGATAGGACTCACTATTCAAAAATAAGGCTCACTGCCTATAGATAGGACTCACTGTCTAGAAGGGAGGATCATTGCCTATAGATAAAGAAAGATAATAGAAAGTACACCACAATAATTTGCACACATCCACAACCTTGATTAGAGAATTGTAGACACCATCAACTCACTTCTTTCAAGAGTCAAACACATTAAAGTACTGCTGCCTTAATTCACTTTCGCACACTCTTGCTTCTCACACTTGTGGCATCATTACAATCCTTAACATATTGACTTGCATTTATATAATCTTCAACCTTATAAACTTTCTCCAAGGTTAGCTACATACTCTTCATTATACAAATTCAAATTAGGTCAGCAACTCAACATTCCCATGGAAGAGAATGGGAGTAGACCAAACCGACACTTAACCAAGACCCAAAACATCTTGGATAAAACACACACTTCCTCAATTGAAACTTATCCTTTGCATGATGTGTAACACCAGGTCAGCCAAACCTAATGAAAACATGAATGAACTTTGAAGTACATATTTCCACAACAAGAAGATAACATGCAAACCACATAACATGCTTAATCATACACTGGAGCACATCTTGGATGCCTTCAAATTCACACAAATCTAATGCAACAAATTTTATACACAAAATAGTCTCCATTAGTCCATCTAGATTGTACAGACACACACAGTAATTCTGAACTTAGTCTTTCAGAGCACCAAACCACAAACACCTTTGACAAAACATAGACAACACAATTACAAGCCTTCTACTAGATCCGCAAGACCTTGTGCCATAGAAAAAATGGCCTCTGCCATTTCCATGGCCTTTTAGTTTTTGTTTCATGGTGTTTGATATATTTTGCTTTGATTTTATGATGTAACATGGCTTGAACATGCATATTTAGGTACTAAAATTCAAATAACAACATCTTGTGAAGGTGTTGTGAAGTGTTGTAAGACATTTCTACATTCTTCTAGACTCTATTCATTACAATTTACCTAAAAATCACTTTTTTATCATTAAACAAGTCCTATTTTGAAGTGTTGTAAAGTCTTGTAACAAGATTTCACACTTTTCTAGGCACAACTTCACTATTTATCCCTTTCTCATGCTTTATTTGGTCCCTTTATGCCCTCATATGCTTTAATTAAGTGTATTTTTGAATGTAAGCCCGAAAAACAACATTAAATACAACATAATTCCTAACACCCATTTTCACGTCCTAGGTGGGACCCATTTACCATGGGTGGCGAATGAGTTCCCCTTGGCTCCAAATTCAAAATATTTTAAATTTCCTTTTAGGTTTTTATTCAAAAACACTTGATGTCGGCCTGTGATGAGGTATGAACGAGTAACTAAGGCACAAGATTGTATAAATAAGTGATTTTCACCTCATTTTACATCTCCTACAATCCTCTAAAATTCACACATCATATTCAAGCAATCTCAAGCATTCAAGCATCTTACAACATCAATTCAAGCAATTAATCAAGCATTTTGGAGCATCCATTAACATATCTTCTGATTTTCTTCAACAAGGGTTTGGTAAGTTGATAAAATTTGCATGTTATTTGTTTATCATTCTCCTTCATTTCATTATTTTATTAAGGGTTTGATTACCAATGTGGGATTTGACCAAGGAAAATCCCTATATAACCTAGCCCTTAACCATTTTTCCCCTTTTGCATGTGTGTTTGTAGACTTTTGTATACAGATTTGACAAGCATTTAGGTGTTGAAAAGTAGACAAGAAGTCAAAAAAGTGTTTCAAGTCAACTAAATCCTATTTCAAGCTTGGAGAAGACATTCTGTCTATTTTTTGTATAATTGACTTTGGTAACCTGACAATAAGAGATTCCCAGATCTGGTGTTACAGAGTAGTGTCCTAATTTTTAAAATTTTTGGGAGAGGACTGATTCACCACCACTGGCGAATGAGTCCCACTTTAGGACTGAAAATATGAATTTTTTTAGATTCTAGATTCTGACAGTCAGAAACTAGTTTCTGACACTTTTTCACCAATAGGAGGACTCATTCGCCAGGACTAATTCATCACCCTAGGTGAATGAGTCCCACTGTGAAATTTCAATGATTTCAGTCAGCATCCACAACATTCTAGATTCATCAAACATTTCCCAAGTGCACTCTATTTCAATCCTATTTCTTTCTATTTTGCATTATTTCTTCATTTAGTTCATTGTTTGCATATCATAGTGTGTTTTCCAACATAGTTTAAATCTTAGTTTTGCATTCATATTCATTCATTTAGATCACTCAATTCCATATAGTTTACTTCATTTGGCTTAGACAACATCATACATAATATAAATTTGAATGAACCCTTAACATTTGTGGCTCTATCTCTCTCCTTTTAGGTAAAAAACCCTAGAAGAGCTAGAGAAATCCTAGAGTACCAAAAATCAACAGTGTAAGAAAGAAGGTGTAGAAAGATGGGGTTCGTTGGCTCATAAGAGAATTATTTACTCAATTGTGGCATGAACTTGTGGGAACTTGGCAGGAAAGTGAAAATGTAGGAGAATGGTCAACATGTGGAATCAGGCAAGTTCACATGGAAATCCTTGCAAATGCATGATTTGGTAGGATTAAATCCTACAAAATGGGAGATTATAAGTGAACTAGATATTTGAACAATGAAAAGGTGAAGTTTGGATGGAAAAAATATTCTCGCAAGTTTGACACTTAGTCAATCTATAACACTTAAATCCTTTGCAAGAAAAATATGATGAACTATACCATGTGGGAGAATGAACCATAACTGCACATTAGCAAGGAAATCTATCTAGATGGGACATTTTTGGGTCAGATGGACTCAACCAGATGGAGGGATAAAAATCACAAGCCTATAAATTTTGCCTCTTAGAATATTTTCAAAGCTTCAAGAAACAACTTGAGATAATTTTTTGTGCTCTATCCATTGGTGCTATTTTTTTTGGAAAAAGACCACTTGTAGACACGTAAAATGTACTAATTGACATTGGACATCTGATCCTAACCACTAACATCGTTTCATCCTGAATCATCCTCTGGTCTAACCATTTAATCAAATGCCTTTATTTGATTAAATTCATCAATATTCTTCTCTTAATTAAATAAATCAGTTATCTAATTAAGTCAGTCTCTCTCGATAATTAAATTGACCAGTCCAGTGTAAATGTTCCCTTTTAATTAAATAATTAATTTTATTTGATTAAATCTCTAAATTCTATCTATTTAATAAAATAAATTAAAACCTTATTTAGTTTAATCTAACATCATCTCTTTTAATTAAATAAATCAAAAGTCCTTATTTAATTAAGCCTTTATCATATTCTTCTCATATTTGATTTAAATAAATCCACAAATTTAAGTCAAATAGGTCACATCGTTTAATCCCTTCATTTAATTAATTAACCTTGATTAATTTAATCTCTTCTCATGTCCCATCCTCTAGCTTTTCCCACTTGCACATGAAAATAGAGTTATTTGATTTATTAAATCTCTATTTTTTCAACAAGGCATCTTTTAAGGAATATTCCTCAAGTTTGAATTCAAAATCCAAGTGGACTTTGTCCTTCCAACAAGGCATTTACTTCATCTTACAAGTCCTTTGCCTTGAGCCACATGGCATTCAATGCATTCTTCCTTCCCTCTTGCATGTCATTTCAACAAATTAAAAATTCAAATATATGCATATATTGGCACAATCATCAAAACTTGCACATCCTTGGCCCATTCACATTTGGACAAGTGGCACTTTGCCATTGGATGAAATTTAGTCCCACATTGATCTATTTTGGACATCTCATCAACTTGGCATTCTATAAATAAGAGGCTAATCTCCTCATTCGATCATCCACAATTTGAGTAAACTTACTATGCTCAAATATTTAGCAATCTTTATCCATATTTTTAATTTGTAGCTAGGTTATGTAGATTTTTGTCTTGAAGCACACATCACTCTTCATTAAAGTGGATCACATTCTTCATCACACCATCAAAGCTAGCATTGGAGTTGGGAAAGGGCCAATTTTCACATCAAATTGGCACCAATTCCCCCATGGGATCAAGAGTTTGCATTGTATTCAATAGGATTTAACTTGCTTTCTTGTTCTTTCATCTCATTCTTGCTTTATTTCCTATTTGAAACTTTGCTAATAGATTTCATGGGGAATCCTTGTTCTTACTTGCATATGATCTCTTAATGTGTTCTTTTGTTGTGTTTTGTAGGTATTTGGATTGGGGGTTCGACATTTTGGCACTAGAAGGAGGGCAATCTCACATTTAAATCACACTTTTTGTCAAAATTTTGCATTTTTCTTTGTCTATAGGAAAAATCTTCCACTAGAAGCTCACCGTCGCTGTTCAACACTGTTGGTTCTCCAGTGCTGCTATATGGAACGACTGACAATTCAAGTTGTGATGCCTCAGTCTTCCCGCCTAGAAATTTGAATTTTAAACTGTGCCGCTGAACCTGTTTAACCCACAGGAATCTTTAAAAAAACTAAATTGCACCACTGGACAAAAGTGTGATGCATTCATGCTCATTGGCCTAGCTGCAGAGCGACGCTGACTAGAATGCGGTACTATATAGCACTGCTGGGGAAATCAAATTGTGATGCCTTCATGGATTGCACCACTGGAGGGGAGTATGAAGTGAAATTTTATTTATAGCATGTGCTTCTTTTTAAATTATGGTTCTTTTGTCTATTTTTTTCCTTTTTGACCTCTATTTTGCAGAATATAACTAATTTTCTTGTAGGTTGGATTGATTAAAGATGAAGAGGAAGAGAAGCATGATGATGTCATTTCACAAAAACAAATGTTTTTAAACACTCTAGTGTTTTTTTAACACTCTTAGAGGATTCATTGCTCCTCTCAAGGAAAAAAATGTCATCTTTTTATGTGTAGGATTTACAATTTCGTTTGGGATTTAAAAAGAACTTTTGAATTCTTGTTACAAAAGGGCTTAAAAAGAACATTAGGACTCAAATTTACTAAATTTTTTTTGGGATTAAAAATTGAACAAGGTAAATTGTCACACTTACTTTGGTGCTTTTAAAACGAACTCACTTTTGCTTTGAGGATTTAAAATAAACAAATGTTTGCATTATTTTTCAATTATGTACACAAATTAATGTCATCAAAAAACATATGCGCTTCTCTTGTGCCTCACAATTATCTTGAGAATCAAAAGGCTTTTGGTGACATTAAGTTGTGTAAATAATTTCCCATACACACTTCAATTTGGGTTTAAAATTAAACAAAATCGTGCGAGTGTGAGTAAATCTATTGTATGTGTTCTCCCTTTGTTTCTAAACAAAGGTTGATCGAAATATGAATACATTTACTCACTATTGTTTATCTTAGAGGGCCTGCCTTGGGGAAAAAGTACTCACCCAAGGGAACGACTCAACAGGTAACACTCTGAACCCAAGAGTATTTCTAGCCAGGATATAAATGTGGGTATTGGAATAAATGCCAATATCACGTGGTTGGCTCTGAAGAGAAGGGTAACAATGGTATCTTGCCACGTTGGGTCAACTCCTATAAACAAAAAGTATGAATTAAAACCCTTGTTTTAGAATTGTCAAAATCCTTGATCTATTTGTTGGTGCAAGAATGGTCATTTTGAAGTTGCCCCACACTTTTACGGTCTTTTAGTAGAAATGGAAAGCATGCCATCAGAGTTTCATGGGTGTTGATGCTTGGCTGCCCATTATAAGTGAGTGTCATGGAGGGGAGCCAGTGGGGTCAAGCATCTAACCATTCGTTAAAGATAAGCATAGATGGACTTGACCAAGTGGGGACTCAATAAATATTGTCTTCCATATCCATAAGGTTGTACTTGCTCTTGGTTACAAAACACTTTTCTTGTTCAAAAAATTTTGGAAATAAACATTTAACATTATTATCAAAACTTGAAACCCTTTAGGAGGCAAATACAATTGACCAAATTCACGTGTTATTGCTTGCCCTTGGGATTTCATCCTTAGAGGTTTCTAAACACTTGGATTTACATCTCAATTTTCCCACTAAAGTTAAACAATAGGTAACCCTTGCCTCGACTTCATCAAATTTCCACATAACATACTTTGTAGGATTCGAAGAAATTGAGACATTGGACATCTAGTTTGGAAAACTAATCAAAGTAGTGTTTGTGGAAAAACTAAGTCACTAAGCAAAGATAACAAAATTGGCTCTCACATGTGTTGAAACCTCATGATTTCCAAGAAAGTCAAAATCCCAAAATGAAAGTCCTTGAGTCAAAGTTCAAAATTTAGGAGTCACGCTCGAAAGGTCATCAAGAAATAAAAAAGGAAGTGAAATCAAAAGCAACATATCAAAATAAGCAAAAAATTCACAAGGTTCTATAGACTCATTCCTTTGAACAATCCAAAAATGTATGCTTAGTTTGAACCACTTCTTAGTTAAAAGGTCCTTAGAAGTATCGTATGTTCTTCAATACCGAGGTCTAGTAAACAAAGTATCTTTTTAGGTACATCATAGGATCAAAATCAAAACTTCATCCATCTTTGAACATCAAAAAATCAAGATCATCTCATCATTAACTCTTTGAAAGTCTTGAGAAAATCCCTCATGTTGAAAATCACCTTGTTTGATTGAATGTGTGTAGATTCATCCTTCTCCACATATTTGATCAAATTATCAAAACTTGTGAACAAATTCATCCCTTGATAACATCCAACATCTAGGGATTTAAGAGTTTATTATCAAAATCATCTTGTTTGGATAGGAGTGTTTAGATGAATCCTTCTTCTCACACCTAGACAAACTAGCATCTTGTGAATGATTTAACTCTAGGACAACATCCAACCTCTTAGAGTTCATGAATTCACCAAAATCCAAATCCAAAACAAATCAATCCTAAATCAAAGTCCTAAAGTTTAATATACCCTTCAATATTTTCTCAAGAGTTCCAATCATCCATCAAACATCCATCTAACATCCATATCATTATCATCCTTTGATCTTGGAAATAATCCTAAATTTTTCTCTTTTGTGCCTAAAGATATATCAATCCAAAGAATTAGAGATACATCTCCCATATTCTTAAAAATTGATCCCTATTTTATGGTGCATACTAGATCTCAACACAAGAAGAACATGGAAGCCGACAAAGAAACACTCACTTCAAGTGACCTAAGCCAAACAAAATCCGAAATAAATCTTGTTGGATCAAGCAATCCTTTGACAAAATTTCTCTCATCATCACAAAATCCACAAGAGGAAAGCCAAGAAGAAGATCTTACCTTTGGGATGTCACATGAAGAAATCACTGAAATGATCCAAAATCTGGAGAACCATAAGATCATCAATATCATGATGAGGCTTAACCCTTCACTATACATTCTTGAACTAGCAAAACAAGGGGCCAAAGTACCTTCTAATTTTGACGTGATCTCTATAGTGGAACCATCTTTGGAGGTCATGCCTCCAATTTTATCCACACTCCCCATCTCATCTACACCTCCATCCCAAAACATCACTCAAAACATCCTACAAATCACAACATCTTTGGCTCCAACTCAACCTAATGTTAATAAGGGAAATGCATTTCTTAATGCCATTCAAACACACCCCCTTGTCAATAATCAAGACTTGGGTACAAACACCATTTTGGAACAAAACATACCCAAAAATCCATTACATAAGTATACCCCTCTCACTTCCATGATCCTAATGATCCATCGTCATCATCTTCTATGCAACACCCCAAACTTCTCTCCCCATAACTTCGCAAGGAGAAGGTGACATGTTCAGAACTATGGGCATTTTCGACACCACATCATTTCCTCAAGAGATCACGTCCCTCACATTTTCACCTCTTCCACCATTTCCACCATTATCCACACCACTACTTGGCTTTGGACTCCCACCTTTACCAAATATCAATCAAAATCAAACTAACATCCCAAACATCAATCAAAACATCACGCCAAACTCTCAAAAATTGTCATCAATATCACAACAACAGATGAAAACTACACAAGCAATCACAACATCATCAACCACCCCCATAATATCTGAAAACATGGTCTCTCAAAGAACAATCACATCGATCACACCATCTACCATTCAAACCCCAATCATCAACGCGATGAAACCCCCCACCACCACAACGAGCACCATTCCGAATCCACCACCACCACCTCCACCATCACCAAGCTCCAATTTATCAAGCCAATATAACATTGCACTACAAGCGGCTCAACAAGTTTCTTATCAAAAAGCCTTTCCACAAGTATAAAAACAAGCCGTGCAACTAGCTACTCAGCAAGCTGCTCAAGTGGCACAAGCGGCTCAAGCTACCCAAATTGCACAACAAGCACAATAGGCTACACAATCCCAAGCCTTCTTACAACAACAACAAGCTGCTCAAGTTGCATAAGCCGCACAAACCACACAAGCTCAAGCTCAAGCTCAAGCACAAGCTCAAGCGTATGCTCAAGCCAAAGCTCAATATCAAGCACAACAAGCACAAGCACAAATGTAGTTTCTTGCACAAAAAAAAGAAACAAAACTACAAGAATACCAACAAGCAATAAAACAATACCAAGAGCAGGAAGAAGCAACCCAATTAGTAGCCCAACAACAAGCACAACAGTAGACTCAACAATAGACAATCTTAGCGCAACAACAAGACCAACAACAAAGCATTGTTTATATAATAACAAGTGTAGGCATACATGGCTCAATAGAATGAGCAAATACCACCAATCAATGCATCAAAAAATCTACCCATCCAACCAATAATCGAAACACCCTAGAACACCTTCATCCCGCCCCCTAACCTACAAAATGATGTAGTGACACAAATCAGGTTGCTCTCGCAACAAGTGCTCAATCTTCAATCAAGGAAAACCACAAAAAAACCAAGCAACTTGTGTCCTTATCCATTTGATAGAAACCTTGTAATGAAACCATTCTCGAAGGGATTTGGGATCCCCAAATTTGATAAGTATCATGGGACGGGAAACCCTGAGGATCACATTAGGGAATTCCAGGTTCATTGCATGGAAGTCGTGTATGACGATACCTATTTTGATGCAACTATTTCTGAGGAGTTTGGCTAGCCATGCTATGGAATGGTTCTCTCACCTACCTATAGGCATCAAGACATTCCAAGAAATCATAGATGCATTCATCAAAAACTACGCATGCAATATCGCCATGGAGGTCAGTCTTGAAGAACTATTGACTCTAAAACAAGGTAAGAATGAATCATTTGCTTCATTCCTATAATGATGGCGATCCAAGGCCAATTGGAGTAATTGGGTCATGACCAAGGAATAACAAGTATGCACTATCATATCCAACCTTGACGGCCTCTTGGCATTCCATCTCAAGGTCCAGGGGATCACCACATATGACTAGTTGATTTCCAAGGTGCTCAACATTGAATGAGCCCTTATGACACAAACCGTAGGATCAACTTCATACCCTGAACAATAGAACAACTGCCCACCCACCAATTACAATGAAAAACCTCACAAATTGGCAAGAAACAAAAATGTTACCAATGGTGGTGTTGTCAATGCCAAAGTTGTCATCAGTGCCCCTTGGAAAAATACACTCGCACCACAAATCCAAACCCATCACCAAAACAATCATCAAGCAACACAACAACCAAACAACAAACAAGCAATTAACAATGTTAATGACCAAAGGGGACCACCCCAATGGAACGAGAATTAACCCAAGAGAAAGTACACTGCTCTGGGGGAGCCACTCTAAGTCATCATGAGGAAGCTGATAAACAAAAATGTTATCAAAGATCCCACCTATGAGAATTACCAAGAATCAGATGTGAAACCTCCTTGGTATAATGAAAATCAACTCAGTGACTTCCATAAAATCCAAGGGCATACCACGAACAATTATATGAGATTAAAAAACATAGTCCAAGATCTCATCAATCAAAAAATTATAAATGTGGAACAACCAACAGGAAACCAAAACCTTAAGATATACATGAATCTAAAGCCTAACCATGACAAGAAAGGGAATAATAACATGGATAAGGGGAAAGAAACCTTCAAGAGTGTAAATGATGTGCATGATTATGTCGTTGCATCCCTGGATGAATATTGTGTTACCATCACCATCAAAGGAGCCTATGCCAATTGTGGAGTCACCAAAAGAGGTGACAAAGTTACCATCGTAGGATCATCCCAGCCAAACATAGTACCGACACCCATAATTGTCCCCAATGGTTATAATGTCCTTGATCAGCTCAAAAGAATGCCAACACAAATCTCCATCATGTAGTTACTAAAAATATCATCTGCCCACAAGAAAATACTTGAGGAAGCATTGCCTTCATCCATTGTCCCTGCAAATCTTGATGTAGAACAATTCCAAGGTATGGTCGGAAACATCATCACACCGAATCTCCTCACATTCTTTGACCAATATTTTCCCGCTTAACCATCTCATAACTGTGTAGTCCATTTACAGGTCCTAGTGCAGAAAAGTAAAGTCAAACGAGTCTTGGTGGATAGAGGTGCAAGCTTGAATATTTGTTCCCTCAAGCTCATTAAACAATTAAAAATCTCAGAGGATTCCATTAAGAAAGGAAAGGTCATTACAATAAGAGCATATGATGATAAAGAAAGAGTGTCCCAAGGCACAATTAGAATCCCTATTCAGGTAGGGCCAGCTATCATGGAAACCACCTGTTAGGTCCTGGACCTCAACTTACCTTATAACATCCTTCTAGGACATCCATGGATTCATGCAATGCAAGTAGTAACATCAACCTTCCATCAATGTTTCAAATTCACATATGAAGGACAAAAGTCACCATTCATGGAGATCCTGAACCATTCTCCTATTGCAAAAGCCTTGAGGAAAACTACTACAAAATACCTCAAGTACCCAAAAATGACGAGGGCCCATCTACACCATACATTGATCATGCCACTCTTGCTTCCACTTCTCCGACAGAGACACCCACCACTCTCACCATTCCCGCCATCTTTGATATGAAAGTCATCATCCAAGATAACAGTTGTGGAAACTGCACGCTTCCTAAAAATGCTTTTGTGGTAGGAGAGTTACCACAATCTCCCAGATCATGAGGATGCCCGCAAGGAAATGGAGCCTTCACATCTCAAACATCCCCTGAAGACTATCCCAACTTCAAAAGTTGGGGAGATCTTGGCCGAGAAGTTATAGAGGTGGATCCATCTCATATCCTATACCAAGATGATAGACCAACAACTAATTTACCAATGGATGACAAAAGCAAAGGTCTGCAAATGATGCTCACAATGGCCTATGACATAAACCAAAGACTTGGGAAAAATGATAATGGGCTTATAATACCTATCATTCCAGAGACACGAATGAGAATTCTTGGCCTTGGATGTACCCCTTCGAGTATAACCATACATGGACGAGGTCCTCCAATTAGAAAGGTCAATAATCCTCCTCAACAATTTGTTGTTGAACTTCACTTACTTGTATCTACAAATTGTGTCTTAGATAACTGCACATTTGACATAATTGACATTTGTAGTAGTAGTGATGATGAGGATCCCATAACCAACCTACTTAGGCTCTTTGATGATACCACCCTTCTCATGATTAACACCTTATCCTTTGAATCAGACCATCAAAATCATGAAATCTACCTAGTTTACCCCCAACTCATCGATTATGACCAACGAGGAGCACCAATTCTTGATACATTCAAAAATGATGAGGCACTCTCAGAATTCATGGGAATATAGGATAAAATTCCATGTGGGGATCATAAAGTAGAGTTCATTGTTGAGCTAGATATGCAGGCCTATTATGGGGAAACAATTGAATCCCTCAGTCGCAAAAGTGAAAAATTGAGAATAATATCTAAGTCCTTGAGTGAAAACCACACTGTGGCACTCTCCGACTAGAAAAAAGTAAAAATAAAGGATGCATCCAACAGTGAAAACCTCTCTGAGGCACCCAAGGATGGGGGATTTGGTCTTTCTTTCAGAGCTCTTCATCAAGAAAAATTAGTAGTCCTGGCAGAAAGGTACAATCTGGTTAATCTAGGAATAGAGGAAACCCCGCACATCACATTCTATGCGGAGTCATTACTATCAAAGGAACAAGATCTCCTAGTAGCCTTCCTAAGAGAGAGACAGATAAAATTTGAATGGAGCTATGCTGACATGCCAGGGCTTGATCCATAAATTGTAGTTCATCACCTAACAGTACACTCTGAAGCAAACCTCATTAAAAAGCTCAAGAAAATGCACCCCCAGGTCACCTTGCTAGTCAAAATGGAATTAAAGAAGCTATTAGACACAAGATTCATCTAACCAATTGACTATCCAGAATGGGTGTCAAACTTGGTGCCTGTCTCAAAACCTGATGGGGGCATCATAATCTGCATAGACTTCAGAGACTTGAACAAAGCATGTCTAAAAGACGATTTCCCGTTGCCCAATATTGACATGATCGTAGACATGATGGCGGGGAACAAAATTCTTTCCTTGATGGAGGGTTTCTTAGGTTATAACCAGATAATGATTGCTAAAGCAGACCAACACAAAATGACCTTCACTTGTCCATGGGGGACTTACTACTAGAATATGATGCCATTCGGCTTAAAGAATGCAGGAGCAACATACCAAAGAGCCATGATGTTAATCTTCCATGACATGATCCATAAAACTATCGAAGATTATGTCAATGACATACTAGCCAAATCCAGAAAGAGGAAGGATCACATAGCAACCTTAAGTGCCATTTTTGACAAGCTAGAGGAATACAAGGTCATATTAAACCCAAAGAAGTGCATCTTCGACGTACAATCAAGAAAGCTGCTAGGATACATAGTGTCAATGAGAGGTATTGAGGTAGATCCAACAAAGGTAAAAGAAATCCTTGAGATGGAGGTACCCAAAAAATTGAAGCAATTGAGAGGTCTCCAAGACATTCTTCAGTCCATTCAAAGGTTCATAGCACAACTAACAAATAAACAGAATCCATACTCTCACCTACTTCACAAGGGAGTAGCGTACAATGGGATAACAAGTGTGAAGAAGCCTTTAATAAGATAAAAGAATATTTGCTTACACCACCAATCCTAATGCAACCAATCCCAAGAAAGCCATTAATTCTCTATGTGCCAGCAACAACAACAACCCTTGCAGCTCTCTTAGCTCAGCACAACGAAAATGGAATAGAAAGGGCCATTTATTATATCAATAGAACAATGGTTGGGCATGAGTTAAATTACTCATTCATAGAGAAAGCATGTCTAGCAGTAGTGTTTGAATCACATAAATTTAGACATTACATGCTGGCACACAAAATAAAACTCATCACCAAAATCGACCCTCTCAAGTACTTACTGTCAAAGGAAATGCTCACTGGAAAAATGGCCAAATGGGTGATGATACTATTAGAATATGACATTGAATATGTGGAGCAGAAAGTAATTAAAGGCCAAGTCATCGCATATCAGCTTGTAGTCAGAGAATCCTCTCATCTCAGAGTTTCTAGATGAATCCATCTTCAATCTCAACATAGCCAATCACTGGAAACTTTACTTTGATGGCTCATACACGCAACATGGATCAGGAGTTGACATTTTCTTTATCACCCCACAAGGGGACTGCATACCAAAATCCTACAAATTGGCATTTCCCTCACCAACAACATTGCATAATATGAGGCTTTAACCATAGGTCTCAAAATAGCAGTTCAATGGCACATCATAGCCCTCAGAGTATACAAAGACTCTCAATTAATAATAAACCAAGTGGACATGATGAGTACCAGACTAAGGATGATAAGCTCACTCCATACAAGAAATTGGTGGAGAATCTCAAGTAATCCTTTATTGAGATCACATTTGAGTAGATTCCTAGAGCCAACAATAGAGTAACAAATGCCATGGAAATGATTGGATCCTTACTGGACATCCCTCACAATGTCCCAAAATATGAATTCTTGGTAGAGCAACTTCTTGTGCCTACGTTTGAGGTACCAGAATCATAATTTTTGTGCAAAATCGTTGGTCCCGGTGATCCCTAGTACCATGACATTTATACCTACCTTCGAATAGGTGTCATACCTCCTAACTTACCCTCAACCTTAAAATGAACCTTTGCAAAAAAGGCATCCTGATTCGTCATCCTAGGAGATACCCTGTATCGTAGGAGCATAGAAGGAACCTTACTACGCTGCTTAAACGTTGAGGAGGTATTGACTGCTTTAGCTGAAGTACATAATAGTATCTGTGGTTCACACTCAAGTGGAATGACTATAGCCAAGAAACTACTGAGGATGGGGTATTATTGGCCTACAATGGAAAGAGAAGCACATGACTATGTCAGAAGGTATCTACAATGTCAACAACATGGGGACCTCATCCATGCTCCAACTCAAGGACTTCATCCCATCATCACACCATGGCCCTTTTCACAATGGGGACTCAATCTCATTGGAAAAATTAGTCTGACTTCATCTAACGACCACAAGGTCATCATAACTGCCACATAGTACTTTACCAAGTGGGTGGAAGCCATACCCATGATCTATATAACCAAGAAGCAGATATCAAAGTTCATCTTGAACTATCTGATTTTCCATTATGGTGTTCCACAAGCCATTATCTCAGATAATGGGACACCATTTAAGAATCAGAAAGTCCGCGACTTATGTGAAAAATTCAAAATCCAACATCGCTTTTCCACCCCATACTATCCCCAAGGCAATGGCCAAGTAGAAGCCACTAATAAAACCATTTTGAAAATCTACAAGAAAACAGTCAATGACGCAAGTTGTGACTGGCATCTGCAACTCAATCCTGCCCTTTGGGCCTATCAAACTAGCATCTGCACACCCATTGGCGCCACCCCCTTCTCCCTATTCTATGGATTAGAAGTAGTACTCCCCATTGAGATCGAGCTCCTGTCACGAAGAATATCACTACAAAACCTCATCATGGATGAAGAGTATCAAGTATTAAGATTGAATCAGCTGGAACTATAAAATCAGTGGCATATAGACACTTTAAATCATTTGCAAGTCTATCAGAACAGACTAAAGAGGAGTTATAATAAGAAAATCAGAAGCATGACTGAGAATTGGTATTAAAGGAGAATCAGAAGAATGTCCCAAACCCAAACAACAAAGAAAAATTTGAACCCAATTGGTTGGGACCATTCGTTATCACAACAAGCTATAAGTCAGGGGCATATCAGTTATGAACACCCGAAGGGGAACCTTTGTAAGAGCCCATGAACAGCTCTCACCTCAAAAAGTTTTATGCCTAATCTTTTAAGGTATAGAACCAAAATCCAAAAAAAAAAAAATGTCTTGAAAAGTGGTTACTTTGGAAAAAACTTGGCAAACAGCATCTTGGTGACACCAAAAAAAAAAAATCAAAAAATCCAAAAAAAATCAGAAAAATGATTAAAAACAGTAAAGAGAAAAAATGTCCTCTAGTGAAAACCACTTCAGTGACACTTTGGACAAGTACCTTGACGAAAACTTGGCAAACATGTGCCTTGTGTAAATAAGCACTTTCCATCCACCAGGATCTTTATGACTTGTTCTGCATCACCCATCCATTACCTTTCCATCATTCATCGCATTCGAATCTCTATCCATCACTCATCCACCCACATCTGCATCATAGCTTGGTCCTGTGTTTGTATCATGATCCCTCCTAGTACTACTTGGCTCATTCTCAAGGTAGTTTGTCTCGTCTCTATCAGAGTAGTCTATTACATCACACTGGGGGCATGTTCTCATCAGATTCTTGTATATTATTGAAGTCTTAAAATCAAAAAATCCAAAAACATCAAAACATAAAAAAATCCAAAAACATCAAAACATATCAAAATCCAAAAACATTCAAAACATATCAAAATCCCAAAATAGGTCAAAAAGTCAAAAACAAAGTCGTCAGTTGAACTATGGGTCTCTGAGCCTTGAACATAAGCAAGGTTGATCTTTGATCATCCCCCGAGACACTTAGGTCAGTCCCTTAGGAGTCTGTCATAATAAACTATCATTTCATCATGTATATCTTCATCTGTAAATTGGCCAGCTTGTCAATCAAACTACGGGTCTTTGAGCCTTGAACGTAGGCAAGGTTGATATTTGATCATCCCTCGAGACACTTAGGTTAGTCCCTTATGAGTCTATCATAATAAATTGACATTTCATAATGCATATCTTCATCTATAAATCAGTCAGCTTGTCAGTCGAACTATGTGGTCTTTGCGTGTATAACGTAGGGAAGGCTAATTTGTTGATCAGTCCCCGAGGCCCCTAGGATAGGTCCTTAGGTTAGTCTCTTGGTCAAAATATTAGAAAACCCAAATACATTTGAAAATAAAAAATCAAAACATTTGCAAAATCTCAAAAATACCAAAAATAGCCTCAAAACATTGCAAAACTCCAAAAACGTCCAAATATTTGAAAAATTCCATTTGTCTCATCTCGCTTGCACCCACAATAAACACCACTCATAATAAACGATCTTCATCCTCAACCTTTGGTGAAACAATAAAAAACAACTCTAGTTGGTAAAAAGTGAAAACTCAAAATGTTAAGTCTTAGGTCTAAGTCAGTACATAAGCAAGTTGGTCAACTCTTGGTATCGATAGCCCATCATCCAATTGGTCCCATATCAATCATTTCAAAGAACACTTAGAATAAACAAAATGACATGCCACCATCCACTAACATGTCCTAGGATGTATCCTTCCTACAATGGGAATTATCTTTTGGCAATAGTTTCGGTTCTTATCCTTGAAAACACATTCCCTTTTGGTTAGCGGTATTGAAGAACATCGGCTTGCTTGTTTCCTTGATCTTTGTCTTTTGACTTATCTTATTGTGCTCATTCCAAGGACTTATCTATGATATCTGACCAGAGGATTTAGAGAAGTAGGAATGTGGCAATGATCATTATCTTTTGTTTGCTATGCTTGTTGGACATTCTTGTAATGTAACTTGGCAAATACTTGCTTTGTTAGAAATGTATGGAGGATGTTTTGGATGACTTGTTGACTATTACATTGATAGGTTATACCTTTCTATGTTTTGGTCGGAGATGTTTGAAAATTCTAAAGTACATCCTAGCAAGGTTTTCGTATGTAAGGTGTGAACAAAAATACTCCTATTTGTTTGTCAAGTCAAAGTCCATCACACTAGGTACAACGCCATCTTGGTTCTCTCTACCTTGATGCATCATGCCATGTGTGTTATCAAACATAAGGAAATTGGACCTTTGAAAATCCTAACTCCTCGGCAAGTAGTCATCATCATTTGCATATTCATCATCTTATGACGTTTTGAAATGTCTTCTTCTCTTTCATCCCTTCTTGCTCATCACGCTAACAAGGTACTATGATAGTTATCATCAATCATCATCATCGATCTTGCATACATAATTGTTAGCATATTGCATAAACATATCATATAGGAAACACATACATTGCATCTCCATATAAATATATTATTATAAGCATTTTTCATAATGAGCACGTCCATTTCTCATCACATTACATCCATTTTTTCCATCCATTGCATTCATCGCATAAACCATCGCATAACATTCATTTGCATGAAACATTTCATAACCATTTCATATTACCACCCACTACATAAACATAATAGGTACAAGAGCATTATAGATAATCCATTATAAGTATACATATTCACATAAACACCATAAAGTCATCTCCCACATTACATTCATTTTGCATAAAGCATCATCATACCACTTTGCATTAGCATATCATTTCACATATTACATCACATCACAATAAATGCATCACATACATCTCACAATCATTAAACATGTTTAGGATAATATATATTTGTTATTCTTAGCATCGTAAAACCATCTCATTTACATCATCAATACATATCATATAAAACACGACCATTGCATTCACATTGCATCATACATAATCATAAAAACATACATATCATCCATCAGTCATCCACATCATATAGAACACCTCATAAATAACCACATCACAATAATTTTTGGATTTCATTGCATAAATCATTCCATACCATTATAAACATTCAAAGCATAATAGGAACATAAAAATCCATTACATTAAAAACGTACATCGATCCATAATCATTTTATATAAGCATGATTCACATATCATTTTGCGTATACACCATAGATCATCTTCATATCATTTTGCATATTACATTTCATATCACATATCATATTATTTACATCAACATAAACAAATCATCATATAGATTACATCATCATCCACCCATATTACATATCATATAAATCCATCTGCATATCATGAATAAACATCATAATATAAGATCTATACATAATGCATACATCAACAGAAAGAAATGCATCCATATATACATCGCATCACATAATAACATGATTGCATAGCATATACAAGTAGAACCATCCATAAATGCATAAATAAATGATACACATCACATCATATCAACATCATCATCTCATATATATATCATCATCAGATAACTGTCATAGTACAAAATAATCAGATCACTGTATGTCAACAAGTACAAAAAGGCCCAATAGGCTATAAAAAATGAGCCCATGTGGCATGAAAAATATCATCTTGATCAAAGAGAGGTCTACCCGTCCTATCTGCTACCCTCGCCCCTGTCACCATGACCCTCTACTGGTCTGTGGCTAGTTCGCTGCGGGTAATCTGGGGCCCACTCTACTCTAGGTACAGCCTAATGATAATGTATACGATAATAGTCTGCCTCCCAGACGACCTCCCTGTAAGAGTGAAGGGACACTGTGCTCTGAGAGAAGGAGGCTGCCATGCTCTCCAACTACTGTCTCCTTCCCATCTCTATTGCTGCATGTGGGTTTGTGGCCTATCTCTATAAGATGGCTTGGTCTCTCTCGGCCTTGGCCTGACCCCTCTCCGCTGTCGAGGTCTGAACCTGAGCCTATAGCTATGTAATCAGTGCGTCTCAGGGATTTGGCTGCCCTGCTAGCTGTGCTCATGCAGGCTGCATGTGAGGATGACCCTCACCCTCTATTTGTGGTGGTGCATCTTCCTGATCCTGCTGCCTGGTTGGTACTTGCTCTGGGTCTTGCATCTGAACATCAGCCTAAATTGGCTAAATTGGAACCTTGCTCGGCTGATCCTGTCGATCCCCATCCCTCCGTCCTCATCCTCCCCCTACCCCTTGATCTTCGCCGAGTGACCGATGCTCTTGGAACTATTAATTGCAGGGGAGGCCTAAACCAATCTCTGTAGGCCTGAGTAATGCCTGGATTCGCAGGTCCCTGATCATAAACACATGGTCAAGCCACCAACTATTTGAAGCTTTCTACGGCCTTAGAGGCAGGAATGTATCACCCCCACGAACCCTGTGATACAGTATAGGAAAATATGGCCACATAATCATCATCGGGCTGAACCTGTGCCTCACCGAACTGATGCTGGACGCGCTCGAGCATATATCTCTCCACCATCGTATGCTCTCACCCCTGCATGAAGCGGTCTTAATAGGCAAAGAAGATCTGCTCTACATCGTCGATCCATCCAGGGTGACCAAGGTATGGGCGCCATGTAAAAACCTGCATCTCATCCAGGACCCTCCTCCAGTGAGGAATCCCGTGCTCGCCTGTGTGTGTAAAGGACACGCCACCTCTATAACACCACACTAGGGGATCATCAGGCCCCATCGGTATTGCAACGACTCATGGCCAAAGAAAAGTGGTGTGCTCTCACGCCCATACGTGGAGAAGTGTAACACCTGCTTTGAGTGCTCTACCATTGAGGTAGACATACTTGTGTAAGTCCTTGTAAAGGAAGGCTAGAAGAACAGGTCCCCAAGTAAAACGTATTGGTCTATTATAAACCATCTGCTCCCAGCAAAGTCCCCAGCCAAGACTTGTTGATGCTCCAAGTGGCACAACAACATTTAAACAAAGTATTGCTATTCAGTTTCTCCTGAAAGAGAAAGATGATCACATGGATATCTTAGCTCCCAAGGTCCTTGTAGATGGTTCTCAACTGTGCTGATGTTGCTCAATTGGTCAATGTAATAGTAATATTCAAGGGGCCTATTGGTTTTGAGCTTCTGGATTGTTCTAAGATCAAACATGAACTTAAACCTACTCTAATCAGGGTTTTTTTAAAGAAACAAAAAAAAGATAGATGAAGGATTTGGTACTGAAAAGAATGATAATTCATCTATCTTAACCATACTTGTTATCCTTCAAGGAATTGTAAACTAAAACTGAAGAACAAAATTAACTTGTGATTAACACAGTTGCATTCATTCACAATGTCGATTTCAACAACATAGTAATAGTTACCATTTTAAATAAAACACAAAATAACATTTCATTCCTTGAAGACTTCACAAATCAAATGATTAACTTAAGAAAAATACCATTCAGGAACACAATGTGAAGTAGATCAAAATCTGATTGCTTCTACTGTTAGTGAAACAGATAAGCAATATTTACAAAGCTGGCACAATCACTAGTGTACAAAAAATCTATGCTTTCAAATTGTTTCCATCTATACTAAGAGAACTTGAAAATACATTACAGTCTATGCTAAATCTAACTCTTAAACTAAGAAGACAAAAGGAGCTCCCATTACAAAAGAATCATGATACAAATCTCTCTCCTCATGTTAATTAACTAACTCCCTCCCATTTTTTTTAACTTCTATCTATATCTCTCGATTCTAACTATCAACTTTCTGATTTTTCTAACCCTCTTTACAAAGAGGCAAGAATGCCATAAATACAAAGTGTACCCAAAAGGAATGCGCTGGCTTCTTGCCTTAGGGTTTTTACAAAATATTTTCTTCTAGGAGGGTTGGATTTTAGATCTTTCTGAAGAGAGTTAATGCTACCCTTGATTGCATCCTCTGTGTCCTCGTCAGTGAAAGATTATCCCGATGATGATCTTAAATATTTTGCAGCTGCAACATTCACTTGAGGCCTCCGTGTCCACCTTTGAACTCCATCGGGGCCGCCTTGAATGCTCAAAAAGATCGCCATTAATATCAACTTGCCTCCTTGCTAGTAGACCATACAACTGTCCCTAAGACTCATGGTTCTTTCTTTCTTTCTCTCGACCTTCTTTTTGCTCTAGATCTCTTTGCCCTTTGACCACCTCTGGAAGCAGAGCATCAGGTTTCCCTTTAGATCTGAACACCATTTTTCTTGAGTCGATTCATCAGCTCATGATCTCAGAATGAGGTCATGTTGTTCGCATTCTATAGATTTCCTTCATAGGAGTAGTCAATCAGTCAAATGACCAATGGGCCACTCCTTTAGCTTATTTTGATTGGTTACGCGTATGCCATGCAAGACTTTTAGGTGGCCAAAGGTGCTTTGAATGACATCACATGTCGGTGAGACACTAATCATGTCTCCCTAATGTGATTGTGTCTCTCCAGGCAGCCATCGACATAGCACAAGATAGTCGGTGAGACCTTTCATCGAGCCGTAGAAGTCATATCGATATCACAAAGGCTATCAGTGAGATAGTCACTAGTCGGCATGACCTCATGGTGAAGCCTCTCTTCCCTCGGCGAGCACATTCTGTATTGGCCAGACCCTACCGGGTCGGTGAGACTTCATGGTGCCCTTTTCTTTTCTCCCTGAGCTCAAACTTCTTCTACTTCGGCAAGACTCTTTCAAGTCGGTGGGACATCATGGTGAGGCTCAGCACCCTTTGGCAAGCTCATTTTCATATTAGGAAGACCTTGTGGTGATATCACTTCGTCTCGAACAGCGAGACTAAGGTTCCTCACCAGAAATCTCCGCGAGCCTTTCCCTTCTCTGGTGAGCATACCCACATCAGGGAGACTCCTACATTTCGCTAAGACCTTTCATCGAAGCCCCTCCATCTTGGTGAGACCATCGCACTCTGGGAGACATCTCCCTGAGTCCATTCTTATTTCCCCAAGCCCGAGCCTATTTTTTTTCGGCCAGACTTCTTTAAGTCGATAGGGCCTCATGGAAAATCCACAATCTTACTCCGAAGGCAACATCCTTTGGTAGAACATCACCTCGATTGCCGAGACCTCTTTTCGGTTGGTGAGACTTTACACCGACTGATGCTTCCTTTCACCGAGCTGAGAGCACTTCGGGGAAACCTCGCTTTGTCGCTGAGATCCCATACCAAATTCAAAATATTACACCGAGGGCACAATCCCTTCGGCAAGACCAACAACCATTGGTGAGACATCTCACCGAGTTCATTTTATTTCGGCCAAACTTTGTCTCCTCGGCATGACATCACACCAAATCCCCTTATCCTTCGGCGAGACACCATGCTAATCGGCTAGACCCTTTTGCCAATGCTTGTTGTCACTAAGACCTTCCTGTAGTCATACCGGTCCTCAATGTTACACTGAGAAGTATCCTTTTGTCTCATTCACTTCGCCATGACCTTGTGATTTCGGGAAGATGCCTTACAAATTGTATTGTGTCTCACCGATATGTATTCTTTCGTTTCACATGGGTCGCTGTAACATTCTTCTATCAGGGAGACGTCCCGTAGACACCTTATGTCTCGCCGGGAAATCTCCATAAGTTTACTTTTTGTCGCCGGGACAATATCATTCTCTCACCAATGAAGCAATATGTTGGTGTGACAAAAATGGGTCGACAAGACTGCAAGACCTCACACCAATAGAGTCCTCTTGTGCTTTGTCGACAAGACCAGATGCACTCGCCAAGACATCTCCGTGCTGCAAAATTTTCTCACAGAGATGCATATCCTTATAGATGGTCAACAAGACACAAAGCATTTGGCAAGACCATCCACCGAAAATAGAACTCTTGCCGAAGTGTTTGATCGTTCCACGCTAGTTGGTGAGACATGAAGAATTTGCTAAGACTTCTCTCTGAAGAAAAGTCTCATGCCGATATGTCTATCCCTCTATCGCTAGTCAGTGAGACTTAAAGATCTTGCCAAGACCTCACTCTGAAGAAGGCTTTCATGCCGATGAGAAAACTCTTAGTCGCTAGAACAATGATTAATGTCTCACCGACAGGTACGGTGGGACTTATTTGAAAAATCGTGAGTATGAACAACATGTAGAATCATCAGAATTTTATAGTTCTAACACCCCCTTTGGATTTTAAACGGACAAAGCCAAGCCACCAATCGGTAAGACATTTGAAAGGTCCCAACGACCTTCCTCTTAAGGATTTTTATGTTGAATGTGATTGAGGCATGTCTTCAGTTGGCTTCCTTGAGAGATATCCTTAGATGAGTGATTCAATTCTGCAAAACAAATGCCTCCATTAGCCCTCAGGAGAACATAAAATATATCATAATGAAATACACCATTGTCTATGATAATGCCACTCAATTCTAGCAAGAAGAAAATCAACTCAAGCTGAGATAGAATCTCAATTTAACAGACCCAGTAGACAACTTAGGAAGAAAACATAAGAATTCCCAAAGGGAAAAGCAAATAACCAAAGGCAACAAAATCAAGAGAAAAGGGGGACCCATTTTGTTCCAGAATAAAATGGGGGGGGGTTATGTAGGGCATAACAGGACTAAAGTATTAGCCTTGTCGATTCGGGGCAACAAGACCTGAGATGATCGCTACAACCACTAGACGAAATGGTGATGTGAGTGTCTTATGGCACTTCAACTCTATCTGGCCCTTGCAGAACATGACCTCATCTTTGGCGAGGATTAAATGATAAGCGTCCCACCCGACATCCATATCGAAAATAACTCGCCGACCATGAATCGATAATCTGAGGATGCACAACACATCCTCTAAGGTGAAAATAGCCTCGCCAGTAGGAAGGTGGAAGGACGAGGTCTCACTATGCCATCTCTTAGCAAGCGCTGACATCATTCCAAGGTGGGTGTGCACGGGTGCTATGTATGCAATATACCACAATCCCATGTCCCACAGTTGAACCTGCTCCCTATTGCTAAGGTCTCGCAGGTAACTGAAAATATCCCACAATTTGTGCTCCCAAGAATAGAGCTCCCTTGCTGCGTCCTGCATCAAGGAAGGTCACCATGTTAAAATTTTTGAGAAATCTTATTCTAAGCGTCCAAAAAACCAACCCAATGTCGCTATCTGTGAAGGCATCACAGTTTGAAGTTTTCAAACTGCGATGTTGGAGGGCTAAACTCTAAAAGAGCATTGCCACAGTGCACTTTTTTGAAAACTGACACAATTTGGGAAGATTCTGATCCAAAAGTTCACCGCCGTGTCGCACTTTTAAATGACCCCGTTGGTGATGGCATGAGTGTTAGAGTTTTAAATTTGTTTCCAAACTCCAAACTCCACCATTGCGACACATTCTACAATGGCAAGTTAGTTTGACTTACCGAGCGGTGCAATTTGTCCTCTTTTTTCGCGAGATCCCCCAAAAATTAAACTTTTTGCCCTATCTCTCTAGGGGGCAATATATTAGCATGTTTTATCTTGCTGGGTAGCAGTGGGGCATGATTTTGAAAAGATTTTTTTTTGGCTTTGATCAAGACCGTTTATTCTTTGAACCAAACGCAACAAGTGCATTGCTTCAAAGAGGGGCAAAATGTAGACATGTAAAATGTACTAATTGATATTGGACATCTGGTCCTGACCACTAACATTGCTTCATCCTGAATCATCCTCCGGTCTAACCATTTAATCAAATGCGTTTATTTGATTAAATTCATTAATATTCTTCTCTTAATTAAATAAATCAGTTATCTAATTAAGTCACTCTCTCTCGATAATTAAATTGACTAGTCTGGTGTAATTGTTCCTATTTAATTAAATAATTAATTTTATTTGATTAAATCTCTAAAGTCTATCTATTTAATAAAATAAATTAAAACCTTATTTAGTTTAATCTAGCATCATCTCTTTTAATTAAATAAATCAAAAGTCCTTATTTAATTAAGCCTTTATCATATTCTTCTCATATTTGATTTAAATAAATCCACAAATTTAAGTCAAATAGGTCACATCATTTAATCCCTTCATTTAATTAATTAACCTTGATTAATTTAATTTCTTCTCCTGTCCCATCCTCTAGCTTTTCCCACTTGCACATGAAAATAGAGTTATTTGATTTATTAAATCTCTATTTTTTCAACAAGGCATCTTTTAAGGAATATTCTTCAAATTTGAATTCAAAATTTAAGTGGACTTTGTCCTTCCAACAAGGCATTTACTTCATCTTACAAGTCCTTTGCCTTGAGCCACATGGCATTCAATGCATTCTTCCTTCCCTCTTGCATGCCATTTCAACAAATTCAAAATTCAAATATATGCATATATTGGCTCAATCATCAAAACTTGCACATCTTTGGCCCATTCATATTTGGACAAGTGGCACTTTGCCATTGGATGAAATTTAGTCCCACATTTCTCTATTTTGGACATCTCATCAACTTGACATTCTATAAATAAGAGGCTAATCTCCTCATTCGATCATCCACAATTTGAGTAAACTTACTATGCTCAAATATTTAGCAATCTTTATCCATATTTTTGAATTTGTAACTAGGTTATGTAGATTTTTGTCTTGAAGCACACATCACTCTTCATCAAAGTGGATCACATTCTTCATCACACCATCAAAGCTAGCATTAGAGTTGGGAAAGGGCCAATTTTCACATCAAATTGGCACCAATTCCCCCATGGGATCAAGAGTTTGCATTGTCTTCAATAGGATTTAACTTGCTTTCTTGTTCTTTCATCTTATTCTTGCTTTATTTCCTATTTGAAACTTTGCTAATAGATTTCATGGGGAATCCTTGTTCTTACTTGCATATGATCTCTTAATGTGTTCTTTTGTTGTGTTTTGCAGGTATTTGGATTGGGGGTTCGACATCACCCATGAAGTATTTCTTAGATAGGTTATTGACTTGGGAAAAATGAATAGGACACAAAAGAAAGGGACTCAAGAAGAAAGGGCAACTATAAATATGATTCCCAACATTACCCATCGAAACCATTTTTTAATTTGGAACAACGTCAAAAATCACTCCTTTCCTACATCTTATACCTCAAATATTAGGTTCCTTATGCCAAATTACTATTTGAGTGTGGTACACAAATCAATGCAACAAAAATGAAATAATTTTTTTGGATATAGTCTCAAAAATTCTAAACAGAAAATATTAAGGAGTCATGTTTTCTCTTATTCTAATTCATTCATATTTATTCCCAATTAAAAAAATGTAAATAACTTTTCCATTATAAAACCAAAAAAATTCCAATTCCACCATTGATGAACCTTGACATTTCCAACTTTTTAATTAATGATTTAAAAAAAAAGCAAAGGATACCCTTTTGATCCATATACTTAACATTCTTTTCAAATAAATTTTAGATTTAAAGAATTCATAGAAAAATTTCCATAATCATGGCTCAAAAACAAACTTTTTCTAGATTAAAATTGAATCTATATTTTTTACGAAATTATATTCGTAGTGGCTTCTTGCAATGGAGCCATATACTACCACTTAATGTGGTTTGGAAAAAAGTCAATCAAACAAGAAATTTAAACAATTCAAAGGAGGAAATACTTTTTAATAATTTTCCAAAAGGGAGAGAAAAAAGGTTGAGAGGAGAGTTCTTCCACACACAACACACACTAATCGAATCCAAGTAATCTCCTTACAAGAATTTCAATACTACCAATCTTTGCATACAAAGATTTCATTCATTTTCCATTTCTTGTAGAGAGAGAGCATTTTCATTTTACAAAAATGAAGAATGAATAAAAATGTGACCTTTTTCCTTTTTATCCCTTTTCTCATTTTTCATTTCCTTTTCCACTTTATTTTCAATTTTACTTTTTTTCTTCCTTTTATTAATTTTCCTTTCACAAAATCACATTTAGTAAATAACTTAAAATTCTAAAAATCTTTTTTTTTTTCATTTTTGAGGATAATAAATAATTCAAATTAATTCTCCAAGAAAAAATATTTTGCATCTACCAATTTAAATTTAATGATGCAATGATTTCGACATGATTTTTTCCAATTGATGAAATGATTTTAATTTATAAATAAACTAATTAAAATAAATTAAAATATAATTTTGAATGCATTAAACTAGCAATTTCCCTTTTTCTTCCCCAATTTCCTTTTTGCATCAAACATCATTAAAGCACAATGATTTAACTTTCAAATATAATCAAATATGCAAAGATAAATAAATAATCACAATTGCAATCACATATTTGCAAGTTTCTTAACAACACAAATTTTAAATTACTACCAATTCATATATAGATTCAATGGGGTAATTATGGCTCATCTTGCACTTGAACCAAGTGAGATAGAGTTTACCAAATACACTAACCTATAGTGAAACCTTTGATATAACCACTGTTGGGAAAATAACCTAGATTTTCATATTAGAGAGAAGTAACCCTGTATCTATACACTCTAGTCACATGTCAGATATACCTGCACCATAAATAATAGTTGAAGTAATACACAATCATCCAATGGGATACAATGTTACATACATCATATAATCATTGCATCCACAATAACTCAATATCAATGCACACCATCTAATCATAAAAAATACAATAATGGGCAATCATCTAGAATGCCAACACAATAATAGTAACATCCATCTATTAAAAATGTACATATCTATAGAGGTAAAATATAGGATGTGAAGATCATTATAATAAATATATTTGTTATCCAAATATCTATAAAGATAACAATAAAGAAAATATTATGATAATCTAGCCATAAAAAGAATAGCATATGCATCTCAAAATATACAACATGATCTTGATACCAAACACATCTCTACATAAGACCTCTCACACCTTCACCACAACAAATAACACATAAAATAAACATTAAGTCATTACAAGGAACTTGTCACAACACCATACACATCACTATGCAATCAATACCAACAATCAACATGTAAAGAAACACCATTGATACTAAACATGCAAGGGATCTAACACATATGCCATAAAAGAACATATAATAACTCATTGACAAACATGCCAATAAATACACAATAAATTATTACAACAATGATAATTAATGAAGATGATAAAGCTAAAACATTGATAAATACTCAATGCAAAATGCATAAGCATGACCTATGTATCTCATGATACATAATAAAAAATACAATACCAGTAACAAACATCTCAAGGCATACAAAAGTGTGGGCATTATAACTTGTAAATTAACAAATGACCAACTGTTTGTTAAGAGACCCTCACATGAACACATGCAAACTTATGAATGATATTAAAAAAACATAAAAACATTTGTTAACAAGTGAAATAGATATCTTTTTATTCATATAAATATCTTACTACCCACTTCATATTATATGTTTGTCCTCTCACAGGTATAAAAGGTGAGCACAATAAATACATTGTATTTATTGTATTGTGTGTATTGTGTTGTATTGGGTATATCTTGATTGTTATGGAATAGTTTTGCTAGTTTGTAATTGTGTTTACTTGTGTGGCAGCCTGTTGGCTGCCCATTTATTATTTCTATATGTATATTTTGCATTGATTCAATACAAAAAAAACTTGAATTTTATCATGAAATGTGAAAGGTTTCCATAAAGTTTTATGATCATTTAAAGTTGAATAAAAGTAGTATTTCAAGTAATATTGTGTTGTTTTTATAACAATAAATGAAATGTAAAAGGTTTTCAAAAAGTTTCAGTGATCATTTAAAGTTGAATTTATAAGATGCATTTAAAATAATAATACGTTGTTTTGATAACAATATGTAAATCTTTTGTGTTCAACTATCGAATCATTTCTATTAGATATAAAGGTTAGAGATAACAAGATTTATGGTTACCAAAAGGTGTAGATCATTTAAGTTGCATATAAGCTATATTTTAAATAAAATATGATATATTTTTTCAACTACTAGGGATTCCATGATTAAGTTTTAGTCAAATATTCAAAATTTTATTTTAAGAGCACTTCTTTGTAGGCTTGCTAATGTGATGAGTTGCATGGCGAGTCACACATCCAAACCTTAATTGTAGATATATAACATACAAGAAACAATAAATCTTCTACTACTTACATGATGAGTCACACCTCCAAATCTTAATTGTAAATAGATAATAAACAATAAACAATAAATCCTCTACTACTTACAATAAACAATAAATTTATTTTTAACATAAAAATGTGTGTTATAAACAAGAGACCTCATCACCAAAGTAATAATTTACAATTACATGATCTCAATGAGATTTGAACCTTTATGACAAGAACAACACCACATATAAACCATCACACCATACCAATACCAACTAGTAGAAAAAGATTGTTAATCTAACAAAGTTTAACTATTTAAGAACAAAACCCCCTATAACCTCTCAAACGATATACAACATACCAAACAAAACCCTTTATAACCTCTCAAACGAAATACAATATACCCACCACACTTAGATAAATCAAGAATCAAATCCATAACCTTCAAAGACGAACTAACCACAAGATCACAAGCAAATTGAACTTACAAAACTCAATTGCTAGGATAAACTTATCCTTCCACCGTCCAGGCCCTTTCAAATTAAAAAGTTAAACGTCCACGTCAAAGAAAAATATCCTTCTGTCAAAGAGGTGCATACGGAGTACTATACGGAGTACTGGAACCAACACTCTCCTGTAAAGCCCAAGATTATCTGTATATTCTTAAATATCACCAATAAACCCGATAGAACAATCAATGTCGATTTCTTCTTTTGTCGAGAAGGCCAAATCGGGGGATTACACGTCTACCCTGCGCAGCCATTCATTACTTCCATGTGAAATTTTCATCGAACAGATAGGAGTCGTTGCCCCTCCTTTAATACTGTCAAACAAACTATTAATTCTTCTGTCCTCCATGTATGGAGAGAATTTTGTAATGGAACACCTTTCCCAACTAATTTACAGGTGAAGCCCATATCACCCACCCAGAGAACTTTCTTGGGCCAAAGTCAATAAGCACCATTAATGCAAGTCTGACTTTGTTGACAGCTAAATATCCAAATCTCTGAGATGATGACACATATATCAGTAAAAGTAGAGGAAACATTCAATGCACGAGATTTGATACGGCTCAAATTACTGTCTTTTCCCTGTAAAAATCTCATCTTCAATAAATCCGTGCACCGACTTGCCACAATGCTTAAGACCATGCCGGCTGGATGGCATTATACAGAAACGACATAGTTGAGCTCTGGGTCTGCCTATTTAAAAGCCTTGCTTTTAGCTAGATTTCAGAAACGGTATTGATAACAAAATGGGACAGAGGAATACAAATCTGCTGTGTTTTATATGGGTTGTTTTGTTGGAACTTGTTCTTGTGGGCTGTGCAAGGTCACCTCCTGTTAAATCTGGCGGCCCTCCCACATCTGGAGGCGGTAATAACTTTGGGTTTGGAGTGGGAAATGGTGTGCCTGGTATTCCGGGCAACTGGGGAGCAGTAGTTGGTGGAATAGTTGGCGGAGGTGGTGTTTCAAGGCCATCTATTGTGTGTAGTGAGAAGGGGCCCTGTTATCAGAAGAAGCTGACTTGCCCTAGTAAGTGCTTCAAATCTGGTGGTAAATGGGGGCCTAGCGGCGGAGGTGGTGGCGGTGGTGGAGGATGCACCCTGGACTGTAAGAAGAAGTGCAGAGCTTATTGCTGAAGAAGTTATATACTGCTCTATTGCTATTGCCTTTGCTCTGGCCTATATAGTTTAGGTTACATGTTTTGTATAGTTCAGTTGTACTGGGCTTATGGGTATTGGACTCTTGAGTGAGTTTTTGCTGTGGTAGTATATGTTGTCTCAGTTCAGATACTGTCTGTTATGTATGGGTCGGATGAACTTATATCTGTTTTAAGGTTTTTAGATTATATATACTGCGTACTTTTATGAATAAAATCATCTGGCTTCAGTATGTGATTTTTAGTTGATGAGTGCATGTGTCTAATGTTTTCAATTTTTTTTAGGTTAATATCATAATATGTTTTATAGCCTGGGCTTCAGAGAGTTGCAGATCTCACCAGCTGTTTTCATGTACTATATAGATTTGGCTGGTCTGTTAGTGTTAAATGATTACACTAACTCCCGAAATATTTGCTATATTCATTTGTACAGCTGTATTTTGATGGGTTTCAGAGTATAGCTGTACATATGATGAATATGGTAGGCAATATTTCTTAAAATGGTAAAGCTGAGTAGAGATGTAAAGCTGATGGGACTAGTAGTAGTTCAAGTTTCATGTAAATGACGACAAACACTAAAATGAAATGTGAATTCAGTTTAAATATTTTCAATGGTGAAATTTGTTATTTAATATTATCACATATAATAAATTTTGTCATAGTCAAATAGTACATGAACTGTTTATCTAATGGAATTTGTATTGTATCTCTCTTTTAAGCCCTGTAATTATTGGTAGTCTAGATTTCCCCTATAGCTACATATTGGTAGCCATTAATCTTTTAACTGCTTTGTTCGAGCCCTCTCTCTTATTTACTTGACAGATTTAATGTAATCTTTGCTTTCTCTGAACATATTCCTATTTATAAATCTTACCCTGAATGTCAATGATAAATTTAATTTGGAGAAATATTTGTGAAAGTAAAATTTGTTTATTTTATTTAGTTTGAGATTTGTATTGAGAATAGATATCCTTCTCCATTCATTTTCACCCTCATTTATTCTTTTCTATACACTTTTACATAATATTAACCATATCTTTACCTTTCTTACAACTATACACATAAATGAGATCTTAGTATATATTTTTTCTACATTGATTATTTTTGCAACACATAAATGAGATCTTGCACAATGTGGATCTAATTTGAAATTAGTTTTTTTTAAGCTCAATTTATTAGTTGTCTTTTTTGCCGAGAGACAACTTGGCACACATTTGTACCACAATTTATTATGTCTTGAATTTATATTGAGTAGACATGGGACATGCTATTGTATTATTTTTTTCCTTCTCCATTCATTTCCACTCTCATTTACTCTTTTCTATACACTTTTACATAATATTAACTATACACTTGCTTTTCTTACAACTATACTTGTGCATATAATTGATCATCAACACAAATCTTAGTATATACTCTCTACATTGACATTACTCATTCCATGTTTAGGTTTACACAGTGTGGATCTAATTTGAAATTATTTTTTTTTAAGTTCAATTTAATATTCTTGTCTTTTATGGGAGACAATTTAACACACATTTGTACGACGATTTATTATGTCTTGGTATTTAAAGATATTCAATTGAACATTGATTCAACATTTTTTATCCTCAATGGTGATTTATAATTATAGCACTTTATGAACATCTATTATAAGAACATTTCAAGTTGAAGCTTATAAAGAAACAGTACTTGGTTTGTACCACAATTTATTATGTTTTTAGTATTAAATATATTCATTTGAACATTCATTCATCATCTTCAATCATTTTAGATTGATTTATAATTATAACACTTAAATGATCATTCATTACAGAAACACTATAATTTTAGATTGATTTATAATTATAACACTTAAATGATCATTCATTACAGAAACACTATAATTTTAGATTGATTTATAATTATAACACTTAACTGATCATTCATTACAGAAACATTTTAAGTTAAAGCTGATAAGGAATCATTACTTCATAAATATTATTACCTAAAACATTTCATTTCTTGCTTACTACAATCAAACACTTGGCCAAGGTCATAAAAATAATCATTCAAGAAATAGATTGAGAAAAACTTGTCCCTAATGATCCATCAATCTCTAAGGTATTTTAAAGATCATAAGTTTTTAATAGTCAATGAGAAGTAGAGATCACAACAAATTGGAAGAGTAGAAGTGTACATCTTGCTAGATCAAGGTTGTAGGTTATAGATTAGATCAACAGAAGTCATATACTGTTCTATCACTATGGCCTTTGCTCTGGCCTATATAACTGAGGTTACATGTTTTGTATAATTCAGTTCTACTGGGCATATGGTATTGGACTCTTGAGTGAGTATTTGCTGTGATAGTATATGCTGTAGTAGTTCAGAAATTGTCTGGTATGTATGGGTTGGATGAACTTATAGCTGTTTTAAGGTTTTTAGATTTTATATGCTTCGCACTTCTATGAATAAAATTATTATCTGACTTCAGCATGTGATTTTCAGTTGATGAGTGCATATTACTATTCTTCTTAAAAGCTAAGAAGTTTTGTCTACGTTAATATGCTGCATAGCCTGGGCTTCAGAGAGTTTCAGATCTCACAAGCTGTTTTCATTTACTAAATAGATTTGACTGATCTGTTAGTGTTAAATGATTATGTAAACTGGAGAAATATTTACTATATTCATGTGTACAACTATATTTTGATAGGTTTCAGAGTATAGCTGTACATATGAAATTGGTAGGCAATATTATCTTTAGATGGTAAAGAGATGTAAAGCTGATCGGACAATTATAAAGAGTAATAGTTCAAGTTTCATGTAAATGATGAAAAACAGTAAAATGAAATGTGAAGAAAAGTTTAAAACTTATAATGGTGAGATTTGCATACATATGTTTCGGGTTCATTATTAAGTAATATTTAATATGGTCATGCACAACTTATATTTTTCTGCTTCAGTTTGATAATTAAGTTTGGTTAAAGTGAAGTAGTTCAGTTTATGGAATGAAATTTTGTAGTTTAGATTTTCCTTCCAGCTTCTATTGTTAATTTTTATACTTGTAATTGCTTTGATGAATATTAAAAATTAAATACAAATATTTTGGAAGTCTTTATGTTTCTATTTAATTTAATTTTTGTTTCAATTTTATATATTCCTACTCATAAATTTTATTATGAAAGGCAGTTATGATATTTTTTTGTTTAAGTGAGATTACATGCTTACTCTTTTTAAAGGTAAATCTTTCTTATTTTATCTAGTTTTAGGTTTTTTTCAGAGTAATCTTAGTATAATTATATAACTACATGGGACACATTGCTGTATTAAATTTGTTTCCTTCTCCAATCCACTCTTATTTACTCCTTTTTATACACTTTTTCATAATATAGACTATATCCTTGCCTTACCTACAACTATACCCATGTATATGCAATAACACGAACAAAAATCTTAGTATGTATTTTCTCTACATTGGCATTACTTGTTCCATGCCCTAAGGTGTTTTTTTTGACACAAATGAAATCTTGCACAATGTGGATCTAATTTGAAATTTAAAGTTTTAAACACAATTTATTACTCTTGCCTTATTTATTTAGGTATTAGAAGACAACTTGACACATGCTTGTACCATACCTTATTATGTCTTGGTATTTAAAGACATTCATGATTTGAGTGTTGGTTCATCATCTTTGATCATTAGATAATGATGTATAATTCTAGTAGTTAAATGAACATTCATTATGTGAATATTTCAAGTTAGAGCTTATAATGAACCATTACTTGCATCAACATTTATCATTTAAGACATTAAAATGTTTGGTTTGTGTCACAATTTATTACGTCTTGATATTTAAAGATATTCATTTGAACATTCATTCATCATCTTCTGATAATGATTTATAACTATAACATTTAAATGAACATTCATTGTGTGAACATTTCAATTTGAAATTTATAAGAATTCATTACCTACATCAATTTTATCACTTGAAACATTGAATAGCTTGTTTGCCATAGACCTGCCCAAGATTATAAAGACAATCATTCAAGAGATTGATTGAAGACTTGAACTTGATCCTAACAGTCCATCTATCTCTAAGGTATTTTAAAGACCAGAAGTTTCTATAACATACATGACTTAGGTTTCACTTTTGTATAGTTCATTTCTACAGAGCATATGCGTCTTGGACTCTTGGGTTAGATTTTGTTGTGTAAGTATTTGTTTTATCAGTCCAGAGTTTGTCTAGTATGTATGGGTTAGATGAATTTATAACTATTTTAAGGTTTTTAGAATATATATACTTCGTACTTCTATAACATTTTTCTATCTGGCTTCAGTATGTGATTTTTAGTTGATTAGTGCATATCTCCATTGTTTTCAAATGGTTTTTTTTAAGGTTAATCTGTTCTATAGCCCGGGCTTAGAAAGTTCAGATCTGCTTTCGTTTACTATATAGATTTCACTAGTCTGTCAGTGTTAACTAATTGTATCTACTGTCGAAATATTTATAATATTCATATGTACAACTATATTTTGATGGGCCTAAGAATATAGGTGTACATAAGAATATGGTAGGCAATATTATGTTAAGATGGTAAAGTTGAGTGGAGATGTAAAGTTGATCGGACTATTATAAACAATAGTGGTACAAGTTTCATGTAAATGTCGACAAAGACTAAAATGAAATGTGAATTTAGGTTCTAGCAAAATTCACCGTTAACAATTCACCAACTGAAAATTCACTCTTAACAATTCATCATGGAAATTTTTTCACCGCCATCAGCAATTCATCACTATGGAAAATTAGCCAACAATTTATCTAATTAATTTTTCACACAGTGAATTGTCATGGCAGTGAATTTTCCTACAGTGAATTGTCATGGCGGTGAATTTTCCCATGCTGAATTGTCATGGCGGTAATTTTCGTGCAGTGAATTTTCCGTATGCCTCGAATTTAAGTTACAATATTTATAATGGTGAAATATTTGGATTATTATATTTTTTTATATAGTTTATAGATTAGATAATAAATAAATTGGCATGTAAATATTTTTTATTAAGTAGGGTTTTGAAATGGTTTTGAATCTTGTACAATAAAAAGATAAAGCTTGAAGCACAACCAAGCAACAATTAAGATGTGAAAAAGGACAACAAAAGACAACAAAATTAAAAGACTATCCAACCCACCCAATGTGAGGATGGTTTAAAAAATTGTTCCAATGAACTTTGCTTTATCTCAAAGCGAGGATCCTTCTCCCAAAAACTCTTTTTTTTTGGGACAAAGAGGAGTCATACAATCACTAACAAAACCTTACATCCCGAGGGCATTAAACAACGATCCCATCAATGAACAATCCATAGGGGAATATCCTTTAAATTTTTCTTTTTGAACTTCTTGAAAGAAAGGAGTAATGGAATCCTCCTTATAACCTACCTTTTTCTTCCAAACAAAAGTGTTAATTCTTATTCTTTAAACAAGTAGTGGAGGTATGACTCACTTTACCACAAGAATAACAAATAATTAGAGAGTTTTCATAGTCAAATTGCTGCACCCACATTTCAAATATTGAAGACAAGGTAATCTTAGTGGAGAGATTTTGATTTTTCTTCACAAACACATAAAATCTCGTGAATAAAAAACACTTCATAAATTTAGTGATCATATAAGTAGCACAATATTGTCCAATAGTATTGATAATAGACATGAAAATATTTTCATTCCAAAATTCCAAGGGTAGCCCTTGCAAATGGACCCGAATAGGGACTTGAAAGTTTCCAACATAGGGTTGAAACTAGATGACTAGAAGACTTAGATCATTTAAATCTAGAAACCAAGGGCCATCAAGAAGGACCCTAGATGTATCCTCTTGATAGGAATAGGAAAAGAAAAAACATTCAACATTGTAGATACCTCAACTTTGCCACAAAGCTTCTAAATTTGAAGGATCTCCATCTTCTAATAGTATCAATATTAGAACGATTACCACAAAACTTCCTAACAAGTGAACTCCTAAGCCAATCAGACATCTCATCAAAAAGAGATTTTGATACATCAATAATAATATGTACATCCTTGTTAACCTCAAGAGAAATGCCCATAACACACCCAACATAATAGCCTTCCTCCACACCCCTAGGGGTAAGATTGGTAAAGAATATTGGTAGCAATCCAAAGAGAAGAAACAACAACCTCAAGAACGTCATCATGAGATGAAACAACAATAGGAACAACTACTTCATCAACCTTCGAATGAAAACCCCTATATTCCAAAGCAGAATATATGTGCTTTGGCAGAACTATATCCTTGTGTTTCGTTGCGGAGGACAAAAGACCCCTAGAAGGGAAAAGAAACCCTTTTCTTAGATAAAAAAATCAGTCACCATCAGTGGCCTCAACCACAAGACCTCAACGAGCTTATTCTTCAAACAGACATCTAAAAGGATACTCATGAGAAATTCATCCTTTTTACTTGAGACATCTCCTTCACAAGACGAAAAATCGAAGGTAAACAGAAAAGAAGGAAAATATTCTTCCTCCCCCCGCTAGCCATTTCATCAAAAATAACATCCTCATATCCCATAACCTCAAAGGATTCATGCCATCAAAAGGCGCAGGAGCACCACCAAAACTGGTGCAAGCATAGCTAGAGTCTTATCGCCACCACCACAAGGGAGAGGGCGCCAACACCAAGGACCAACTCCAAAACGATATCCACTCCTTCACTATCATCGAAGCCTCCCTCGCCATCGCCGTCGTCTACAAAGGAACCAAGTCCATCGCCACCATCGCTCAAAGTTTTATTCACACCTTGCTTTGCTCCTTTCATCGTGCCCTTGAAATATTGTTAATTCTTCTATTTGTTGTAAATTGTCTTTTCAACTCGTAGCAATCTTTTATTGTCAAAAAAGACAATGTCATTTTTGTTCCTGTTAATTTATAAATTAGTTAATAGTTAGTAAATAATAAATAAATCATTAATTGTTTTTTCATAAAAAAGTTAATTAGTTATTAGCCGATAGGCTATATTATGGATGGGCTTTTAGCCTGAAACATGTCTCACGCAATGAAACAACGCCCGGTTGCCGTTAAACTGTCAATGGTTTGCCGGTTACTGTTTCCCGTGGATGAAATCGGATCTCCCCTACAGTCGTCGTTTCAATCTACTCACAATAAATGAAAAGTAGATATGTTCGCTTTAAATGCGTTCAAATAATGTTCAACCCCACCGCCTTTCATCACCGCTTGAAGTTTTCATAAATATGCCGGAGGGAATGTGAAGCGGGGCTGTGTGGAACATTCATGGTTTAGTAGGTAATTTTTTTGTTCTATTTGGAGTGGCAGAACGATTAGGTTTTCAGTTTAGGAATGGTTTGTTTGTTCGGCGTAACCTCACTGATGCTATTGGCCTTTCTGCAATGAACGATCAAGATCTATTTAATGGTAGTCCATCCATTCTCCCGTGATTTTAACCGTAGATAGACAAAATGGATGCGGCAAGACAGACGCCTGAAACCGGTCTCCTGCCCAATAAACTTTTGAATACAACTTGGAAATGCAGTAAATGCATTCAAATCAGATAAAATCCGATCTTCAAGTCAAATCAGATTAGAGTAGGCGATGAAATCAAATTTTAGCTCGCAATCAATATTTTCCTACTGCAAAAAATCTTTTCTCCAAATCAAGAATCAGATATTTTTAGATTTACTTTTGTCCTGTTATAAATAGGTTGAAGTGGCAGCTATAGGGAGATTACGTTTGGTTCCTCGCATCTCAAAGAAATTTTTGCTTTGACAGGAGAACACAATTTGTGCAGAGGTAAGTGACTTGCCGTTTCAATGAGTGTTTTGTGTGGGAATCTGTATGCAAGATCATTTTTTGTTGAGTTTTATTTCATTCTAAAAGAGTAGTGTTTTTTTTCTGTTAAACGAAGGATTTGTGTCCCTGAAAATTTTTCTTTCCAAGAGTCTTATGGTTTTCGAAGGAAACATAAAAGGAGGGCATCACGACTCATGTTGAAAATCCAAGAAACAACAATAAAAAAATAACATGGAACAAATTCTTAAAAAAATTTAAAAGTCACAAACACAAACAGAAAGCAAGGGCTACCGAGTAGAATTAGGAAGAAGAATCAAACTAAAATCCCCAATTTTAAATTAAAAATAGGTTGGATTATTGCATAAATTGCTCGTACAAAACTTGCGCACTCATATAGCGGCTGGACGATTAATCCTCCCAGATATCAGTTTTACAGTTACCTCACTACAAAAAGAATTGCAGGTTTCATCCACAACCATAGAGCCTTCATCCATGCCCACAAAACTATCTTTGTCTTCATCTTCATTGGATAATATTATTTGTAGACGATTAATACTCTCAGCTTGTAAATTTTGAAGACAGCTTGACTGTTGCTGCCACCTGCTCCAGTCTTGATTTCATGGCTTTCCAAAATTGGAAACTTTCATCACTCACCATCTCTGCAACTACTCCTCCTGTTCAAAACAATTTGAACATTTTTGGTCACTCGTTACCTCGTGTTACCTAGTTTCTCCTGTTTAAAACGATTTGTCGGTAGCCCATTTGGAAAGCATTTTGACATCTTGGGTGAGTTTTTGTTCCAAGACTTGGGCTTTCTCCATATTGCTCTCTGGCCTCCCAAGAATCTTGACTGCAACATCCTCTCAATTGTAGGTGCCCCTGTAGAGCTTCTGAAATACTTTCTTCTTTGATAGGTTTTCTTCCAAGATTTGAATCGAAACCTTGGCATTTGCACAGACTACATACAACCAAAAGCATCTTACCTTGATCGATTGCCACCACCTCTGCAGTGCCAAAGATATTTACCATCCTTGCATTCAAATCTTACATAAAATCCAACTACCAATTGTGCTTGCAATCATGATTTAGAGGAAACAAAATTTCAAGGTCACGTTATTACCTTCAAAAGCTCAACAGTTGCTGCTTTAATCTATTCGCAATAAACAGAAAGTGGCTCTAAAAATATTGGGCCTTCAGATTTATTAGATTCGCGAGTTCCAAACAAGACTTCTTGCAACCTCTTAAACCAAAATATTGATTTTTAGCTACAATTTATTTTGATGCCCCACACCAGTCTCTCTTCTCTTGCTGCTTCAATCTATTCAGGATGAACAAAAAATATAATACTAGATATCTGCCATGAAATTTAGGTGTTTTATCATACAATTAATGTTCTGAGCGCACCTGCTATAATCTCTGTTAATGCAAGTTCCGAAACAAGAAATTTTGTTTTACTGATCCTATTTTTATTTTCTGGTTTGTTAAAACTTTGGGGATAAATTGCAAATACCATCTAAATTAAATAAGACATTATAGTGGTATCTTGTTAGGATGGTATTAGTTAAAATAATTTGTTTACAAAATAGTAAAACTGTTTCGATAACTTCTACTTGCCCGTAAATGAAATTGAAATTCTTGAAATTGTAATCCAAATTAAATGAAATTGAAATTCTTAAAATTGTAATCCAAATTTTAGGTTTACCTGTACCATGGATCGAGGTGTACTGCCATAGCCACAAAAGTTGATGTTGATATTGAGTTTTCTCAATTAGATCACATACTTGATTTTCTATCACTGTATAATCAGTTTCATAATTGAGGAGTTGTTAACATCAACATGTTCTTTGTTATTCTCATAATTTTTAGCTAAATCAATGGTAGTGTTCATCAAAGTAACGGCACAAGGATTTGATGGTTGCTCAAATATCCTTACATTTCTTTGAAGGCTTTTTTATGGCATTCTTTATTCCATTAAAATTTGCAATCTCTCTTTAATTGTGCCTCTACTTTATTTATAAATAAAGTAAAGGATCGACTCTGTTTAAATTAAAAAGGGCATGTGGATGGATTATTACAAAGAATAGTGATTTAAACTTCCAAATATGTTACTAAATTTCTTCACGTTTGCAGGAAAAATGCATGGTTTTCGATATTAAGTTTCAAGTTTTATTTAGTTTGGCAATAATAGTATGTTTTCATTCATATAGCAAGCAAACTATGTAAAGAGCATGCTACAGATAATAAAATATAATGCAATTGTACCATGTAAAAAGTATGCTCCAATTTAGATAAATAGCTTCTATTATGTGTATAAAAAATAAAAATATCTTGCCTACTGATATTCATTGTTTTTCGATTGTATTAGAAAAATGGATCTGACACCTATTTCCTTTTTCTCTATAGTCTGTTCTACGCGTCTTATTTTTGCATATGTCTTGACATTTCCATCAACCAAACTATGATCACCGTTACACAATCCTTTTACATTTTCTTGGCATATTTGATTATTGTTCCAAGGGTATGTATTCAAAGATGTTAGCACTTTTAGGTTATTTGTGTGTGATTTTTATTTGTTGTTGTAAATTGATTGCAAGATATTTTCTAATAAATTTCATTACTTGTCCATTATATCCTATTCAACAACGACCTTTAGAGAGAACTTAGAACTATTGTCATTTGGAATATCAAATTCTTGGTTATAAGTTGTAATTGTAACAACCAACAACTCTTGCCTAGACAATTTTCCAACTCTATGTACAAATGAATAAGAAATTATTAACTACAAAATCTTCAAAAATGAACTCTACATAAATATTTCCATCAATTCATGATAAAAAAAATATTTTTCTATCGGCGTAACCCTTGCACCCCTCCCGGTGCAAGTGCTAGTTTTATTCATTAGAAATTCAAAGGCTTTGAAAAACCATTACATTGTATTGTAAGACCCGATTGAATTTTAAGTTGATATCAGAGCGTCTTCGTGATCTTGTGCCATGAGAGCAACCCATAATCCCATGAATTGGTTTGCGTGTGGGTGCGTAGATTGGCAGGGAAGATTTGTGTGCAGACCAGCGTGAGAAGCTCGTGTGGAGGAGAAACTTGGCAGCATTGTTATTGAATGTGAAAAGGAAACTAGAGATTTGTATACGCTGCTTGAATAATTGTAAAGGAAATTTGCGCCTAAAAATCTACTGTGTAGACAATTGCAGAGATTTATTTTTAACTTCTACGCCTAAAATCTGTAGTTTAAGGCGTTCAAATTGGAGAAGAAAGAAAGCTCTTTGAGCCAACAATAGAATAATCTGTTTGGAGGTCATTGAAGTTTGTTAGGGAAAAGTCATAAGAAGAAACCAGGGAATGAGAAAATGATAAGAGTCTACAACGGTGGGCGGATAGAAGAAAAGTGATTCAACCTGGCGGATCCGCAAGACTTGCTCTGCAATACAAAACAAAACAGTTGCTCTGGTTGCTGTTATTGAAACGTGTGGTGTGAAGCGGGCCATTGCACTTCGGTGTTTCCATTTGCTTGCTCATTCACCTCCCAGGATGCATGGAGAAAGTTTAGATTTGAACGAGTGGAAGTTTGAAGTAATTTGAATGCACTTCTTGTGCGTGGAGAGGGTGTAGATTTGAACCAAGGATATCTGAATGTTACCAGAAGATCTAAAGGTTGCCATCAATATTTCAATCTACAAATAGAACATTGGAATTGTCTATTCCTTGTTGCATTCATAGGTCTGTTACACTAACAGAAGGCGTGGAGGTAGAAGTTTTCACTATTTGATTTAAAATGACTAAGAGGTGGCTACAAACAAAATTAAAGAGTGGTCGGAAATTTTTGGCATATATCTTTGCAAAGAGTTTGAATCCAATAAAGGCGTGGGCATGGATAGGTTATTTCTTATTTACTGGTGAAGTTTTGCATTTCTAAATATTTGCTAATGTTATTTATTTTACAAATGAAGCAATAAGGGTGTAGTGGGATTTTTTGAAATAAGGAAAACAATTAAAAGAATGATTCCATAGAAGATAAAGCAAGGGGAATAGGCGTTTGTAGGAATTCCTCATTTGACAAAGAGAATGGTCATCCCAAATATATTAATGTTTTTTATTTTTATTTTTAAAAATTGTAATGGATATATTATAGTTGAATCTGAGATTTCTATGTATGCACACTTTATGCATTTAGAGCCATAAATGTTGTATTTGGTGATTAAGATCTAATTGATATATATTGGAGGTTGGAGACAATGGAGACATGAAGTATTTTATCATCTCGAGTTAGCTTCTTGCTCAAGGATGATTCATTGCATGAGAAGTACCCTTTCATATTTGTTTCCCTTCATGGAACAAGGGGAACTTGACTTTGTTTGACATTTCTTGTGAGTGCAATTGGTGTATTCACTTTTGGTTGGGGTTCTTTGGTACAACAGAGGAGGGATTGTTTCCACAACACCGAAGAAGGGATTTGACACACTCGGAGGAGATGTCGACTTTTAGAGGAGAGTTCTTCCCTCATGTACAACATTGAGGAGGGATTTGACACATCATGTTGTGTAGGGTTTTGTAGGTTCTATAGTTAGAAGATCCATTGTTGGAGTCAATCTAATGTTTCTTGGGTGAGTGAGGAGAAATGGTGAAGGCACTTCCTCAAAGTCTCTAGAAGGGTCACTATGATAAACTCTTGCAATGTTCCATCCTTTGTTCAAATTTATGTAATAAAGAGGTGAATGTTGGATTATTACATTTTTTATATAATTTATAGATTAGATAATAAATAAATTAACATTTAAATGTTAATATATAGGTTAGTTAATAGTTAGTAAATAATGGGGTTGGGGCCCTAGCTCGGTTGCCTAAACCTTTCCTATTGCAGGAGGTTGGTCACAAGGTCTAGTCTCCTCCACCCCCATGGTATCAGAGGGCATGCGCCAGTGCCGTCGGTCATGTTAAAAATTTCACTAGGTGCATTGCAGTTTTTAGGGGGTCGTGCTACTCGATTCCTATAGTCTAAAAAAAAAAAAGTTAGTAAATAATAAATAAATAACTAGTTGTTTTTCTCCTAGAAGAAGTAAGAAAGTTATTGGTTATTCATGGGAAACTCAAAGGCTTTAAAAATCCATTGCATTGTATTGTAAAACCTAATTGAATTAATATTCCAATATCTCAATTTTGTTATTCATATGCAATAATGATGTAGTTATTTAATTTACAAGTTTTAAGTGAAATTTGCATATGCATGCCATTTTTCATTTAGTTTTGGCTTTTTAATATGATTATATTGTCACATTTGGTAAATTTTTCCATTTCAGTTGGATAACAAGTTTGGTCAAAGTCAAGTAGTTCTTCATTTTATGGAGTGGAATTCATATTGTATATCTCTTTCAGTCCTCTAGTGACTACATTATAATTCTTAGTAGTTTAGATATGCCTTCCAATGACCTATTGGTAGCTTGTATTCTTGTAACTACTTTGCTCAATATTTTTAAAAAATCTTTTGGAAACCCTTTCCAATCTTATTTGTAACTCTTTTTCCATATTTAATTTAATCTTTTCTTCATCTAAGAATATTCCTACATATATCTTACATATCATGAATATTAATCATAAAACATTTATTTTGGACAAACATTTACTTAAATATGATTACATGTTCAATATTTGTAAAGGTAAAAAACTTGTTTCTTTTATTTAGTTTAACATTTATTTTGAGAGTAGTTATAATATGATTACATAGTGATATAAGGCACACTTTTGTGTTTTGTTCCATTGTTTGTTCATTTCTACCCCCATTTACTTCAATATATACACATTTACATGATATTGACTATACCCTCCTTACCTACAATTATACCCTCACATGCTTTATCATAAACACAAATCTTAGTATATATTTTCCCTACATTGACATTACCCATTCCATGTCCTAGGCATTTTTGTAACATGTAGAAGAGATTTTGCACAATGTGGATCTAATTTGAAATTTAAACTTTTTAAACTCAATTTATTACTCTTGCCATTTCCATTAGGCATTGGGAGCCAACTTGGTACATGTTTGTGCCACAATTTATTATGTCTTTATATTTGAAGATATTCATTTGAGTATTGATTCATCATCTTCAATTAACTTTTGATGATTTATAGTTCTAGTGCTTAAATGAACATTACTTATAAGAACATTTCAAGTTAAAGCTTATAAGGAATCATTACTTGCATCAACATTATCACCTGAAATTACATTTCTTGCTTTTTGTAAGATAAACACCCACCCAAGGTCATAAAGACAATTATTCAAGGAATTGATTAAGAACTTTTCCATAGTAGTCCATCAATCTCTAAGTTGTTTATAGAGATCACAATAAATTAGAGAGTATTGATTAGTTGAAAAATGTATGATTTATGATTTAAGACATAGAACACCACTTTTCTCCAACTAACATTCAAGGATGCCCTAGAGACCTCAACCCAATGAAGAATGAAGGAAGAGATATGACAATAGGGTATCTTAGGATATGATTTTAGATTACAAGAGGGGTTCACCACCAAGTTAAGACTTGGAAAAGACAATGACTTGCAAGATGTAACACCAAACCTTAGTTTGATGCAATGACCTACAAAATAACCTAGAAAAGTATGTAAAACAAAAAAAAAAGTTGTGAAACAAAATATGTGCACTTGGAAACTTGTAGAGACTAGAAATTTTGTGAATCTTGGTTTTTTTGGCCTACTGAGACTCATTTTCCATTTTGGGAAAATCAGTCCAAGTTCTGAATTTTTGCACTAAAGTAGGTTTTAGGAAAATGGGTATCCAAATCTGCAAAGTTCTTCAAAAAACACCTATAGTGGGACCCATTCGCCACTTGTGGAAAATGAGTCTAGTTTGGATTTTTTGGAAATTCAAAGTTCTGATCTGCACTTCTTGGTCTGCTCAATTTGTTCCTCTAGGTTTTTGGATTTGAAACTCTAATTTCGGGGTTGTAGATGACCTTTAGTGGAATTTATGACCTTGCAAATAGGGGGACAACTACAACAAGCTTGCAACCTAATCTTCAATGATATTTCAAGTCTTCAAAGCACTTAAATTTGCAATCACACAAAGAGAGAGAGAGAGAGAGAGAGAGAGAGAGAGAGAGAGTTAATTGTTGGGGAATAGGGTTTGTCTTGGTCAAACCCCATTTAGGTAATTAAACCAAATGAAAAAATAAGATAATGAAGCATGAACATGAAATAATGTAATTAGAACCTTTCCATGATGATGGATCTTGAATTGTTGCAACAATTGATGAAGAATCTACACTTGAATGCCTTAGAAATGATCTCGAAAGCTATCTTGATGACCTTGTGAAGACTTGGAGTGCTTAACCCTTGAGTGTTTGACTTGATGACATGATTTCTTGATGTTGCTTATGTGAAATGAGGATTTGAAAGCTTTTTTATATAGGCAATCCACTCAAATGATTGTTTATTTGATCCCCAAGGCCGACATAGGAGAAAGTTGAATTAAAAACCCACTTTTCCCGCTCAAAACCTTAAAAATAGGCCAAATGGGACTCATTCGCCATCTTGGATGAATGAGTCCCACTTGGATGGGACTCATTCGCCCAAGGTGGCAAATGGGTCCCATAGGGGCTATTTTTAGTCCTAAAGTGTTAGGGAGTGAATAAATTAAGTTTATATGCTGATATTGTTAGGTTTTTGATCAAAATATGCCTTGGAATACACAATTTGGGGTCATAGGGGCCTATTAATGATGATATTAAGGTTATAAATGCAATAATGCCCAAAATCCAATGTGAAAGTGTAAATAAATACACTTTACAACACTAAATTAAGGAAAAACTGGGTCTATTTAGCTTAGAAGGGCCCTAAATCCCATGTGAATGTGTAGAACACATTACGACACTAGATTAGGTCCACTTTAGTTTACAAGCCTCCTAAATTTAGTGTGAAAGTCTAAATAAATACATTTTACAACATTAAATTAAGGAAACGTTAAGTTAATTTAGCTTAAAAAGGGCCCAAGACCTAATGTGGATGTGGAAAACACCTCACAACACTAGATCTTGGTGCTCCTACAATACTGGTTTATAATTTTTGGCCAAATTGGACATTGAAATAATTTTTTCTAACTAAATCTTCACTTTTGGGCACCTATAGTGGCTAAAATGTGAGGAATTTGAAGATGATGCAAACTAGTGATTTGTGAAATTTTATCCAGAGATTCTAAATATATATTTTTTTCAAAATTTTGGAATCGATTGACTTCTTTTCCATCTCCTTTGAAAAATATTTTTTCAAGAACATTTTAATGAGTGACACATCGTGATAACGCATAATTTTTTCCATGAAGGATAAACTTCTAATTTTTCGAATTTAGATTTGTAACTATTTATATCTAGTGCTTCCAATTGGTTTCATAGTGCTTTATTGAATATTTTTCCTCTTAATCAAGTTTCAAAGTCAAACCAATTACTACATAGGCACCATATACATTTATGCAACTTTTTTGTATGTATCGGAAATTCAATTTTTCTTTTTGTTGGATCAAGGACTCTCAATATCTAGTGCACTTATTTTTTTTTGATAATCTACTATTTTACCACGTATGAACAAAAGCTTGTTTTTCGTGAAAAACCTAAATTCACAGAAATAAAAAATAAATATAATAATAAAATTAAATTAAATTAAAATTATACTTTTTTGAAGCTTATAATAAGGACTACATACTTACAAAAAATAAATTTTAAATGAATTCATTTGATTCCCCAAAAGGTAAATCAAAAGTGGTTTTTTATCAGCATTTTGATAGTGTAAAGGAGACCGCTATAGGCATGCAGTTTAAAAAATAACTGGTTCTCATACGTACTTTGCATTATTATTGTACACTCCGTTATGAATAATGGCTTGTGGCCATCTTAACTCATGTTGTCATATTATCATTAGTATATTGTTATTTAGTTGTTTAGGTCAGCCTAAGTCTATATAGGTGTGTCTAAGTCGCCTAGGTGGATATCCTTGGCATAAATAGGTATATATAGGAGGTTGTGAGTCTTATTTCATCATCAAGTTGTGAAGTGTGTTCTCATTAGAGATATTTGGAGGTTTTCCCCCTCGAAGTGGCTTGTTATTCTCAGTTATTATCAAGTATTTGCAGCATAATTCATATCATATTCTTCTATTGTGCAAGTTATTTCATAACAAGTGGTATCAGAGCATGATCTTGGCACCATAGAGGCAAGGTTTTCTCAATTTTGGAGGCGATTTTGGGAAGAGCATATCTTTCAGATTTTGGTGAATTTTTTTCTGATTTTTAAAGGGTTTTTGAAGAACATATTAAAGAAGATACATTTGAGATTTCAGAAGAATTGGAGTAGAATTAAGCGAATTATTGCAGAATTAGGGTTTCCACACTATTTTTTTGGAATCTACATATCTCGCACGTATTGTTGAATTGGAGTCTAATTTTTAGTGGGTTTTTGAAGACATACTAAAGGAGATTACAGTAAAAATTTGAGAGAATTTAAGTTTCATTTGTGTGATTTATTTTAATATTAGTGGTTTCCATCATGACAGGGCCTGCAACAAGGGGTAAAAAGAATGTTGTCACTCCGGGGAAGACTCCTGATAAGGATGGTGAAAAAATCGAGGATATTAATCATAATGAAGAAATCAATAAGGTCAAGGAATAAATTTCCTCAATTAAGATGGATATATGTGACCTAAGAGGAGATATGTTGGACATGCGAAACATGTTAAGCACCTACATAGCGGAATCAAGAAAGGAGTTCTCAAGCGGCCAAGGTGAAAATTCTAGGTCAGCTACTACTAACACAAGCTTTAGTACTCCTATGGGATCTAGGAATTTATTTCCAAAGGTGGATATGCGCAAGTTTGATGGTAAGGATCCTCTAACATGGATAAACCAAATGGAGAATTTTTGAAGTACACCAAATCCCAAATGGACAAAAAGGTCAATGATGGTTTTCCTTATATTTAGAACCGATCAATTCATTTGTATCGCTAGTTTTGTAACTCATCACCCAGGTAAAAGGCTCACCGCTCATGGTAAATTTTTACAGAGGAACTCCAAGTACAATATAGCAATAGCATCACAGACAACTTCTTCAGCTAGCTAGCTAAACTTCAACAAACAGGATTAGTTAAGGATTATATTTAGTAATTCCAAAATCTATCCTTAAGGGTGGGATTCAATTACGGAGGAAACCTGAATGACTTAATTTTTGGTATCTCAAGATCACATCAACATGAGGCACGCATTTTCGCTAGCCCTGTAGTTCCATAAACAGCTCCTTTGGTCTTAGCATCACAGGTAGAGAAATATTTGGATTCCTAAGAAGCAAGGGGCTAATGTGACAAGAGAGAAAGGATATTCAACACAACCCATTAAGTTGGACTCCAACAACAAATTGAGGGAGAAAAGAGAAAAAAGGCTTCGTGTTTCAATTGTTATAGCAAATACAAATGAGGACACAAATCGTAGTGAAAAGAAATTGTTTTATACTGAAGGTCCCAATGAGGGAAGAAGAGGAGGAACCCATACTGTGAAGATGAAAAGGGAGTCAAATGAGGGAATCACATGATTCTCAACCACAATTCTTGTCATGAAATCTCGTGTTTCTGCTCCACAAACTCTCAAGGTGGTGGGGTTCTAAAGAAGCGTATAGAATGTTGATCGATTCGTGTAGTACTCATAATTCTCATCAACAAAAAAGGGCTACTGTCAAATTGTTTCATATCCACCAGAAGCCAAGTTTTGATTGGCAGATGGCGGTACGCTTAGTTGTTCGTGGAAGTGTCATATATTTCTCAAATTATCCATGGAGATTATCAACTTGATACCCAATGGGCGCGACATCCATGAAAAAGTAAAATCGTGATATTGTTTTGGGAGTACAATGGCTTACTACATTAGAACAATTGAGATGAACTTCCAAGAACTATTCATGAGATTTCAATTAGAAAGGAAGGCTAGTAGAGCTAAGGGGCTGAAGGAAAAATCTCCACAACCGTAAGCTCATCAAATGCAAAAGTTTCTAAGGAGAGGATGGATTTGTGGCCTAGCTATGTTCATTAGAAGTCTCTCAATCTAATGCTCCTACTCATCCATATTTACAAGCTATAATTGATCGTCACTTAGTTATTCTTGGAGATATGCCTAAAGGAATTCCTCCCAAGAGGGATCATGATCATGTTAGTCCATTAGTCCCGGTGGGAGACAACCAATCAACATCGTGCTCCTATAGGTATCCGCATACAAAAGGAGTGAGATAGAAAAATTGTTGAAGATATGTTAGAGGCAGAATCATCGCATAGCTACAGCTTACCCTCACGGCAGTGATGGTGTCAAGAAAGATGACATTCTATGATGTAAGTCCGCATTATAGAGAGTGCTCAACATGTACAACTACATTAAAGATAACTTTCCACCTTACCATTGATGATTTGCCAGGATGAATTAAATGGAGCTACAAGTTTTTACCAAGTTAGATCTTAGATCTGGTTATCACCAAATTCAGATTAAGGAGGAGGATATTTGTAAGACAACATTTCGCACTCATGAGGGTCATTATGAATTTTTGGTGATGCCATTTGGTCTTACCAATGCACCATCTACATTCCAAAGTTTGATGAATTCCATTTTTAAGAAGTTCTTGAGAAAGTTTGTGTTAGTATTCTTTGATGATATATTGATTTACATCAAGACTTGGGAAGAACATTTGCAACATGTGGACCAAGCATTACAAATACTTGAAGATCATAAAATCTATGCTAAGCCATCCAAGTGTGCTTTTGGTCTTACAGAGGTGGAGTATTTGGGACACATAGTTTCACATGGAGTAAAGGTGGACCCTAACAAAATTAAGGCTATCATGGAATGGCCTATTCAAAACCACAAGAAACCCAGAGGACTTTGGGATTGATAGGGTACCATAGAAGATTTGAGGAAGAATTATGTAGTAAGGAAGCAAACATCTCCTCACCACCCCTATCGAAGAAGTGATTCTTTCATTGGAATCCCAGTCCGCCAATACAACATTTGAGAGGATTAAAGGGAGGCTGAGTGTGTACAACTCCAAGACTTCAAGCCACTCGACTTCTCACCAAGGAATTCATCAGGAATGTGATGCTTCCGAAATGGATAGGATCGTCATGCAAGAAGGTCGACCAATGGTTTTGAGAGTCGCCAATTAAAAGGTAAGAATCTATCAAAACCTATTTACAGAGAAGAAATGCCAAGAATACTCCATGCAGCGAAACAATTACATACTTATCTATTGGGTGACATTTCAAGGTTAAGACAAGATCATGATAGCCTTAAAATATTTTTGGAACAGTCAGACTATCTTCCAAGAGCAAAATGGGTCACCAAGATGTTAGGATAAGGACTTGAGATTGTATAAGAAAGGGAAAGAAAATATTGTCGCATCGACTGTCAAGGGAAGGATGAGAAAGGAAGCCCATTGTGGTGCCTTTCAATATTACAAGAAAATTAGTGTGGAGGAAGCCAAAGCAGAGTGGTAAAACGACAAGTCATGGCTGGCAATTCCACGAAAGCAATTGGAAAAAGTGATCCTAGTAGTTCAGATGTTTTGTTGAAGGGATACTCTTGGTATAAAGAGCGTTTGTATCTCTACAAGAATTCCAACCTTAAAATCAAGATTCTCATAGAGTTGCATGAGTCTCCAGTGGGTGATCATTTAGGATTTTTGAAGACATATCATCGAGTCAAGCAAGATTTCTTTTGGGAAGGGATAAAGGGTGATGTTCAAAAATTTGTGGCTGAATGTTTGGTGTGTCAAAGGCATAAAGGGGAGACAGTTAAGACACCAGGTCTCTTGCAACCCTTATCTATTCCTAGCCGCTAGAAGAGATATCCATGGACTTCATCAATGTGGCTTCCCAAATTCAAAGTATCATAATGTCATCAAATGCATGGTGGTAGCTGATCGGCTCACTAACATGTATCATTTCATTGCATTAGCACACCTTATAAAGCAAAATGGTATACAAAGGATTTTTGGAGCCATCCAAAGCTACGGCACACCCTAAAAGTTATTGTTAGTGATCGCGGATCCCATTCACTAGTCACTTCTGCGATTTATTCTCATGTTTGGGTACTCAATTGGTTTTTGAAGCTCTTCATACCACCTTTAATCGGACAAGATAGAGGTTGTTAATAAGTGTTTGAAGGGATATCTACGTTGTTTCACTTCAGAGAAACAATCCCAGTGGGTAGATTGGCTACCACTTGCAGAATGGTGGTATAACACTTCTTTTCATAGCTCATAAAAATGTCTCCATTTTTGGCACTTTATGGATATCATCCTCCTTCCATCACATCATCAATTAAGGTGTCCCCAAGAGTTCAAGCAGTAGAAGACCACTTGCTTCATCAACAACAAGTACTTTTAGGACTCAAGGAGAATTTAGCCATGGCATAAAATCGAATGAAACAACAGGTAGACCAACATCGTAGTGAAAGAAGTTTTGAAGTTGGGGATTGGGTCTTCTTGCGATTGCAACCTTATAAGCAAATATCACTAAAGCAGCAAAGAAAGAATAAGAAGTTGTCTCCAAAGTATTATGGTCCATACCAAATCATGCAGAAGATCGGTAGTGTTGCCTACAAGCTTGAGTTGCCACCAACAACAAAGATACATCCAGTTTTTCATGTTTCATGTTTGAAGAAGGTAATTGGGCATAATATTCCCACTCAAACAACACTTCCCAGTTGGATGAAGAAGGGAGAATCATTTTGAACCGAAAGTGTATTCACAAACACCTAATAAAGAAGTTGAGAATAGAACTATCATCAGAGTGCATTCATCCAAATGGAAGAATTTACCGGCTGAAGATGCCACATTGGGAAGACGAAAAGTTCATTCAAAAGTTTTCAACTTGATTAGCATTGAGGACAATGCTTCTTTGAAGAAGGGGGGCATGCTACACCCTTTATATTATTGTACATCGGGTTATGAATAGTCGGCTTGTGGCTATCTTAACTCTATTAAGTCATATTATCATTAGTATATTGTTATTTAGTTGTTTAGGTCGACCTAAGTCTTATATAGGTGTGTCTAAGTCGGCCTAGGTGATATCCTTGGCATAAATAGGTATATATAGGAGGTTGTGAGTCTTATTTCATCATCAAGTTGTGAAGTGTGTTCTCATTAGAGATATTTGGAGGTTTTCCCCCTTGAAGTGGCTTGTTATTCTCAGTTATTATCAAGTATTTGCAGCATAATTCATATCATATTCTTCTATTGTGCAAGTTATTTCATAACAGGTTCTATCCAAGGGGGCTTGGTATAAGGTGGTTTGATCAAAGCCTCTTCAATTGGAATCCTTTAAATTGAACTTTTGAAGGCTTAAATTATTATATTTTCTAAAAGTATGTGATTTCAGCAAAAAATAGGATCTCCCAAAAAGTGTAAACCCCACTATTGTGGCAGCACATGATATCAATGTAAAGAACCAAACCATTTTTTTGTTTTGTTTTTTGTAATGCAATTACAATTCAACACACACTTGTTAAGGTTAGCTCTAAACCAAAACGATGCAGAAAGCAACTCTAACCAGAATGTACACCAGGATCCCGATGTGGGCAAGGTGTGAGCATTGGTCAGAGGGTCTAATGCAGATGCAAACTGAAAAGGAACTCTAACCAAGAATGCATCTAGGCAGACGCGCATATGGTCAGAGGATCAATGCATGATAAAATGAAGTAACCCTAACCAAGAATGGCGTCGAGTGATGGTGAGCATATGGTCAGAGGGTCCCTAAGCTACTAATTGAAAGTAAATAGGCGGCAAGCCAACCTCTTCCACTTATGCAGTGGGTATTACAATAAGTAGATGGAAGATAAAAAGGAGAATTGCTATTAGTACTACTAAATAGCTTACAATATATCAGAATGCTTTTCCAGAGCCCAATATTTCAAGTTCTTCAATGCTGTGATAGCCTGGAAGACTTTCACAATGCATAACCAACCTCTCTAAACTCAAACTACTCACAAATCTGCAATTACATATGACTGATATGATAGACCAACGACTGAAATGAGTAATCGGCAACAACATAATTCAACTAAATGCACATATCTAGCTCATAACTCAACCAAATGACAAGATATCAGATGCAACAAGCTCTAAGAATGATGGCGCCCAAGTTAAGACAGAGAAACACACCCAAAATACCTCTATTTATTTTTGCACGGAAACCAAAGCTCACCCAGATGGTACGACCTAGCAGCAAGGGTGATTTTGCTCTATAAAATTAGGGACACTTCAATAAAATATGCAAATTAGCTAGAATGGTCGCCCCTCATAAACAGAAAGATAGAAACAATACCCATAACAATAACATTTTTATTTCACTAGCTATGAGCAAATCTTACATTCCTCAAGGACATTCAGCAACTCCAGAAATGAGTCAGAAAATGCAAACTAGAACTCCAAAATGCAAATACTCAACTGAAAATGCAAATCAAACCTATTACAAGCTAACTCTCAACTAGTTGCTATCTTTCAAGCAAGAAGATGAGCCATTGCTAGGAGGTGTGCTTTTCTCAAAGCGAGTGCCTGAAGACAATTTAGTAGCATAATGGTGTAGTGGACAAAAGATGAACAACTGAAGAGAAGAGGTCTCCTTTTATAAGTTTGAAGAGAAAATCCAAAAGTCTCTAGAAGGTGTGCCAAAAACAAAAGTCAAGGCAATTCAAATTTTAGTTGACTCTTTTCCCTCCAAGGTGGCGTCCATTTTCAAAGAGCAATAATATTTACTTTTTAATAAAATAATCCTCCCTCCAAGTTGGCGTTCAACTCTCCTTAAGAAAATTTGAACCTTAGATTTATTTAAACTTCTCTTGATGAGGACTTTACCCATAATGTCCCCATTTTTAAAAACAACATAAAGTTATAATGCTAGGCCAAGGGGTATAATATTAAAATATAACATTATAATATGAAATTAACTTATCCCTTCGTAGAAATGCATCAGAAGGCCTGAAACAACAATACCAATTGAAATTCCTGAAGGAGAAGACCAACTGAACTGAAATCAACCTGTCCACTGCCAAAAATAGAATTTACTAAAAATAGTAAATTCATGAACTTGCTCAAAACGCCAAACTGAACATACCACCGCGAAGCTCTCTGAAAACCCAGAAAGAATCCGCAATCCGATTTCCAAACTTCAAGCAACAACCTCCTCAAAATTAGGAAACCCTAATTTCACTATCCAAGTAGCCTACGGGTCTCCGGAATAGGCCAATGGTCAACTGAAACGATCACATTCGAGAAGGGGACATTACAATCAAGTCCAATTTATTATTAATTATTCTCTAATTAAGCAAGGGATACATTTTTCTACACTACATTTAGCCCCCACTTTAGTGAGAGGATGAACTTGCTTCAAACTCACACTAAAGTAGACATTGAAGAGGGGTCCAAGTGTACTAATGCGGATGGTCTAGGATAACAAAGATCAAGGAGGTAACCAAGCCCCTAGGATCCAAGATCCTAAGTCAAACCGACATAAGCATGAAAGGACACACACAAGTTGTATGATTTGCAGTAAAACAAGATACACAAACATGCAATGTCAATGTCTACAAGAAAGAAGAACAAAAATAACAAAAATAAAAAGGTGGATCAAGCTTCGATCATTTTTCCAATGTGTTGTGGTTCGGACATAGGCTGTTTGTCCAAAAAACTCATACACTTTGAGGCAACAAAACTCTTGACTGTCTGCTGGGTGAGAAGTCCAAAAAGGTGAGCAACATACACTCATGGCTAGTATGTACTCACACACACACATGAGCGGCTATAGGGAAATTCATGCCTCAGTTGGGCTTCCCACTCAAACCATACTAAAGTTATACCTCCTGATAACTATGATAAGGCTCCATGCAAAAATGATCTTTGAGCTCGATGAGGCAAGCAAAACTTTGTATGCTTGAAACTCATAGACATTGTAAATGCAAAATAGTGTAAGGTACTTTGTTCAAAGGGATTTTTCTTAGTTCGTGCAAGGTCTTTTCTTAGGGAACATCGTGTCTAATGTATCTTTTACCTATTTTTTCTACTATCCCAAGCAGGTAGTGGTGTTTATATTTTACAAGTGAAAAGAAGGTATATTTTAACTTTTCTATGTCACATTCATGTGAATAAAGAAATATTAGAAGACTACAATACTATATTGCATTATGTAGATGCATATAACATAGGAAAAAGTGCACAATCTTTCCAAAATTGTAGTCTTTATTGATAATGATAAGTGTATAGTGTCCCTCACAAGCTGAGGGATTGACTATTTTAATGCATATAAAGGAAAAAACTTTACATTTATAGATAAAAAGAAATGCATATGTAAATAAGGGGGACTCACATTGCCTGAATGATGAATCCAAGTCAAGTTTCCTTGCATCAACTTTAGTCATCCTACCCATCTAGCCTCCAATTGCTATTTTCCCTTGCTACTCCAAGGTTTCCTGCATTTGTGAGAAGAGGTTTGGTTAGAGCAATGAAGGATGACCAATCAATACATAGGAAAACATCCATAAACATATAATATGATCCTTATAAACATTAAAATAGCTAGCATATCATAGATGTCCAAGAAAATAAGAGTTATCAAACACATCTATCATATGCTCTATTTTGTCTAACATGTTTGCTCCTTGTGCATCTATAAGTCAAATCTTTGTTACTGTTTTGATTCAACTGATTACAACATGTGGAGTAAAATTTGGCTCCCATGAGGGTTGAGCCCAACATGCTTCCCTCTTGTGTTCTAAGAGTGGTAGGAATGTAAGCAAATTGAGAAACTTGATCAAATTAACAATGAACCTATTCTTGATGCATTAAATCAATATGGAATCATACCAGTTGATCAAATTTCATTACCAGATTCAAAAGATGCAACAAAAACTGTGTGAATTATCAAGAAAGATTACTCTTCATCTTTTCACAATGAACTGAACAGTAGGCTACCATCATGTTGATCAAAGGGGAAGTCATTTCTTCATGGAAATCTACTCTACTGGATATGTCTTTCAATCTTCTTAATGAACCCATTTTACCTGAGTTTGCAAGACTTCAAAATTAACACATTACTCTAGTGAGCATAGGTTTTTTGATAAAGTATTATAGTAATTTTGAATGCACGATGGGATAGAGGCACAAGGACAACAAGCATTCAAGGAGGAAAATGGTTTGTCTCTTCCCAAGAAACAAATGATTTCTGTCATAATGGTGAAAATACACAACAAAATTGGCACATGGAACCCAATAAACCAGACATGGAACAAAAATCAAATGGTGTAGAATTTGATGCCTTTGACAAGAGAAATATGAAGACTGAAGCATCGATGCATCAAGTTCAATTATGGATAATCATTATGCAGGTCAATGAGTTGGCTTAGCTTACAAGGAGCTATCAAGTTCTATCAGGAGCTGTCATAAGCTACGTGGAGCAGCTAAAGGTGCATGGTTAGTTAATTGATAAGAGGAAATATAAATCAAAGACAATGCTACTAAAATGCATTTAAGAGACAAGTGCTATGTATCATGAGTAGTACTAAGCTATAATAGAGTAAGAGAGCAACATGTGTAAGAAATGGAGTATGCTATTTTGAGTAAATGTAATGCTTTAACCTGGCTAAGTGCAAGAAGTTGAGTCCACAAAACATGGGAGTTTTTGTCTTAGCCAAAAAATGAAATCGACATTGCAAAAACGGGCTCCCGATTTTTAAAAATTAGGATCTCGTTTAGCTTTGGGATCTTGAGCCTAAATTCCAAATGGGATCTTGCTTTTTAAAATTTGAGACCCCATTTGTAAAAGGGTCTCAAACTGACAAACACAAAATGAGATCCCATTTTAGGATGGTATTTATTTTTTAAAAAACTGTGCAAACCCCAATCCTAATACCTGCAAAACAATAGGAACACACACATTAGATTATCAAATGCAAGCAAGAACAAGGATTCCCAATGAAATACATTCACAAAGATTAGATTAGGAAAAGAGATGAAAAACACAATGAGAAAACAATAAAATAGAGATTGAATCCTAATTAAACTAGCAAACTCATGATCCCATGGGGGAATTGGTGCCAATTTGATGTGAAAATTGGCCCTTTCCCAATTCCTATGATGCAAGATTGATGAATGTTGACGAATGATCCACTTTGATGAAGGATGGTGAGTGCTCTAATGGAAAAATCTGCATAACCTAGCTAAGATTCAATGATAATTGATGGAATTTGCTAAATATTTGAGCATAGTCACTTTACTCAAACTGTGGATGATCAAATGAGGAGATGAGCTCTTTATTTATAGAATGCCAAGATGGATGAATGTCCAAAATAGAAAAATGTGGGACTAACATTCATCCAATGGCAAGATGCCACTTGTCAACCTATGAGTGGATGGAGGATGTGCAAGTTTTGAGGATTGTGCCAATAAATGCCTATTTTTGAATTTTGAAATTGTTGAAATGAAATGCAAGAGGGAAGAAAGAATGCATTGAATGCCACTTGGCTCAAGGAAAAGGACATGTAAGATAGAGTTAATGCCTTGTTGGATGTACATGTCAACTTGGATTTTGAATTCAAACTTGGAGAATATTCCCAAAAGATGCCTTGTTGATGAAAATAGAGACTTAATAAATCAATTAAATCTATTTTCATGTGCAAGTAGTAAAAGCTAGAGGATGGGACATGAGAGGAGATTAAATTAATCGAAGTTAATTAATTTAATAAAGGGGGGTTAGATGATGTGACCTATTTGACTTAAATTTATGGATTTATTTAAATCAAATAATGAGAAGAATGTGATAAGAGACTAATTAAATAAAGATTTTTGATTTATTTAATTACAAGAGATGATGTTAGATTAAACTAAATAAGGTTTTAATTTATTTAATTTAATAGATAGACTTTAGAGATTTAATCAAATAAAATAAATTATTTAATTAAATAGGATAATTAGATCAAAATGGTTAATTTAATTATCGAGAAAAGGTGACTTAATTAGATAACCAATTTATTTAATTAGGAGAGGAATATTGATTATTTTAATCAGATAAGGATATTTGATTAAATGGTTAGACCGAAGGATGATTCAGGATGAAACAATGTTAGTGGTCAGGATCA